>OY992876.1:149226527-149636527 GCA_963921405.1 Cepaea hortensis | reverse complement strand
GTTTCTAGGGTTGAAGTATTTATGATTGAAGTTTCTAGGCTTAAAGCTTCAAGGTTGGGTTTTCTAGGGTTGAATTTTCTAGGATTGAAGTTTCTAGAATTGCAGTTTTTAGGATTGAATTTTCTATGGTTGAAATTTCTGGTCCTGGAATTTCTAGGCTTGAATTGTTACGGATTTGAGTTACTTGTCTTGGAGTTTATGAAATTGATATCTCTAGACTTGAAGTGTATACCCTCGGAGTTTCTTCTCTTGAAGAGAGGAAGGAGAATTCTGCACCACAGTCTCCGTGGAGATTGCACTCTGATACCAGGTTTGAAGGAAAGACTTTACACCAACCTCACCATTCCAGTAGTCTGTGTGTATGACTGTCTGTCTATGATTGTCTCGCTGTATGCTTCTCTTTCTACACGTCTCTCACTCTTTCTCTCTCGCTCTGTGTGTGTGTGTGTGTGTGTGTGTGTGTGTCACTCCATATCGCTTCAATGGTGTTTCTCTCAATGTCACTGTCTCTGGTTCTATCGCTGTGTCTTTCTGTCTATACCTCTCTCTATCTTTGTCTTTTTATGTATGTCTCTACGTATTTCTCTGTCGTCCCTCATCTCTTTCTCTCTGCCTCTCTGTCTCCTCTCTCTCTGTCTCTCTCCCCCCCCCCCCTCTCTTTCTTTCTGGCTCTAGCAGTCTCTGTCACTCCCTATCTCTTCCATTCATTATCTGGCTCTGTTTCTAGCCACTGTCTCTGTCTATTTATGACAATATCTCTGTTGTCTACGTCTTTCTCTTTCTCTCTGTCTCTCCATATCTCTGCCTCTTTCTGTCTGTCTTTCGTTTTTCTCTCTGAGCCTTCCTGTCTGTGTCTGTGTTGCCATATCTCTTTCTTTCTGTATTTTATTTCTCAGTATTTCTCTTTCTTTCTATTATGGCTGCCTTTGTCTGTCTCGACCTCTCTCTATCTCCATATCGCCATATGTATGTCTCACCTGTATGTATTTGTCTACTTCTGCCCCTTTTCTTTCTGCTTGTCTGTAATGTATCTTTCTGTCTCTGTCTATGTCTGTTTCTATGTCTGTTTCTATCTATGTCTTTACCTATCCCTGTATCTATCTCTCCCTATCTCATTGTTTTTTTAAATCTATCTCTGTCTTTATCTTTCTCTGTCTATGACTGTCTCTGTCTGCTTGTCTATGTCTCTCTCTATGTCTAGGTCAGTGTTTATATTTGTCTATGCCTGACTCTGTCTGTCTGTCTGTCTGTCTGTCTGTCTGTCTGTCTCTCTCTCTCTCTCTCTCTCTCTCTCTCTCTCTCTCTCTCTCTCTCTCTCCTTCTTTTTGTCTCTGTATGTCTCTGGAAATTAGTGAAGAACAGTATGGATTTGTGGAAGGAAAGGGCACAAACAATGCAATTTATACATTACGGACACTAATAGAAAGGTCAATAGAGAAACAGGGAGACATATATTTGTGCTTAATAGATTATACTAAGGCATTTGATAAAGTAAAACATGATGAACTGATTAAAATGTTGGAAGATATCAACACTGATGGAAAAGATTTAAGAATAATAACGAATATTTACTGGAACCAAGTAGCAGCAATTAAAATGGGAAATAAAGAGGGTAGTTACGAACAGATAAAGCTAGGAGTACGACAAGGGTGTGTCTTGTCACCAGATCTTTTCTCCCTTTATAGCGAAGTAATAATGAGAGGGATCAAAGAGATGCCAGGAATACTAGTTGGAGGTTATAATATAAATAATATACGCTATGCAGATGACACAGTATTGGTGGCGGATAATTCAACAGACCTACAACAATTATTAGACGTTGTAGTAACAGAGAGTGCAAGGAAAGGACTCTCCTTGAATATCAAGAAAACAGTAACAATGGTAATATCAAAGAAAATGGTGACACCAAAATGTGACATAGAAATAAAAGGGAAAATCCTTAACCAAGTGGATAATTTTAGATACCTAGGGGCATTTATAACATCAGATGGAAGATGTACAACAGAGATTAGGAGCAGAATAGGGCAGGCAAAAGCCGCATTTCAGAAAATGAAGAGTATCTTATGCAATAAGTCACTATCACTGAATGTAAGAAAGAGAGTGATGAAATGCTATGTAGAACCAGTTTTGCTGTATGGCAGTGAATCTTGGAATGTAAATGAACAAATTAAGAAGAAATTAGAAGCAACAGAGATGTGGTTCCTGAGACGAATGTTGCGAATTCCTTGGACTGCCAGAGTAACTAACGACGACTGCCTGAAACAGGCTAACGAAACTAGAACATTATATACAACAATAAGACAGAGACAAACAGCTTTCCTCGGTCATGTGATGAGAAGAGAGGCATTGGAGAACATCGTAACAACTGGAAAGATCGAGGGGAAGAGAGGCAGAGGTAGACCAAGAGAAGTGATGCTGGATGGATTGAGACGGTGACATGGAGGAATATCAGCAGCAGAGTTGATCCAGAAAACCAAAGACCGAGATCTATGGAGAGCCATGAACGCCTACGCCAGCCGGCACGGCACTTGATGATGATGATGATGTCTCTGTTGTGTACTTTCTCTGTCTGTGCCTGTCTTTCTGCCGTTATCTCTGTCTCTAGTCCTGTATCTTTGCACATGTCGGACTCTGTTACTCATACGATCTGTATGTCTATCTGTGTGTCTCACATTTTTGTTTCAGCTCTGTCTCGGTTTCTGTCCATCTTTGCCTGCCTCGTCTGTTCTCTCTCTCTCTCTCTCTCTCTCTCTCTCTCTCTCTCTCTCTCTCTCTCTCTCTCTCTCTCTGTGTGTGTGTGTGTGTGTGTGCGTGTGCATGCGTGTGCGTGTTTCTCTCTCTCTCTCTCTGTTTTCCTTTCTCTGTCTGTCTCTCTCGCTGTCTCTCTTGCTGTCTCTCTCACTGTCTCTCACTCTCTCTCTCTCTCTCTCTCTCTCTCTCTCTCTCTCTCTCTCTCTCTCTCTCTCTCTCTGTGTTTGCACTGTTTATGTTTACAACTTTCATTTGACAATGTTTTTTCCCTATGTGAATGTATAATGCGTAATATGCATTGTTTATGCTTACAAAATCCATTTGACAATGTTTTTTCCCCCTATGTAAATGTAACATGCACATTTGATGAATGAAAGATGAGTGATTGAAAGGGCCGAATGTAAGACGGGCCTACGTGCCCAATTTGTTACCCTTTTAAAATAAAGTTTGTTCGTTTGTTCGTCTCTCTCTCTCTCTCTCTCTCTCTCTCTCTCTCTCTCTCTCTCTCTCTCTCTCTCTCTCTCTCTCTCTCTCTCTCTCTCTCTTACGTCTTTCCAAAGTTTACACCAACCCAAGAGAAGAAAAATATTGTTTATTTTCTGTATCACCTCAATAGTGTACAGCTGTCCGAACTGGTCTTGGAGTGTCCAGCGTGTCAAGACTAATAAACCATGCAGCACTGCTGTAAGAGCGCCAGGTAATTCATATTATAAACTTCAGTTTATCCCATCCTTGGTGCAGTACTGATGAAATAAAATCTATTAATTATGCAATTGAAACATTTAATGTTGATTTATTCAGCCAGAAGTTACCGACAATGGGAGTCATGGCAGATTTCCCATGTAGTCGCCACGTCATTTGCATATTATAATTTTTAATATCAGAATATATTGCTAATGTACGTAAATAACCCGCTATCAAAATCACACACAGAAAAGAGTAGAAGCAAGTAGAACCAATCATTAAAGGCACATTTTCAGAGAAATATTGTTACCAATTTCTTCCACTTTCAACAAACGCCCCAAGAAGTCGCAGCTCATCTAGAAACATCACAACGCGTTTGCTTTCAAATCACCCAAAAAAAAACGAGAAGTAGATTGTGAGATTTACTAAAACACGATTACAAGAGACAAATTGGACGTTGCGGCCAAAGCCTTCGTCAGCACAGGACAAATACAATCAACACAAACCTACATGAAACACACTATGACAATATTAAACTATTAAACTAATTAAATGTACTCATCTGACTCTGTGTCCTTGCTTGGAAAGACTGACAAAGTGGATTAATAGACCGGATGTATGGTACACGGGTCAAAGGTCAAGCGGGAGGGGAGTGGGGTGGAGAAGCGTCCATGTGTGCGGAAAAGTGAAAATTAAGACCGGCAAAGATATCGAGGACGCAGTAGACAATTAGCAATTCTCGTTAAGCGCTCGAAACACCGCTGCGGAAAACTACATAGTGTTGGTCCACACAGAGGGGCATGAGTGGCGGTCGTTCAGAAAACGATGGCAAAACACAGAACGCAAACCTGCCAAGAAAGTTGACTGTGATGTCCTATAAAGGACCTGCACGTATCTAGATGGTGGACTGTAAGCTAGGGGGTGGGAGGGGGTGGGGTAGGGAGTTAAATGAAGCTGTGTTGGACAATAAGGCCGTGAGGGGAGAGTGTGCCCAACTGGAAGATGAGACGGTGTTCCAATGTCTTCCGATCCCGTTCGTGGGATGCGCATGATTTGATGGCCGTGACCTGTATGTCGGCTACGCCATGGTGGTCAGGACTGTTGAAATGCATGGATACTGGTTTCTGGGCGCCGCTGGTGATATCAGAAAGATGTTGTCTAAATCTGTCCCCAAGACGTAATCCTGTTGTACCGACATATCTCATGTCGCAACGTGTGCAGGTAATCGCATAGATGACGTTGCGACTGATGCATGAGAAACCCTCACGGATGTGGAAGGTCGTCTTAGGGAATGTCAGACTCTGGGTTTGAAGTACGTATGGACAGGTCTTGCACGCGATCGAAGACAAGCCACCGTGCCAGGAAGAGACTGATGAGGTTGGGGTAGCCTGCTATGGACCAGCATATCCCTGAGGTTACGATCCCGCTTATATGCCACCAGAGGGGCTCTGAGAAGACATCACGAGTGATTGAGTCCGACCAGAGAATGGATAGATGTTTCAAGAGGATATTCTTGGCAGCAATATTGTGGGGATGGTAAGTAAGTGAGAGGACAGGTCTATTGTATCGTGGTTTCGGCCTGGAGGAGAGAGCCTCAGTGCGACTGATAGACTGGCAGCGGTGAAGAGCTGTGAATAGAACATTCTCAGGATAGCCACGAAGGCGAAAGAAATCAAGCATTTCGTGGGCTTTTTGATGGAAGTCGTTGTTATCCTGACAAAGCCGTCGGAGACGTAACAGTTGGGAGAAAGGAATAGAACGTTTGCACGAGGGAGGGAGGGAGGAGGTCTAGAGAAGGAATGAGTGCGAGTCAGTTGGTTTATAATAAACCGTCGTGCATAGACCACCGGAACCTAAAGAGACTGTGAGGTCTAAGAAGTTAACGGGCGACGAAGAAATGGTGGAGTTTGATGCTGGGATGGAAGTCGGAGAAAAAGGCAATGAAGTTCTGGAGGTCAGGCAAGGGCATGTCCGAGACACCACAGCAGTCATCAATGTACCTCCTGTAGAGCTCCGGGAGCCTACCGGTGTATTGACTCCATACCTGGTGCTCCAGATAGCCCATGAAGAGGCAGGCATAACTAGGACTCATCTTAGTGCCCATGGCCACCCCACTAATCTGGTCGAAGTAGTCCCCATTGAACTCAAACGAGTTGAATTTGAGGACTAACTCCGCAAGACGCAGCAATGGTCCAGTGGCTATTGAGGGGTTAAGCCTTTTCTCCAAGAAAAATTCCAAGGCTTTAAGGCCGTCAGAGTGAGGAATGGATGTGTAGAGTGAAGTCACATCTAAAGTGAAGATGTGATACTGAGAATGGTTTGTGAAACTGATGGAATCGAAGATGGAGATAGCGTGGTTGGTGTCTTTGATATACGAAGGGAGGCTGTCAACCAACGGCTGAAAGATGCTGTCTAGGAACTCTGAAATCCGTTCTGTAGGGCAAGAGCAGGCCGAGACGATAGGTCTGCCTGGGTTACCTGGTTTGTGTGTCTTAGGCAGCATATTAAAGGCGGGTTTACCCAAGCAGCTATCGTGGATGATCAGCGAGGTGGCAGAGCTGGGCAAAAGACCTTGCTGGATGATGGCGTTAGTCACGCTTTTGAACTGGGTGTTGTTGCTGACTGTCCCATCTTGTGTCCTTGGTCTGTAGAAGGTTCTTGCTTTCATTCTTGCTTTCAAATCAAACATTATTGTAGAACGAAGAAGAAGAAGTCATATACTTTGAATTATGTATATTGTTGTGTTATCTTTTTTTTCTCTTCTTTATGTAAGGTACTGCTCCAGCCATCTTCGGCATGGAATGCATGATCGATCATGTGGCCACCTATCTCAGAAAGGATCATTTGGCTGTCCGAAAGATCAATTTTATGCCGGATGGATACGTGAGACAAATTTATCTTTCTTCTTTGTTGGGGATAAAGGGTGTGACACCTGCGCGGTGTAGTGGTTAAAGCATTTCGTGATATCTCGGGGGGAAAAAACTGTTTCATTCCCAGTACATTAAGATTGTTTTCCTCACAAATTACAACCCTGGGAGCGAACAAGACAAATGAAATTAGTGCGGATTATTTTCAGGATGTTCTGGGAATTTGTCTGGGAACGAAAGTGTTGCAAGGCAAGAATCTGGTCAATTCATGTCAGAATATCGTGACCTGGAATATTTGACGGTAGACACTTTATATCCGAATAGCAGCATTTTCTATGATGAAATTACTTCGAACTTTTCAAAATGTTTCTTAAAGTTAAGGACACTGAAATAAAAGTGCCAATATGTGTCTTAGAAGAGGATTCTAAATTGAACTGTAATGTAGAACTATAGTACAATATGTTACTTAATAAAGCTTAATTTTAAGCTTAATTTTAAGCGACGAGTCTAGATTGTATGTTGAAAGTTTCAAGACCTCAAATTTCAGAGCACATAATGTACCCATTGTATATGCAACAACAACAGTGCTTCGATTGTATCGCAGGCTTTAATTTGTTTACTAACATGTCCAATTCCAATTCCAATTCCAAATTTCAAAAACAAAAATTCCAAATTCGTCCTCGTCTAACCTGCTTCATCAGCTGTGGTTATTGTTGAGGATCGTGGTTTTTGTGGGTTTATTCACCCTAATTCTTGTCTTGTGAGTCCTATCTCGGACTGGTGATGTAGCGTTTGTGTCTGTGACGTCAGCAGTGGTCGTCGGCTATCCTTTGTGCTCTTGTTCTTGTGGTTTTCTTTGTTTGAGTAGGCTCCTGGCTCGTCTGGCTGCAGTCCTTATAAGGACTTTTCGTAATCCCACTCAAGCTGGGGATCGGTCGGCGGCTGTCCTTTGTGCATGTTTCCTTTTGTTTTCGTTGTTGGTGCAGGCTTGACTGGTTGCAGTCCTTAAAAGGACTTTTTATTTGGTATTCTTTTGTGCATTTTCTGTAGGAGCTTTTCGACGTTTTCTCTTTCCTCCTTGGGGAAACAGTTTTCACTGTTGCGTTTGCGTATCTGCTGCCTAGCGTTTTCTTCCTCCGTGGTCAGCCATGGGACGATTTCCCCGTCCTCGATATAGTACTCGAAGTCGGCCTCACAGTTGTAGTGTACTAATGGGTATATCATTGGTTTCCCCCGGAGTTTTTTAGGCTTCTTCTTTTCTTTTTCTTCCCAGCGCCTTCTGAATTCCTGGCGCTTGAGTTCCTCCTTGTCGACTGGGTATTCTGTGCCTCCTTCAGAGATCGTTTGCTGTTCAGACTCGGTCTCTTGGGTTTCTTCTTGCGGTTTTTCTGTGAGTTCTTGTGTGGCTTCTGTTGGTTTGTTTTGAAAGAGTTCCATTTCAGCTCTATGCAGTTCTCTTTCGGTCTTGATAATTTGTAGGATTTCTTCGTTCTCCTTCTTTATCTCAGCCATGCGCTGAATCTCTTGTTTGATGTCGGCCAGCAGCTTCTCATTATCGCTGGTCGGAGACGTTGTCAGCAGCAGTGCCTTGACTTGTTTCTTCAATTCATCTATTTGCTTTTGAAGTTGATCTCTTTCAGCTTGTGCTATACCCGTGGCTGTCTCGCCCCTCTGCATTGCTTCCTTGAATGGTGTCTTTGTGATGATGGCGATTTTTAAGACGTCTCTATGTCTCTGCAGGTACGGACAGCCCAGATATCTTGATCCATGTTTGCCCAGGCAGTTGGCGCACTTTCTTTTGTTGTTGGGAGCTCGGAAGTCCGTGTCCAGCTTGGCCAGCGGACACTCCTTGAAGGTGTGGTGATCGGCGCAGTATCGGCATATTTCCGTCTTACTGCGACACGTAGCTCTACTGTGGCCGGCCTTCTGACATCTGGAACATTGCGTGATTCTTGGTATGAATCTCTCTGGTTGCTGCAGAGTTCAACAGCCTCAATGCAGAGCAGAAGCTACAGAATGTAGAAGAATTGAAGAGGCATCTAACATCCTAACATGTCATTGTAACTAGCACTAATCATAGCTTCACCCCTGTCCTGGAAATGTACAAATTTCCCTGCGGATTCCTGTCTCTTGAAATTTTCTTAAACTGAGACAACAAGTGTTTCCTCTGCAACAAGTGCTTCTTACTCTCTGGTTCGTAATGAAGCACACAGGACTCCATCCTTTTACAATGCATCTCCCTCTCCCTGACTGTCCAAATGCCCCTGATTAATCGTCTGGCAGGCACGTTTGTGATCACCCGGAAGCTGTCTTGGGACCCATCTGCTACACCAGGGGTGTCAAACTCAATCGCTCCGAGGGCCAAAACTCAAATCACATATAAGGTTGCGGGCCGGACAGGACACACATTCAGTAAGCCGAAAACTAAACCTTTTTTTTTTAAAACATCAATATAAATTAAAACAGAAAATACACATTTTTATTCTTATGTCGATTTGTCAGAGCACGATGTTTGGCATCTTTTCTTGGCTACAAGTTCGTTTATGTTGGGAGTAATGTTTTGTGTCATTGAGATTCTCATGGTGGACTGCAAGTGTTCATCAGTGAGACGATTCATCTGTGATGTTTTGTTAATCTTCATCACAGAAAAGAGCTGCTCACACAGATATGTGCTCCCAAACATGCTCAAGGTCTGAGCCACATGTAGACGAAGCCGGGATGAAACGAGTGAACTGTGCTGGCCCCACAGTGTCGTACTTTGCCTTTAGTGTCTCTGCAGCTCTAGTAACTCCATCTGCAAATTTACAGGTGCAGTGTCCACATCTATGACTAATGGATTACGAAACAGCTCGAAATTACTTTCTGTGCTTCAAAGTCAAAAAAGCGTCGTGCGAACTCGAGGCAAAGTAAGTTAAGTTTTTCAGCAAAGTGTGCATTGGGAAACACCATAGCGTTGACTTGGTTTAACATTGCCTGGCAACAAGAAAAGTGAGACAGGTTGCATTGGTGCATTTGTGTCTCCCATAAGGTAGCTTCACTTGAAATGCCTTCACTGCATCATGCATATCAGTGATAATGTGACTCCATCCGTGGAGCTGCAGGTTCAAGTCGTTGAGATGAGTGGTTGTATCAGACAGAAACGCCAACTCACATTTCGACTTTTTATCCTGAAAACATTGTGGAATCGTTTCCTTTAATGTCCATCAATTGACAGATTTCCTTGATCAGCTGGAAAAATCTACTCAGAACTTTACCCCGACTTAGCCATCGCACCTCTGTATGATAAGGCATGTTACTGAACGCCGACTCTATTTTTAAACAAAAGACTGAAATGGTGATGATTTAAACCTTTAGCTCTGGATTTCATGTCCAATATGTTTTCTGTAACATTCAAACTGGAGTCCACTCCACGGATGAAGATGGCGAGCTGTGCAGTGTCATTCGTGTCATTACTTTCATCAACAGCAAGGGAGAATGCAACAAAGTCTTTGCCTTTTTCGATCAGCTGTGTTTTTACATCAGTGGCTATCTCACAAACCCGATCAACAACCGTATGTTTTCTAAGGCTTACCTTTGCAAACATCTGCTTTTTTTCTGAACACAAGACGTCACACACTTTCATATGCAGCGCTTTAGAAACTCTCCTTCTGTAAATGGTCGGCCTGATTTTGCGATCTCCTCTGACACAATAAAACTTTCTTTTACTGCAGCATCAGTTTGTGATTTTGCTTTGATTAAAAACATTTGCTGTGATGTTAGATGCCTCTTCAATTCTTCTACATTCTGTAGCTTCTGCTCTGCATTGAGGCTGTTGAACTTGTCTTGATTTTTGGTCTGGTAGGGCCGTCTCAGACTATATTCTTTGATCACAGCCACATTATCTCCACAAATTAGACACGCAGGTTTACCGCCAATATCAGTAAACATATATTCAGCCTCCCAGCGGCTTTAAAAGGCTCTGTTTTAAGAATCAACTTTTATCTTGGCCATTTTAAAGGCTAGCTTTGATTTTAAAAGATCGTGCTTCTACCGACAGACGCTTGATTGATATCAGGTTAGCCGTACGAGGAAAAGGTGATGTTATATCCGGGCATTACACTACTTTAATTTATTTTATTTTTTGCGCTAATCCAAAACGAGCATCTGAACGTTGCTAGGTAACTACAACGACGAACACTAACTCACTCATTCATTCAGTAGCATGTCCTTTGCAGAGCCTCGCTCCCATAACAATCTTCCTGAAAACCTCTCGATCATAAGAAAGATGTCCCGCGTTCGATACACCCATCTGGAGATCATCCGCCACATCCTGCGTCCATCTTCTCTTTGGCCTTCATCTTCCACTCTTCCCAAGCATATTCATTCATTTAGTAGCATATCCTTTGCAGAACCTCGCTCCCATAACAACCTTCCGGAAAACCTCTCGATCATAAGCAAGATATCCAGCGTCCGATACACCCATCTGCAGATCATCCGCCACATCCTACACCCATCTCCTCTTTGGCCTTCCTCTTCCTCTCTTCCCAGGCTATACTCCTCCATTATTGTTCTCTCCAAACTTTCGTGACGTTTCAAGTGACCAAAATATTTCAATTTTCTTTGTTTTATCGTTTTTAATAGCCAACCTTCTTTAATATTCAGCTCTTGAAGTATGGATGCATTTGTTCTTTTCTTTATCCAAGATATTCTTAGAACTCGCCTATAACATTTATATTCAAATGCATTTATGCGCTGTTCAGCTTGTTTAGTAAGTGTCCAGGTCTCACAGGCTTATGTTGCAATGGGAAAGATGCATGCTCTTAATATCTAATTTTTGTAATTCTGTCTGTCCCACTCCATAATTTATTAAGTTGGTTTAGTCTTTGAAAAGCAATTGATAGTCGACGTTTAATTTCTTTCATTGTGTCACCATTGTTGGTAATCAACGACTCAACATATTCAAAATGTTCCACCACCTCCAATTTTTCCTCATTAACATATATTTCTTTCTCCACAGTAGTTTTATCTGTATGCATTATCTTTGTTTTTGCTATGATAAGATATAAGTTGTGATTTTCACTATTCAATAGGGCTGAGGCTATTAGGTTTCTCACTAAAAAATGTTTTGCATATCCATTACAGGACATCGCTGTCAACAGCAGCATCTTTCAGCTGTCTGTTGATTTCTTGGCAAGATTACGCTCAGTAGTTTGCCATTGCTTCTGAGCGGCTGGCTCAGTATCCCGCAAGTCACCAGCGGGGGACGAACCGCTCCCAGTTCTCGCCCGCTACGAGACTCTGCGTGATAAACGGGATTACGGAGAAAGTGTTGTAACTCCTCGGCCAGAGAGACCGGCAGGTTTCTCACTACACAACTTTTATTTTCGCTTATTCTGATCGAAGCGAGAACGCCCTCATGTAGCCTATAATTCGAAGGCTGCTAATTAGGGAATTTGATTTGCACTTTATATCGTGACCATAAACAATATTTTGGCCTAAAATTCTGTCTTGGGCCGAATATATTTGTACGTCGGTTGAGATCGCTCAGGCCTGATATGATTGTACGGCATCCCGGATGTGGCCCGCGGTACGTCGGTTGAGATCTCTCAGGCCTGATATGATTGTACGGCATCCCGGATGTGGCCCTTGGGCCTTGAGTTTGACACATATGTGCTACACTTTTCTGCAACTGGTGTCATCATGGACAATTTTGTATGCAGCAACGTGTTAACATCCGTGGCTATTTGATTTTTTTTTTTTAAACCCGTTTTCATGAACCATCACTCTTCTGTAGACTTTACACGGTTTCACACCATCTGACGACAAATAACGAAAAACGAATCTGTGTTCATATGCTGTACAAGACAGTAGTGGGGCAGCTGTTTGTAATCGCTACTGGGCATTGTAAACAGCTCGTTCCCACGACCCCTACGTGGCGTATTTCTTAAAAGCCGGTCTGTGTCCTGAAATAAGATTTTCCGTTGCCCGCACTTTTCCACGCACGTCATAATAAAGTCTAGTTAATAAATTATGTTCCCTCGTATATTTTGTGGGTAGGTTAACTAACCTTCCTGGGACCATATCAACTGAGGTCATGTGGGATCTGAATTATGTGAGCATACCACATTCGTGAAAGATATGCTTGGGTGTCATGTCAGAATGAAGAATAAAAGGAAGTACATCCCAATTTGAAAATGAGAACCAAGCGGCATGTACCCTATCAGATTATTATTACATTGTTTGGGAATCCTGAAGAATTATCAAGTTCATGTGTAACATCTTAGCTGGTGTTTTGTTTCTAGGTTTTACTAAAGAGTGTTGTCGTTTTCTTGAGAAAATTTCACACACACACACACACACGCACGCACGCACGCGCGCGCGCGTGTGTGTGTGTGTGTTTGTCTTTTTTGCTTTTATCTTTGTTTTGCAATTGCATCGGTTCTTCATAACCCTATATACCACAAAGTGATGGTTCTACCACCTTAGAGAACTGAATACAAACTTACAAAGAGCATTAGAAAAAGCGAATAAAAGATCTTTACATATCCTCCTAAGATTCACTAAGGTATATTGATGAGTGAGAGACGAAGAAGAAGAAGAAGAAGAAGAAGAAGAAGAAGAAGAAGAAGAAGAAGAAGAAGAAGAAGAAGAAGAAGAAGAAGAAGAAGAAGAAGAAGAAGAAGAAGAAGAAGAAGAAGAAGAAGAAGAAGAAGAAATCAAATCAAATCAAATCAAATCAACTTTATTAGGGTCACAAATTGGGCGCGCAGGCCCGTCTTACATTCGGCCCTTCCAATCACTCGTCTTTCGTTCATCAAGAGCATTATACATTTACATAGGAAGATAAAATAAACATTGTGAAATGAATGTTGTAAACATAAACAAGGCTAATTACCATGTTATGAAGCCCATCTCCCACCTATCCATACATCACCCCACCCACACAACACCCCCACCTACCCACACACACACGCACCAAGGGACACATACACACCCCCACCTACCGACACACACGCACACCAAGGGACACATACATACCCCACCAACCGACCCATCCCCCTCCCGCACATCCCCCACCCACACACACTGCCCTCACCTGATCCCCCAACCAAAACACACTCGCCACCCACAAACATTCCCCCACCAACCCACACATCCTACGCCCATCCTCATACACATACTACCCCACACAACCTCTCCCCACCCACACCTCAAACCACCCATCCCCCAGCCCCATCTCCATCGACAACATATTCCCCACCCATGCACACAATCCCCCACCAACCCACACATCGCACATCCACTCACACATTCCCAAACCATACACACACATCCCCACCAACTGACATATCCCTACCCCCACCCCACACACACACACATCTCTCTAACCACCCATACATCCCCAATCCACTAACACACACCCCACCACCCACACATACAACTTCCACCCACCCACACATGCCTTAACCTAATCCCCCACCACACAATCCCCCACCCGCACATCACATACACCTCCTACCATGCACTATTCCCAACCCACGCACCACACATACACATATCCCTCACCAACACATCCCCACTTACACACCACACACATATCCCCCACCCAGATACCACACAATATTCCCACCCACACCCACACCCACACAGATACCCTTACCCATCCACCCCACATACTCCCACTCACACACCACAAAAATCCCCCACCCACACACACATACCTCACCCACACAATATCCCCAACCAACACCCACACACCTCTCCCCACCCACACACGCATTCCCTACCCGTCCACCAACACACACTCACTCACGCATACATCCTCCACTACGCACCCACACCCCCCCCCAACCAAACATCTCTCGATCACAATACCCCTACCCCACACACATCCTCCACCCACTCACACATCCCACCCCGACACATACAACTCCCTCACCCACTTACACATCCCTAAGCCACTCACACACCCCCACCCACACATTCCCCATCCAAACACACACATCTCCCACCAATACTCCCCCACATACTTCCCCCAACCACCACAATCCCCTACTCACCCATACATATACCCCACCCATACGCACATTCCCCGCACCCATCACACACGTCCCCCACACCACACACTATCCTCCACCCATACCACCACAAACATACCCTCCACCCACACATCATTCACACATCCCCCACCAACACACCGCACACATATCTCAAACCCACACACCATACACTTCTCCCCACCCGCCCTTGCATCCCCAATCCACCCAACACAATCCCCTACCCACACAACCCCCCTCCTACACATACTTCCTCAAACCGTCCACACATCTCCACCCACATAAACACACATCCCCTGCATCCGTCCCATACACATATCCTCCACCCATACACACATCCCCCACACCCATTCCAACACCCCTACTTTCACCCCCACACATCCATCCACACATCCCACCAACACCCACAAATACCACTACCCACCAAAACCCACACACCCCAACCCATCCAAACGCATACCCCCACCCACACACCCACTACCCACACATATCCCCACACTCACACACATCCTCCACATACACTCACACTTCCTCACATCTAGACACATACAAAATGTCTCACGTTAGTATTGAAACTAGTATGAAGAAACTCCCACACTTTACTCACACATATACACTGACACTTGTCATGAGCAGTCTCATAAAAATGTTAAACATGGAGAAAAATGTGTACATAAAATGTATGTGACGTAAAAATAGTGATGCTCTCTCTCTCTCTCTCACTCTCTCTCTCACTCTCTCTCTCTCTTTCTCTCTCTCTCTCTCTCTCTCTCTCTCTCTCACACACACACACACACACACACACACTCACTCACTCTCACGCTCACACATTCACTCTTCCGCTCATTCATTCACTCTCCCGCTCATTCACTCTCCCGCTCACTCATTCACTTTCCCGCTCACTCATTCACTTTCCCGTTCACTCATTCACTCTCCCGCTCACTCATTCACTCTCCCGCTCACTCATTCACTCTCCCGCTCACTCATTCACTCTCCCGCTCACTCATTCACTCTCACGCTCACTCGTTCTGTCTCTCATTCACACTCACTGTTTCTCTCACTCAAACTACAGTAATGAACATTAGTTTATATTATGCATGATAAAATCAAATGGTATTTAACTGATAATATGACAGATGAGAATACACAAACATATGGATTCGCGTGTTACATAACATGCGTGTTACATGACATGCATCTGCTCAGCTCTCTCTCTCTCTCTCTCTCTCTCTCTCTCTCTCTCTCTCTCTCTCTCTCTCTGTATTCTTTCATATACACACACTCACACGCATGCACGCGCTCACACACATACACTAACACATCAACTCTCCCACTGTCTAACTCTCTAACACACAATCCTTCACACACACACACACACACTCACTCTCTCAATCACACTCTCTCACACATACACATACACATGAACGCATGCACATGAACGCACGCACGCCTACATTCCCTCACTCACTCTCACACATACACGTACGAATGCATGCACTGACACATTCCCCCACCATTTCTCGCTCAATCACTCTCTCCACACACACGCATGCACATGCGCACACACGCATTCACTCTCTCCCTCTCTCTAACACCCACTTTCTCTCTCTCTCTCTCTCTCTCTCTCTCTCTCTCTCTCTCTCTCTCTCTCTCTCTCTCTCTCTCTCTCTCTCTCTCTCGCTCCCACACGCACACACATATATAGTGAACAATTATAGTTAAACAATTATAATGAACAATTATACTGAACAATTATACCAGTAAATGAATTATGGTGGCATATAGTCGGTATGGATTAAGTATTGAAAGAGTTTTCGGTTAAATGTGTAGGGACTCATTGGAGTTTTGAGATCTGGAGGCAGATCATTCCATAAGTGAGCACCAGAATAGGCGAAACATGTTTTGTATAGGTCCAATCTAGGCCTTGAGACATGTAACAAATTTAGGCGCTTGCTGTTCATTGCATTAGATTGAATCAGCGGCAGAAGATACTCTGGGGTATTTTGAGATATAATTTTATTCACTAATTTGGCTTTGTTAAAAAGGAAGCGCTTTTGTAGTGGTAGAAGTCTTAGATGACTGTACAAATTACTACTTTCAACGTGCTTTATGCCAGAAACCAGACGAATAGCTCGGTTTTGTAGAGAACATAGTCGTTTTAAATTAGATTTAGGGCAACCATCCCAAACTGTGGAACAGTAATCGAGATGTGATTGGATATAGCATGTATAGAATATTTTTCGTGTGCTTTCGTCCAGGAAGTGCTGAATTTTAGCAAGTTGGTAAACTTTTTGTGCTATTTTCTTGGTAAGAGCGTGAACATGAGAGCTCCAGTTCAAATGGCTGTCTATTAAAAGCCCTAGTGTTTTATGTTCAGTCACATTAACTATAGGTAACATGCCCATGCGGAGTTCGAGCAGTGATCCAGTTATGGCTAGTGTCTGTAGTTTTTGTCTGGTCGTTATTAGCATGGATTTGGTTTTGTCGATGTTAATTTGCATGCGGTTTTCATTGCTCCATCTAGTAAGATTATCAAGTTCCTTTTGTAAAGAATTCTCTAATTCACTACGGTTTTCTTGACTAGTATATATAGTACAGTCGTCTGCAAATAGATCACAAGTTGTATTGATATATAAAGGAAGATCATTAATATAAACTGCAAAAAGCAGCGGACCTAGTATTGAGCCCTGAGGCACACCAATATTAAGCTGTGTGGGTCTTGATAGACAGTTGTTGAAGGACACGACTTGTTGCCTGTCGGATAGAAATGACGTAAGAAGAAGAAGAAGAAGAAGAAGAAGAAGAAGAAGAAGAAGAAGAAGAAGAAGAAGAAGAAGAAGAAGAAGAAGAAGAAGAAGAGCAGCAGCAGCAGCAGCAGCAGCAGCAGCAGCAGCAGCAGCAGCAGCAGCAGCAGCAGCAGCAGCAGCAGCAGCAAGAGGACGACGACGAATAAGACGAGGATGAATACAACAACGGAGATGACTGTGATGATGACGAAAACGACGGAGACGACGGAAACGAAGACGACGACAAAGACGACGATCGAGTTGACGACGAAGACGATGATCGAGTTGACGACGGAGACGACGATGGAGTTGACGACGAAGACGACGACTGAGACGACAATCGAGTTGACGACGGAGACGACGATGGAGTTAACGACGGAGATAACGACGTCGATCGACGGAGACGAAGACAACGACGACAAAGACGACGACGACCACGATGACGGAGACGAAGACGCCTCTGCAGCATCTGAAGGTGATATCTATACTAGATGAAGGATCCTATACACTCCTTGCATGGTGTCGGATATATGGTGATAACCCCTTTTCTGTATTGACCAATCCTCACTTAGTTGCTGATGAGATCAAAATCATGCCTACCACCTAAACGTCTCAAAACAATCAACGGTGCCCATTTTAGGAAGACAAGTTTGATGATATTTATACTGTGAAACTGTAGCTGTGTAAAAAATTAACATTTTTTTCAATGATTTCATGCCACAGTTAACCCTGGGACACATGCTAATAGAGAATAGTCTGATCGGCAACCTGGTGGCTCAGCTGGACGCAGATATTACAATTGCAGATCGGGTCAAAGCGGTGAATGACTTTAACCAGGTATGTATTATGTGACACTCTTGGACTAGGTGGAATAATCGTTTAGCCTCTTGATAAGTGTTATGTGGAGACATGGGTGCATATGGTTGAAGAGCAGCCAACAGATTGTTGCACGTTATGGTCTCTATTTTCACGACAGTAGGGAGAGGGGTAGTGGGTTATTTTAATTATAAAATGTCTAGGGACTACAAACACACATCATGTTAGTGGAGTATTTTAATGAGGAAATGTCTGGGACACACAAAAAAACAGAACTCCTGTTGGTGGAGTATTTACATGCGGAAATGTCTGGGATCCAAAAACATAAATCCCCATAGTGGAGTATTTTAATTATGAAATATCTGGGACCTACAAACACAAATCCTGTTAGTGGAGTATTTTAATGAGGAAATGTCTCTGACCTAAAAACACAAATTCTGTTAGTGGAGTATTTTAATGAGGAAATGTCTGGGCCCCAAAAACACAATTCCTGTTAGTGGGGTATTTTAATTATGAAATATCTGGACCTACACACCCTGTTAGTGGAGTATTTTAATGAGGAAATGTCTGAGACCAAAAAACAGAACTCCTGTTAGTGGAGTATTTTAATGAGGAAATGTCTGGGACCCAAGAATACAAATCTTGTTAGTGGAGTATTTTAATGAGGAAATGTCTGGGACCCATAAACAGAACTCTTGTTAGTGGAGTATTTTAATGAGGAAATGTCTGGAACCCAAAAACACAAATCCTGTTAGTGGAGTATTTTAATTATGAAATGTCTGGGACCTACAAACACCCATCCTGTTAGTGGAGTATTTTAATGAGGAAGTGTCTGTAACTCAAAAACAGAACTCCTCTTAGTGGAGTATACTAATAAGGAAATGAACCAGAGAACTAAAGACAACTGGGACTCAATAACCTTTCTGACATCATCATCATTTAGCAATCGCGTTGCACAACACGGCTGTCATCACATCGTTAAGGAAATATTCTTCATCCTTCGCCACTTGTTCTGCCTGGAGGGACTGACGAGTGCAGAGAAGACATACAGTGACAACACAAACACAATAAACATGTCATTTCAGATAAACAGCAACAAGAGAGAAGCAATACTACTGAAAAAAATATTAATATGTGAAAGTGTTACATTGGTTAACAATCATCTCATCTTGTTCCCTGTACCTGTCTCCATGTGAATCATAAACAGTAAGTGAGCGCCCGTTTATGGGCTTCATATATCGAAATTCCCATGGACTCTGTTATTACCTCTGTCTATAGTTTATAATTGGGAATGATTGAAATTCCAGCAGGAGGAAATGAAAGACTATTATCCTTGCTCTTTGCAACCTCTTGTGGTTTTGCCACCATTATAACTACATATTCACCGACACTCGATTCCTCTGATGATATGAAGGATTCGTTCTATGAGTTAGACTCCGTGATCAAGGCAGTTCCAAAATCTGACTACATTTATATGCTCGGTGATTTCAATGCTCGTGTGGGCAATGACACGAGTTCATGGCCAGTGTGCCTTGGAAAATACAACATCAGTCGCATGAATGAAAATAGGCAAAGGCTGCTGGAGCATTGCACAAAAGAGCTGCATAAGGTCACATGGAAACATCCAAGATCCGGCCATTGGCACTAGCTGGACTTCATCATCACACGGTAACAACATCTGAACCATATATCATTCTCTCGAAGTTACCACAGAGTTGACTGTGATACGGATCATTCTTTGGTTGTTGCAAGGGTTATATTGAGACCAAAGAGAATCTACACAGATAAACAAAACTCTAGCCCCAGGATTAATATTATTAACACTCACGATCCTGAAAAGTGCTTTCAGTTTCAACAGCAACTTGAAGACGCTTTCACTGATACACCAGAAAAGTGTACAGTAAAAGAAAGGTGGGGTCAACTTAAGGAAACTCTTTATAAAACTGCCGTAGGTGTTTACAGCACTGTGGATCATAAGAGGCAGGACTTGTTTGCGGCAAATAGCCAGACTCTGCAGCCCTTGATTGATAAGAAGAAGAAAGCTCTCTTAAGAAACAACGAAAGACCAACGCGTAACACTCTGAGTAAGCTAAAGCAAGCTTGGAAGGATGTGCAAAACACTGCCAGGCAGTGTGCAAATGATTATTGGATCAAGTTATGTGAGTCAATTCAAATCGCAAGTGATAAGGGAAACATCAGAAGCATGTATGAAGGAATAAAGAAAGCCTGTGGTCCAATGATCAAAAGAAGTGCACCATTGAATACCTTGACTGGAGAAATCATAACTAATAAGAAACAGTAGATGGACAGAATATAAATGTTATAGACGAGTTCTAAGAATATCTTGGGTAAAGAAAAGAACAAATGCACCCATACTTCAAGAGTTGAATATTGAGGAGGGATGGCTATTAAAGACGATAAAACAAAGAAAATTGAAGTTTTTTGGTCACTTGAAACGTCACGACAGTTTGGAGAGAACAATAATGGAAGGGTATATGCCTGGGAAGAGAGGAAAAGGAAGGCCAAAGAGAAGATGGGTGCAGGATGTGGCGGATGATCTCCAGATGGGTGTATCAGACGCGGGACATCTTGCTTGTGATCGAGAAGTTTTCCGGAAGGTTGTAATGGGAGCGAGGTTCTGCAAAGGACATGCTACTGAATGAATGAATGAGATGGACAGATGTGTAGAGCACTGTTTGGAGCTTTACTCAAGTGAGATCAAACTAGCGGATGATACCCTCAACGCCATAGAGGCTCTACCAACTCTTGATCACCTGGACACACTTCCCACCATAACAGAAGTTAAGTGTGCTATAAATGAATTTGTATCTGGCAAGGCTCCAGGTAAGGATGGGGATTCCAATAAAGTTTATCAGGAGTGGGCAAGACACACTCATTCTACAGATCCACGAGCTAACAGAGCTATGCTGGCGAGAAGGACAAGTCCCACAGGATTTCAAAGATTCAAGCATCATAACACTCTACAAGAACAAGGGCAATAGGAGCGACTGCAACAACTATAGGGGTATCTCACTTCTGTGCCTTGTTGGAAAAGTATTTCCCAGAATTGTTCTGCGCAGACTTCAAGTCCTAGGAGATCAAGTCTACCCTGAATCACAGTTTGGCTTTCGACAGAACCGGTCTACCATTGATATGATATTCTCATTGCGACAAATGCAAGAAAAATGCCGTGAACAGAATCAACCACTGTTTATTGCCTTCATCGACCTCACAAAGGCATTTGATTTGGTCAGTCGTGAGGGTCTGTTCAAGGCACAAAAGAAGATTGGCTGCCCACCAACTCTTCTGTCCATTGTGGAATCGTTCCATACAGGCATGAAAGGTATAATCAAGTTTGATGGTGCAACTTCTGAAGAGTTTGAAATCAAGAGTGGAGTTAAGCAAGGTTGTGTACTAGCTCCCACACTCTTTGGAATATACTTTTCACTTCTACTGAAATATGCCTTTCGTGATCAGGAAGGTGGTATATACATTCACTCACGCTCAGATGGCGGCCTCTACAATGCTCAGAGATTGAAGGCCAAGACCAAAATTAGAGGGTACTGATCAGAGAGTTGCTTTTTGCAGATGATGCTGCAGTTACGACCCACTCTGAGGAAGAATTGCAATGTCTACTATCTGCATTCTCCAATGCGTGTTCTGAATTTGGTTTAACAATTAGCAAAAAGAAGACACAGATTATGTCACAAGGTGCACATAGGGTACCATCAATCTTTATTGTCGACGCTGTATCACAGTGTGAACATGGCCTGGCTGTGAATCGTTAGTGGCTGACATCAATATAGATGACAAACTCCGCGTTGTAGTGTATAAAAGGTTTATTGAGTCAATCAATTACATTTTCCTGCTGCCGATGTAAATACAGACATCATTGTTGTTCTTCTCATGGCCGAATCCCAAGTGACGCGTGAGCAACCCCTGGATACCTAAACCCATTCGTGCTCACGCGTTCACTAACTTTATTTCCCCATTAGTTAATGAATGCGCAGCATTCATTAACTCTCTAACTACTAACCTAAATCCCTTACTGTTATATACCTCCCCTTCTTCAAAAAGACTTTTTCTCTGGAAAAGTCTCAACTCAAACCCTTAAACACTTAACTCAATACTGAAATATTTCTTCCTCTATACCGATTCTACCCAACAATCCCTCAACATATATTTCATAATTCAAATCTCATCTTCTTATCTCATCATAGCCAAACGCTAACCAGAGACATACTTTATACAATGTCAGTAATACAAAACCCTACTATAAACTCTCTACAAAACTCTCTACAAAACTCTCTACAAAACTCTCTACATAACTCTCTATAAGCGAACCGCTTTTAAAGTGTCCATCTAAATTATGATTGACAAAAATTGAAGATATTTTCCTTATCTTTTTCTCACTTAATCACATTCTCACTATTCCAGGATATACAGAAAAAAGTTTAGTTTAGATTGGTTTGGTGCTCACCGAAGAAAATTAGAAAGTAAGAAAATAGTAAGAAGTAATCACATTTCTCTTCCCATGCATTCTCAAAACTTTATAAAATAAAGTTTTCAAAATTTATCTTCATTGCCGTCAATAATAATTTTTGTTATCAAAAAGTTATGTTAATCCAAAACTACAACCTTTTGTATTATTCACCTCGTCAAGTTCAACCATTCCTTCAAAACCTCCAGAGTCCACTTATTTAAATGCCAAAATTCAACCTGGCATTCCCCCCATATTCTCCCATTAAACGCTGTTCAACCCAGCTCCTATTTCAACCCCCATTTACCCAGTATCGCCCGTCATTCCCCTCATCCATGGCTTTCAATCCATGTATTTACATTACGAACCGTCTAATGTAGTCACTAATTCAATCCCCCAAACCATTTTTAACGGTTTAACTCTTTCCAACCCCCATGTAATTATCAATTGTTGCTGACAACCCCAGCCACTTTTAAATATACTCCTCCATTACTTTCTCTACAACATACTGAGTTACTTCGCTAATCACCACAACTTCTCCCTTAACTCAATCATGTTTCACCCTCAATTTCTATTTATAAACGTTATACACGTTAAGCAACTCAACTTCCAGTCACAAAATTCATAAAACGAAGCTTTGTAAAATTAAACAGCTAAGGTAACATATCATCACATTTTATAAAGAACAACTGAAGTCAAAACAATAGAGCAAACAATATCAACCCCCTCATTCTTTGACATCATTTTTATCCCCACACATTATTCAAAATAAACATATGTGATGAAATGAAAAATCATATATATACATACACCATAATATATTATGACTACTAATCAATCATGTTCCGTCTAAGAAAAACTCAACACTTCAAACTTAAAAACCAAAATGATAATAAAGCATATATCAATCACACCTAACTTAATACAATATTATGTCTACTCATCACGACAACTCTCAACAACTCTTGATTAAATTATTTGCTAACCTTCTTCATTTGAAATGCACGATTACCGTATCCCACTTCTTCTTCTATCTGCAATCTGCAGAATATTCTACCAAGCTATTCATCACTTCTCCATTTTCTTAATAACTCCAAATTTTTTTTTTTAATAAATGCAATCTCTACATCAATGTCGTCATCTTCCCGAGGAGAAATATCTTCTTTCATAGCACCATCCTCATCAGTTTCTGACTCTTCATCCATCTCTTGTTCCGCGTCTGTATACCCATTACTAGCAACTGCTAATCTTTTTCTTTCTAAATCCAATCTAATCTTTCTACCTTGATGTCTTAATGATCTTTCAAATAGTGGCATATCTTCATCACTTGAGGAATTTTCTCTAAATTTTCTTTACCTCTTAATTTCTATTTCTTTCTGTCTATCTAACTTTCTTTTTACTGCCTGTCTAGTATTCATAAATGGAGCGTCTATTTTTTCTTTGATCGATTCTTCACTATTATAACCGTCATACGTGTTGTTTTCCTCTGTCACGATCGTTTTTGGTATTGTTTCTTCTTGTTCACCAGTAGTAGATGCTGTTATTATTTGTTTTTGTACCAATTCTCTCCCATTATCTATAGGTATCGGATATTCCGTTCGTCTGACAATCTGTCCATCTGAAAATAATTCTTCTGAATGATAATTGTTATTATTATCCTCTGCATCTTTTTCCTCATTATCCCGTCTTAAATATTCTACATGTGAACGTGCAACATGCCCTGTAATTTGATTTTTTATAGTATATGATACTGGACCCTTTTTTTCTAAAATATAATATCCCGGGACCCAATGAGCATCAAACTTAGAGTTTCTCCTATGTTTTTTTGTAATAAACTCTATCACCTATGTTAAACTCCTGTAAGTGTGCATTTTTATTTGTGTATTTCTTCTGTCTTTCTCGAGCCTTAATTATAATATTTCTTAATCGTATATGTGCTTTGTGCATTTCTTGCAACCTCATTTCCTGAAACTCCTCCCCCATATATTTTCTTCTAGGCTTTAATAAATTGTCAATCGGTAATATTGGTTCTCTTCCATGTAGTAGGTAAAATGGTGAGAAACCTGTTCCTTCATTTTGGTGTGTACAGATCGCCCCCAATGCTATTCCCAAATAAAGATCCCAATCCATATCGTATTCTTCTACATTTTTCGCCAGTATATTGTACAATGTTCTATGTTGTCTCTCATTTTTGGCATTCGAAGATGGTCTGTAGTACGAAGTTTTTATGTTTTTTATATTCAAATCTTTTAACAATTTTTCAAACTTTCTATTTACAAATTCTTTCCCATTGTCTGTAAGTATTGTCTGTGGACACCCAAACCTTGGTATAAATTCTTGTAAAAACATATTTATAACAGAATCAGAACTCTTGTCTGGAATTGGATAAACTTCTGGCCAGAGACTATATGAATCTACGATATGTAGTAGATATACATTTCCCGATAATGTTTTTGGATGAGGACCTGAAATATCCAAACTCACTTTCTGCATTGGAAATTGAGGAATATCTGTATCTTGTAAGGGACATTTAATTATCTTCATGTTTCTTAACCTAGACTTTTCACATGCATCAACATATTCATATACGCTTTTAAATAAATTCGGCCAGTAATATTTACTGCTAATAGCCTTAACTAACTTATCTCGTCCAAAATGACCATTATTATCATGATATGCCTTTAAAACTTCCCGTTCTAAATGTTTCGGAATATATTTTCTTAATCCCTCACCTTTTTCACCGACATAATATAATTGATTGTCTTCTTGCAGCTCTAAGAATTTTCTTTTAAAACTGTTTTCCCCAGTTTCTTTCAATTTTTGTTTAATCTGTATTATTTTTGGATCTAATTCCTGTTCATTTTTCATATTAAAATGCATCAACTGTGTATCTTCCTCTATTGATTCAGAATCTTGTTCTGTCTGTGAGCTTTTACAATTTATTTTAGCAGAATCTAATATATTTACTTGCCAATTCCTGTCGTCAATTTCTGGTTCTCCCTCATCTTGAGTAGTGGTTTCAGATATTGTTGTATGTGGAATTCTAGACAATAAATCAGCGCATGTATTATGTTTTCCTGAAATATACTCTACTTTAGCATTGTATCCCTGTAAATTTAGTGCCCATGTTTGTATTTTCTTATTTTGTATTGGTGCTTCTAATATAGACTTTAATGGCATGTGATCAGTTTTAATAATGAAATTGGCGTTATGTAGATAATAATTTAGTTTTTGGAGGGCATAGTGTATAGCGTAGGCCTCCTTCTCAATAGTCGCCCATTTTCGCTGAGATTTGCTAAGTCTATGTGACAAGAAATAGATTGGTCTTTCATTCTTAACTCCTGGTATTCCTGAGTCTTCTCCTTCATACGGTTGTGTTAAACATGCTCCTATGGCATTGTCTGAAGCATCTGTATACAAAACCAATTGTTTATTTAAATCTGGATGTGCCAATAGTGGAACTGTTGTTAAGCTATTTTTTTTAAAAATCGAACGACTTCTGACAAACTTCAGTCCACTTAAACCTTGCATATTTACAGGTCAATTTTATAATAGGTTCTGCTATCTGTGCAAAATTTGGAACGAATCGTCTATAATACCCGGTCATACCTATACAAGCTCGAACTTCTCTCACGTTGGTCGGAGAAGATAAATCTCTAATCACTTTAATTTTATTTTGATCAGGCTTAATTCCCTCTCTATTAATAATGTACCCTAAATATTTGGTTTCTGTTTTTAAGAATTCACACTTACTCAATTTCAACTTAACATCGTGTATTCTTATCCTATCAAATACCAATTTTACATGTTTTAGATGATCTTGTACGTCTCCTGATGTATATATTAAAATATCATCTATATATGCCAACGCAAACTTTTGAAACCCACGTAATACTTCATTTATTAATAACATGTAGTGAGATGGAGATGTGCGAACTCCGAATGGCATTCGTAAAAATTCGTAAGAACCCATATGAGTACAGAAAGCACTTTTCTTTTGAGCATCCTCCGACATCGGGATACACCAGAATCCTGATCTTGCGTCTAGTGTATTGAAGAATGTAGAGCCATTAAGTAAGCCCAAAATATCATCAATCACCGGCAATGGGTACGCTACATTCTTAGTGATTTTGTTCAACGCCCGTTAATCGCAACAGAATCGATGTGAACCATCGACCTTGGTCACAATTACGATCGGAGATGACCACTCAGACTTCGATCTTGTTATTATTCCCGCTTTTAACATATCTTCAATTGCCTTCTCTACAATCTCTCTGTTTCTTAAAGGAGTTCTATATGGTTTTAAACTAATTGGTGGATGATTTCCAGTGTCTATTTCCATTGTAACTGTACTAGTTTTTCCCAATTCTAAATCATTAATTGCAAAAACGTCTTGGTTTTCTTTCACCAATTGTTCTAATATTTCTTTATTCTCCGGTGGGGCTTTTAACTGTGATAACAATTCTTGAACTCTTGTCCTTTTGTCTACTGTATCTATTTGAGATGGATATTTTTTGAATGTATGGATCAATTCATCATTCCGTCTTTTCCAGCTTCTTTTATAATTATTTCTGACATTATTTCTGACCATGGGAGTTTCTGAATAATCATTTCCCAACATGTTTTCTTTTTCTATAGTTAACATGTTATCATTATTATACGCTACTTTAGCGATTACACAGCCTCTATATAATTTAATATTTTTTCCTGTATTGTTTAGGAGCATCACTGGAAAGCTGAGATGTTTATCTAATATTATTAACCCATCGGTGACTTCCAAGCCAGGTTCATCTATTATTTCTCTCTCTAATTCCGTTATTTTAACTGTTTGTCTAACCGAAAAGTACGGATTTTTTTTCATTTTTTCCTGTATTAAATTAACCGTTTGTGGTTTCAAATTCATGGTCGTTTTGACTCTAACTAGTGTCGACACATGCATATCCTCTTCTAAATCCACGTAAACATCTTGGAATTTTAATTTATGTAAATCAAAATAAAGTCTCACCCCATTTTTCAATAAAAAATCTCTACCCAATATCATATTTCTATTTAAATCCTTGACTACATGGAACATATGCCTAACATTTATCCCTCCTAATTTAAAATTTATCATCGTTTGACCAAGCACTTCTAAATTTTGTCCAGTTACCGAATGAAGATTATCCTGAATTCTAAATATTTTGAAATTTTTTAATATTCGATATAAAAATGTTTCTTTATTCACACTAACTTGCGCTCCCGAGTCAACTAATGTTCTAATTTTATATTTCCCTATTTCTATAATACATGAACTAGGATCAATCATATTTAGTGACAACTGTTTTATCTCCCCAAGTTGAGGCCACTTCTTATGTTTTCTATTTCTAAATGTCCTATTATACTCATCATTTGGGTTTTTAATATATTTATTCATCTTTTGGACTTTACTATTTTCCCCCTTACTGCCGATCCTGTTCAGTAAGCGGGATGCCAATTTCCCTGATCTCCTGACCTTATAAAATTTCTCTGCACCTCTCCATAATTCCCATTTGATGATCTACCATTTACAGTTATATTCTGTGTACTAGTCTGAGCACATCTATTATTTTGTGTATTCGACTGGACACGTCTGTTACCACAGAGGCGAAAAATGTGTCCACGTTGGCGACACCCCCAACAAACCACATTTGTGTTATTTGTGTTACCTACCATGTCTCTTACAGTATTTCTCACTTGTCTTTCTCTACCTTGATTATATACGTTACCGTTTCCTTGTAACATCTGTATTTCTCCCCTTCTTCTTCTCCATCCATATCTATACTGTCCTATTTCCATTGGTTCTTCAATTCTATCTTCTGAACTACTACCTAACTCTCGTCCTACCCTCAATCTAAACCTTCTTCTCAAGCTTTCCTCTTGTATAGCTATATCTACTGCTTGTGACAACCTTGCAGGATTCTCTCTCATTAATTTAAATTTCAGTCCATCTGACCTAATCCCATCAACAAAAATCCCCACCAACATCCGTTCCACTTCCTCAGCTCGGACATTCTGACCCAAAAATGACTCTTCGGCTAAATTGATCAACCTATCACTGTATAGCTGCACACTTTCTGTAGTATTTTGTCTCGTCTGTCGCAACACTGAGAATGCGTGTTGAGGGTCAGTAATCTCTGCATATTTGTGAGCTAGGTCGTCTTTGAATTGTTCCCAGGTTTCACCTCCTCCAGCTTCTAGCTTTCTTCTTATATGATCAGAAACAGGACTTGCACTAGTTCAATAAGCCAAATTCTTTTTATCCTCATCTGTAGCGTTCACTAGATAAGCATGTTTCTCAATGGATACAATCCATTTCTTAAAATGACTCGCCTGTCCATTAAACCTCTCAACATCACTGACTACACTTTGCTGTCTTAACACCGAGTCCAACTTTGATATTGCCCTACCAACTCCACTAAGTACTTGTGAAAGATCTTGGGCTTCCATTCTAAAAAAAATCTGAAATGGAAAATACAGCAGTACCAAACAATCTAATATATTAATTTGTCCTAAATCAAGCAGTTGGACATCTTAATCTAAAATTTAACAATACCTGCTATACTTATAGTCCTGTCGTTTGTCCAATCGTTTTTCTTATTCAAAACTGATGATCTGCCGTTGTAAAAGTTTTAGAACAATTTCAGCGTCTCGCAGAGTATGGTTGTCGTCCAATCGAAAAAATTGAAGGAGTATGACGCCCAATCGACAAAATTGAAGGAATATGACGCCCAATCGACAAAATTGAAGGAATATGACGCCCAATCGACAAAATTGAAGGAATATGACGCCCAATCGACAAAATTGAAGGAGTATGACGCCCAATCGACAAAATTTAAGGTTGTCTTCTTCTCTCGCAGTAAAAGAAAAGGAAGAGCCTCTGGATTCCTCACTTCAATCGATATTCTTCATGCCGCTGATTGTAGACAAACGGAAAAACGAGCGTATTTGCATGTTCCCCTCTTCAATCGTAGTCGGTGCCTTCTGACTTACTTTCACCGATAAATGGCCCTTCTAGTCGTCTTCATGCCGCTGATTGTGCCCGTCTGGATTTGAAATGACAACGATCGAGACAATAATCAATTCATTGATTGATTGATTGATTGATTGATTGATTGATTGATTGAGCCGGCTCACTATAAGCGTTGACCAACAACTCCGGACTTTATCTTCAGACAACCAAGGTCACCTTCAATGTACTTCAGACGATAACGGTTAAATCGACAGTTCCAGCAAGACCAGATTTCACGGCAGCATATCTGGAACATCCATACGTTTCGAAAAGAACGAGCAGGTCAACACAGGATTCAACATTGACGATGGCTGCTCTGTTTCACCACTCGGAACATTATGTGTTGTGTGGCGGTTTTAACAACTATCAACCCCATCACAAAGACTTGAAAATACGACATAAGTTGTTCCTCCAGAGTGCAGGACTTCAACACAACTTTCCATGACTTCTGTTGACTTCTATATTCCAATTTGATTTATTTTATGAGGACCTCTGTGATCAGTAGTGGCCGCGACAGCACGATTCAGAAATCCTGGTATAATCGGCGCCAAGTCAGGTCATATCACAGTGTGAACATGGCCTGGCTGTGAATCGTTAGTGGCTGACATCAATATAGATGACAAACTCCGCGTTGTAGTGTATAAAAGGTTTATTGAGTCAATCAATTACATTTTCCTGCTGCCGATGTAAATACAGACATCTTTGTTGTTCTTCTCATGGCCGAATCCCAAGTGACGCGTGAGCAACCCCTGGATACCTAAACCCATTCGTGCTCACGCGTTCACTAACTTTATTTCCCCATTAGTTAATGAATGCGCAGCATTCATTAACTCTCTAACTACTAACCTAAATCCCTTACTGTTATAGCTGAACTATAGATGGTAGACCATGTTACATATCTAGGATCAGTTTTAAATAGCAAATTATCCCTTGATCAGGAGATCAACATCCGGATTGGTAAGGCAGCAACAACAATGAACACGTTTAAGAAAAAGAGTCTGGGAGAACAGGAAGCTTACTATCAAAACAAAAGACCTTGTCTATCAAGCCTGTGTCCTTAGTACTCTTCTTTAGGGCAGTGAAACTTGGACAACTTACTCACACCAAGTGAAAAGTTTAAACAGCTTTCATATGCGGTGTCTGCGAAGTATTCTTGGTATTAAGTGGCAAGACAAAGTCACAAATACTGAAGTATTGGAAAGATCAGATTGTGTGACGGTTTAGTCCATGCTCAGTCTTCGTAGACTTAGATGGACAGGACATCTTAGGAGGATGGATGATGGTAGAATACCAAAGGACATCTTTTTTGGTGAATTACAGATGGGTAAGAGATCTCAGGGTCGGCCTCTACTACGATACAAAGATGTGTGTAAGCGGGACATGATTGATACAGGCATTGATAATGCACAGTTGGAGCAAGTCGCCGCTGCACGTGTTGCCTGGAGGGCAAACATTAGAAATGGAATAAAGACAAAGGAGATGATTATTGCAGATAAGTCACACACCGAGCGTGTGAGGCGTAAGATGGTGCATGATGGTGGAAATGACCACATGCTCACATGCACCAACTGTGAACGAACATTTACAGCGCGAATTGGCCTTATCAGTCACATTCGCTACCGCCAAAAGTAAAAGTTATTATGCCTTTTTGAAGCACAAACTATCGTCTGTTAAAACGGCAAGGTGCTAATGTATGTATAGTTTATATAACCTCTTCTTCTGATTCCATTAGGTGAACACTTTAACTTACAAATGATAGATAACATTAAGTTGCTTTGTATAACAGATGCAGATTATTGAGCTTATGAATGTGTATATGCATATATGACGAATCCACCAATACTGCTAGGCGTGAAAAGCAATCAGATTGCTGACAACAACCAGCGTCACCAAATACTACAGAGTCATCCATATGTCATAAGTTTCAGCTCAGAAATACGTGTGATTGGAATGTCTACATATAACAGCTTAAGTTAACTCCAGTTAAAATGGCAATTAATGACACTGACTATGTTACGGAGATATTTGACTATCGTCAAGAAGTATCATACACAAGAGAAATTAGTGTCATAATTCATGTTACGTCATGTCAGTGTGTAAGAGTTAACATATTGACAGTATGTGTATGTCATCTCAGTGTGTAAGAGTTTAAGTATTGACAGTGTGTGTATTTAAGAGACAATGTGACGTGTGTTCCGATGAATAAGTGTGAGTATTTACTGGACCAACACCAATGATCATCCCGAATAGTTTTCTGTGATGGCCATTCGTGTTTGTCCAGTTGTCAGCCTTGTTCTCATTGGATTCATAGCCAGCCAGCAACAAGGGCAGCGCTTCCACGTATTAGTAAGTATGTCTGAACGCAAAAGGCGTAGTGCAAAACCATGACTGGTGGATAGAAAACACTCAGCCATACATTAAGGGATGAGCTACTGAACACAATAATCTACGTCTTGTGTTGACAGAACAACCGATGGAAAAAGCGTGGATTTCATGTGATGCCCAACAAGTATAACATGTCTTGGAGCAGGAGGATTTATGCCACTTCCATGTACGTCAATCATGGAGATGGAAGCGTGCACATCTGCCACGGTGGGATTGACATGGGTCAAGGTATCAATACAAAGGTACAACATTTGTTATGTTTAATCTGATTCGTATTGTTGTTTAATAAAATGTTTTTAATGGGTTTCTTATTCTTGTGCGTTCATCCAGAGTGGTTTTTTTTCTCCCAGACGTAATTGTGATGTTTCTCGTTATACACCCTTAGACCAAAACCCTTACGTCAACACATCCGACTTTAGCAGTTAGTTAGTTAGTTAGTTAGTTAGTTAGTTAGTTAGTTAGTTAGTTAGGTAGTCGAAAGATCATCCTCATTGCACATCGAACCATTCACTCCATAAGTGCTCGGATCCCCTCCTCAGCAAATCCCACAGCGTGTAGCGGCTAACGACACTAGTTCTGTGTTGGTTTATCAATCTTTTTTAGCTTCCTGTGTAGTGTTCTTGTTTGGCCACCCCTCTTTTAATTTGCTGTTCTCGCAGTCTGGCCATTGTTGTAGATTCACAGTCATCACTTGGTTAGCGCAAAAGTCTTACTTCTTGTAGAGCATTCAGAATGTCAGCCTGGTCCATGGCGCGTGTCATGAAACCACGATAATCCCGATAGATGATGAAACAACAGAGGCAGGCTATATTCGAACTTACAAACTGTTTGCAACTAGAGGCCACATTCCCGTCACATCAAAAGCGCCGCTGGTCTATGATGATTCCGCGGAGACACGGGAAAAGAGTTTCCCCGTTGCCTTAAAGCAGACTCAAGATGAAAGGGAAAAACGCCGCCATGACTTGGTTGCCACATGTTGTTGACAGGAGAATGACGTCACGAGGTCAATCCCAGAATATATAAAACCAAGCTTGTTGTCGGGAGTGCACAAAAAAGTTAACCTAGGCTCAAGTGTTGAATAGCTCAGTGCTCGTAGTGAAAAGAATCCCGCATGTTTACTATAAGTATTTGAGAATGAAAACATGTGTCCTTCGTGGCATTTTGGAGATTCAATTCGGACTGTGAGCTAGGAATTAATAGGGTATCTACACTTAGCATTTAAATGTTAATAATGTAGAATAGTAAAATGATAGTGAAGTCTAGAACTTTAACGTAGTAGTTGCATTGTAGTCAAGTATAAAAACAGTGTCAGCGACAATAGACAGTCGCAGTGTTAAACTAACTAGTGTGAGATGTAAAATAGCTCAGCTAGTTGAGGATAGTGAAAGGGGATGATATTTAGTGTGATTGGGAGTGGGGGGGGGGGGAATAGAGGAAATGTCCAAGGGTGGGAAATTCCAGTGGGATTCTACTGGGGTTCTACACTTCGTATATGGGTATTTCCTTGTCTTGCCCTAACTCAGGCCAGGGGAAGGAACTCTTCTGACATGACAGAGATTGGTTCACTGTCATGGATCTGAGTAAGAATGTAGGCCCACACTCATCTAATTGGAGTCAGTGGCAGATTGCCCTCACCGAGTCTGTTATATCTCTTTCACAGGTTCCCTTCGGGTTTTCAAAGAACAGATGCTGAATTGTTTGTATCATGGAAAACTTGGTACGAGGAGATCTGTTCAGTGGCCTGTGCATTTGGCCCATGAGAAAAGGGTTTATGATGTCACACCACGGGTGTAAGAACAATATCGTGTTTGATTATTTATGATGTCACACCACGCGTGTAAGAACAATATCGTGTTTGATTATCACAATACAAGTGAACTAACATTAAAGTGTTGAGTATCACACTGCAAGTGACATCACAATAGAGTTGAGTAATACACTACAAGTGACGTAACATTATAGTGTTGTAAAATTTTCACACCATGAGTGAAATATTAATAAGAATAAATCCAAAGAACGAGAACAGTGTAACAGTGCAAACGGTAGGACTTGTAAGGATGAGTCATTTATTCCCAGGAACCGTGTTACTTGTTTTCAATAGGAAGGGAAGGTTTATGGTTCGGAACCATCTAGACATTTATTAACAGGGTGTATGATCACTGCCAGATCATTATCGGACTAAATTCGTGATTGGTGATCAGATATCTGGCTTATCAAAGGGGCTACCGGAGACAATCAACATCGCACAATAGGGACACGGCGTGTGGTGAGGTTTTGTTTACTGACCCGTGATGATGTGGTGTAACTCGTACAATGATGATCTAAATGTGATCCGGAGCTTCGTGGTCTAATGTCTACATATACACCTAGAGTATGCGAACACACATTCTACACATTGCACACACACACACACACACACACACACACACACACACACACACACACACACACACACACACACACACTTCACCCACATATACTCTTAGCTTTAATAAATTTCTTGTATTTATTTGTTGAGGCTAGAGTTGTCAAGTATGTTATGTTGGGGAAGAATGAGAGGGGGCATGATCCAGGGGTGAGCAAGAGTGAGAAGAAGGTGTCCTTGGGCTGAGGGAGTGTTGTGGACGGAGTCTGGTGGATATCCCCAGAATAGTGATATTGAAACTGGGAAAAAAATGTGGGTGTTGATTCCCCTCACTCCAGGGACGACACTATAGAAGTAATATCTCTCAAGACACTATAGTAGAGAGACATATATTCACGACATTATTGGGAGCTCGTCCGGGATCTTTGGACAGCGGGATCTCTCATAGACGGGATCTGTCGACAGTGGGATCTCTCGACAGGGGGGATCTTTTGACATCGGGATTTCTAGACGACGGGATCCTTTAACAAGGGATCTTTAGTTAGAGGACGGGGATATCCTATTAGTGAGAATCCAGCAAGAGTGAATGTGGATAGGAGTTAAGACACATATCTTACCTGTTCACACTTCACACGTCTGCGTCTGCATAAGTCTGTGGTCCGGATTCTACTCTTGTCACTGAGTGATTGTGTTGTGTTGTGCTGTGTGTATTAAATATATAGATTAATTGTACTTGTTAATTATCTATATATTGTTCTTAGAGATAAAATCTACACTTTATCTGCTGACGTTCTTCTCTGGAATATGGCCACTCCTATACTAACCATGGCAGAACTAAGGGCAAAGGGGGAAGAAATGGGCTTGTCTGCTTTAACCAACTACATACAGGAGGTGGAGAGGGATTATCGTCAAGCAGAAAGGGAAGATCGGAAGGCCGAATTGGAACTGAGGAAGATGGAGTTAGAAACTAAGAGGATAGAAGCTGAGCAAGCCACTAGAAGGATGGAACATGAAGCTGAGCAGGCAGCTAAGAAACTGGAAGCTGAGCAGACAGCTAAGAAACTGGAAGCTGAGCAGGCAGCTAAGAAACTTGAAGCTCAGCAGGCAGCCAAGAAACTGGAATTTGAAGCTGAGCAGGCAGCTAGGAAACTTGAAGTGGAGGAATCTGCTAGGAAACGGGAAGCGGAGCAGGAGGCTCAGAAAAGAGAGCACGAGTACAGGATGAGGGAACTCGAGTTGAAGAGGCAATCTAATGGTTAAACTGAGGGAGCAGTTGGAGGTTCCTCCATCCCAGGCTCAACCCCAGCAGGTGGACATAGTTACCATGCTATGAAGTTTCCTCTAGCGATCTACGATGAGGACAAAGAGAAGATTGACCAGTACCTTCAAAGATTTGAGGCCATGGCTGTTGCTATGGGTCTGGCCTGTGACAAATGGTGTCTTAAGCTATCCCAGGGATTACGCGGGACCGGCTACGAGGTTTATTCTCGCCTGCCTCCAGGGCATGAGAACAATTATGACGAGTTGAAGACGGCTCTGCTGAAACGATTCGAGGTTACGTCACACACCTACCGGAAAAAAATTTCGAGCAGCGAAACGAGAACCGGGAGAGTTGTTTGCCGCCTACAGTTTGCGTCTAAAATCCTATCTCCATAAGTGGATGAAATTTGCTAGATTCGCACATGACTATGAGAGTCTGGAAGAGCTCATGGTGGTCGACCAGCTGAAGAAGCAAATGTCGAAACCTCACATGACATTCCTGGGAGAGCAAGGAGCGGAACGTATTGACCTCGTGACAAAATTAGCAGAACGGTTCGTCGAGGTACATGGGGAGGCGGGGGACAACCTTTCCACCAACACCAAAAGTCAGGAGAAACATGACAAGAAGACACTCAAGAACTCAGGAACAAAAAAGTGGGACCTTATGTAAAAACTTCAGAGGAAAGTTCAGAGAAGACGAAGGAGGGAAGCAAGAGCACCTCGCGCCCTACACCAAACCGACCGTGGTTGGAGAAGTGGTGTTCAATTTGTAAGTTACCCTCTCACAATACGAGGGACTGCAAATCGAAGGGTAAGAGCCCTCACTTCGCAGCATGTCAAGTGACTTCCAAGGAGGTTGTCACCGAAAATGCCAAGGTTGACAAGGAAGCTCGCCACCAGGAGAGCTCACTCAAGTCCGGCACTAGAAAATCCAGGACAGGGAAATGGTGCAAACACTGCAGGTCAAACACGCACAATGCTATTGACTGCAGGGGAAAGTCAGGAGACTCTAAGTTCGCCGTGTGCCCCGGAAAACCTAAGGTGAAGCCCACCGAACAGGTCGAGGCCGAGGAAGAGACTCCAGACCAGGATAAACCACCTGTAGTGGAATTGGTAGAGGTTAACGGTCGTCAAGTGGAGTGTTTGTACGACACAGGACTGGACGGGGAGGCCGTGATTTCTGCGGATCTGGTACATCCAGAACAATTCACAGGTGAGACCATGGAGATACAGCCTGCATAGAAGAGTGCTGTAGCCATGAAGTTGCCCATTGCTAACGTGGAGATTCGGTCAAGATATGTCACCGGCACAATCAAGGCTGCTGTACTGACCGATCCCATTTTTCCCGTCATCCTCGGATGCCGGTATGTCTTTCTGGGATTGCCCAGGGAGCCAATTCATATGGGAGCAATACAGACTGGCTCTCAGACGAGAACGGAAGAGGCAAAAGCAATTGTGACTAACCCACTGCCGGGGGAGCTACGAATTGCCCAGAGTGAGGATGATACTTTACGTCCTTGCTATAAAAAGCTGCAGAGAAGTGCTGATCCACCAGGACGGGGGCAGTACTACATGAAGAATAGGATACTCTACAGGAGAGCAAGAAGGGGAGACAACCTATACGGTCAGTTGGTCGTCCCAAAAGCTCACCGGTCCCAAATTCTTCATATTGGGCATACCATCTCCTTTAGTGGACATATGGGTATTGCCGCCACCATGCAGCGGATTTTCTGCCATTACTATTGGCCGGGAATGACAGATGATGTGAGTCGGTATGTGAAGTCATGCCCTGAGTGCCAGAGGGTGGCACCGAAACACTGGACAGCACCGGTGGTCTTGGGTGAGATGCCGATCATGAACTCTCCTTTCGAGAGGGTAGCCATCGATATCGTGAGTCCACTTCCTAGAACTAGGAAGAGGAACATGTATATACTCACAATAGTGGATTGCTGTACAATGTGGGGTGAAGCCATACCGTTGACCACGATTGACTCGAAACGAGTGGCGGACGCACTGATGGAGGCCTTTACCAGATTAGGCTTTCCGGATCAAATTCTGACGGACAATGGGTCCCAGTTTGGTGGAAAACTCATGGAGGAGGTATTTAGGGTGTTCCACTCTAACCACATACATACCAGCCCTTACCATCCTCAAGCCAATGGACAAGTAGAGCGTTTCAACGGCACGTTGATGACAATGCCCAGGAAACTGGCACAGGAAAAACCTGATAGGTGGGATGAATATATCCCAGCAGCACTCTTTGCCTATCGGGAAGTTCCTCATGGCTCAACAGGACTATTACCTGCTACGTTGCTGTTTGGTCGTCCAATCAAAGGACCGTTGGAAGCCATGTTGAGGAGTTGGACTGAATAGGGGACGTCAGAAGAAGTGATCTCATCTTATAAATACGTGGAGGAACTGAAAGAAAAACTCCACAAGGGATGGACTCTGGCGAATCAAAACTTGAAAAAGGCCAGAAAAAGACATGCGGCTTACTTCAACCGTAGGTCAAAAGACAGATCTCTGGAGGAGGGAGACACAGTCTTGTTGCTACTCCCAACGGGAAACAACAAACTGGAGATAGGTTGGCAAGGACCATTTCCCGTGGAAAGGGTGATATCCAGAACCAACTATCAGATCCGGATCCGGGGAAAGTCGAAGATTTTCCATATCAATCTCCTGCGGAAATACGAGGAGAGACCCGGAGATAAAGCAGCTCACCTCATGGCAATGGCAGTTGCAGTGGAGACAGAAGTGGGAACCAACGAGGGCAGGGAATATCCCTTGGTACACCAGGAAACCTATAGGGATGTGCAAGTGAACCCTGATCTGATTTCCCAGGAGAGGGAAAAGATTACCCAGGTTCTCGAGTCTCATAAGGAGATACTGACTGATAAACCAAGACGAACTAGGTTGGTGGAGTTCGAGATGACTTTGACCACACAGGAACCTGTTCGCCAAAGATTTACCCAGTGCCATTCTCTAAAGAAAAGGCCCCGGAGGAGGAAATACAGAAACTGTTGGAGGATGACGTGATTGCACCATCCACATCCCCATACAACGCGGGGGTAGTTTTGTTACGAAAACCAAGTGGAGAACACCGGTTGTGTATAGATTACCGACTTCTGAACAGTCATACACAATTTCAGGTGGAACCGTTGCCGAATCCAACACAGTTATTCGCTAGGCTCCATAAGGCTAGGTACTTCTCGAAGGTGGATCTGAATCGCGGGTATTATCAGATTCCGGTCAAACCAGAGGTTCGACCCCTGCTGGCCTTCAGTACACCCAGTGGACACTACAAATTCAAGGTCATGACCTTTGGACTCAGTAATGCACCTAGTGTGTTTACTCCCATGATGAGGACCTTGTTAGATCCCTTACAGGATCCGTCCATTGTATCATTCATGGATGATATTCTGATTTCCAATGACTGCTCGGATGACCATTTGCAATCCTTGGAGAGTGTTTTTAATAGACTCAAGGAAGCAGGGCTTACAGCTCGTCCAACCAAGTGCATGATTGGCTACCAGACTCTGGAATTTATAGGTCACACCATTACTCCGGGACAAATTGTCCCAGAGCAGAAGAACCTAGAAAAAATCAGAAATGCACAAAGGCCGAAAACGAAGAAGGATGTGAGATCGTTCCTCTCGTTGTGTGGGTTTTACCAAAAATTTATCCCGTATTTCACTGAACTGCGAGCTCCGTTAACGGACACCTTAAAAAAAGGGATCCCCGGACCAAATCGCTTGGACACCGGAGTGCGAGAGTGCCTACAGTCAGTTGAAGGAGGCCTTGGTCAGCAAACCTGTGTTACAGCTCCCTGACCTTTCCAAACCATTTGTGTTGAGAACGGATGCGAGTGGCATTGGAATTGGGGCAGCTTTGTTGCAGGAAGGTAAAGACGATGCTTCGGGTTTGAAACCTGTGGCATACGCCAGCAAGAAAATTCTCCAGACTGAGAGGAATTATTCGACCGTCGAGAGAGATTGTTTGTCTCTTGTATGGGCCGTGCAGAAAATCCAGCCCTATTTGTATAGAGTTAAGTTTCGGGTCCAGTCAGATCATCAGCCCCTGATGTTCCTGGCTACATCTCAGAAGCTCAACGCCCGTTTGATGCGGTGGTCGTTGCTACTTCAACCATACCATTTCACAGTGGAGTATATACCTGGGAAGGAAAATGTTGGAGCGGATTTTCTATCCAGGCACCCAACTCCTGAAGAAGAAGAATAAATCATCTGGATCGGGTTTACAGTGGAAAAGAGTGAGATGGACTACTCTCTTAAGAGGGGGCCTATGTTATGAAACCACGATAATCCCGATAGATGATGAAACAACAGAAGCAGGCTATATTCGAACTTATAAACTGTTTGCAACTAGAGGCCACATTCCCGTCACATCAAAAGCGCCGCTGGTCTGTGATGATTCCGCGGAGACACGGGAAAAGAGTTTCCCCGTTGCCTTAAAGCAGACTCAAGATGAAAGGGAAAAACGCCGCCATGACTTGGTTGCCACATGTTGTTGACAGGAGAATGACGTCACGAGATCAATCCCAGAATATATAAAAACAAGCTTATTGTCGGGAGTGCACAAAAAAGTTAACCTAGGCTCAAGTGTTGAATAGCTCAGTGCTCGTAGTGAAAAGAATCCCGCATGTTTACTATAAGTATTTGAGAATAAAACATGTGTCCTTCATGGCATTTTGGTGATTCAATTCGGACTGTGAGCTAGGAATTAATAGGGTATCTACACTTAGCATTTAAATGTTAATAATTTAGAATAGTAAAATGATAGTGAAGTCTAGAACTTTAACGTAGTAGTTGCTTTGTAGTCAAGTATAAAAACAGTGTCGGCGACAATAGACAGTCGCAGTGTTAAACTAACTAGTGTGAGATTTAAAATAGCTCAGCTAGTTGTGGATAGTGAAAGGGGATGTTATTTAGTGTGATTGGGAATGGGGGGGGGGGGGGATAGAGGAAATGTCCAAGGGTGGGATATTCCAGTGGGATTCTACTGGGGTTCTACACTTCGTATATGGGTATTTCCTTGTCTTGCCCTAACTCAGGCCAGGGGAAGGAGCTCTTCTGACATGACAGAGATTGGTTCACTGTCATGGATCTGAGTAAGAATGTAGGCCCACACTCATCTAATTGGAGTCAGTGGCAGATTGCCCTCACCGAGTCTGTTATATCTCTTTCACAGGTTCCCTTCGGGTTTTCAAAGAACAGTTGCTGAATTGTTTGTATCATGGAAAACTTGGTACGAGGAGATCTGTTCAGTGGCCTGTGCATTTGGCCCATGAGAAAAGGGTTTATGATGTCACACCACGGGTGTAAGAACAATATCGTGTTTGATTATTTATGATGTCACACCACGTGTGTAAGAACAATATCGTGTTTGATTATCACAATACAAGTGAACTAACATTAAAGTGTTGAGTATCACACTACAAGTGACATCACATTAGAGTTGAGTATCACACTACAAGTGACATAACATTATAGTGTTGTAACATTGTCACACCACCGGTGAAATATTAATAAGAATAAATCCAAAGAACGAGAACAGTGTAACAGTGCAAACGGTAGGACTTGTAAGGATGAGTCATTTATTCCCAGGAACCGTGTTACTTGTTTTCAATAGGCAGGGAAGGTTTATGGTTCGGAACCATGTAGACATTTATTAACAGGGTGTATGATCACTGCCAGATCATTATCGGACTAAATTCGTGATTGGTGATCAGGTATCTGGCTTATCAAAGGGGCTACCGGAGACAATCAACATCGCACAAGAGGGACTCGGCATGTGGTGAGGTTTTTGTTTACTGACCCGTGATGATGTGGTGTAACTCGTACAATGATGATCTGAATGTGATCCGGAGCTTCGTGGTCTAATGTCTACATATACACCTAGAATATGCGAACACACATTCTACACATTGCACACACACACACACACACACACACACACACTTCTCCCACATATACTCTTAGCTTTAATACATTTCTTGTATTTATTTGTTGAGGCTAGAGTTGTCAAGTATGTTATGTTGGGGAAGAATGAGAGGGGGCATGATCCAGGAGTGAGCAAGAGTGAGAAGAAGGTGTCCTTCGGCTGAAGGTGTGTTGTGGACGGAGTCTGGTGGATATCTCCAGAATAGTGATATTGAAACTGGGAAAAAAATGTGGGTGTTGATTCCCCTCACTCCAGGGACGACACTATAGAAGTAATATCTCTCAAGACACTATAGTAGAGAGACATATATTCACGACAGCGCGTCAGCCCTCCACATTAGCTTTACCTGCGAGCTTGTCTTTCTGCTCATTTCCTTGTACTCCCGCATGCCCTAGCACGAAGATGAAACTAATCTTTGCCAGCCGAGACCGCTCCAGAGACAGCAATCATTCTCTTCGGATCCACCCCATCTCTATCCTCTTGAGCATGCTCATTGATTCGCTAAGGAAACATGCCCTAGTGAATGTCTGTGTCTTGAGTCAAGTTATTGCTTTAATTACTGCCATGTCTTCCATAGTCAAGCTACTTGTGGTCTCAGCAAAAGCTCCAGAGTCCCCGTTCACAAGTCTCCCTCCGGCCTGAGCCGTAAAGGCCCATGAGCTTCTCACACGTCGGGCGACCGACCCATCAATGTAAATGACCGCATCACCGTCTAGCGAATTCTCGAAAATCAACGCTTCTACTTCCGCCTCCACAGCAGCCGGATTTTCTTTTCTGCATTTTCTGATTAGTTGGATGCAAACTGAAAAGGACGTACATTAATCTGTTGGCACATGTACCCACTCCTCGCCAGGTTCTAAGTCCTCAACTGAACACACCTGTTGAAGAATATCTTTGGCTTGACCCATCAAAGACCGTCCTCTTTTTTCACCTGCTGTCCTTAACCTTCAAACTGAAAAGGACGTACAGAAATATGTTGGCACTTGTACCCATTCCTCGCCAGTTTCTAAGTCCTCAAGTGAACACACCTATTGAAGAATGTCTTCGGCTTGACCCATCCTCGACCGTCCTCTTTTTAATCTGCTGCCCTTCACCTTCAAACTGAAAAGGACGTACAGAGATCTGTTGGCACGTGTACCCACTCCTCTCCAGGTTCTAAGTCCTCAAGTGAACACACCGGTTGATGAATGTCTTCGGCTTGACCCATCCACGACAGTCCTCTTTTTAACATGCTGCCCTTCACCTTGCATGCGTTTTTTAATCAGGTTAGCCGTCCTGGGGGGCTCTCACTGTTGTGGTGCCGTCCACATCCCAGCTGGACAAGTTAGAACGGTTTTCAAGGGAAGGCAGGGGCATTCAATGTTCATTTACCGCCATACAAGGAGGCTTCCATAATTGCAGAGCAGATACATAGCGGTCTAGTAATGAGCTCACCCAAGGAATCGCCAGGTCCTGCTCATGGCTGCTTTAATTCCTCACTTCCATGTATTGGGCATTTCATTCGCCACAGGCAGCTTCCTGCACAAACTAGGAGCGGTCGGCCTTTTGGTTCGGACATTTGCTGGACGCTGTGCCGTGAAGACAAAATAGTCAGAGCTGTTCTGGGCACGAAGGAAATTCCACTCTCACTTTGACGTGTTTGCATTGTGCCATTTTTATTTGCACACTTAGGATAGCACGTGCGACTTCTGTGGGCGTTTTTGTTCAGATTAGCCTTCCTGGGGGTTTCGAGGCACATTTGACTGTTGTGTTGTCGTCCGTGGAATGCTTTTATATCTGTCCGCGGTTGTTTGTAGTGTGAACTGCATGTTCGGAACGATGGCGGTCGGTTGTTGCTGAATTGACTGGTTTGCCTTTTTGTTTCACGAGTGTATTTTTAGGAGACTGCCGGGAGTCGTCGCTGAGCTATGGAGTTCATGCTTTGTGCAGCGCTTTCGACGGGTCGCCCTGCGGTAAGATACAGAGCCATATGGGATAAAACCCGGGTCAATGAAGTCTTTATGGTGACTGCCGATTCCATCGACAATGAACTGTGTTTTTCGTGGAGGACTTTTGTGTTGACATTCTGGCGGCGGCATTATGCACAGTGTACCTGTGCGGGATGTTGGCTTGCTGAGACTCCTGTCTATTCTATTGGTTACATAGGGCAGTGAGGAACATTTAGTGTGATATTCACTGGCACAGGAACGTAGCATAATGGGGACGACCTGTTGCCATGAAGTTGGAACCGTGGCTAACTAACTAACTGTTGTCGTCCGCATCTCAGCTGGTCAAGTTACAACGGTCAATCCTCAGGGAAGGCAGGGGCAGTCCCCGCCATCCAAGGGGGCTTCCATCATTGCAGAGCCGGCACATAACGCTCTGGGACTGGGTTCATCCAAAGAATCGCCACGTCCTGCTTATGGCTGCTTTAATTCCTCACTTCCATGTATTAGGTATTTCATTCGGCACTGCCGCTCCCCATGCAAACTAGGAGCGGTAAGTCTGCAGACGACATCCACTCAGCAAGCTTTCCCTGCGGACTTTCACGTAATTGATTCGTTAACCAATCGTTCCATTTCTTGTTAATGAGACGTTTTTCCACCTTAGTTTGCAGACGACATCCACTCAGCAAACGTTTACTTAGAACTTCCACGTAATTGGTTATTATTATTATTATTATTATTATTATTATTATTATTATTATTATTATTGGACTTTATTTAAGAAGGGTTACAAACTGGGCACATAGACCCATCTTACATTCGGCCCTTCCAATCACTCTTCTTTCGTTCATCAACAGTGCAGGATATATTCACGTAGCCAAGCGATAGCCAAGCGTTCTATTTTTTTTTTCCTCCGTTTAGCTGTGGGTGAGTATCGCCATGGCCCTAGCATTCGGAGGATATTGACTTAGAGGCGTTCAGCCATATCCAACACCTGTGAGTCGTAGAATAAGTTTCTGGACTAAGAATGTAATGGCATCGTGCGCATGATTCGGACTTTGAGTTCAATGGATTTGCTTTTCCCTAGCCTTTGACTGTCCCCAGTCTACCTGCAAGGCAGCAGGTGCGTGTCTCTCTTGGTCTGGTTCCTATCTCTTGACCTGCCCGATATGGAGACCCTACCAGTAGCTGTGCTACCGTCGGCATAGCTCTTGGGGTCATTGGAACACGCAAGCTTCTCTACCACGGCAAGGTGGAGAAACGTCAGAGATTTTTTTATGGGTTTAAAACGTAAGAAAATCGGCTTCATTGCATCGAGACGTATCCCATATGGCTCGGTCACTTTCCGCAGGGCGACTTGAAGAAAACGTCGCACAAAGCTTGAATTCCTTAGCTCCAGTGACGACACCCCACACCCCACACCCCCCCCTCCCACAGGGTCTTTGAGAAAAGTACACTCGGAAACCGAACGACGTAGGCCGGAATCAAACTCACAACCTTCGGAACGCAAGGCAGGCGTCTTAAACCCATGGAGACTCCCTGTGATTATACTCATGTTACCATCCACAAATGTGGTACAAAAAATTAAAAATGAAAGATTCGAGTCTTAGTATCTTGTGGATCAAGAAAATGCCAAATACTGACATTTTAGAAGGTTTGAACATTAGTAAAAGTAACATATGAAAAGTATCATATTCCGGGAACTGAAATACCCTGGTCATATGAAACGGCACCGTGGTGTGGGAACAACAGTCATGGAAGGCAAGGTCCCTGGAAGAAGAGGAACAGGTCTACCAACACCAAGGTGTGTATGGGATATGAAATATGTTTTGGCTATGAAATTTCCTGAAGCAGACGAACCAGCGATAGATTCAGTCTTTCTAGCTGCCTGTCGCGACAGTTGAGTTGAGTTTACTTCAGTCAAGAAGCAACATCACGACACTACGTACATTGCCGTACGTGCTCCACACTCATCTTCAACAGCCTGCGAAGATTCCCAAAACTAATGGTGGTAGTAGCTATCTGATTATATGTTCTCTGGCCTTTGCTTGTATTCCTGAGTGGCGGTACGACCCTATGGTCACTCCCCGAAGCACCATTTGTCCTCCTGCACTTTTCCCACCTCTCCAGCATGTCCTACTGAAAATAAATCCAACAGACGCTCTCTGTTTTTGATTGTTGAATAGAAGGAAGCCTGCCATTAGTGCGAGTTTCAGCAAACGACTTACAACACGTTGGGGATGAATATATGTCAATTTGACGCAAAGAAAATGCTTAAGCACATAGTTACGTATTGGATATAAAGTGCTAGCCCGGTAGTTTAATGGACCAATCGGCACTTAACGGGTGATGTGGCCAGTGTTACTCCTTCTGCCTTAACTGGATTTCCTGGTAGTCGCTTTCGGGATGGGTCCCAGGAACGAACGAACGAACGAACGAACAAACTTTATTTTCAAAGGGTTAGGAATTGGGCACGCAGGCCCGTCTAACATTCTGCCCTTCTATCACTCTCTTTCATACCTTATTTCATTCACACATCATTCAAGGCTAACAGAGAACAGCAACAATATAACATAAATGCATTACAAAGGCATGGGCAAAATGCGAACATCAAAACTGCACGACACAGTAATATTAGATAATGGTCTGACACTTGTTATTAGCCATGTGAAATATACTGGCCTACCAAAAGGGGACTGGCTGTTATACTAGGGTGTCGTTATTATTATTATTATTATTATTATTATCTCTATTATTAAGGGGGAAGGTAATCCGTACTGAGATAGTGTTCGAATAGTTTGCGATTATATGAATAGGGATTGGTGATGTCTTTGATTTCCTGTGGAAGATTGTTCCACAGCTGAGCTGCAGAGTACGTTAAGCTTGTTTTGTATAAGTCAATCCTAGGCTTCAGAATGTGTAATATATTTAAACGTTTACTGTGTCTAGCATTATATTTAAACAATGGCCAAAGGTAATTTGGGTCATTCCGGTGCAGGATTTTGTGAATTAGTTTAGCTTTATTGAAAAGCAGGCGTTTGCGGAGTGGTAGTAACTGAAGGCGTTTATACAGGCTAGGATTGTCAGATAAATGTTTGCTATAAATTAGGCTCATGGCCCGTTTCTGGAGTGAGTAAACTCGCTTGGTGTTTGAATTAGAACAACCGTCCCAGATTGTAGAGCAGTAGTCAAAGTGTGTCTGTATATGAGAAGTATAGAATAGTTTCCTTGTGTCCTCATCAAGGAAGTTTTTAATTTTGGCGAGTTGGTAAACTTTTTTCGCTGTTTGTTTAATGAGCGCTTGAACGTGGGAATTAAACGTTAGGTTTCTATCAATAATTAGGCCTAATGTTTTGTGCTCAATTACACTTTCTACTGGCATGTTATCGATGTGAAGTTGAAGTGATGTGTGTGGGCTTAGAGTTTGAAGTCTTCGTCTGGTTGTTAATAACATTGATTTTGTTTTAGTGATGTTAATTTGCATACGGTTTGAATAGCTCCACCTAACTACATTATTTAATTCTTGTTGTAAAGACGACTCCAGTAAAATACAGTTTTCAGTTTTTTTGTGTACACTGGACTGTCGTCTGCAAATAGATCGCAGGACGACGAAAGATCGTTAATATATATGGCAAATAATACAGGGCCAAGAATAGAGCCTTGCGGTACTCCAATATTGAAGGTAGTGGTTTGAGACATATATTTATTATGTGATACTACTTGCTTTCTGCGTAGGCGTTCATGGCTCTCCACAAATCTCGGTCTTTGGTGTTCTGGATCAACTCTGCTGGTGATATTCCTCTATGCCACCGTCTCAATCCGTCCAGCATTATTTCTCTTGGTCTGCCTCTGCCTCTCTTCCCCTCGATCTTTCCAGTTGTCACGATGTTCTCCAATGCCTCTCTTCTCATCACATGATCAAAGAAAGCTGTTTGTCTCTTTCTTATTGTTGTATATAGTGTTCTAGTTTCATTAGCCTCTTTCAGGCAATCGTGGTTAGTTACTCTGGCAGTCCAAGGAATTCGCAACATTCGTCTTAAAAACCACATCTCTGTTGCTTCTAAGTCCTTCCTAATTTGTTCATTTACATTCCAAGATTCGCTGCCATACAGCAAAACTGGTTGTATGTAGCGTTTTAGCACTCTCTTTCTTACATTCATTGATAGCGACTTATTGCATAAGATGCTCTTCATTTTCTGAAATGCGGCTTTTGCCTGCCCTATTCTACTCTTAATCTCTGTTGTACATCTTCCATCTGATGTTATAAGTGCCCCTAGGTATTTAAAATTATCCACTTGGTTAAGAATTTTCCCTTCTATTTCTATGTCACATTTTGGTGTCCCCATTTTCGTCTTACAGATACAAAAACTGTGAAAGAAATTGTCACTCTCGCATTGGACTATACTGTCACCAGCGGTGCTGTTAGGAGCCTCCCCAGCGACACGACTTTATAGCCCTACAGGACTGATTGAGGCCTACTACTTCTACAGCGGAAGGGTTCAAATATCGCTGCTCTTATGTAAACTGACAAAACGCAATTACGCCCAAAAAACAACAACAACAACAACAAAACTTTGTCGGTCGAACGACAACGAAAGAGACGAAGAATGGGTCGAGGCGACAACCCAGGTCAATTAAACATATTCAGCCTCGATGGAAATTCGAATACATGTTCACCATGCCGGCAGCCAAACGTGCTAACTGTGTTACCACAGCTACACCCGGTGAATACATAACACAAGCATCCCCTTGTAGCGGATCTTTTACAGAACGTCGCTTTATCACGGTGCACCGAAAAGACTTCCCTATTTATCCTGCCTCGTGCACCCCTATGTCCAGGGTGTCCGCATTGGCCTGTGTTCATCTTCGTTCTGGTCAAACCATATGACTTCTTCCAGAAATCACGCCTTCCATCATTGCCTTCCCCCAGCACTAGGAAAGTCGAATGAAAGTCTTTATTTTCAAAGGGTTAAGAATTGGGCACGTCTGACATTTTGCCCTTCTTCTTTATTTCCTCTCATACATTCTTTCATTCAACATCACTTATGACGCAACTTTTGACAACAAAAGAACAATAGCATTACAACGCATGAAAAATAATCAATAACAAATGACTCACTGAGGCAATGTTTAACATGACGCTATGATGTTTAACGAGGCTAAAGTATTTTTAGTTCCCGAGACATGATCATGTTTATGAACCAGTTATCTGCAATGTTTGGGTCTTATTTCATGTCAGTATTTTCCGTTTTCTTCGTGCGTGATATTCTCAGACGGTTTAGATCATATTCTATCACATTCTATAGCCTAACATTTTATATTTTATAACATTCAACTCAAAAGCCTAAATCTTCTTTGGTTAAGTAGCTAAGGAGCCGGTCTCTCTGGTCTAGAGGTTGCACGACTTTCTCTGTAATCTTGTATACTCTCGGAATTAACATGACGTTGCGCGAGAATCGGTATCGGTTCTCTCCTCGTCGGTAACTTACGGGGTATGTGAGCCGGTCTCTCAGAAAGCAATGGCAAACTACTGAGCGTCATCTTGCAAAGAAATCAACAATCAGCTGAAAGATGCTGATGTTGATAGCGATATTCTGTAAAGGATATGCGGAAAAAAGGAAGAAAAAAAAAGTAAGTAAGGATCCAATGGCAGGTCTAACAAACCTATAGAAAGTTTACTTCAACCTAGACAATATTGCTCGTGAATCACGGAGGAAACTGGGACAAAGGCGTTATTCACAGGCGCTAGAACTTCAGTTAACCTTCCCCAGGACGCTTAACGGCTTAAGTGGAAGACAATAACAGCAACAACGGAGTGCGAAATGGCCCATGACCGAATATGTATGTTGCACGTTCTCAAACACACCACCCATTATCATTACATTATTTGTCCATTACCTATGACCACAATGTATATATTTTAAATCGCTCATTACAATAAGTAAATTCTTATCTTGAAACTGAGCAGTTATGTATTGTTCACAGGCCATCCAGTGCTGTGCTTACAAACTGGGCATCCCGCTGGACCAGATCCACGTGAAGCCCACAAGTACAACAGTCAACGCCAACTCTAGCGTGTCTGCCGGCTCGACAACAACGGATGTCGTCTGTCTGGTACGCCATCAGTGCTAGTTGCTTAGTTGACTGTGCTTTACCGTTGCTAATGGTCATCTTCATCATCATCATCATCATCATCACCACCATCATCAGCATTCGGTGCCTTGCCTTGTGCAGAACTTTTTCGCCTAAGTCTTTCTTTATAATTCCATAGGCTGCCATATTTTTCTAACTAGAGCCTTGCCGTCTTAACAAATGATAGTTTGTCACACTGTGCTTTTAAATAAAAAAGACACAATAACCACAACCCATGGCGGGGAGCAGAGATGGGGTTATACCTCTCTTTAGCACACAGCCTATGCTGAATGGTAGAGACCATGTGGTGTCCATGCAGCATGATCCCCCTCTCTGCCTGCCCAGTTTACTCCAGAGGAAGGGTAACACTAATACAACCGGAACAAAACAAGCTGCATAAGCTGTCGGATTAGCAAAGCAATGCTCTGTCTGGCTGTCGGAGCTTCAACCCTAGACCAGTTACTGACCACGGCTTAGGGCCTGGTCTGCTCTGTCATGACATTTAGTCTTCTGGTTGCATTCCCTTGCACTGGCATAAGGCTTATACCCTCCCAACTGCGCTCCTCCGCCTGAAGCCGTTGGCATAATGTGGGATCTTGGGTTTGGTGAGCGTCGCCCAATATTCTGCGCTAACAGAAAGCAGGTAATACCGCCTACTGTTATACGATAGTTCAACCATATCTGACTAAGATCTGACATTTCGTAGTTTCGTAGCCGTATTAAAAGAAAGCAGGCTGGTATTGCTTTCCTTCTTGTCACAGAAGATACTGGTCAGTGATCGAAGCCATTGTCTCTCTAAAGAGATGCTTCGCCTATCCGTTGCAAACTTAGATAGTAACCAATGACTACCCGCCGGCTGCCCTCACGCTCAATCCGCCACCTACTCTGTTGCTTTCACCTTACTCTGGTAGGGCGGCGTTGAGACGTTAAACGTTAAGCGAGGGCTAAACTTTGCGCAACGTTGCCCGTACATTAACGAGGAAAAGGTGGTGTCTTACTCGAAGTCTCCGTGACCAACTTGTGACGTCGTCTGCGTCGCTCTACGAAGGCTAATAGTTCGATTCCGATAATAGTTCGTTTTATGTTGTTTTTTTTTTTTTATGTGTTGCATATCCCTTACAGGACGTTGCAGTCAACACCAGCATTTTTCAGCTGCTGTTGATGTACTAGGCACGATTACGCTCAGTAGTTTGTCATTGCTTTCTGAGCGGTGATAATATTAACTGTTCGTTACACGAGGGCAATGTTCTCGGAGATATCTTATAGTTAGCGCTGGAGCTACGGAGTTCGTGCTTTGTGCGACGCTTTCGGCATGCCGAGTCATATGGGATTAAACCTGGTGCAGTGAGCTTGACCCTCTTATTTCTAATCACATATGTCCTTATATGTTGACACAAAGTGTTCACATCTATATTTTTTCATAAAATGCTCTAAAATTTGACTGTTTACAACTACATTTCTCTAATCATTTTACTGTTTTCATCTGCTTCTTGAATGACTGCCTAATTTGGTTTTCTTTTCTCTTCGCCGGTGATATGATTGGCATTTTCGAGAAGAAACCGCACCAATATTTTCTTGTCTCTATGCTTATTGCCCAGTTCTCACACGCATGCCGCAGGCTACACGAAATATTTATAGCTTGTTAACCCTTTTTTCTGACTATGTTTGACAAGTTACGGACTGCACATGTAAGAGCCTGTGTAATGTCAGAGCGTTCCTATGAGTAAGTGTGATTATTTACTGGACCAGTGGATATTCTTGATGGTCATTCGCGTTGATCACTTGTCAGGCATATTCTCACTGAACTCACGAGCAGCTAGAAAAACTGTATGCGTTTTCGCCGCTTTCATTATCATTAAAATAATATCTAGGAGTAGTATATAAAAACAAGCAGGCGATATACGTCATGACATGCTGACATTGGTTGTTTCACTAAGCAATTTAGATGGGGATGACCTGGGTACAACTAGTTCAGAACAGTCACGACATCTGAAGGGAGGTGCCATTAAGAGATTAGAGTAGTTATACGATCTGATGGGAGGTGCCTTGAAGAGATTAAAACAAATCACGACGTCTGATGAGAGGTGCCTTGAATAGATTAGAACAATCACGACATCTGATGGGAGGTGCCTTGAAGAAATTAGAACAGTCACGACATCTGATGGGAGGTGCCTTGAAGAGATTAGAACAGTCATGACATGTGATCGGAGATGCCTTGAAAAGATTATAAAAGGAATCGCCATGGCAAAGGTAGCCTTTTGTAATATGGAAAACATATTGACCAATAAAAGCATATCAATTGCAACTAGAAAAAGAGTGTTGAAGTACTACGTAGAACCGGTACTTTTGTACGGATTTGAAACGAGGACAATGACCAGACAAAATTAAAACCATCTAGTGGCACTGGAAATGTGTTTTCTGAGGAAAATACGAAGAATATCATACAAAGACAGAAAAACCAATGAGCACATCCTACGAGAAACATATAAAAACTGTAAACTGATTAAGCAAATGTGATGTAGAAAGACTTTTCTCGGAACTTTATGAGAAGAAATAAACTGGTGACAACTGGCACGACTGAGGGATAAAGAATATAGGGTAAGGCAGAGAGCAAATATATGGAATGTTTGATTACATGGCATAATCGAAACAACACAGAGCTGATGCACGACTCTGGTGATCGTGTTATATCTGGTGATCATATTATGTACACGCTTATCGGTATAGCACATGATGATTATTACCTAGAAACTCATGTCTACGAAAACACTCTCTTATATAAAGGGACTCGAGCACATGACAAGCAAACACGCGTGCCAATGCGCTACCGATGCTTCATTTTGTATGTATACAACTAGCAAACCTGTACTTGTATGAGAAATGTACATTGGTAAATTAATATTAACCATTCACAACTGTACTTGTATGAGTAATGTATATGTCTGATTTAATATTAATCCCACACAACTGTACTTTTATGAGTAGTGTATGTGAGTAAATTAATATTAATCCCACACAACTGTTCTTTTATAAGTATTATACAATGGTAATGTACATGGAGCACCGACTCTGTGGTGAAGGAGTCACGAATGCAATTCGTAATCCCACATACAACGTTCGAGAAACAGCTTTGGTTTCCATACAGTGGTATGAATCCCGGCCGTTCATAGGGCATTGGCACACTACTGAACGTAAAACTCTAAAACTTGCATAGGAATCACACATAGCCAAAAACTGCTGGAGTTGATTGTAACGCCCTGTAAAGGATATACAGATTACTTTTACATGGGTAAGTTAATATTAACCACATACAACTGTACACAATCTTGAAGCACTTTAACATGGTTAAGTTAATATTAACCACACATAAATGTTCATTGTAGACAATCTTGAAGCACCTTAACATGGGTAAGTTAATATTTACCACATACAACTGTTCGTTGTAGACAATCGTGAAAAAAACTTTGACATGGGTAATTTAATACTGACTACACAAAACTGTTCATTGAAGACAGTCTTGAAGCACTTTAACATGGGTAATTTAATATTGACCACACACAACTGTTCATTCTAGACAATCTTGAAGTGTTGTGATGAACTTCTCGAACGCATGGCTCCGTCAAAGGCCAAGTTAGTGAACCCGACATGGCTAGACGTGGTCAGACAATGCTTTAATGACATGGTGGACCTCAGGGCTCACCACCTGTAAGTTGTCTCAGTAACACTTATGTCATTACCTGTAAGTTGTCACAGTAACACCCATTTCATTACCTGTAAGTTGTCACAGTAACACTCATGTCATTACCTGTAAAGTGGCACAGTAACACTCATGTCATTACCTGTAAGTTGTCAAAGTAACACTAATGTCATTACCTGAAAGTTGTCTCAGTAACACTTATGTCATTACCTGCAAGGTGTCACAGTAACACTCATTTCATTACCTGTAAGATGTCACAGTAACTCTCATTTCATTACCTATAAGTTGTCTCAGTAACACTCATTTCATTAACTGTAAGGTGTCACAGTAACACCCATTTCATTACATGTACGTTGTCACAGTAACACTCATGTCATTATATGAAATTAAATTTGTCACAGTAACACTTATGTCATTATATGAAATTAAATTTGTCACAGTAACACTCATGTCATTATATGAAATTAAATTTGTCACAGTAACACTTATGTCATTACACGTAAGTTATCACAGTAACACTCTTGCCGTTACCTGTAAGTTGCGACAGTAACACTCATATCGTTTACTTTAGTTTAGTTTAGTCGATTGATCAACATCACGGCACACGGGTGTAACTCATAAGTGCTCCGTTCTCCTCCTAACTCAAACCTGAGTTTGGAAATCAACAGAAATCAGGAAATCAACATCTGGATTGGTAAGGCAGCAACAACAATGAACAGGTTAAGAAAAAGAGTTTGGGAGAACAGGAAGCTTACTGCCAAAACAAAAGTCCTTGTCTATCAAGCATGTGTCCTTAGTACTCTTCTTTATGCCAATGAAACCTGGACAACTTACTAACACCAAGAGAAACGTTTAAACAGCTTTCGTATGCTGTGTCTGCGAAGAATACTTGGTATTAACTGGCAAAACAATATCACAAATACTGAAGTATGGAAAGATCAGGTTGTGTGACGGTTTATTCCAAGCTCAGTCTTCGTAGACTTAGATGGATGGGACATCTTAGGAGGATGGATGATGGTAGAATACCAAAGGAAATCTGTTTTGGTGAATTACAGATGGGTAAGAGATCTCAGGGTCGATACAAAGATGTGTGTAAGCGGGACATGATTGATATAGGCATTGATAATGCACAGTGGGAGCAAGTCGCCGCTGAACGTGTTACATGGAGGGCAATCATCAGAAATGGAATAAAGACAAAGGAGAATAACTATTGCAGATAAGTCACACACCGAGCGTGTGAGACGTAAGATGGTGCATGGTGGTGAAAATGACCACGTGTTCACATGCACCCACTGTGAACGAACATTTACAGCGCGAATTATTGGCCTTGCCAGTCACATTCGCTACCGCCATAGGTAAAAGTTATTATGCCTTTTTGAAGCACAAACTATTGTCTGTCAAGACGGCAAGGTGCCAAAGAAATGACGAATGGTACTAATTCTAGTGCACTGAACTGATGTTTTGCATATGATTAGCTTTTCTTATTACGAGTGCCCCTCGCTATCAGGTGAACCCACTTCGATTTTAGAGGCACTTGTAATTTACGTTCCCGAGTCAAGGACGCTAACTCAACAGTTTAGTCCAACTGACCTGTCTAGGGGTTGGACCCGCTACCTCGGCGTCAGCACACCGGATGTTTAAGAGCAAGAGTTCTTGTCTATTCGGCTACGATGACCACACCGAATAGATACGATTGCTAGGCCTTACGCTTCTGGTATGCTCATGTCGAGGTGTGGAGAACTAGGCTTTAGTTCAAAAAGAGCCAACGCAAAAATAAAAATAAATGACACGTGCGTTTCTGCCATACTTTGTATTCAGTGGCAAGATAACAAGTAGCGGTGTACTGGAAAGTTCGACTGGTGTGACGGTTTGTTGACATAAAAAGATAGGACACATTAAACGGATGGGCGATAGTAAGATACCACATGATGAATTACACATGGGTCCGTCTCCGTGACTATAAGCTTGCGGGACGCGATTCGTCAGCCCGCTAACCTGCGTTCACATCACAGCTGCGACTGATTTGGCAGCTGACCTTGTCGTGCTGGATTTTAATGTTTTGGTATGGGAGATGGTCCTTCAGAAAGCAATGACAAACTAAAATGTTTTGCGTATCCTTTTACAGGACTTAGCTGTCAACAGCAGCATCTTTCAGCTGTCTGTTGATCTCTTGGCAAGATTACGCTCAGTAGTTTGCCATTGCTTTCTGAGCGGCCGGCTCAGTATCCGCAAGTCACGAGCGGGGGTCGAACCACCTCAGTTCTCGCTCCGCTGCGAGACTCTGCGTGATAAACGGGATTACAGAGAGAAAGTATTGTAACCCCACAGCCAGAGAGACCGGCAATGACAAACTACTGAACGTAAATTTGCCAAGACATCAACAACAGCAGCACAATGCTGGTGTTGACTGCGATGTCCTGTAAATAGGATATGCAAAAAACTAATTGATCTATAGGTCGGCCTCTCCTACGGTACAAAAAAGTAAGCGGATCATGATTGACACTGGCATTGATATTGCACCTTGGGAGCTAGTCCCCGCTGATTGTGCTACATGAGAGAAAAGATTAGGAATGGAATAAAGACAAAGGGAAAACTATTGCAGATAGGTTATACACTGAGCTTGTGAGACGTCGGATTGTGTGTGATAGTGGAAATGACCGTGTTTTCTTAGTCTCCGTGGCGAAGTGGTCAAGCTGCTTGACTCGGGCTCCGAAGGTTGTGGGTTCGATCCCGGGTCGCGTCCTTCGGTTCACAAGTGAATTTTTTTCGGAGACTCCCGCGCTGCGGAAAGAGACCGAGCCATATGGGATAAAAACCCTGTGCAATGAAGTAGACCCTATCGACATTTAAGCTAAATTTTTTTAAGCCACCGTGTGTACACGAGCATCCATTGTGGACAAACATTTAACTCTCTAATTGGTGTTCCAAGTCACATTCGCTACCACCATGGGTTGTAGTTATTATGTCTTCTTTGAAACACAGTGTAACAAATTATTGTCTGTCAAGAATAATAGTGTTTCTGCTACATCTATATGTCTTAGCAGTTAGTTATTTAGTTAGCTACCTAGTAAGTTAGTCATTATGTCAGTTAGTCACTTAGTCAATTAATCAGTTAGTCAAGCAGTCACGTTGTTAGTTAGATATTTAGTTTGTTGAGTTATTGAGATGAGTTGAGCTAAGAACTGACATCACTGCACTTAGGACATTACCATACGAGCTCCGTCCCCTCGTTCAACAGCCAGCGAAGAGTCACACTAATAATCGTTCCCACCGCTATCTGATTAAAGGTTCTCCTGGTCTTCCCTCTCAGTTTTTAGATTCTACCAGAACCCCTGCCAATCCCTCGCAATCTCATCGTTTCCACATACGGGTTCATAATCTGGTCTTAATCCGTCTCCACCTAGTCCGACAGGCGTACGACCACCTCCCCCTTGTCTATAGGTAATCTATCACCAAGAGGTGCATTCGCTGTTAGCTTAATTCATTCTCCGGCACTCTCGCATGGCCAAGGCAAAAAAATCATACAATTCTCACAATCTGTGACCTCTGAAGCGAGGTGAGTCATTCATCACGAAAGATTCCTTTCGCCACCTTACAAAGCGTACTCCTTGAGTCCATACTGAAGGGTGATCCCTGTCTACAGCAACCATCAGGTACCATTTGGCTTGAAGGACCCTATGCCTATCCACCATTGCTGGTAGCATGAGGATATGCCTCATGCATATAGTAGGTGTGTCCTTTGTGCACCCCAGGATCGCCTGCATGGCCGCATTCTGTATGCGCTCCAACCTTTCAGGCTGGCTCTCTGACACTGTCAGCAGCCACAAACCATACTCAATGACATAAATTATTAATTGCTGAAAGAGCATGTGACGCATCCTCTGATCTACCCCGGTTGCTGCCATCGCCCACAATGCATTAAGTCCCCTACCACCTTCTCCTTCACCACTAAACCTTCCACATGATCCTTAAAAGACATACACCTGTCAAAGGTGATATCTACGTACTTCAATTTTCTCTCTCTATTAAGAGGATATCTCCTTTCAATATAATACTTGGAACATCTGCCGTCACAATCGGGTTATCCAAGGGGTAACACACAACCCATGGCTTGTCCGAGTGTATAACGTCCCCTGCGTCCCTGCACCACTCCGCCACACTGTTGACCGCGCCATCTTTAAGTCTTCAGCCAAACTGGCCCTGTCTCTGCCTTGTCTGTACACCAGCACATCATCGGCAAATGTCGAGACTCTACCAACAGGCGGTGTGTCAATAGCTGCGTCTTTGCTGGTGTAGACATTAAAGAGCACTAGGGATAAGGCAGATCCCTGTGGCAACCCAGGTGTAATGGTACAGGGGTCAGAAGTCCAGGAACACATGAACGAACGAACGAACAAACGAACGAACGAACGAACGAATGAACGAAAGAAAACTTTATTTTCAAAGAGTTTAGAATTGGGCACGCAGGCCCGTCTGACATTCTGCCCTTCTTTTCTATTTCCTCTCATACATTCTTTCATTTAACATCTCTTATGAAGCAAATCTTTGATAACGAAAGAGCAATAAGCATTAAAACGCATGAAAAATAATCAATAATACATGACTCACTGAGGCAATGTTTAACATGGGCATTATAAATACCCAAGGAAGGTGTAACGTGCCATACATATGGGAATGCTTTTTTTTTTGGCTACTTGTCGTTCGAGATAATTTACCATTATTATTGTCCTTGTTGTTGTTGTTGTTGTTTTAATGGGGGCATGTAGTCTGTCCTGAGGTAGTGTTCAAACGGGTTGCGACTGTATGTATAATGATTGGTGGTGTCTTTGATTTATTGTGAAAGATTGTTCCACAACTGAGTGGAATATGATATTTAGTTAGCTACCTAGTAAGTTAGTCAATCTGTCAGTCAGTCAGTCACTTATTAAATCAGTCAGTCAATCTGTCAGTCAGTCAAATCAGCACCCTCAGTGCCCGTGGAGCAACCCCGTGGCCAAACATATCTAATCCGCAGTATGTCTGTCATCACGTGACCTCAGACAGCTCTAGACTTGCATTGATTAGGAAGACCTGACTGCTATAATGTATACAACTGACACCATCATTACCATCTTTGCTAACACACATCTTATGATTGGCATTTGATTAGACTAACTATGACCGTGTCTACTCAAACATTCAGGACAAAAATACAGGACAGGTACTCGGCACGCTACGTGACCTGGGGAGTATGTGCTGCCGAGGTGGAGCTGGACGTTTTGACTGGTCAGTACCAGATTCTCCAGGTCGATTACATTAATGACACGGGAACTAGGTCAGTATTGTTGAAGTCTTCGTTGTGTATCTTTTTCTTAGTTTTCAGTTGTGTGGTTTTTGTTTTTTAATTAATTATCGCAATTACATACATTACAGCACTCGCAGACATTACAGCACTGTCATACGTGATAGCACTAACATATACTATAGCACTAACGTACACTATAGCACTAACTGACATTATAGCAATTCCTACATGATAGCACTGATAGACATTATATCACGTACATACATACATTGCAGCACTATAGTGTGTGTTTTTTTGTTGTTTTTTTTTTTGGGTTGCCTCAATATAAAATTCAATGTCTCAGTAACCAACTGAGGGGAAATGATGAGATTTAGTATATAACCTTATCATTATGTCCACCCAACAAAAAAAATTTTGTTCTGGAGATTTTACAGCAGATTTCAAAGTTTGTTTATATGCGGTATATAATTTACGACTTAGAGATTACGTCCATCATTTTAACAGTATTACAGCTTCACCAAGACACATCCCCGCATTTTTTAAAATTTTCACGTGATTTCCGTTTTGAAACAAACAGCGCAAAGTTCGGGAGGAGGGGGGGAGGGGGTTGTTCAGAGGTGTCTCCAAATGTGGGTTATTTCATGAAACGTAATTATATAAATAAACTAGCTGACAAGGCTCGGCTTCAGGTGGGGATCTATCTATCTATCTATCTATCTATCTATCTATCTATCTATCTATCTATCTATCTATCTATCTATCTATCTATCTATCTATCTATCTATTCTATCTATCTATCTATCTATCTATCTCTACCTACCTACCTACCTATCTGTCTGTCTGTCTGTCTGTCTGTCTGTCTGTCTGTCTGTCTGTCCGCGCTATTAAATATTGATAAAAGTTACTGGAAAAAATGTGAGGACCATGTGTTGAAAGAGGAAGAGGACTATTGGAGAAAGGATGGATTGAATTTTATGCAACCGAGAGCAATCATCAACCTACTGGAATCATCCGACACAGATTAAGGTCTGAGCAGATCGCAGACCTTAATCTACGTACACACTTACTGGGATATTTTGCTCCAACTATTCAGACGAATTGCAGGCCCTAAACATTACAGCATCAGCATAAGCTGAAGAAACAAGAAGGAAATTAAAAATAAGGTCAGAAATATAGTCCTTCTACTTTCCTGTTAATTTACAAATTATTTACCCCGTGCCTCTGTAAATTCTCTGTCTTTACTAATATTACACATTGCACCCCTCTCGGGATTCTCCGTGGTGAAGTGGTCAAGCCGTCTGACTAGGGCTCCTAAGGTTGTATGTTCGATTCCGGGCCACGTCCTTCATTTCACGAGTGCATTTTTTCGGAGACTCCCGAGGGTCGTCGCTGGAGCTACAGAGTTCGTGCTTTGTGTGACGCTTTCTCGCTGCGGAAAGAAACTGAGCCATATGGGATAAAAACCCGGTGCACTGAAGCCGACCCTATCGAATTTAAGCTACTTCTTTCATTGCACCCACTCCCATACGAATCCGGATACGCCTTTGTGTGTCATCTGAATTGGCAGGTCTCCAATTACTGTAAACTTAATTTTGTTAGCGAGAAATCACTAGTTGTTCAGCAAAACATCAAAGGAATGTTGCCGCTTTCAATGATTTAAGTTGTTTTTGGACCTATCAAAGACATATTCCTTGGGTGGGGGTAAATATAAGACGGCTGGAAAAATTTCATAACGATGCAACAGACAGTTTTCAAAATAATTGATCGTGAATGAAGGCATTCAAATCGGAACATACTATAACATACAATCTAGCCCTTCTATACATGATAGCACTGATATACAATATAGCAGTCACATAAATAACAGCACTAACAAAGACTATAGCACTGTTATACATGACAGCACAGCATACATTACATCACTAACACACATTATAGCACTGTTATACATGATAGCAATAACATGCATTATAGCACTAACAGACATTATAGCAAGGTCACACATGATATCACTAACGTGCAATAAATCACTGTCATACATGATAGCACTAACATACTTTACAGCACTAACAGACATTATAGCACTGTCACACATGATATCCCTAACATTCATTATAGCACTGCCATACATGATAGCACTAACATCCATTATAGCACTAACAAACAGTATAGCACTGTCATACATTATATGACTAACATGCATTATATCACTGCTATATATGAATGCACTAACAACATTATAGCACTAACAGACATTATAGTACTAACAGACATTATAGCACTGTCATACATGATATTACTAACATGCATTTTAGCACTGCCATACATTATATTACTAACAGACATTATAACACTGCCATACATGATATTTCTAACAGACATTATAACACTGCCATACATGATATTACTAACAGACATTCACTCTCATTGGCACCTTGCCGTCTTGACAGACGATAGTTTGTGCTCTAAAAAGGCATAATAACTTTTAACTATGGCGGTAGCGAGTGTGACTGATAAGGCCAATTTGCGCTGTAAATGTCCGTTCACAGTGGGTGCATGTGAACACGTGGTCATTTCCACCATCATGCCCCATCTTACGTCTCAAACGCTTGGTGTGTGACTTTTCTGCAATAATTTTCTCCTTTGACTTTATTCCATTTCTGACATTTGCCCTCCATGCAACACGTTCAGCGGCGACTTGCTCCCAATGTGTATTATCAATGCCTGTATCAATCATGTCCCGCTTACACACATCTTTGTATCGTAGTAGAGGCCGACCCTGAGATCTCTTACCCATCAGTAATTCACCAAAAAAGATATCCTTTGGTATTCTACCATCATCCATCCTCCTAAGATGTCCTATGTCCTAACAGACATTATAGCACTGTCATACATGATATCACCAAAGGACATTATAGCACTGCCATACATGCTATCACTAACAGACACTATAGCACTGCCATATATGATAGCACTAACAGACATTATAGCACTGCCATACATGATATCACTAACAGACATTATAGCACTGCCATACATGATAACATTAACATACATTGTAGCACTGCCATACATGATATCACTAACATACACTATAGCACTGCCATACATGATAGCACTAACAGACATTATAGCACTGCCATACATGATATCACTAACAGACATTATAGCACTGCCATACATGATAACACTAACAGACATTATAGCACTGCCATACATTATATTAATAACAGACATTATAGCACTGCCATTCATGATAACTCTAACAGACATTATAGCACTGTCATACATGATAACACTAACAGACATTGTAGCACTGACATACATAATATCACTAACAGATATTATAGCACTGCCATACATGCTATCACTAACAGACACTATAGCACTGCCATATATGATAGCACTAACAGACATTATAGCACTGTCATACATGATAACACTAACAGACATTGTAGCCCTGACATACATGATATCACTAACATATATTATAGCACTGCCATACACGATAACACTAACAGACATTATAGCACTTACATTTGGTTTATGAGTGCAGCTTTCTCGGAGACTCTTGGGGTGGGCGTCGCTGGAGCTACGGATTTCGTGCTCTGTGTAACAACTTCGGCAGGCCCCGCCACGGAAGGAGATTGAGCCATATGGGATAAAACACGGTGCAATGATGTCGAACCTATCGCCTATTTGAACTTGTTTAAACGTTTGTCTGTCCATTCATAATATTATGTTCATGTTCTTCATATTCAACAAATCCGATGCATAAGATGTTTCTAAGCTTGGCTTGATTAGATGCTGGCCATGTTTCGCATGCACACAGCAGAATGTGTTCTCTACGGCATTTTAACATTCATATCCTCACTGTTTTTCACCAATACTAAAGAACAAACATGTATCAATAACTTCTAAGAAAGCACTTTACAACACAATCTTCCTACCAACTCTATGCTACCAATGCCAAACCTGGACAATGACAGAAAAAGAGAAAAGAAAAATCACAACAACAGAAATGAGGTTCCTGAGAAGAATACTCAACGTATCAAGAAGAGATAAGATTAGAAATGAAGAAATCAGGACTAAAGTGGGGGTTAAAGCAGCACTAGATTTTATCAGAAAGCAGCAAGTCAAATGGTTTGGCTATGCAAGTAGGTTACCAGTCAACAGCATACCACAACAAGCAGTGATGTACAGACTAGATGGAAACAGAGGAAGAGGCCGACCACGTAAACATTGGACGCAGGGAATAGCAGAGTCCAAGGGAATATCGATATATGAAGCCCATAATCGGGCACTCTCACGAAGTTTATACTTCACCTCGACACCGCAAGGTACAAGAGGAACACAATGAGATGAGATGAGATCCTTACTGTGATCAATAGTGATTTTTTTGGCGGGGGGGGGGGGGAGTAATATAATTACAACTACACAAGATAGTGACAACAATAACGATGATTTATATAGTGGCTTGGATAACGCCTTCATGAAGTGAAAATACTCAGAATTAAATACTACAATAGGTGACGTAAATGATAAAGCTGGAAATCAACCAGATGGATGCTCATGGGGCAAATGTAGATTAGGAGAGCCTAATGAAGGACATGACAAACTTGTACAGTGGGCAAAAAATGTTGCAAACTCTACAGGGAGGAAGAAAGGCTAGATGAAAGTGGCTGATGTAGTAATGCAGGAAGCGCGGAAGGAATAAAAGGAAATAGAAATGGAAGATGTATCAACAAATGCGTTATCATGCCCACATCCAATCACTTAGGGCTTAACATGTGACATATAAAATACTTGCACAGTGGGCTAAATATGATTATTGGAAACAAATGTTATGAATAAAATCCGTTGAGTTTATGGGCATGGAAGAGTAATATAAACGGGATCAGAAACCAAACTTACCAACCCTCAAAGTAAATCAATCATCACGCAGCGACTCACCGTGCGTGTTTGATGTTCACTGACGAAAATGCTCGTATGTTTAGTTTGATGCTCTTTATTGAAAAGAAAAATGTTCAGTCCTAACTTTTGCATTCTAACAATCGATGTTAGTTCATTCATGTGAAACTCCTCGTTTCTGTCAAAATATGGTACCGCTTTTATAATCTCGTGGAGCGGCTGGCCGCTCATATCTGGGAGACCCGGGTTAGAATCCTCGGCAAGAATTTTTTTTTCTTCGGGTACAATGAAAAGAAGACCCTAACCTACAGTTCTCGGTGACTGCACTACCCCCCTCTCCCCCTCAACCCCTGTCCTACACCGCAATGTACTATTGGTAGTTATGACAAACTCCACTCAATCCATTGGTTGATACTTTCATACAGTGTCAGTACCTGCCAGGCTCTACGCTCTTTCATTACCAACAATACCAGCGTGATACGTTATCAACTTAAATACAGTTCTATTAGTACTGGACATATGTCAACTCAATAATAATAAATAATAATGTGTGTGGATACAGCATCGTGCAATGTGTGATAGCACAGTCACCTTGTGCAGGCCTGAATGACGGGGGAAATAGGTGGCCCTCTCTTTCCCCCAGTGTTAATGTGCTACATCAGTGTTTCCCAACCTTTTTTGTGCCATGCCCCACTTAAGCCTTTCTAAAATTCATATTGCCCCCCTCCTCCGCCCCCCCCCCCCCCCCGCCCCCTCAACATATACATTATTTTTAATATTCAAAAATTGAAATGTTCACTAAAGAAACTTGAATGATAGGTTTTAGGAAGAAATCACTAGGTAATTATTGAGCAAACACAGTAAGTAAATTTTCAAAACATATAATGGAGAACTGAAATTCAAGTACAAAATAATTTTAATGAAAGAATTTTCTATATTATTTTAATTATTAGTAATTATTTATTATTTAAATTTAGTGAGATCCTTGCGCTTGATGCTTGCTGCAAAGAGATCTTATGTCAGGTTCCAATTTAGTTAACTTCAGTCTCAAGTCTCCCCGTTTTGTTATATTCAGCCGATTTCTTCCATTTTCGAATTGCCCCCCTTAACAGTCAAATTGCCCCCCTTGGGGCGTGGGCCCCACGTTGGGAAACACTGTGCTACATAGAACCTGTACTTTTGTATGGATGTGAAGCGTGGACAATAAGCAGTCAATCTGAAAAACATCACATAGCTGTGTAAATATGGTTTCTGAGGGAAATGCAAAGAATACCACGGACAGACAGAAAAACTAATGAACAAGTACTACAAGAAACAAATGAAGATCGTAAATTTATTAGAGAAATTAGACGTAGACAGTCAAGATTTTTTGGACATGTTATGAGAAGAAATGAATTTGAGAACTTGGTGACAACTAGCAAGATTGTAGGGAAGAGGCCAAAGGAAAGATCGAGAAGTAAATACCTGGATGGCTTAACCACGTAGCATGGTCGAGGCAGGAACACTGAGTTGATCCACGACTCTGATGATCAGGTGAAATGTCGTGTCAAGACCGCCCGCGCTTACCGGCATGGCACATGATGGATGGATGGATCTTTCCTCCAATTCCCTTAATTTACACCCAGGTGTCGAATCCGCGACAGACCGCGCTCATGACATAATCAGCACAATTTGCTATGTTTTACTCCTGCATGGATTTTCCTGAAATTAGAAAGACTTGACGTATTTGTGAATGGGGTAAATAACGCATGTTGCAGCTAGAATGCAACTTTTTGAGAATACAAAAAAAAGTTTTCTTGAAGCAAAGAGCAATTATGTGTTAAGTTACAGGAAAATAGAGACAAATTGTAATATTATTTGATTATAAACTATAAACGGCATGAAATCTAGAGAGATTAATAACGCATTAAAAATGAGAATTATCAAATGCTACGTATATTCAACGCTACTGTATGGCGCGGAAGCCTGGTCATTGAACAAGCAACTAGAAAGTCGCATAGAAGCCCTGGAGATGTAGATATACAGACGAATATGTTCTATTTCAAGGAAACAACAATCAGATGCAGAGGTTCTAGAAAAACTGGGAATGAAGAAAGAGTTGATAAAAGAGATAAAGAGGAGGCTAGTGAAATATTTCGGCCACGTTAAAAGACATGATACTCTTATAAAAACCATACTGGGGGTCAAGGTTGAGGGCAAGCGAGCAAGAGGTAGACAACGATACAAGTGGGAAGATAACATCAAGAGATGGACGAACATCAGCCTGACAGGGCGAGAGACAGATAGTGTTGGAGATACATTGCAGCCAACCTTCATTGTGGAGACGGCATCTGATTGATTGATATAAGCTATAAACATGTAACTCGGACACGTATATGGATAGTAACAGTATGCCTATGCTACCAGTGTATAACTGCATATTATGTGGCATTATTGTCAGATAAAATTATATGTGAAGTCTACATGCAAAGATGTGTATTGTAAGTATATTGTTAGTCGTTACTCACGGTTTCAACTTCACAGTAAAAAGTCACCTCATAATGCTCCATACTTGTGACAGTGAATCTCACACACAATGCTCCTCACTGACTCATGTGAAAAGTGGAACAGACAGCAGTCCCGATAAACCAAAAGCCCGCATAGGCATATATGCATAAGGCCGCTGCCAGAGAGCAAAAACAACAGTCCGCCACAAATATATTTAAACGTCTTATTTCATTCACAAGTTTGAATCCAGAGCTGGACATGGGTCAGTTGGAAGGTGGCTTTATGATGGGCTGTGGTCTGTTCCTGCTGGAGGGCATGAAGTATGACCCGGTCACGGGACAAGCCCTCAACGATGGCACGTGGGTATGTTTACGCTTGCGTTTATCTTTTTATCATGTCTACATTATGTTCTTTCGTGTGTGTGTGTGTGTGTGTGCGTGCGTGCGTGCGTGTGTGTGCGTGCGTGTGTGCGTGAGTGTGTGTGCGTGTGTCAGTCAGTCACTCAGACACGTACATACAACAAATTTCTCCTGCTGATTTCACTTTACTAACCGTTTGTTCATACATTATTTAACATCCATTTTTTTTTTTTTTTTTTTTTTTTTTTTTTTAGCATACTTGTTAATCTTAACAGTAACAATGATTTAATTATTCCATAAACGACGCCCACTCTGTAGACTATGTTAATGAAATAGATTGTAGTAAACAAAGGACATATTTGTTGCTAGGAATACAAGCCTCCGCTGGGCAAAGACTTGCCAATCAAATTCAATGCCAAATTTCTGAGAAACATGCCAAATCCGTCTGGAGTCCTTGGTTCAAAAAGTATGTATATTTATATATTTATATATTTATATATTAAACACTTTACTTTGTAAAATATCACTGCTATTGAAAAGTGACAATAATAGTAGTACATTTAAGTCACTTATTGAAAATCTGTAAATATAATAACGGATAGGAAGAATATAGTACTGACATCAAGAGCATCTCTGAGTTGCAAGTTGGTTATAGTCACTCTTCATCATTCACTGTGCGGTCATGCCAAATCCATCTATTAATGTTTACCTCTGACATGTCGTAATGTCTTCCTGTTGGAAGCTTTCACCTTCATTATTTCATCAAACAACATACTTTAATACAAAGCGGAGGACCTCCTCACAATCGATTCAGTTTCTGTGCGTCTACGTAACCACAATCTTACAGCTTCAAGGTTATGATCACATTACTGATTCATTGTTTCTAAATACATTACCCACAGACAATGAAATAGCGACAGTATAACATTATGCATCTTCTCTTCTTCTTCTTCTTCTTCTTCTTCTTCTTCTTCTTCTTCTTCTTCTTCTTCTTCTTCTTCTTCTTCTTCTTCTTCTTCTTCTTCTTCTTCTTCTTCTTCTTCTTCTTCTTCTGCTTCTTCTTCTTCTTTATGTGTGTTTTATTGTATGTATGAATGAGGATATATGGGCGTGTGTATGAGAGAGAGAGAGAGAGAGAGAGAGAGAGAGAGAGAGAGAGAGAGAGAGAGAGAGAGAGTTGGAGAAAGAAAGAGAGTATATATGTATAAGTAAATTTTTGTTAGTGAGTTTCCGTTTGAGAGTGTATATATATATATATATATATATATATATATATATATATATATATATATATATATATATATATATATATATATATATATATATATATATATAGGCGAAGTAGTGTGTATTTGTATGCTTATGAATGTGTGCATAGCAGTGAGAGTTTATGCAAAATGAAGTATATATGCAGTTATGTATGTAACAACACAACAGAAATGATTAAAGCTTTAGAAGAATTTGGACTAGATCAAATCACCAGACTGCTGAACACATTATATGATACTGGTGATATACTTTCTGAATTATGTAACTCTGTATTTATTGCAATCCCAAAGAAATCAGGAGCCTTGGAATGTGACCTACATAGAACAATTAGTATAATGAGCCACATCACAAAGATTTTGTTACGAATTATCATGCAAAGAGTGAGCAAGAAAATACAAACTGAAATTGGGGAAGAACAATGTGGGTTTGTAGAAGGAAAGGGTACAGTAAATGCTGTGTATATGCTGCGAACAGTTATTGAACGTGCTATGGAAGTAAACAAAGATATACACCTTTGCTTTATTGACTATACATAGGCTTTTGATAGAGTTAGACATGTCAACATGGTAGATATGCTTGCAGATCTACAAATTGATCGGAAAGACATTACACATAAAAAACATATATTGGAAACAACAAGCTGCCATAAGGATTGATAATGAAGTGGGACAATATCAACCTATTAAGAGAGGTGTTAGGCAGGGATGTGTAATTTCTCCAGATCTTTTTTCCCTATACAGTGAAAATATATTCAGGAATGTAGAAGATATAAATGGAATCAGCATTGGAGGAAGAAACTCAATAACATTAGATATGCAGATGATTGTATTGATTGCAGACAATGCACAAGATCTACAACAATTAGTAGACACAGTTGTTGTACACTGTGAGCAGCTGGGGTTGGAATTAAATTGTAAAAAGACACAGGTTATGGTCGTCACTAGGAAGAACGAAGTACCTCGATGTAATATACAAGTAAAAGGGAATATTCTTCAACAAGTGAATCGGTACAGTTATCTCGGAACAGTCATAACATCTGATGGGAGATGCCTTGAAGAGATTAGAACAAGAATCGCCATGGCGAAAGTAGCCTTTAGCAAGATGAAAAACATTCTGGCCAATAAAAAGATGTCAATTGAAACGAGAAAAAGAGTGTTGAGGGAATACATAGAGCCTGTTCTTTTGTATGGATGTGAAACTTGGACAATGTGCAGTCAAGCTGAAAAACATCTTATGGCTGCAGAAATGTGGTTTCTGAAGAAAATGCAAAGAATACCATGGACAGACAGAAAAACCAATGACCAAGTACTACAGGAGACAAATTAAAATCGTAAATTGATTAGAGAAATTAGACGTAGACAGTCAAAATTGTTTGGATATGTTATGAGAAGAAATGGATTGGAGAACTTGGTGACAAGTGGCAAGATCGAAGGGAACAGACCAAGAGGAAGACCGATAGGAAAATACCTGGATGGCTTTGCCACATGGCATGGACGAGACAGGAACACTGAGCTGATCCACGACGCTGGTGATCGAGTGAAATGGCGAGTCATAACCGCCTACACTTTCCAGTATGGCACATGATTGATTGATGTATATGTTTGTGCATGTTTCTTTGTATTTGTGTCTGCCTACCCGCCTGTCATATAACATAGTAATATGCATTGTTTATGTTCACAACATTCATTTGACAATGTTTCTTTTCCTACGTGAATGTAAAATGCACAATAGATAATTAATGTACGAAAAATGAGTAATTGGAAGGGCCGAATGTAAGAATGGTCTGCGTGCCCAATGTATGATGAACCTTTGAAACTAAAGTTCGTTCATATGTTCGTTCTTCTTCCTCTTTTTCTTCTTCGTCGTCTTCTTTCGTTCTTTTATACCCCATTTACCCCAACCTTACTTTTCGCAAGCCATCTTATCGTGAGCTATGCCAAGCAGCTCGGGCTAAGTCCTCCCAATATAATGCTTTTCTGTTTTTAACTTCTCTACTTTATTTGTTGTAGGTAGCTTAATTAGAAAATAATTTTTTAAAATTAAAAGATTAAAAAACAAATAAGATAGCTTAGTTGTAGGTAGGTAGCTGTAGCTTAAGAATGGAGGTGGAGGCTTTCCGCTGGATGGAAAATACAATACACACACACATCGTGATGTAACTGGCTCAGAAAGCATGCTGAGGAAGGTGAGGACAGGCAAGCTTCGGGTAGAGTGGTTTGCTTCGCTTCGGAGGTCACGGGTGGCAAGCATCACCTGGATCTTTTCTCAAGGGCATGCCGGTGTGCTGGGGAATGAACAGGCGGACAGATTGGCTGGCTCTGCGAAACTTGGTGGAGTATGGACACATGAAAAGGCAGACGTGGTGGCGGCCTTGTGGGAGCACGTGTACACCTCGGAGGAGCAAATGGATCACCATGGTCTGGCAAGAATGAGACAGCGAGGAGTGACGAGGGGATCTGGCAGACGCTCGACGCTCAGAGGAAAGGCGAGACGGACATATATCAGATTGCTACAGATACTATCGGTGCTGGAACTCTTCGCTGGCTGCTGGGGATGGGGACCTATCGCTTATGGGAATGCCCCGAATGCTGTGATGTCGGTTCTTAAATCAATCAATCAATCAATCAATCAATCAATCATTTGTTGTAGGTCTTCCGCTGTTTCGTTTTCCATGTGGATTCTAGACAAGGCCTTTCTAGTTATACTGTTGTAGGGTCTTTTAATATATGTTCTATTCCCCCTCCTATGTCTTTTTTTTTCTTCACCCCTTTGTTCACTGGTGTTCATCTTATTCTTTCCAGGAGCTCCACATTGGTGACAGTCATGTCGTTATAGTTATTCTATTTTGCACAGGCACCAATTAATCAAAGTGTGTTGCTGGTAGGCTCAAGGTGATGCAGGCGAAGGCATACCTCAGAGTAGCTGCAGACACAGACCACCCACTGCATGAGGCGCTGGACGCAGTTAAGGGTCAGCGACTGATAAGAGGGAAATCATGGATGGCTCAGGCGGAGGATACGATCAGACAGCTGTGCCCCTTGGAGAACATTAGTCGTGGAGAGGAGTGGGTCAGAGTGCCAGTGGAGCAGTCAGACTTGTGCAGAGTTATAATCACATTAAGCCGGGAGTGCAGGGAGTGGCAAGCAGGAGCCACGGAAGTGAAAATACAGCAACTAATTCAGGACAATGCTCACTCGTGTGATGTGATTATCTACACAGATGGTTCGGTGTCAAGAGGTGAGAGAAGTGGCTGGGGGTTCATAGCCAAAGCTAATGGTCGATGTTTGGGGCAGGAGAGCCTGGCATATGATACCACAACATCCAGCTTAAGAATGGAGGTGGAGGGAGTCACTGCGGCCCTACGCTGGATGGAGAATACGACACACACACACACACACACACACATCGTGATTGTAACTGACTCAGAAAGCATGCTGACGAGGATGAGGACGGGCAGGCTTCGCGCGGAGTGGCTTGCTTCGCTTCGGAACTCACGGGTGACAAGCATCACCTGGAACTTTTCTCCGGGGCATGCCGGTGTGCTGGAAAATGAACAGGCGGACAGATTGGCTGGCTCTGCAGAACTTGGTGGGGTACTGATACATGACAAGGCAGACGTGGTTTCGGCCTTGTGGGAGCACGTGCACACGTCGGAGGAGCAAATGGATTACCATGGTCTGGCAAGAATGAGACAGCGAGGAGTGACGAAGGGATCTGGCCGACGCTCAACGCTCAGAGGAAATGCAAGACGGACTTATAATCAGATTGCTACTGGTACTGTTAGTGCTGGAACTCTTCGCTGGCTGCTGAGGATGGGGACGGAGCACTTATGGGAATGCCCCGAATGCTGTGATGTCGATTCCTAAATCAATCAATCAATCAGTGTGTTGTCTGGTATATTTCGCTGCATTTTTTCATGTACATGCTGTAGAAATTAAACAACACAAACTAAAGCAGTAAGATACATCTTTGAAGGTAAATTATATGACGCACATATTAACACAGTAATTTAAATTGTCTGCCACGGTGATTTAAAATTTAAAATAAATAAAATATTTATAAATAAATGACCGGAAGAACAGCATTACGTGTTCGTGTGTCGAGTAAGACCATAGTCTACTGTTGCAAAAGATAGATGCTGAAGACGGAGGCAGCCAACCAGGAGGCGCACCACAGAAATCAGGCTGTCACGCAATTATTTCGTCAATTATGTCGACAACTGCTACATGTTATGGTTCTCGCCCTGCTCTGGACCCCCAGGCAGGCGCAGTGCTTGTCCGTATGCCTCGTAAGGGTCTAACCACAACTAATGGAGGTCCTTCTCAGATGTCCTGCGGAGCCAGAGGGCCTGACAATAGAACGTCTTAAAATAATGCACTAGAATGCAGAGGGTATCAACAAAAAACGAAAAGAACTAGAAAACATCTTGACCAAAGAAAATGTAAGTGTATGTTGCTTGCAAGAAACTCACCTCAACGAAAATATAGCCTTCAAAATCAGAGGCTACCAGTATTACCGATCTAACAGAAAGGACAGGTGAAGGGTGGGATACTGACTCTTGTCAAAAACAACATCCCTGCTTCCCAAATTGAAGTTTACATGGAAGGGGCTGAGTATCAGGCACTTACACTTAAGACAGACAATATAAAAATTCACCTGATCAATTAATACTGTCCAAATGACCGCCCACAGGCACTGGACACACTACCATTAACAGGAAATATGATTGTGTGTGGCGACTTCAACAGCCACTCGCAGAGCTGGGGCTTTGATCACATGGACCAGAGAGGAGAGTGACTGTAAGACTGGCATGATGAGAATAGATTCATCTTGAATAACAAGCCGTCCGACTCACATACCTTCTACTCGAGATCATGGCACACTACAACTACACCTGACCTGGCGTTTCATTCACCAGACCTGGATTGGACCATTACACGGATTGTTGGGAAACAACTTTGTGGCAGTGACCATCGGCCAGTCTTTCTAAATGTAGAAAATAGGCTTGTAAGTAAAAGCAGCACCCTCTCGAGGTGGAAATACAAAAAAGCAGACTGGACGATGTACAAATATCGCACCAGCATACTGGTTAGAAACCTGAACACTGAAATAAAGTAGTTGAAGAGTTTGGGAAATGCATACTTCAGGCAGCACGAGAAACAGTACCAAGAAAAGCCCGTAAACATTATAAACCCTACTGGAGTAGTGAACTGGAACAGTTGCATAATGATGTGGATGTATGTAGAAAGCAAGCAGAGGCCAATCCCAGCCAAGGGCACCACGATAAATATCAGCACGCAAAAGCCAAATTTCAAAGGGTCCAGCTGCAGGCTAGACGGAAAGCTGGCAGGAGAAAACAGAGTCACTGAACTTTTAAAGAGACACAAGGAAGTTATGGAAGCTAATAAAACAGCTTAACAATGAGGGCACAGGGAGAAACTCAAATATTGCACTACATAAAGACGGAAACATCTTAACAGGAAAGCAAGCAGCTGATCATTTTGCGGACTCATTCCCACAAGATAACAATATCGAAATTAGTCCAGAGAAACAAGAGATTCGAGAGAAATGGCAACATACAGGACAGAAGGAAATTGTACATGAGGTTATGGAGGCACCTATCATAATCAGTGAACTGGAGCTAGCCATATCAAAACTTAAATTGAGAAAGTCACCAGGAGCTGATGGTATCTCCAATGAAATAATAAGACACCTAGGAACAGAGGCCAAAGCAAAGCTGCTACAGATCTTTAATAACACATGGACCTTAGGCAGTGTCCCACAATTCTGGAGAGAAGCAATCATGATACCCCTCCTAAAATCTGGGAAAGACAGTTCCATTGCCTCCAGCTACAGACCCATTAGCCTCACCAGCTGTCTCTGCAAAACAATGGAACGCGTCATCAATAACAGACTACAGTGGTACATTGAAAGTGAAAACATACTTGCGCCACAACAGGCTGGCTTTAGGCAGTGCTACTCTACGGAAGATCAGACAACCTACCTCTCTCAAGAAATTGAGGATGCATTCCAAGAGAAGAAGCTGGTGCTTGCGGCATGGATAGATCTGAAGAAAGCCTTTGACAAAGTCTGGAAAGAAGGTCTGATGAAGAAACTGAGAAACTGCAAAGTCAATGGAAGAATGTACAAATGGGTGAAAGCATACTTGCACAACAGAAGAGCCCGAGTACAGATAGACGGACTCAAGAGCAAGAAAGTACTACTGCGTCACGGTGTCCCCCAGGGCAGAGTCTTGTCCCCCACACTTTTTCTAATCTTCATCAATGATCTTGTTGCTAACCTACCGTATTGAATTAAAGCGGCAATGTACGCTGATGACCTGGTTTTGTGGAGTGCAAATGAACATGCATCAGTAGCACCATATTGCTACAGAAAGCTGTAGATACATTTGTTGAACGAACGAAAATCTTTATTTTCAAAGTGTTAAGCATTGGGCATGCAGGCCCGTCTGACATTCTGCCCTTCTTCTCTATTTCCTCTCATACATTCTTTCAACATCTCTTATGAAGCAATTCTTTGACAACCAAAGAACAATAAGCATTAAAACGCATGAAAAATAATCAGTACTGCATGACTCGTTGAGGCAATGTTTAACATGAGCATAATGAATATCCAAGGTGGGTGTAACGTGCCATACATATGGGAATGTTTTTTTTTTTTTTTTTTTTTTTGCTAGTTTTCGTTCGAGATAATTTACCAATATTATTGTCTTTGTTGCTTATTTTTAAAAGGGGGGCATGTAGTCTGTCCTGAGGTAGTGTTTAAACAGGTTGCGGTTGTATGTATAATGATTGGTGGTGTCTTTGATTTCTTGTAGAAGATTCTTTCCACAACTGAGTGGCAGAGTATGCTAAGCTTGTTTTATATAAGTGTATCCTAGGTTTAGGGACATTAAATATATTTCGTCGTTCTCTATGTCTTGCGTTATATTTAAACAATGGTCAAAGGTAGCTTGGGGAATTTTGAAAAAGGATTTTGTGAATTAGTTTAGCCTTATTAAAAAGTAGGCGTTTGTTGAGTGGCAGTAACTGAAGACGTTCATGTAGGTTAGAATTGTCTGTAAGCTTATTACCATTGATTAGACGCACTGCCCTTTTCTGGAGTGAATAACAGCGTTTTGTTATTGGTTTTGAGCATCCATCCCAGACTGAAAGCAATAATCAATATGTGTTTGTATGTGGGAAGTATAGAATATCTTTCTTGTGTTTTCGTCGAGGAAATTTTTAATTTTAGCTAGTTGGTATACTTTTTCGGCTATTTGTTTAACTAGAGCATGAACATGGGAATTAAAGGATAGATTTTGATCTGTGATAAGACCCAGTGCCTTGTGCTCGGTTACACTTTCTATAGGTGTGCTACCAATGTGTAGCTGCAGAGTTCTCTGGGAGTTTAGACTGTGAAGTCTTTGCCTGGTTCCTATTTACATAGATTTTGTTTTAGAAATGTTAATTTCCATGCGGTTTGCATAACTCCAGTTAACTACACTATTTATTTCCTGTTGCAAGGATAATTCTAGCACATTACGATCAATGGCGTGTGTATGAACTGATCAATCGTCTGCAAATAGATCGCAGGACGATGACAGATATAAGGGAAGATCATTTATATAAATGGCAAATAACAGAGGGCCAAGTATAGACCCCTGAGGTACTCCAGTATTAATGGTAATGGCTTGTTATAGAGATTTATTGTGTTATACTACTTGTTTTCTGTCTACTAAAAATGAGTTTATTAATGTCACTATATTAAAGCTTACTTTCATTGTTTCTAGTTTTTTAATTAGGATAGTATGATCTATCAAATCGAATCTTTTCTAAAGTCTATAAACATCGTTCCACACAGAGTATTGCTGTTAATATTTTGATGCCAGTTTTCTATCATGTTTTTTAGGGCCGTATGGCAGGAATATTTTGGCTAAAATCTGACTGACTGTCAGCTATTAGATAGATGGTGTGTTATCATAAACACTGACAAGTGCAGCACCACTCTATTTACCCTTTCTCTGAAACAAAAGGCAGGGATCATTCAGATAAATGGAACACCCCTAAGAGAAGATAAAGAACCAACATACCTTGGTGTAACATTCGACGACAGGCTGACATGGAGAAAACACATCAAAACAGCAGTAGCAAAAGCCAGAAGGAAAATAGCCATCCTGAGAAAGCTAAGTGGAACCACTTGGGGAGCCAGTGGGAAAATACTTAGCAAAGTTTATCAACAGAGCATACGACCACACATGGAATACGGGTCAACTGCGTGGTGTTCAGCATCAAAAACCACATTACAGGAGCTGGACAAGGTGCAAAATCAAGCTCTTAGAGTCATCACAGGAGGGATGAGATCAACCCCTATAGTAGCAATGGAGAAAATGGGGAGGACACACGCTCTAAGAGACCACAGAGATACAAAAACACTAATACAAGCAGAAAAGTTCCTCAGCTTACCAGACAACCCTATGAAGAACCGATTTGAAAACTTAGCTATGGGGCGGTTGAAAAGTAGTTTCATCCACCAGGCCAAACGACTCTGCAGAGAAACCAGCGATCTTCCCACAGTTGGTATCCCCCCCCCCCCCTGACAACTATTCCAGAGCGAACCCCGTGGACAGATGAACATAGACTATCGCTACAAATCCAGACAACAGAGAGAGGAATATTTGACAAGGAAGAACAGAACAGTTTACAGCGCAGAACAGCCACTCTCAGCTTCCTTGATGACGATTACCCACAGGATCTCTGGATCCGAGTCTACACAGATGGGTCAGCACAACATGCTGTTCGAAATGGAGGAGCGGGAGTGTACATAGAATACCCAAATAATACTAGGGTCACGGCCAGAGTTCCAACAGGAAAGTGCTGCCATAACTATGATTCTGAAATTGAGGCAATCAAGATAGCCACAGAGAAATTACAAAATACCAGCCATGGTACACAACCTGTGATGATATTGACAGATGCAAAATCCATAATAGAGTCGCTCCTGTCTGGGAAATTGCCAGTTCTAAGGACACTACTTTCTGAACTTAGCAGTCAGCGTAAGATCACCATACAGTGGATACCATCCCACTGTGGCATCCCCGGAGACGACAGAGCTGATCGATTGGCTAAGGAAGGAGCACAAGAAGAACAACCTGATGTGCCCATTACATACCACCAAAAGAAAAGAATGATCAAATCAGTCAGAAGGCCACCAAACCCTACTAAAGACGACTACCACGTTATGGACAGACCAGAACAGGTCATTCTTCTGCGCCTCAGAACAGGACACAATTGATTACGCAACCACGTGTATACAAAATTCAAGATTGGTGACTCAGCCATGTGCACATGTGGTTTGGCGTCGCAGACAGCAGAGCACATACTCCAGGATTGCCCAAACTACAACATATCCAGGCGAACCTTCTGGCCTATAGAGACAACAGTGGATGATAAACTCTATGGATCGCTGAGTGAACTTAAAAAGACTGTTAGATTCATACAAGAGACAACATTGCAGTTATAAAGATATTTCAGGCGAACGAAAGAAGAAGAAGAAGAAGACTAATATGTTATTTTGTTTGCACAAAGTTGGCTTTTGTAAATCACTGGCAATTGCCTCGGCCACTATTTTGTTTGTGAAACAACACAATGTTAAAGCATTGTCCTATTCATTCATGTGACCGGTTTCCAAAATATGTCGTCCTACCAAAGACATAGGAAATTGTGTAGACAATGCCAGGTTACCAGTTTTTGTATATTATTCTGTTGATTTAGTTAGTATACATTTATATTTATTGTTGCTAATTACAGTTTTTCTCTCTGTAATCCCGTTTATCACGCAGAGTCTCGTAGCGGAGCGAGAGCTGAGGCGGTTCGACCCCCGCTCGTGACTTGCGGGATACTGAGCCGGCCGTCAGAAAGCAATGGCAAACTACTGAGCGTAATCTTGCCAAGAGATCAACATACAGCTGAAAGATGCTGGTGTTGACAGCTAAGTCCTGTAAAAGGATATGCTAAAAAAAAAAAAAAAAAAATTACAGTTTGCCGGTCTTTCTGGCCGAGGGGTTACACCACTGTCTTTTAATCCCGTTTATCACGCAGAGTCTCGTAGCGGGCGCTAACTGGAAGCGGTTAGTCCCCCGTTGGTGACTTGCGGGATAACTGAGCCGGCCGCTCAGAAAGCAATGGAAAACTACTGAGCGTAATCTTGCCAAGAAATCAACAGACAGCTGAAAGGTGCTGCTGTTGACAGCGATGTCCTGTAAAAGGATATGCGAATTTTTAAAAAAAAAATTACAGTTTATGTGGCATTATATATATATATATATATATATATATATATATATATATATATATATATATATATATATATATATATATATATATATCAGTTAGTTAGTTAGTTAGTTAGTTAGTAGACAAATCATCCTCATTTCACATAGAACCATACATGATATCACTAACAGACATTATAGCACTTACATACATTAGAGCACTAATTTATATTATAACACTGTCATGCATGATAGCACTAACAGACATTATAACACTAACAGACATTATAACACTAACAGACATTATAACACTAACAGACATTATAACACTAAAAGACATTATAACACAAACAGACATTATTGCACTGCCATACATGATATCACTAACAGACATTATAGCACTTACATACATTAGAGCACTAATTTATATTATAACACTGTCATGCATGATAGCACTAACAGACATTATAACACTAACAGACATTATAACACTAACAGACATTATAACACAAACAGACATTATAACACTAACAGACATTATAACACTAACAGACATTATAACACTAACAGACATTATAACACTAACAGACATTATAACACTAACAGACATTATAACACTAAAAGACATTATAACACAAACAGACATTATTGCACTGCCATACATGATATCACCAACAGACATTATAGCACGTATGTTCAGTTTACGAGTGCAGTTTTCTTGGAGACTCCTGAGGGCTCGCAAAGTAATTGATATTTGAGGTATTTTTCTTAATGTTGCATATCCCTTACAGGACGTTGTAGTCAACACCAGCATTTTCAGCTGCTGTTGATGTAATAGGCAAGTTTTACGTTCAGTAGTTTGCCATGGCTTTCTGAGCGACGGGCTCTCATACTAACAAGTTATGACACAACGTGACACGGCCTGCTGCACAAATCGGTCGCAGCTGAGTTTCGAACTCCTGGTAAGCGGCTCACGAACCGCGTTCACAAGCCGTTGGCCACGGAGACCGGCATTTAAGGTATAAGAAGGTTTAAAAAAACACACACACAATTGGAATACAAGTGCCTAAAATATTAACAGGCCGAGTGAGCTTGAACCTGGACACAGTGATTGGGTGAAGATCGTCTTCATGATCAAACTCCGGGAAAGTCCACAGGAGCTCCGATCTCCTTCTTAACATCTCAGCCAGCTTATCGACTGACCGCATCAATTCTATGTTGGTTAATCAAATGTATTGTGCTCTTCACAAAATGTTCATCTCTGGCGGCTCTTTGCTTCACTCCCATCCGAATATGGGCAGCTAAGCAGATTTCCATGTGTCCTTAAAGTCACCTGTTTGTCCAACATCTTTTACAGCGCTGGTGATACCTGGTCCTTCTATTGCTCTTCACTCTTCGATCATCACCATGTTAGCCAACCGATCGGCTCACTCGTGGCCCGGTGCATATATGAAAGTTATCTTAACTAACTGTAATGTGCTCAGTGTTTCGTGCCACTCATATCGTAAGTAGGAGAGTGTGTTGATATAATAAATGGTAAACATAATGACTTCAGGTAAATGATACATTGTCAGGGGTAACAGCCGGATGTAAGTTTTCTGAAACTCGAAAAGATAATATATTTAACAGTATTATCAATGGAGAATTGAATGAACATCCAACATATAGTTCATCATGTATCGTCCGTTGCAGAGAGTCTCCATTGCGGAGCGGTACGTCACATGTATCACTCAACAAAGGTTGTGGGTTCGATTCCGGTCCACGTTGTTAGGTTCACGAGTGTATTTTCCTCGGAAACTTCTGGGGATCGTCGCTAGAATGTCGGATTCTCCTTCTGGAAACCCAGGTTCGAATACTCGGTAAGGTGTGGATTTTTTTCTGTTGGGGGAAAAATGAAAAGCCTAACCTTGCACAGTTCACGGCGACGGCACGAGCCAGGCGGCTTAATTCGTCAGGCTCAAGACACTTCCCCCCAACCCCCTACCAAACACCGCAAGGTACTATATAGGCAGTAAATGACAGTGACAGACCCTGCGAAATGAGACAGTGTTGTCTGGGATAAAACCTGGTTCAATGAAATCGATACACTTGGCTTTTAAGCACTTTTTACATTCAATATAGTCACTTGTAAAACGCTTCTGATTCTACAGTTGTCGGTGAAGCGCCAGTCAGCAACGGTGCCTGTGTCCTGTTTGCCCTCAAACGGGCAATAGAGGCCGCCAGGGCTGAGCAGAACAACTACGACTGGTTTCCAATGCGTAAGTTGCAAATGCAATACTCACTTCTTTAGTTGTAAACAACATTACCTTTATGGTAACAAATACATGTTCATAGTGATAAATACATGTTCATAGTGGCAAACACAATTCCATTGCAACTAATACATTTTAATAATGACAAATATATTGTGGTAGTGACAAATATATTTAGTGATAGTGTAGATAGAAACAAGCAATGTGAAATCCTTAAGCGATATGGAATGAGTATACATCTAACAAATTTATGTAGAAGCTTATACAACAACAGTGAATGAATATTGAGAACAAGAGAAGGACACTCAGAACCCTTCACCATAAGACCTGGAATACGACAAGGTTGTGTTCTGTTTCCCTCCCTCCTCCCCCCTCTTTTTCGTTTGTTTGTCCATCAAGAATGATGATGACCATTCATTTCATCCAGTTTGGTTGAAAGTATGGAGCGTGAGTTCTAAGAAGGCTAATAAAACCTATTTTGGCTCGAAATGTTCTTTGACAATGTGGGCAAAGAATGCTTGACGTTCCAGGTTCAGGATCTCCTGAAGTGGTTTTTCTGTCCAGCCATTTCGTCACAGCTCTTGCAGTCCTGGATACTTCACAAATGACTGCACCTTTGCGTAATGATGTACACCACGAATTTCGGTCTTTGGCAGCCGTTTCCCAGGTGTCAAGGTAAATTCCAAATGCTATCAGTGAGATTTTTAGAGTGTCTTTAAAGCGTTTCTTCTGGCCGCCTTGGGAGCGTTTACCACAACGCAGCTCGCTGTAAAAAATTCGTTTAGGGAGCCTGTGTTCTGGCATGCGAGTTAAGTGACCAGCCCAGCGAATCTGATTCTTCATTAGTAGAGTGTAGATACTGGGCATAGACGCTCTTTCTAGAACTTCAGAGTGTGGGATCTTGTCTTGCCTTTTAATCTTCAATAACTTCCTAAGGCATACTGTGTGGAAGTGGTTTAATTTCCTAGAGTGTCGCTGATAAACAGTCCAGGTTTCACAAGCATATAGAAGTATGGATATTACAACTGCTTTGCATAATTTCAGCTTTGATTGCAATCTTATTCCATTTCTGCCCCATACATTCTAGTACAGTCTGCTAAAGACAGCGCTGGCCTTGGAAATTCTTGCATTCACTTCGTCATTAATTGTGACAGCTTTGTGACACAGTGCTGCCAAGATAGGTGAATTTGTCCACAACACTTAGTCTATGAACATTAACCTTGATATTCGGCACAGTGTGATTATTTCTGGAGCTGGCTGATACATAACTACAGTCTTCTCCAAGTTGATATTGAGTCCAAAGTTGGCGCAGGCATATGAGAAAGCTGAAACATTGTGTTGCATTTCTGCTTCTGAGTTGGGATATAGAAAGCAATCATCAGCACACAGCAGCTCTCTGACGTTGTCGCTGTTAGTTTTAGTTTTAGCTTTCAGCCTTCTGAGATTGAACAACTTTCCATCCATGGAGTCATTGATGTCTATTCCAATGTCGTTGTTCTCGAAGGCATTCGTCAGCATAGCTAAAAACATGAGACTGTACAATGTTGGTGCCAGGACACATCGTTGCTTCACTCTATTAGTGACAGAAAAGGCTACAGACAGTTCACAATTTTCCTGTATCTCTGTATCATTCCTGTATCATTTTCCTGTATCTCTTTTTCCTGTATATCAGTTTCCTGTATTTTCCTGTTCCTTATGTTCATAACCAATGTGGACAGCATATGTTAAGAAACCAGCCGAACAGAGCCCACAACAGCAACACATAAAGAACAAAACACAGAAGAACACCCAATGGAGAATTACACCATTAAACACTCCTATTTGCCGACAATCAAGCATTAATAGCAAAATCAGAAGTAGAATTACAAGACCACATGAATAGTCTAAATGAAGTGTGTAAGGAACTTAACGTGAACATTAGCATCAGCACAACAGTGGTAATGACTATAACCAAAGAAGAAAAACCAACAAAGATTCATCTAACAGAATACACCATGAAACATCTTCAAGTATTTAGGAAGTATAATATCATTAAATGAAAAATCAGAAGCCGAGATCGAAAATAGATATAATAAGGCAACCAACTCATTGGACAAATGGCACCAATACTAAAGAACAAACACGTATCAATAAATACTAAGAAAGCACTCTGCAACACAATCTTCCTACCAACTCTATACTACCAATGCCAAACCTGGACAATGACAGGAAGAGAGAAAAGAAAACTTTTAATAATAGAAATGAGATTCCTGAGAAGAATATTCAATCTATCAAGAAGAAAGAAAATCAGAAATGAAGAAATTAGGACAAAAGTGAGGGTTATAGCAGCGCTAGATTTTACCAGAAAACAGCAAGTTAAATGGTTTGGCCATGTAACTAGAGTACCAACTAACAGTATACCACAACAAGCAATGATGTACAGACTAAATGGAAGCCTAAGAAGAGACCATCCACTTACATGATGGGCAGAGGGAATAGCCATGGGAATCTCGATACATTAAGCCCATAAATCGACACCGCAAGGTACAAGAGGAACAAGATAGGATGATATAAGATTAATTATATTTTCATAGTGAAAACTAAATTTTCATAGTGAGAGATACATTTGTATAGTGACAAATACATTTTCATAATGACAAATACATTTTTATTTTGTCAAACACACTTCCATAATAACTAATACATTTTCATAGTGATTAATACATTTTCATAGTGACAAATACATTTATTTCCACGGTGACAAATATATTTTCTTAGTGACAAATATACATTGCCACATGCGCCTATCAGACCTGGACACTTACTAAACAAGCTGAACAGCGCATTAATGCCTTTGAATATAAATGTTATAGACGAGTTCTAAGAATATCTTGGGTAAAGAAAAGAACAAATGCAACCATACTTCAAGAGCTTAATATTGAAGAAGGTTGGCTACTAAAGACGATAAAACAAAGAAAATTGAAATATTTTGGTCACTTGAAACGTCATGAAAGTTTGGAGAGAACAATAATGGAGGGGTATATGCCTAGGAAGAGAGGAAGAGGAAGGCCAAAAAGAAGATGGGTGCAGGATGTGGCGGATGATCTCCAGATGGGTGTATCGGACGCGGGACATCTTGCTTATGATCGAGAGGTTTTCCGGAAGATTGTTATGGGAGCGAGGTTCTGCAAAGGACATGCTACTGAATGAATGAATGAATGAGTGACAAATATATTTTCCAAGTGACAAATATATTTTCATAGTCACAAATACATGTTCACAGTCACAAATACATGTTCAAAGTGACAAATACATGTATCTGTGTTCTTGTTACCCAATCTTGACCCTGCTGTCATTTCTAACTGTTATTTAATGCATGGGAAATGGAATAGTTTTGATAAACAACAACACAAAATAGCAGTATAGGGTAAATAGCTTTAGAAAGCAAAGACACCGAACTATGTGGCATGATCAAACATGTTGAAGACGTAAATGTCTATTAATTACAACAGTCATTGGGCGGAGGAAAGCATAGGGAGGGTACAATCCTTACCCTCATGTGAGGAAATGCAACATAAAGGGTAAATGTCACGGCAGGGCAGACCAAGCCCTAAGCGTTGGTCGGCATCTGCTCTAGGATGGAAACTCCGACATGCGGATAGTTAGAGCATTGCTTTGCTGATCCGACAACTTCTGCAGCTTGTCTTGCTCCAGACGTATTTTTGTTACATTTCCTCTGGAGTATACTAGGCAGACCGAGAGAAGGATTATGCTTCATGGGCTTCATGGGCATGCTTCGTGGTTAAATTATTATGCCGTTTCTTTAAGCACAATGTAACAAACTGTCGTCTGTCAAGACAGCTAGGTGTTAGTACAGTACAGTGCTTAGGGCCACAATAAGCAATGAGGTCATACGGGAGTGCGGAGGTAATGAACAAGCTGATAGGCTGGCAGGGAATGCACCTCTTGGTAGTAGATTACCTATGGACAAGGGAGAGGTAGCCGAATTCCTGTGGGACCAGGTGAAGAAGGCGAGGGAACCGATTGAGAACCCGTATTGTGGGGGATCGGTCGGGGCTCTGGAAATATCAGAAAACGAAAAGAGAAGATGAGAAGAACTTTCTATCAGATAGCGGTGGGAACGATTAAGGTTATGACTCTTCGCTGGCTGTTGAACGAGGGGACGGAGAGCGTATGGGAATGTCCTGAGTGCAGTTATGTTGGTTCTTAGCTCAACTCATCAGCTCAACTAAACGAGAAGTAGATTGTGAGCTTTACAAAAACACGACTACAAGAGACAAATTGGACGTTGCGGCCAAAGCCTTCGTCAGCACAGGACAAACAAATACAAACCAACACAAACCTACATGAAACACACTATGACAATATTAAACTATTAAACTAATTACATGTACTCATCTGATTCTGTGTACTTGCTTGGAAAGACTGACACGCGTAGGGCTCCAGTGGATTAATTGACCGGATGTATGGTACACGGGTCAAAGGTCAAGTGGGAGGGGGAGTGGGGTGGAGAAGCGTCCATGTGTGCGGAAAAGTGAAAATTAAGACCGGCAAAGATATCGCGGACGCAGTAGACAATTAGCAATTCTAGTTAAGCGCTCGAAACAGCGCTGCGGAAAACTACATAGTGTTGGTCCACACAGAGGAGCATGAGTGGCGGTCGTTCAGAAAACGATGGCAAAACACCGAACGCAAACCTGCCAAGAAAGTTGACTGTGATGTCCTATAAAGGACCTGCACGTACCTAGATGGTGGACCGTAAGCTAGGGGGTGGGAGGGGGTGGGGTAGGGAGTTAAATGAAGCTGTGTTGGACATTAAGGCCGTGAAGGGAGAGTGTGCCCAACTGGAAGATGAGACGGTGTTCCAATGTCTTCCGATCCCGTTCGTGGGATGGGCATGATTTGATGGCCGTGACCTGTATGTCGGCTACGCCATGGTGGTCAGGACTGTTGAAATGCATGGATAGTGGTTTCTGGGCGCCGCTGGTGATATCAGAAAGATGTTGTCTAAATCTGTCACCAAGACGTAATCCTGTTGTACCGACATATCTCATGTCGCAACGTGTGCAGGTAATCGCATAGATGACGTTGCGACTGATGCATGAGAAACCCTCACGGATGTGGAAGGTCGTCTTAGGGAATGTCAGACTCTGGGTTTGAAGTACGTATGGACAGGTCTTGCAACGCGATCGAAGACAAGCCACCGTGCCAGGAAGAGACTGATGAGGTTGGGGTAGCCTGCTATGGACCAGCATATCCCTGAGGTTACGATCCCGCTTATACGCCACCAGAGGGGCCTCTGAGAAGACATCACGAGTGGTCGAGTCCGTCCGGAGAATGGATAGATGTTTCAAGAGGATATTCTTGGCAGCAATATTGTGGGGATGGTAAGTAAGTGAGAGGACAGGTCTATTGTATCGTGGTTTCGGCCTGGAGGAGAGAGCCTCAGTGCGACTGATAGACTGGCAGCGGTGAGGAGCTGTAGATAGAACATTCTCATGATAGCCACGAAGGCGAAAGAAATCAAGCATTTCGTGGGCTTTTTGATGGAAGTCGTTGTTATCCTTAGCAAAGCCGTCGGAGACGTAACAGTTGGGAGAAAGGAATAGAACGTTTGCACGAGGGAGGGTGGGAGGAGGTATAGAGAAGGAATGAGTGCGAGTCAGTTGGTTTATAATAAACCGTCGTGCATAGACCCCCGGAACCTAAAGAGACTGTGAGGTCTAAGAAGTTAACAGCCGACGAAGAAATAGTGGAGATAAGTTTGATGCTGGGATGGAAGTCGGAGAAAAAGGCAATGAAGTTCTGGAGGTCAGGCAAGGGCAAGTCCGAGACACCAAAGCAGTCATCAATGTACCTCCTGTAAAGCTCTGGGAGCCTACCGATGTATTGACTCCATACCTGGTGCTCCAGATAGCCCATGAAGAGGCAGGCATAACTGGGACCCATCTTAGTGCCCATGGCCACCCCGCTAATCTGGTCGAAGTAGTCCCCATTGAACTCAAACGAGTTGAGGTTGAGGACTAACTCCGCAAGATGCAGCAATGGTCCAGTGGCTATTGAGGGGTTAAGCCTTTTCTCCAAGAAAACTTCCAAGGCTTTAAGGCCGTCAGAGTGAGGAATGGATGTGTAGAGTGAAGTCACATCTAAAGTGAAGATGTGATACTGAGAATGGTTTGTGAAACTGATGGAATCGAAGATGGTGATAGCGTGGTTGGTGTCTTTGATATACGAAGGGAGGCTGGCAACCAACGGCTGAAACATGCTGTCCAGGAACTCAGAAATCCGTTCTGTAGGGCAAGAGCAGGCCGAAACGATAGGTCTGCCTGGGTTACCTGGTTTGTGTGTCTTAGGCAGCATATTAAAGGCGGGTTTGCCCAAGCAGCTATCGTGGATGATCAGCGAGGTGGCAGAGCTGGGCAAAAGACCTTGCTGGATGATGGCGTTAGTCACGCTTTTGACCTGGGTGTTGTTGCTGACTGTCCCATCTTGTGTCCTTGGTCTGTGGAATGTTGCATCCCCAAGTTGCTTGTTGCCTTCCTGTATATACAAGTCTTTCCTCGAAACCACTAGCGCCCCTCCCTTATCGGCAGGCTTGATAACTATGTCCTCACGACGTTTCAACTCTGTAAGTACCCGTTGTTCATCCGCGGTTAGGTTGGAATGTCGTAGTGGCTTGAATTTTAGTTGTTGGATGTCGTAAAGTGTTTTGTCGATGTATAAATCAAGGGCCTTAGATGCCCTGGATTGGGAACCCAAGTGGACCTGCGTTTGGAGAGGTGAGAGAAATGGTCGGTAGGATCCGAAGAGTTATCACTATGAGGTTGATTGCTGAAGTGATATTTTAGCCTGAGAGTGCGATGGAACCGATGAACGTCCTGCAGTAATGCGTATCTATCACCACAGGGACGTAGCGGTATGAACCGGAGCCCTTAGCTGAGGACCGATTTCTCCGATGCCGATAGTGGAAGGTCGGGAGGTATGCACACAACTAAGTTATCGGAGCCAGTGGTGAGGTGAGGTGGGAGAGGAGACGAGGAGGGAATAGGGGTAGGGGCACGGAGTTTGGCAATTAATGTGCAATGAACGTATCGTGCTAGATTCATATTCTGTTAGAGCAATCTTCCCTCGCCGCAGAATATGATCTGTATCAAAGAGACCGCCTTTACTTTCTAAGAAATTTCCTGGTGGGAGTCTCCGTGGCCGAATGAGCACACCACCTGCCTCACGCTCCGAAGGTTGTGGGTTCGATTTCGGCCTACGTTGTTCGGTTCACGGGTGGAATTTTCTCAGAGACTCCCGGGTATCGTCGCTGCAGCTTACGAGTTAATACTTTGGATGACGCTTTTTGCAGGCCGTCCTGCAGAAATAAACTGAGCCATGTGGGATAACACCTGGTGCCATTGAGTTGATCCCATTACCTTCTAATAGTACTTAGTACATTAGAAATGCAAGCAAATACAACCCAAAAAAAACTCATGTTGTAAAGAATAAATATAGTCTTTAATACTATTTTTGCGGTCCCAGACTTGTCCGAACTCCCACCTTCGCCGTGCTTAGTAACACTGAGTATGTCAGCGCACCTCTTGAATTGTTTAAACCATCCTCTGTTGGCCTTAGAATCACTTAGTACACTAACACTCGTCCCAGGAATTTCCTTAATGACATCGTCATACAACGGTCTGGCCTTTTCAAATATGATTCACTCCGAAACAGAATCGCCGTGTAACTGGTTTTGATTTATCCAAATTACTAATAACTGTTCGACATCTACAATTCTCTGCGATCTCTGTTTCCTTATCCTTTCGCTAAATTGGCCTCCTTTATTGCTTCCTTTTTCGCCACATTGGAACTTATCGTGGATGGCAACTTCCCGTACAAGTGGCCGATTTCAGCAATCTTAATGCCGCTTTTGTATTGTGTGTTATTAGCAAGTGATCCATCCATCCATCAAGTGCCATGCCGGTAAGCGTGGGCGGTCATGTTCTGCCATCTCACTCGATCACCAGAGTCATGGATCAGCTCCGTGTTTCTGTCTCGACCATGCCACAAGGCCAAGCCATCCAGGTACTTGCTTCTAGGTCTTCCCCTTGGTCTGTTCCCCTCGATCTTACCAGTTGTCACCAAATTCTCCAATCCATTTCTTCTCATAACATGCCCAAAGAATTTTGACTGTCTACGTCTAATTTCTCTAATCAATTTAGCAAGTGATGCTCACCAAAAAATTTTAAAAAACGCCAAACTGAGTGTCACTTGTTTTCCCGGGAGGAATGTGAAATCAACAAGCACATCTTCAAACTTATTATCTGTTGGGATTATTGACTGACTTCTGTCTACACTCCTCCCTTCTGTCTTCCCTTCCATATATCTATTTCTTTCACTCTCTCTGTTATTCCCTCAACACATACTCCGACAACAGTTCCTTTCAACGATAAATAAAAGATTTATTAATAAAAACTATGTCTGTTGTATGTATGGACTGTGTATATGTAGTTGGTATTGTCTACTAGGGTGAATGCAAGATAGGACGGTTGACTTCGGATGTGCCGTAGTTTTTCTCGCCTCTTCTGTCGGCCAAAACACAGGACAGCACACACAGAAATGGAGTGATCTCACCCTGAATGATCTTCTCCTGCTTGAGTCTGGACTTAATCCAATTCTTGAAGAAAACAACTGTTCAATGTCTTATCACCAGAAAATAATCCGATTTGGTAAGTCACTGAAGTTCATATATTTCCCGTTTTTGGACGGTATTATAATCCACCTCTGAATACACACCGCCACTATCCAACATTGTCTAGAGTTACTATAAATGTTCTACACAATGTCTATTGTTAATAATGTTTAATGTTTCGGCACAGTGCTATTGTATGCATTTTTAAGTATCCCTGCTTGCCACAGGTTAACGTCTTTTCCTTTTAAGGGTTTTAGTTGTATATTCGTTTGAGCATACAGTGTTCTGTATTTGACGTTAAGTTATCACTTCTTCATATTAAAACATGTCTATGTTCTTGTTGGTTCTAAGTAGGTACTTTATTTGCTCAAGTGCAGTAACCTTCATCTCTTCTCTGATTTCAATAGGGGGATTTGAACCTGTGGAGAAGATAGGTAATCTGGTGATATGAGTCTGCTTCATATAATGTTCTTATGTGAGAGTCCTTCTCTAGCCATACTGAAAAGCCTCCGAAAAACATACGGACATACGATTTCTGAGTGCACTAAAGTTTACACGACTAGATAAACGAATGCAATTTCACACGTTAAGAACAAACACCTATATCCCTATGCTACTATTACACTAAGATATTAATACCTTATATATGCACTTATGTTCCTGGAATCGAAATACACTAGCGAATAACACACTAATATCCCCTCTTCTTTAAACCATTAGGGACGTGTATTTCTTTCCCCACTCAGGAGCATATCTCATTCAGCCCAGTTTGGAACACACACTAACTAGCAACCCCAGTTGCTACTATTTATATTGGGTCTCCCGTTCTTCCGTGATTGTTGGATGTCCATACATCAACAGTCGCATCTTGACGTATCCTGTACATCACAAGGCGGTGAATTCACGTAGTGATTAGTTGCTCGTTTCATTCACTGTTACGCTGTTCCCTGAGTTTCCCCGTACGCGAATACTTTAAAGCAACTTCACTCGTTGATCGTTTTCTCCGGTCGTGTGTCCCCAGCGCGATCGTCCCGTTTCTCCGTGTCCGTTCCGATCGTCAGGCAATGACTCTGCGAACACCTGGATCCTATTTTCATATCTGTGTCGGTCAATGATCTTTTATTCGTCCTCCTCTCAGAATGAAGTACACGATTGTTAACCCTTCTCCTTCCTTGTATTTTAATATGTAAGTTATCAAGGAATCATTAAACTGCAGTTTTTTCCGTGACACTGAGCAGAAGAACGCGTGGGTCCCTTTGTTTTCGCAAAATTAGCAGCGAGGTCTTGTGGGCACACCGATGAAATACGAGGTAACCGACGAAAACCGAGACAAATGTTTCGCGGGAAAAGAATCGACAAATACCATACCCGACGACAACGAAAACCGAGGTTTAAATGTACTTAACTGAAAGTGTGTAATAAGTTTGGACAACGTCATGGCTACACACATTCATATTTCTGCAGATAGGAATAATTGAAGACTATGACTATAAACGAACCTATGCTATGTCTATGAACAAACCTATGTATCATAGCTGAAAACAAGAATTAAGACACCCATTTAACATACAGACATTATATAATAAACAGACTGAGTATCGGGACAGAAGCATTGTAGAAAATCAAATTTGAGTGAATTGTTTTTTAGAACAATCAATCTCTTCTACGATATGCGCTAAACATTCTTGCTAAACTTTTCATATGCATTGTATAATATACTAGCCTTTTTATAAGCTTTGTAAACTATGCAAACATATGCTATGTTTGGTACATGGAACCTTTTTCTCAGATGTTTTGTAAATTATCCTTCACAGATGCGCCAGCAACGGTGGAGAGCATCCAGACAGCTTGCTTGAACGACATCAGCCAGTATACTTTTGGAAGCTAAGAGCGAGATTGAAACATGCATTATTTCCATTGACATCTATTTATTTCTGGCACTTGAAACAAGCCAGTTTATTTTTTCCTTGAAATATTTGTTGCGTGTTTACAGTTTGAATTTATCTATATTTATGTTAAAATGGCCAGTAATGGAATTATTTTTATCTTATTAGCCCCTTGCGTAAAATGTGCACGTGAATTCTCATGACCTTAATTATAAACATAGTTTAATATGAAAGTTAAGTTTTCTAGAAATTCTCATCATCAACCACAAACAAATCATTTTTTGTTTGTTAATGAAAACGTTTGCTTACGGCTCCAGAAAATGAACGAGTGATAAACGAAACACAGCAAATAATATAACAGGTAGCAGAGACAAGGTTACAAGAGGACACAGAACGCATGTTATTTAAGCAGAGACAGCGACTTTTATACGTGTCACTTCCCGAAACAACGAAGTGATCCAGCTATAACAGTCTACAGCATCACTGCAATCATAAGGCGAGCTAAGCAGGACGCATATACGCAAATATACGTTGAATAGATTCAACTAGTAACACATAAAACAACTAAAATGAACAATCCTGTGTTGACAAGTACAAAAATAATGTCTGGTTTATAGCTGTGATAGTTATACAAACAAAACGCTAGTAGAACAGTACAACATATGCGCAGGCCAGCAAATCTTCCCATACCCGCACAAATCAACAATCAGACATGAAGTAGGCAGGACAGGACAGTTACACCACCTCAGTTACGTATACGAAATAGGCTTCCATCATGAGAGCTTCAAGCAGGGCTAAATTTGATGAAATAATAAACATGATCTTGAAATAGTAAGAGGAAGGCTACGAGAAATACTACGAAAAATATTACTACGAAAAGTCCTAAAATCCCATTAATAATACCAAATCTTCCCTGTAATAAAGAAAACACAAGTTACTTGTTTCTGCTGAGCACGCTACATTCAAGCAAAGCAATTATAATTAATTCATAAATATTGTCATAATGAAGCGTTCACATAATTAGGAAAACAACCATAATTATAACCAGTATGAATATAAATCCAGTGCCGTCCACCGGGCGCTGGAACGCAAATTATTCCTCCCCACGACGCTTGACGGCAGAAGTGGAAGATGATGATGATGATGAATATAAATGCATGCAAAGCAGACATTGAAAATAAAATATATGTCATTGAAAATCAAATATATAAGACACATCACCAATAGGCATTCATACATCAGCAATCATTTCAACCAGAAATGTGAACACACAATGACCATAACTGAAATATGAATGCACTTGTTATTTAACAACACAGAACCACGGACATCAAATGTTAATGAACACAAATAATATTCAGTTGATTCTTACCATGTTGTAAAAGTGAATACAAGTTTTATAGCATATCAGTGTCAAACTCATGCTTATTATACCTGAAGAAAGAAAAAAGTATAATTAAGCAATAAAATAGTGTAAGACTGCTGGCATACATTTACTCATAGACTGGCAAACAATCATAGAGAGTTTGAAGGATGTAGCAATTCGCTATCTCAACAGTCTAACGAGACTCAAAATGTATTAACAAATTCTCTATCAGTCAAAATATAGGTTTGGACCAAACAAAAATTAATGACTGAAAATGGGAAGTAAAAATGTGTCATAATTATGACTTAAACATTGTTAATACGGTATCAATTATGACTTAAATGTTGCTAATATGGCATTATAACGCAATGGCATCATTTTGGAGATGTATAATCCCGTGACAGATATGGGAAATTTGCATAAGACGATTATTCATCCCGTGACATTTATTACTTAAATTAGCGTAGAGAGGCCTTCTCTGTTGCATCAGAAGAAGTTAATGCGCATTATTCGGGTACATCATGAGAAGGGGGAAACTGTCGTGATAGTGGGCACATTTGATGGGAAGAGAGGTAAGGGAAACCAAGAGAATAAGTTCTAGACAGTTTGGCATCACCGCACGGGGGAACATCGGTACCAGAAATTATTGGAAGACACAAGACAAAAGGTGTGTATAGATACGGTGACAGACGCCACACATCATGGATTATAAGATCAACTGTTATCTGCTGCGTAGAGGAGGCAGTGCCTAAATGCCTTTGCCATATCTAACGCTACAGTCATTTGGAGAGAAGAATGGTTCCTGGAAGAAGAGGCAGGCGTTGACCATTACGATGAAGGATACAGGACATTGCAGGCACTTTTGTCATACGGATACAGGAGACAGGAGACGCGAACAGATATCAACTGACAGTGCACACAACAAGTAATGATGTACAGATCAAATGGACACAGAAGAAGAGACCAACCAAGTAAACGAAAGATACAGGAATAGCAGACTCCATGGGAATCTCGATACATGAAACCCATAAACGAACAGTCTCCCTCTTATTATGCTTCACCTCGACACCGAAAGGTACAAGAAGACCAAGATGAGATGAAATGAGATCAATAAAGTTTCGGCGCGCCGTGAAGAGCGTCGTTCACTGATATATAGTGATGGGCCGACTCCCAGAGCTGTACTCACCGGGGAAATACTCTTTCTTCTGTAGAGGTCGAATGGCTGCAAGACAAATGTCAAAATTACCATGTGAAGATAGCATGTGCAGATTTTGATGAAGAAATGTCATGAAACGTGGGTCTAGGTTGTAGACAACAAGTCACGATCTGCAACAATGCCCATCATATTGACTTTTGTTTCCGAACATCGGTTAAGATAAGTAATTGCTAAATGTATTCACTAATAGTGTCCCAATAAGCCAAATATTTTACCCCGTGTGCAATTTTAAGTTTTCATTTTTCAGCATTGTACAAACGGCTATGGAAGTTCTCAGTCGTTCTGCTCGTATTTACATTGTTTACTTGTTTTGTTCTTGTTGCTCGGTTAATAAAGACTTCGGGCGACTCGTTTGTTATAGCCATTATCCCATATGGACAACGGTCACCTTCAAATTAATAAGCTGGTGAGGGTAAAACCGTGGGCGGCTGCGATTTGCGGATGACTCAGTCAAAGGATTATTAATCTGAGCCAGCGATTGCCCCTAATATTACTTCTCTATGAGGTAGAACAGGGCAGGGGTAATGGTAGAAACAATTCGAAACGAATCTTTCGTCTGTACCTGTGTGTGATTGTTGTTCCCTTCATCCGTGGAGCTTTTTAATCATATTGTTTTTATTTTTTCGCTACTATTTTACTAGTTATATATGCAGTCACTTTAAATTATTATTATTTTCGATGCCATAATGTGATCAGAAGTAATTACCTCCTATATTAAATAACATTGATTCACATGTTAAACATATTACTAGATGTATTAACAAATTTCGACTTTATTATTCTTGTCAATTTATAATATAACAAGTTTTGATGTCGTTATTATTGGTAACTTATGTTTATAATTAAAAACCGTTTCTTCCTTTTGCTTTGATTGAAGTTACAATTCTGCAATGAGGTACGGACAATCATTTTTGGGGATTTACTGAGTTTTGATATACAAATTGTATACAGTTATGTTCTAGGTATTTATATATTGTAATCTTCTTCGTGCCGGTCTCTCTGGCTGTGGGGTTACAACACTTTCTCTCTGTAATCCCGTTTATCACGCAGAGTCTCGTAGCGGAGCGAGAGCTGAGGCGGTTCGACCCCCGCTAGTGACTTGCGGGATACTGAGCCGGCCGCTCAGAAAGCAATGGCAAACTACTGAGCGTAATCTTGCCAAGAGATCAACATACAGCTGAAAGATGCTGGTGTTGACAGCTAAGTCCTGTAAAAGGATATGCTTTAAAAAAAAAAATATCTTCTTCGTAATTATGTATTATTATGTGCCCCGTATTGTGCGTTCGTGTTCATCACTCAGATAACTGCGACAGCTCAGAAGCCGCTGTGTCAAATGCAGGTAATTATGATATATTTAGTTACAATGGCCATCTGACTTAACGAACCAGACGTTCTCCTAAAAATAATGACTCAGGCACCTACAGCTGAGCCAGCCGCGGGGCACTAGTGTGGCGTTAACCCCTGTCTGCCTACCCCGGTGGCCATGGCATATAATCACATAGTGACGCATTTTTTAATTCACCCGGGCTCCTGCGTCAACCCAGCATAATTAATATGGGCACCAGGACATGTCTTGGGAGGTTAATTTGGACCGGTTTATACTGACTGCCGGTCTCTCTGGCTGTGGGGTTACAACACTTTCTCTCTGTAATCCCGTTTATCACGCAGAGTCTCGCAGCGGAGCGAGAACTGAGGTGGTTCGACCCCCGCTCGTGACTTGCGGATACTGAGCCGGCCGCTCAGAAAGCAATGGCAAACTACTGAGCGTAATCTTGCCAAGAGATCAACAGACAGCTGAAAGATGCTGCTGTTGACAGCTAAGTCCTGTAAAAGGATACGCAAACATTTTTTTTATACTGACTACATAATTCACTGAGTGTCGATTGATCTAGAAAACATGGGTCTACCACCAATGTCCCGTAAGACTTCACGGCCTGGGATTCTCAGATAATTAGCACATTTTTCTCATTTTGTTTTTCATTTTGTCATTTTTCTCATTTTTATTCTTTGATCGGTTATTATACCTTAAGGTGATTACCCCGTGTTTATATGTTGTATTGTGTGTATTTGCTTGCTTATGAAGGCTAGTCGCCGCTACGGCATATTTTTCCGTATATACATATATATATATATATATATATATATATATATATATATATATATATATATATATATATATATATATATATATATATATATATATATTTTTTTTACATTGCCACAGCTTTGCCACAGTTACACTTTATTGATACGTTAATCAGTGTCCCTAAAGAAATGTTAAAGAGTCTTGGCTGTCTGTGATTTCTTGGCAAATTTAGTTCAGTATTCAGTAATATGCCATTGCTTTCTTAACGACCGGCAATCATATGATTGTATTGAAACCTACTAAAAGCGGTCTGCTGCCAAATCGCCCGCAGCTTTGTTTCGAACGCGGTATGCGGGATTATGAATGGCGTCTGTAACCCATTCACCACCCAGCCAGCAGAAGAACATAAACCGGATAAGAAATTCTGCTGTGTGGAATTGCAAGCCGTGATCGCTCATGTTTGTCGGCATAATGCTGGCTGGTTTTGAAAAGTCGTATAGAATTTATTGCAAGTGAACAATATTTATATTTCTAATGAGATTGTTTTAACTTAAATAAAATTAATCTGCATACGCTGTTTCTCATTACGTACTTATGAAATGTGTATGTTCGTGTACGTCTGTATGTGTGTACGCGTGTGTGCGTGTGTGTGTGTTTGTGTGCGCGCGCGCCCGCGCGCGCTTGTTTGTTTGTCTTATGTGCACACATCGCTGTATTTGGATATTGAATGTACAAATGCATAGAACAACCACACACAGTCAAGAAGGGTTGTGGTTGACTACAACGCTGTGCAGCGGACATGAAAAATATATATAAGAGGCATTCATTTGAAATCCGTTTATGCCGCACCGAGGGTAATTGCGTACGTTGAACATGATCATGGCATTGTCATGTGTTAAGTACTGACCAATGAATAAAAGAGCACGCGCTTATCGTCCCAAGATGCATAGGCTCTGTTTCTGACCGTTGAGAAAATGGCCGAGTTGATCCAAAATCCGTCCAAAGAAGCTCAAAGAGCGGTGATTCAGTTTCTTTCATTTGAAGGATGTCGACTAGTGAACATTCATCGAATAATGCAGGCAGCGTACGGTAACAAATGTGTGTCGAAGACAATAGTGACAGACTGGACACGAATGTTTCGGAAAGGACGTCAGTTCACGACAGATCTTCGACGGCCGGGTCAATCACATATTGTTGCAACAGAAAAAACCATCGCCAAAATTGATGCAGCAGTACAGATAAACCTTTGTCGAAGCATACGTTCGCTAGCGAAAGAATTGTATGTGTCAATTGGGACAATTCAAAAGGTCGTTCGTAAGAAAATGCAATATCGGAAGGTGTGTTCACAGTGGGTACCACGGATGTTGACAGACCACCAAAAATAGGAACGCATGGGATGGTGTTTGAACCACTTGCTACGTTACAGAGTAGAGGGTGATGCATATCTCTTCAGTATAGTCACAGGCAATGAATCATGGTGTCACAACTTGAGCCGAGCACCAAAAGAGAGAGCATGCAATGGAAGCATGCTGGATCAACAAAAGCCACAAAATTCATTATTCAATTCAATTCAAGTTACAGGTTTCCGCTGGTAAGGTTATGCTGAGCGCATTTATTTTACCATGAGGGGTTATTGTTGGCCTACTTTATAGAGCATGGTGTCAACATCACCTCTACCCACTACTTGGATAAACTAGACAAGCTGCAAAAAGCCGTCAAGAATAAATGACCCGGCATGCTTTCTCGCGGTGTGATTTTCTTGCACGATAATGCTCGTCCGCATGTAGCAAAGATTGTGCAGGAAGCATTAGCAAGGAAGAATTGGGAAATTCTGCAACATCCAGCCTATAGTCTTGATTTGTCACTATGTGATTTTCATTTGTCCGGACCTCTTAACTCTTTCACTACCAAACAAAAACTGGGCTGTGACCAAACAGAAATTTATGGCAGAAAATTGGTACTAGGGGTGTGTTACAATAATGCTTTTAAAATGGTTAAAATGGTAGCAGATCTATTGTATTACATATCAAATTAAAGAGGATTGCACAAGGAACATAACAGTGTTAATAATTAATTGATAGGTTACAAATATTATGACAATAATGAGAGGTTTAATAATAACAACTGAAATTAAAGAGGTAAAAATTATTTAAAAAACTGCACTTATAAGGTGTTTTCTACACTCCTATACTGCTAATCATGTTTAATTTACTGAATAATCAAACAAACACCACTTGTCTTCAAGAATATAAACAGTATTGCTCATTAAAATAACCCAAAAAGAAGTTTTGGTGCATATTCTGAACCATGTATTTTTCACAAAAAATGACAAAAAATAATGGCTGAAATCTTGAAGGTGGGGTCTGTCACAATAATGTTATGAAAATGGTTAAAATTGTAGCAGAAATGTTGTATTATATATCAAAATAAAGAGGATTGCACAAGGAATATGTTGGTAGGAGAATTTTTGCTTTAGGTTGTAAATATAATAAAAAATAATAATATAATTTGTAAAATAATTGGACAAAAGGAGGTAAAAATAATGTAAACATTGCACTTACCAAGGGGGCGTTGTTATCCAATATCCTGATCACTGCTAATCCTGTTGAATTTACTGAACAAACAACACTTCTCTAAATTATAAATACAATTGCTCCCAATCAATAATCCGAAAAGAAGTTTTGCCACAGATTCTGAATCATGTATTTTTCTTTTTTCAGACAAAAATTAGGAAAACACTTGGCAGATTTTCTCTGTTTGCCAAATGGAATGTAGGATGTGAGCATTGATCTGTGCAATTTCAAAGATCCAGTAGTAGATCTTCTTCCACCACTTAATGGTTTTCCTATCATGGATATTATAATATCCAACCATTTCGTCCATTCTGTCGCAGCCATTCATCGCCATGTTATATTCATGGAGATCATCTTCGGCTTGCTTTGCGGTTTTCGCAATCAGCTCTCAACAGTTCTAACTTCAGACTTGGTAGAGACAACAATGCATGGTTTTTTTTTTTAGCTTTTTTTTAGCCCTTCCACCAAATAATCATTTCATCAATGGACACATTTTCAAATGGGTAAAATGCTTCCTGGAATTTCTTCAGAATCATGTCAACAAGAGGATCAATTTTTTTTTTTTTTTTTTTTTTTTTTTTTTTTTTTTTTTTTTTTTTTTTTTTTTGCCTCTTGTTCACATACGTGAAACATGGTATGATAAATATATTCTAATCGATTACTTGGAAACGTAGTGGCAGTGGCATACCAAGGAGTATATAAATGTGCACTTGTACACCGGTAGTCTTGGACCAAGTCCCATAGCAATAATGACAGACGTAAACTTCAGCCATTCGTGCTTCGTTGTCAGACACTCAGCTGTTGACGAATATTCACTGGTTTTTCTTTATCACTACGTGCTAAAACTTTAGACACAACTAAAACTTCTTTCTAAATATTCACTGATATCGGAATTACTATTGTTTAAAACAGTTATAAACAATAATCTAGCTTGATCTCAAGTCATACTACGTGGACGCAAACTGGTGGGCGTTTCCATTGTGAAAAACCAAAATAAACAACTTTAAAACTGAAAATACACAAAAATCCAATGTTAACTAATGTTTGACGACTCAATCATGACGTAGCTATATTTCTGCTGTGCCACTTTTCAGTTTACTGTAACTTAAAATTCCGAAATGGAGCAGAAATGAATGAAATAAACCACCGATTATTTTGTGGCAATAAAAGTACCAATTGCCATCACAGCAAATCCATCGTGGCACCAGATGAGCTCGCGGTAGCGAAAGAGTTAAAAAAAAGCTCTCAATGGGCAACGATTTCACACAGATGCAGACGTAATGAACGCGGTAAACACTTGGTTCAGTGAGCAACCACAATACTTTTTTTTTTTTTTTGCGGACGGCATTCGCCGCCTACCTAAGCAATGGGATGCTTGCCTAAATGCCTACGGCGACTTCTTCTGACCAACCCATGGTGCATAATTCATTCAAAATTAATGCTTTGTTTAATTCTACCACACCTGTTAATATTTCTTTCATGCTTTTGAAATTACATCCATTGGAACGGGTTTCAAATGAACGTCCCTAATAACATATTCACAGATCTCGGTCGCTAACTTAATAGATAAACACTGTTGATGAGATACATCCATGCGACAGTCTCTGAATCTGATCTGTAGAAATTTGGGGAAGATAATATCGTGGATTCCTCGTGACTCCCACATCCATACACACATATTTTACCTCTGACTTTCACAGAAATATCCAACTGTCGAAACAATCGAGTTCCCTGCTCCGCTCAGCTGTAGAGTAGTCCACCAACCCCGGTAAACACTCAATCCCCAGAGCTACGTTTGCCACATTTTGATGTGCTTCCATCCTCTATCACTTGCAGTTGCAGTTGGAATTTTTCCTTCCTCGAGTTATGAGGCCATGATGGCATTACTCAATCTCATCAGTACTTTTAGAAGACAAAATGGGAATAAAGGATTTAATAAGGAGGTGTAGATCAGCATGGCTGAGTGGATGAGAACGCCAGCATTTAAACTTCTGGTTGCTGATGCTGAGGTTACTGGTTCAACCACAACACCGGTCATTTGGTTTAAAATGTTGACTTCTTGCCCTTAACTTTGGGACGTAAATTACAAACACCACTGAAGTCGGAGTGGGTTTGCCTGAAGGCGAGAACCATTGGCAATAGGGAAAGTTAATCCACACGCACAGATCAGTCCAGTGCACCAAACGTAGCAGCATGTGTACGGACTACTCTTGAGTTCCAAGCGAGCGAATGCAAACAAAAAATAATAATAATAAAACAGAGATAGAACGCAAACGCAGAGGAATATAATACTAGTAAATCTGGAGTAGCTGGAACGGCCGAAGAACTAACCCGGGAGCTGGATGAATATCAAATAAATATGACAGCAATTCAAGAAATAAGGTGGCAAGGAGAGGGTACTTTAGAGCAAAATGGAATGATTATATATAATATATGGAGGAAACCCAAAATAAACATGAATTAGAAACAGGATTTGTCATTAAAAAAGAGTTATGGGGGAACGTTTTAAACTTTAAAGCTGTTAATGACAGGATTAGTAAATTACGAATAAAAGGTAAATGGAAAAATATAACGATGATTAATGTCCATGCACCTACTGAAGAGAAAGAAGATGATATTAAAGAAGACTTTTATAATGATCTGGAAGATGTCATAGAAGAAACCTCCAAACAGGACATCCTGATTATGCTGGGAGACTTCAATGCAAAAATAGGTAGAGAGCAAACTAATTTAAAAAAGTGGCAGGTATGGAAAGCCTACATACAACTTCAAATGATAATGGATGGAGAGTCATCAACCTGGCATAAGCCAAAGGACCGCAGATTGGCAGTACCAGATTACAAAGAAAGGATATACGCAAACAAACTTGGAAATCATGTGACAAGAGAACCTATAATCAAATAGATCACATTTTAATTAACAACACAAATGCATCAAACATACAGCAAGTCAGAAGTTATAGAGGAGCTGAGTGCCACAGTGACCACTTTCTCATTGGAGCAACATTTAAAATAAAACTTAAGAGAGCTTTCTATACCAAATTACAAAGGCTACACCCAACATATAACAGAGAAAAACTACAAGAAATTACAGTCAAAGAGAAATTTACAGATGAAATAAAATGTAAACTTGAAACTCTGCAAAATCCTTTGGAGGAAAGCGTTGACCAAACTTGGTTGAACATCAAGAATACAATTCAATCTACCGCAGAAGAATGTCTCGGTGTGTTAACCACGCATAGAAAGAACAGATGGTTGAATCAAAAATGTGAAGAAGCAGTCGTTAGGAAAAAGAATGCCAGACATTTATGGTTAAATGACATCAACAACATTCAAAAGGAAGAGCGTTATAGAAATGAATGTAAAGAGGCTACAAAAATAGTCCGACAGCAGAAACGAGAATATATGAGTAATATAATCAAAGATATGGAAACTAATCACCAGAAAAATTAATCCAGAAAGTTTTTTAAAGAACTGAAGTCAATGAAACGAGGGCACCAACAAAACACATATGGTTAAAAGACAAAAATGGGAATATGATAAATACCAATGAGGAATTTTGCAACACATGGAAAGAATATTTTGTTGAATTACTAAATTGTGAAGCTCCAAGTAACACATTCCCACAGGAAGAGGTTCTAACATGTGAACCACAAATTGAAGAACCTACATTTGAAGAAATCCTATATGTAATCACACGACTTAAAAACAATAAGACTGATGGAATTGCTGCTGAATTTATAAAGGCAGGTGGCCATGCATTACATCTAAAGCTATACGAACTAATAATAAAAATCTGGAGGACAGAAGATTTACCCTATGACTGGTGTGGCATAACGCTAACCACCATTATTCATTTACCAAAACATGCCGTAAGTAGAGGAAACAACATTAAAAGAAATTGACTTCACAACCGCAAACGGAGACTAGGACTTAAAACTTAACATCGAAACTGGAACTGCAAAAGTGACAGATGACGTGGATTCTTAAAAAGATTTCATCAGACAAAGCTCGGAATACCATTGGACGAAGGAGACATGTGACCCGCTTTCGCGCCAACGCATATTTAGCATATGATAATTAGCGCACTTTTTCTGCAACCATTCTGATGAACAGATGTGAGAAGCTGGTGTGACCAAATTTTCAAACATGGAATTGCGGGGTGTCTAGATCTGAGGTAAGCTTGTGATTCCCGAGATTAGACTAAGAACCCGATGTATCAGGTATCAAGTAATGGTAACCCGTGTTTGTAATGTCAATTGAAATGTATTATTATTAATTAAAACCTCTGAAATGTAAAAAATGCTCGACTGTAGATTCTAACGACGCAGAGCCGTTCCCGGGCAAACTGACTCTAATATTCGCTTCGATGAAACTGCAATCTCTGATATTCTTAGAGATAATTATTAACTTTAAGAAGTGCATTATACTACTCCATTCTATTCTAAACAACTGTGAGAAGTGATGATTCGAAAGCAATCTTGTGCATTTTGTCAGAAACATTGTTAAAGATGCTATCACTATCTACAGCTAAAATGACAGTTCGTGTACTAGAACAAGTGCCTTGTTCTAAAACAGACTTATCTATGCCTATTTACAATCTAGAAAGCTGAAAGAGAAATCAATCTTTCCTTTCTCCTTCATCTATTGAATGGATAGGGTTTGAAGGATCAATATTTATATTTATGTCAAATTTTAATTAGATAAGAGCACTTATGAACTGCATTACATCAGAAGAGTTGAGCTTCGTGGAACTCCATCACACGAAGTGAACTTAACTCATTACTCAACATAACTTAAAACACAACACCACTCAACACCACTCATCACCACACAACCCAACACTCAACATCACAACAACAGATAATGGGAGAGAGTTATTAGACACAAGAAGAAGAAGAAGAAGTTAATTGGGAAAACACAGAGAATTATTTATACACGCGATAAACACCACTGAGTGGAAGAAATGTTATAAATGTATGTCATTTATTTACCTGCATCTTGACATATTCTCACTCTTGTCACTGTCTTACTGTACACGTTCACTGACCCCAGGTCAAATGAGAACTTACATACAGCAGGAACCAGTTGATACAAGGCGTACACAGTGTGATAAACTCTGACCACCCCAAATTAACCCAACACTAGATTAGAGAAAAAAGGAGGGGAGGGGAACTAGTTCCTACTTCAGGAATTTAGATTTCTTCCGACCTACTTCTAGAATATTGTATTGGTAGGAATGTATATATTTATGTGAATATTCATCAGTGATCTTGGTGGCTACATACCAACAACCACCCAACACATCAGCAAACTAACCACCTAAATCAGACCGGAAAGAGTGAGGCCGTGAGAAGGAGATGAACCACAAGTGAGATGGAAGATAACTTGGCCATGAGCAGAGTATGGGGAGGCCTTCAGTGGAGCTATACGGGCAGACCTGAAGTGGATCCATCAGTCAATGGACCCTGGCTTACCTAATCTTCCAGTCACCAGGTTACATTTTTCCTTGGTACACGCCACACCCAATTTCAGGGAACTGATATTTAATTGTTGAATCATTTTCACACTTAATATGTACAACATCAAAATGTTTACTATGTTTCACACTTGTTGACATCGCATGTATTGATGCTTGTTTATTGATGGTCTGTGTGACTGGTCCAATATGCAACTTTTCTATTATTTTGTGTAAATCACAATAGAAATGTATGTACTGACCAGAAGGCTCAGGCCCAGTCAATAAATGATTAACATGAATTGACCTTCTGTTAATTTATCAGTTCAAACCTATCTGTGAGTCAACAACTTCTTTGTACATCATGTTGTCAGAATCTAGTGTGATTGATTATGTGTTTGATTGTTTAAAAATAAATTAACTCATAATGACTTACTAAAATGGGGGAGGGAAGACTCTAGATCTATCAACTGCTCAATATCCATGTTTTCTTCATCTAAATCAGGCTGAGAAAATTCTCCAGACTTTCCTCAGATTTGATAAACTAAAAGGGGGCTCCAGAGCTAAAGAATCCTTGGAGAAGGGGCAGATTCCCAGTTAGTAATTACCATTCTCACCAGGGCCATAATCTATATCTCCTAGACATACTTAATAGAACGAGGCCTGCAGATAACTCAAGGTTCATATTCTGGGGTTATTGAAGATAGAATAGGATGGGGCTCTACTTCTTTTGTTAGAGATGGGGCATGCACTACAGTGATCTCCCACTCCCTTCAAAAATATATGACAACTGGAAAGAGTCATTATTGATACCTATCTTTAAGAAAGGAGACAAGTTCCAATGTGAAAATTATGAAGGAATATCACTACTGTTCACAAGATATAAGATACTATCCGCAGTATTACTAAATAGACTAAACCCATATTCAGAAGACATATTAGATGACTACCAGGCGGGTTTTAGACAAAACAGATCAACAATAGATCAGATATTTATTTTACGACAATTAGCCGAGAAGAATTGGGAATATAAAAGAAATCTCCATAACATTTTTTGTGGATTTTAAAAAGGCTTATGAAAGTGTCCATAGGAATAGACTATGGAATGCTATGCTGGAATTTAGAATACCAAGGAAGTTAATCAACATGACCAGACTATGCATGGAAGATACTTATAATATAGTAACATATCATCATCATCATCATCATCATCTTCCACTTCTGCCGTCAAGCGTCGTGGGGAGGAATAATTTGCGTTCCAGCGCCCGGTGGACGGCACTGGATAGTGTCATTCCGTGTGGTTGTACAATGTCTCTGATGTCGTCAATCCATTTTCTTCTTGGACGTCCTCGTGGTCTCGTCGCAGATGATCTTTGATGTAAGGCCAGTGATGGTAGTTGCTGATGTTGCATTCTAACAACATGGCCAAACCACTTGATCTTCTGTCTTTCAATAAATGTGGCACAAGGTGTTGATCCCACAGTCTGTCTGATAGTAGCATTCCTTACTCGGTCTCGGATTGTTAAGTTGGCAGCTCTCCTCAGGCATCTCTTGCGAAGGTGTAATTTGGATAAAGTCCAGGTTTGAGATTGGTAGCATAGGGTTGGTGTGAATATGCTGTTTATTATCTGTCGTTTTGCGGACATGGGTATGTTTGGATGTTTCAGTAAGGGTGACAGTTGATATGTAAGTGCACTAGCTTTTTGACATCTGATTTCAATTTCTCTGTCTAATCTGCCATCTTCTGTGATCATACTTCCAAGGTATTTGAATTCTTTAACTTGTTTCAGAGGTGTGTTATTTATCTGTATACTTAGTGGGCCTGGCGATCTGCTAACTAGCATTACTTCGGTTTTGGCTGTGTTTATACTCATATTGTATCTGCTGCAGGTTGAACTCAGATTAGTAATATGATTTTGTAGTCTGCCCTCGTCGCTGTAAAACAGGCACTGATCATCTGCAAATAGAAGTTCATTTATTCCCTGTGGGTCAGTTGTTTCATCTGGAGTTAAGAGTTCTAAATTTTCTGAATCTGGTCTGTCGAGACTTGCTTCTTTGGAAATTCTGTCCATGTAGATATTGAATAGCAGGGGAGAGAGCACACATCCCTGTCTCACTCCTGTATTGACTGTGAACATATCTGATATACCTTCCTGTGTTCTTATTGCACTTTGGCTCGAGTGGTACATGGCTATGATGTTTTCTAGCAGTTGCCCTTCTATCCCATAGTCTTCAAGGATGGTCCATAATTTGTATCTGTCTACTCTATCAAAAGCCTTTTCCTGATCTACAAACACAATATTCTGCTGGTCACTATATTCAATAGTTTTTTCACAAATTTGTCTAAGTGTAAATAATGCATCAGTGCAACTTTTACCTTTCCGAAAACCGAATTGTGCTTTGCTTAACTGTTGTTCAACTATTGGTCTAGCTCTTTGTTCCAAAAGTTTTGCATACATTTTCCCTATATGGCTCAGGAGTGATATACCTCTGTATGTTTCGCACTCTCTCATATTGCCTTTCTTTTTCCATATTGGTAATATTATTGCCTGTTGCCAATCATCTGGGACTTTTCTTTCTTCCCATGCTATATTAAAAAGTCTTGTTAGCCATTTAACTCCTGTTTCCCCACAGGCCTGAATAGCTTCTGTGGTTATTCCATCTGGACCTGGTGATTTGTTTTTAGGACTTTTCTGTATAACTGCTTTGACTTCTGCAGGTATGAAATTTGGTTCTTGCTGTCCCTGGCGTTTAGGCACAAAAGTGAGGTTTCCTATGTTATCTGTGGGGTTAAGTAGTTCTTGAAAGTATTCAGCCCACCTTGCTAGTCTTTGTTGTGGATTAAATATTGGCATACCTCTTTTGTTGTTTATGATGGTGGTTGGGTTGTAACATGCATCTCTGTTTCTAATTGTGGTGACACGTTTATAAAATTCTCTTGGGCAGTCTTTGCTAAGGGTCGCCATCTGTTCACCGTATATTCTCCAGGATTCATCTTTAGATGCTCTAATTGTTCGTTTGGCATTACGTCGTGCTATTCTATAAGTAATATAGTCCTGTTCAGATTTAGTTGTGATCCACTTTTTGAATGCTACCTTCTTTTTGAATATGCTATCTTTAACTTCGTTGTTCCACCAGGCTGTTCTTAATCTTTTGTCCTGCCCTACTTTCTTTGTTCCACATTTATTTTTCAGTGTGTCGAGCATGGCAGTCTTGAAACATGTCCATTCCTTATCTACGCTTGAGTGGTCATCAGGGATGTTCTTATGTAGGTTTTGGATTTCTTGATTGAATTCGTCTTTAACCGTATTTTCCTGCAGCCTCCTATAATTGATGACATGTGTTGTTACCTTTTTGTTATTTATTTTCCTGTGTGGTGAAATCTTCTTTATTATGACTGGCTTGTGATCAGTATCAACATCTGTATTTGGGAGTGTTCTTGAATCTAATAGTAGCCATCTGTCTGATTTCCTAATTAGAATAAAGTCAATTTGGGATGCTTGGTTTATGTCATTCCATTTATACCAGGTTTTGGTGTGGCTACGACGATGTTGAAAAAAACTATTTGCTATTATTAGTCCATGTTCCGAACATATGTTGAGTAGATGTTGACCATTGCTGTTACAATCAGTCTCTGTGTCGCTGAATGGCCCCATGCAATCCTCCCACGGTGTTCTTCGTGTGCCTATTCGTCCGTTAAAATCACCCATCACAACTAGTTCATCTGTCTCCTTGACATTATTTAACGTGTCTGCAAGTTTATCAAAATATTCGTCTTTGTCTTCGTCGCTGTAAGTGTCATTACATGGGGCGTATGTTTGTATAAAAGTTGTTGTTCTATTTCCTTCTTTGATCTGTACTAGTATTATCCTTTCTGATATAAATTTAGTGTTGATAATAGCTTTCGCTTTGTCTGGATGCAACAAAAAACCCACTCCATGTTTAGCTGTAGCTCGCTGGTCGACGCCACTCCATATAAGGACGTAACCTTCATGTGTTTGTTTCGTGTTCTGCCCCTTTTTCCTAGTGTCTGCGAGTCCTAATAATTGAATATTTGATTGTTTCATAAACTGTAACATATAAAGGCAGGAAATCAGACCCTTTCCAAATAACATCTGGCTCTAAAGAAAGTTGTAAGGAAGGTAAAGGAGGACTGTGATATTGGAGGAACATCCAAGCTGCTTGGTTATGCAGATGATATAGATATTATAGGGGAAAATGAACAAAAGACATTGAAAATATTGACTCACTTAAAGGAAAAAGCCCAACAGATGGGGCTGGTTATCAACCAATATAAGACAGAATATATGGTAATTTCAAGAGAAGGAATGGCTAAAAACTCTGACAACATACAAATAGATAATATGACCATTAAAAGAACGGAAACATACAAATACATGGGTACAATCTTCAACTGCTCCAATATCATAAAAAGTCGCTTAAAAGTCGACAGGGTCGACTTCATTGCACCGGGTTTTATCCCATATGGCTCGGTCTCTTTCCGCAGCGCGGAAAGCGTCGCACAAAGCACGAACTCCGTAGCTTTTAGCGACGACCCACAGGAGTCTCCGAAACATTTAACTCGTAAACCGAAGGACGCGCTCGGAATCGATCCCACAACCTTTGGAGCACGAGTCAAACGGCTTGACCACTTCGCCACAGAGACTCCCTAGTCTCGGGAGTCCAACTCTTATGGAGGAGGAGGAGGAGGAGGAGGAGGAGGAGGAGGAGGAGGAGGAGGAGGAGGAGGAGGAGGAGGAGGAGGAGGAGGAGGAGGAGGAGGAGGAGGAGGAGGAGGAGGAGGAGGAGGAGGAGGAGGAGGAGGAGGAGGAGGAGGAGGAGGAGGAGGAGGAGGAGGAGGAGGAGGAGGAGGAGGAGGAGGAGGAGGAGGAGGAGGAGGAGGAGGAGGAGGAGGAGGAGGAGGAGGAGGAGGAGGAGGAGGAGGAGGAGGAGGAGGAGGAGGAGGAGGAGGAGGAGGAGGAGGAGGAGGAGGAGGAGGAGGAGGAGGAGGAGGAGGAGGAGGAGGAGGAGGAGGAGGAGGAGGAGGAGGAGGAGGAGGAGGAGGAGGAGGAGGAGGAGGAGGAGGAGGAGGAGGAGGAGGAGGAGGAGGAGGAGGAGGAGGAGGAGGAGGAGGAGGAGGAGGAGGAGGAGGAGGAGGAGGAGGAGGAGGAGGAGGAGGAGGAGGAGGAGGAGGAGGAGGAGGAGGAGGAGGAGGAGGAGGAGGAGGAGGAGGAGGAGGAGGAGGAGGAGGAGGAGGAGGAGGAGGAGGAGGAGGAGGAGGAGGAGGAGGAGGAGGAGGAGGAGGAGGAGGAGGAGGAGGAGGAGGAGGAGGAGGAGGAGGAGGAGGAGGAGGAGGAGGAGGAGGAGGAGGAGGAGGAGGAGGAGGAGGAGGAGGAGGAGGAGGAGGAGGAGGAGGAGGAGGAGGAGGAGGAGGAGGAGGAGGAGGAGGAGGAGGAGGAGGAGGAGGAGGAGGAGGAGGAGGAGGAGGAGGAGGAGGAGGAGGAGGAGGAGGAGGAGGAGGAGGAGGAGGAGGAGGAGGAGGAGGAGGAGGAGGAGGAGGAGGAGGAGGAGGAGGAGGAGGAGGAGGAGGAGGAGGAGGAGGAGGAGGAGGAGGAGGAGGAGGAGGAGGAGGAGGAGGAGGAGGAGGAGGAGGAGGAGGAGGAGGAGGAGGAGGAGGAGGAGGAGGAGGAGGAGGAGGAGGAGGAGGAGGAGGAGGAGGAGGAGGAGGAGGAGGAGGAGGAGGAGGAGGAGGAGGAGGAGGAGGAGGAGGAGGAGGAGGAGGAGGAGGAGGAGGAGGAGGAGGAGGAGGAGGAGGAGGAGGAGAAAAAAATCATTTAATAGACGTGATGGCTGATATACAATAAACATATTTATCTCTGCAGTAGATGTCAAGAAGGTTTAGTATCTGTTGTATTTTTTTTTTTTTTAGCATATCCTTTTTTTACAGGGCTTAGCTGTCAACACCAGCATCTTTCAGCTGTATGTTGATCTCTTGGCAAGATTACGCTCAGTAGTTTGTCATTGCTTTCTGAGCGGCCGGCTCAGTATCCCGCAAGTCACGAGCGGGGGTCGAACCGCCTCAGTTCTCGCTCCGCTACGAGACTCTGCGTGATAAACGGGATTACAGAGAGAAAGTGTTGTAACCCCACAGCCAGAGAGACCGGCATCTGTTGTATAGTCTGTCTATAAAACTCATGACGAGACAGGTCAACCGTTAAATGCCAATATTAGTCTAAAATTGCTCATTGTATGATTAACCTCACGTAGCACTTTACCTTAAGTGTCGCGCGAACCAAAGTCAGCCTTTAAAGATGATATTTGATTTCACTTGAAACACTGTTGTGGCTGCTCTTTATCGCTATTATCATTTATCACTACAATATAGAACGCCATCTGTCACCATCCACATTCGTGCACGGTGGAGAAATTGTTTGCTGACACTACTCTTAATCTAGAAAATATGACATGTAATCAGTAAAGATAGGGATCTAATGCGATTCATATTATCGTCCATGCAACTTCGGACAAGTTCATCAGAGATTAGGATTCTTCTGTGTTAAAGTCACCAGGGTGTTTTTGCCGTGTTTGATGGCCTTGAAGAGTCTTTTTTGTGTGATACATGTTTTACGAGTGTAGAAGTTGGTTTTGAGGTAGATGTTGTTGATATTGTGAGCAATGAATGTTGAGAATATTGTGTACAGAGTATTTAGAATGTTGAGGATGTCATGGACAGAGTAGATATAATATTGAGAATATGGTGGACAGAGTAGATAGAATGTTGAGAATATCGTGGGCAGGGTAGATAGACTGTTGAGGATATCGTGTACAGAGAAGATATAATGTTGAGGATATCGTAGACGGAGTAGATATAATATTGAGAATATGGTGGACAGAGTAGATAGAATGTTGAAAATATCCTGACCAGAGTAGATAGACCGGTCTCTCTGGCCGAGGCGTTACACCCCTTTCTCCTTAATCCCGTTTATCACGCAGTCTCGTAGCGGGCGAGAACTGGGAGCGGTTCGTCCCCCGTTGGTGACTTGCGGGATAACTGAGCCGGCCGCTCAGAAAGCAATGGCAAACTACTGAGCGTAATCTTGCCAAGAAATCAACAGACAGCTGAAAAATGCTGCTGTTGACAGCGATGTCCTGTAAAAGGATATGCGAATTTTAAAAAAAAAAGAGTAGATAGACTGTTTAAGACAGTGTATCCCAACCTTTTTTATGCTATGCCCCACCCAAGCCTTTCTAAAATTCTTATGCCCCCCCCCCCCCCCCAACATATACACTATTTTTAATATTCAAAAATTGAAATGTTCACTAAAGACACTTGAATGATAGGTTTTAGGAAGAAATCACTAGGTAATTATTGAGCAAACACAGTAAGTACATTTTCAAAACATATAATGGAGAACTGCAATTCAAGTACAACATAATTTTAAAGAAAGATTTGTCTATATTATTTTAATTATTAGTTATTATTTATTATTTACATTTAGTGAGATCCTTGCGCTTGATGCTTGCTGCAAAGAGATCTTATGTCAGGTTCCAATTTAGTTAACTTCAGTCTTAAGTCTCCCCGTTTTGTTATATCCAGCCGATTTCTTCTATTTTCGAATTGCCCCCCTTAACAATCGAATTGCCCCCCTGTGGGTCGTGGGCCCCACGTTGGGAAACACTGGTTTAAGATGTCGTGGAAAAAGAAGAATGTTCAGAATATTGCGCGATAAGTTGATATAATGTTGAGTATATTGTGTCCGAAATAGATAGAATGTTGAGAATATCGTCAACAGGAAAAATGTTGATAAAATTGTGGACAGAGTAGAATGTCGAGAATATCATGATCACAGTGTTTGACGAGAATGTTGAGAATATTGTGACAGAAAAGACTGTTGAGAACATCATGAAAGAAAAGAATATTTTGAATATTGTGACAGAAAAGACTGTTGAGAATATCGAATCAAAAAAGAATGTTGAGAATATTGTGTCAGAAAAGAATAATGAGAATATCGTGTCAAAAATAGTGTTGAGAATATTGTGGCAGAAATGACTGCTGAGAATATCGTGTCAGAAAAGAATGTGGAGAATATTCTGACAGTAAAGATTCATGAGAGTATTGTGACAATCAATCAATCATGTGCCATGCCGGGAAGCGTGGGCGGTCATGACTCGCCATTTCACTCCATCACCAGCGTCGTGGATCAGGCCAGTGTTCCTGTCTCGTCCATGCCATGTGGCCAAGCCATCCAGGTATTATCCTCTCGGTCTTCCTCTTGGTCTGTTCCCTTCGATATTGCCAGTTGTCACTAAGTTCTCCAATCCATTTCTTCTCATAACATGTCCAAAAAATTTTGACTGTCTACGTCTAATTTCTCTAATCAATTTACGATTTTAATTTGTCTCCTGTAGTACTTGGTCATTGGTTTTTCTGTCTGTCCATGGATTCTTTGCATTTTCCTCAGAAACCACATTTCTGCAGCCATCAGATGTTTTTCAGCTTGACTGTTCATTGTCCATGTTTCACATCCATACAAAAGAACAGGCTCTATGTATCCCCTCAACACTCTTTTTCTCGTTTCAGTTGACATCATTTTATTGGTCATAATGATTTTCATCTTGCTAAAGGCTACTTTTGCCATTTCAATTCTTGTTCTAATCTCTTCAAAGCATCTCCCATCTGATGTTATGACTGTTCCGAGATAATTGTACCGATTCACTTGTTGAAGAATATTCCCGTTTACTTGTATATTACATTGTGGTACTTCGTTCTTCGTAGTGACGACCATAACGTGTGTCTTCTTACAATTTAATTCCAACCCCAGCTGCTTATTGTGTACCACAACTGTGTCTACTAATTGTTGTAGATCTTGTGCATTGTCTGCAATCAATACTGTATCATCTGCATATCTAATGTTATTGATATTTCGTCCTCCAATGCTGATTCCATTTATATCTTCTACATTCCTGAAAATATTTTCACTGTATAGGGGAAAAAGATCTGGAGACATTACACATCCCTGCCTAACACCTCTCTTAATAGGTTGATATTGTCCCACTTCATTACCAATCCTTATGGCAGCTTGTTGTTTCCAATAAATGCTTTTTATAAGTCTAATGTCTTTCCCATCAATTTGTAGATCTGCAAGCATATCTACCATTTTGACATGTCTAACTCTATCAAAAGCCTTTGTGTAGTCAATAAAGCAAAGATGTATATCCTTGTTTACTTCCATAGCACGTTCAATAACTGTTCGCAGCATATACACAGCATTTACTGTACCCTTTCCTTCTACAAACCCACATTGTTCTTCCCCTATTTTAGGTTGTATTTTCTTGCTCACTCTTTGCATGATAATTCGTAGCAAATTCTGTGTGATGTGACTCATTATACTAATTGTTCTATGTTGATCACATTCCAAGGTTCCTGATTTCTTTGGGATTGCAATAAATACAGAGTTACATAATTCAGAAGGTAGATCTCCAGTATCATATAATGTGTTCAGCAGTCTGGTGACTTGATCTAGTCCATATTTTTCTAAAGCTTTAATCATTTCTGTTGTGATGTTATCTTCACCAGGGGCCTTGCCAGCTTTCATATGCTTAAGAACATTTCGAACTTCTATCTTCAATATTGACGGCCCTTCATTATTACATCTAATATCATAATGTTCCTCTGTTATCATTATAATGGTTTTTCACATAATCTGTCCATACATGTAAAATCTGATCTTTTTCTATTATGATTTTGCCATGTTTAGTTTTTAGACAGCCTGTTGATGTACTTGTTCTTTTATTAGTAAGTTCCTGAATTCATCTGTGCACTAATTTGGTATTTTGACTGTTGTGGTGTGTTTCAATCCATCCATCCATCATGTGCCATGCCGGTAAGCGTGGGCGTTCATGTTCTGCCATCTCACTCGATCACCAGAGTCGTGGATCAGCTCCGTGTTTCTGTCTCGACCATGCCACAAGGCCAAGCCACCCATGTACTTGCTTCTAGGTCTGTTCCTTGGTCTGTTACCCTCGATCTTACCAGTTGTCACCAAGTTCTCCAAATCATTTCTTCTTATAACATGCCCAAAAAATTGTGACTGTCTACGTCTAATGTCTCTAATCAGTTTACGATCGTCATTTGTTTCTTGAAGGACTTGTTCATTTGTCTTTCTGGCTGTCCATGGTATTCTTAGCATTTTCCTCAGAAACCACATTTCTACAGCCATCAGATGTTTTTCAGCCTGATTGCTCATTGTCCAAGCTTCACATCCATATAAAAGTACAGGTTCTATGTAGCATCTCAACACTCTTTTTCTCGTTTCAATTGACATCTTTTTATTGGTCAGTATGTTTTTCATCTTGCTACAGGCTACTTTCGCCATGGCGATTCTTGTTCTAATCTCTTTAAGGCATCTCCCATCAGATGTTATTACTGTTCCGAGATAATTGTACCTATTCACTTGTTGAAGAATATGCTCATTTACTTGTACATTACATTGTGGTATTTCGTTCTTCCTAGTCACGACCATAATCTGTGTCTTCTTACAATTCAACTCTAACACTAGTTGTTCACTGTGTGCAACAACTACATCTACTAAATGTTGCAGGTCCTGTTCATTGTCTGCAATCAAGACTGTATCATCTGCATATCTAATGTTATTGATGCATCGTCCCCCAATGTTGATTCCTTCCATATCTTCAATATTTCTGAAAATACTTTTACTGTATAGGGAAAACAGATCTGGAAACATTACACATCCCTATCTCACACCTCTCTTAATAGGCTGATATTGGCTTACTTCATTGTCAACTCTTACGGCAGCTTGTTGTCTAAGCACATTTCCTCTAGCCATGCTTCTTTTGCCTCCTTACATAATATTCTGACTTGTCAGTGAATTTCTTCATATTTGGCAGGATTATTTTTGTTGAGTCTTCTTGTTTCCATTAGGTGTAAAATTTCTTCTGTCATCCATTTCTTACGACCCACCTTCTTTAATTTTGGAATAGTTGTTTCTGCAGCCAAACTGATTGAATTCTTCAACCTTTCCCATTGATCATCCACATACTGGAACAGGATCTCTAGATCAGACAATATATCAAATCTGTTCTGTACTTCTATGTTGAATTTGTTTTGTATTTCCTTGTCATTACTCAATGTACACAAATCATAGTTAGTGTTTCCTGTTACATACTTGACTTTCTTCAACTTTATCCTCAGTGTTCCTGTAGGTAGTCTGTGGTCACTATAGCAATCAGCACTGGGAACTGTTTTTGCTATTGTTAGTGCGTTTCTAAATCTTCTGCTAATCAGAATGTAGTCAATCTGGTTTCTGATCCTGCTATCAGGACTCCTCCAAGTCCATAATCTTCTAGGGTGTTGCTTAAACTAGGTGTTTCCTACAGTCATTTCCAGTTCTTTTGCCCACTCTACGAGTCTGTATCCTCTTTCATTTCTCTCACCTATACCATAGTTTCCTACTGTGTATCTATGACCTTGATTTCCTACTTTTGCATTGAAGTCTCCTATTATGTGTTTATTTCTGAATTTTTACATTTCTTTAAGGCAGTCTCTATGTTGTTATAAAATTCCTCTACACTATCTTCACTGGATTCTCCTGTTGGGGCATATACTTGAATGATATTTATGCTAAAAGGTCTGCCACTTAATTTAACTAGTAGAACTCTGTCCAACACGGCCCAATATCCTTGCACAGATTTTGATGTTTTCCGGTCCAAAATAATTGCCACTCCCCTTTATCGGTCTTCACTTCCAGAATAAATAATCTTAAAATCTTCATCTATCTTGATGCCTGCTCCTGTCCATCTCGTTTCTCACATCCCTAGAATATTAATTTTTCCTCTTTAAATTTCTTGTTTTATGTTCTCTAATTTTTCGTCGTTGTTTAACGTCCTAACGTTCCATGTTGCTAATTTTAACGTCCCTGTCCTTGTCATGCGATGATCAGTCTTTAGGCGAATCATAATGTACTAGGCACTTTTAAAGAGGTAGTTTGCCGTTGCTTTCCTCTATGGCAGTAACCGTACTGGTCATGTGACCGCAGCCATTGACTCGAGAGAGCTCCTCTGCCTCCCGTCGTGAAACTTAAGACCATAACCAACCAATATCTGTCGGCTGCCCTCAAAATTTCATCCACCACCTGCCTTCCGTGGCTTCTTTTGAACACTTCCAATAAACGAAAACGAAATAACACCACATAATCCACAGGAAAAACATTAAAACAGCGTCATCCCGATGAATAGATGCGTCACGTCGTCGCCATTGTACCGGTATTGTGACAGAAAACATGAATGAATGTGGACAATGTCGAAAATTACCGTTGAGGTTATGAGATCTAGTCGTTTATGAGTTAAATATCACACGACAAAAACTATAGCTCCGTCATCAAAAACTATAAAACCAAGACAAATAAAATGCAATCTTCACATCAACACAAGAAACGGAATAAAGAAATAAGACTAATGTGAGAAAAATACTAACAAGACCGCCAAATGAAAACAGGAAAGATGTGTATGGAAAGTTTAACAGATTCAGTGCCAAAGAAAAAGTAGGCTTGGACTAAACATGACGCACTATCCAATACGAAACAAGTAATTTAATGTAGGTTATGTTCACTGAGCTTTAAAATTGCGGAATATACCTCGAAACCAAACAATAAATACGATGACACTAGTATGGCGATATATCATCCTTCAATTTAAATGGGAGGTCACACGTGTCTTTATATTATCTTTCAGCACTGAATCAGTTAAACAGCTGAGCAACAAATAGTAATATAAACAACGCCAACAACATATAAAATGGCAGATTGTTAGAGCGTCCTCTCCAGGACAGGTGCTCTTTCCTGGCTGCTCCGAGCTTTAAACAAATCTTTACATGCTATTCATTACTGTTAATTGATTCATTTGAAAGACACACTTGAAATCTATCGAACAATGACAGTTAATAGCCAAACAGTTGCATTATAGCTATTAATCATAAGACATGCACACTTGTTTACTAATGAACACATATAATTAACTCTTACAACGCGGAGACCATTATGATAAATGGGCAGCCATAAATCATGGCTAGTAACTTGCATTAACTCTTTGTTCTGCTATCCCTCTACACCAGCTCGTTTGTGAGAAATAAATCCACAGGTATAGAATGTAACCCGTACGATGTAAAGTAAAGAAGTAAAGATCTTGGAAAAAACTTGTCAATAAAACAATTAAAAGAAACAATGTGGCAGCACCGAGATTGGAACCTCCTGCCTCTTTGAAATAATAAGCGTTCTTTTACGCACGACCAACATAGACAGCCCTACAATAAATGTCTTCATTAGTCAGGTCTATCATCCACATGAAGTCACAGCAATGAAACAATGTCTAAGGTGTCATCTGATCTCGATTTATTTCCAATATCACTCTGACTGCACATCAGTACTTGCTTTCAAAGGCTTCAGTGGTTCTCTGGCAAATGACATTTTAATTTAGTTACTCACCCGCATCATACGCCAGTGGTACGGGGTTTGTTTCCGGGTCCGGTCAAAGAAATAACTAACATCAATTATATATGAAAACTCATCGAGACAGAAACAAATAATGGAAATATCGTATTTTTAACTTATGTATATACTCTTGAAGTGTGGATGCATTTGTTCTTTTCTTTACCCAAGATATTCTTAGAAATCGTCTATAATATAAATGTTATAGACGAGTTCTAAGAATATCTTGGGTTAAGAAAAGAACAAATGCATCCATACTTCAAGAGTTGAATATTGAAGAAGGTTGGCTATTAAAGACGATAAAACAAGGAAAATTGAAACTTCACGAAATTTTGGAGAGAACAATAATGGAAGGGTATATGCCTGGGAAGAGAGGAAGATGAAGGCCAAAGAGAACATGGGTGCAGGATGTGGCGGATGATCTCCGGATGGGTGTATCAACGCGGGACATCTTGCTTATGATCGAGAGGTTTTCCGAAAGGTTGTTATGGGAGCGAGGTTCTGCAAAGGACATGCTACTGAATGAATGAATATACGAAACTCAATGAAACAGACTAATCTTAAACATATCTAACTTTATTTCGCCTTCTTACATTATGACACTATGGTTAGCTTTCTCATACTAGCAAATCATGGTTAGCCTCCTCAAATTAGCAAACGAACTTTATTTGCAGACAATGAGTGCCTGTTTTATAGCAACAGGGGTAGACTTCAAATTAATATTAATAATCTGGGTTCATCGTGCATCAGATAAAATATGAATGTAAATAATGCTAAAACTGAAGTAATGCCGGTTAGTGGATCTCCTGGTCCAATAAGTATTCTGATAAATAGAACATCCATGAAACAAGTTAAAGAATGCAAATATCTTGGAAGTGTGATCACAGAAGATGGCAGAATAGACAGAGAAAGCGAGATTTGATGTCAACAAACAAGTGTTCTTATATATCAACTATCACATATACTGAACCATCCAAATAAACCTATGTGGGCAAAACGACAGATAATAAACAACATATTCACACCAATCAGATGCTACCAATGTCAGACTTGGACATTATCCACATCACGCTTACGTAAAATCAACACCTGTGGGATGAGATGCTTGAGAAGAGCTACCAACTTAACTATTTGAGTCCGAATAAGAAATGTTGTTATCAGACAAACAATTGGATCAACACATCGTGCCACATATATCTACAGACAGAAGATCAAATGGTTTGGTCATCTCGATAGAATGCAACACCATCCGCTACCAGCAATGGTCCTACATCAAAGAAAATCTGCTACGAGAGCAGGAGGACGCCCGAGATGAAAATGGACTGACAACATCAAAGGCATGGTACAATCACAAGGAATAGTTAGTCGCGGTTCCAACTTCACGGCAACTGATCATCCCCATAATGCTCCGTTCCTGTACCAGTGAATATAACACAAAATGCTCTTCACTGTTCTATGTGAAAAGTAAAACAGACATGAGTCTCGGCAAACCAATAAATCACACGGAATGACACTATCCAGTGCCAGTCATCGGGCACTAGAGCGTCACTTATCCCTCCCCACGACGGTTGACAGCAACAGTGGAAGATGTTGATGATTATAAATGCTTATTATGATGATGTTCATGTTGATGATGATGATGATGATGATGATGATGATGATGATGATGATGATGATGATGATGATGATGATGATGATGATGATGATGATGATGATGATGATGATGATGATGATGTACAAAGAAACTGCCCTCTGCATTGTCTATCAAGAACGATGATTACCAATAAGGATTCCTTGAACTTCTTGGGAACTGATACAATGTGTTTGATCAGCTGTAATAGCTCCCGGAACGCATAGTCCTCGGACAAGGTTTTGCCCATGTCCCAACCCATATTTTATTTGTTTGAGTGTGTTACACTGAATGTAAGAAAGAGTGTGCCGAAGTGACATATAGAACCTAGTGTGCTGTTTGACAGTTAATCTTTGAATGTAAATGACAAATTAGGATGAACTTTGAAGCAACAGAGATGAGGTTCCTGAGACGAATGTTGCAAATTCCTTGGATTGCCAGAGTAACTAACGACGATTGCCCGAAAGATGCTAACGAAACTATATGAATATAATGAAACATTATATACAGCAATAAGAAAGAAACAAACAGCTTTCTTTGGTCATGAGATGAGAAGAAAGGCATTGGAGAACATCGTGACGACTGGCAAGAATGAGGGGAAGAGAGGTAGAGATCGAACAAGATAAACGATGCTGGATGGACTGAGACGGTGGCATGGAGGCATATGAGCAGCAGAGTCGATCCAGAACACCAAAGACCGAGATATGTAGAGGGTCGTGGACGCCTATGCTAGCTGGCATGGCACTTGATGATAATGATGTTTGTCTCTCATTAGCTGCATGGCGCTATTGCTACGAGAATAACCAATACGGGAACTCTTCACTGGCTCTTAAAGAGGAGATGGGACACATGTGGAAATGTCCTGAATGCATTGTTGTTGATTTTAACTGATTGTTTACCATGGGATGCTTAATCGCCTTAAGCGACTTCCCATATCTGCCATAGACTTATATATCGTCGAAATGTTCTCAATGCGAAATGTTTTTTTCAATTAAAATATAAATACATTAGTTTTCCCTAAGCAACCTCCTTTAATTTGATATAATACAACTTGTCTGTTACCAAATTAACAACTTTTAAGTCATAACTGTTACACACCTTTACCTACCCTTTTCCTCCATCCATTTTCGTTCGATCCAAATCTACGTTTTGATTGGCACTGAATCTGTTAAACTATGTATTCAGTATATGTGGATTGGGAACAGACACATCATGTATGTCTGGGCAGACATTGTACAACTATAATTATTCCACATTTCTGACATGTATAAACCTACAATTGTATGTCTGGGCAGCTATTGTACAAATATTATTATTGCACATTTCAGATATTATACACCTAAAATTGTAGAACTACACTAGGAACATGCAGACACACTGTATATTTATCGCTGCACGCATGTACCTAATGTTGAGAGTGCATACGAACTTCCACATTGTAGCAATGTCTATTTAAATTGAAATAACTTATCATTGAGTTTTCAGGTCCCGATTTCAATAAGCAGATAACACAAATCGCATCTCGCTGTTGTGGCTGCGGATAGATCGTCAAACAGCTGACATCAGATGTCAGTGTGATCAATGATACTCTGTTAGCAGACTGTGATATACATAGTTCTTCAACATGGGATCACATCTGACGGAGCAAGAGAAGCTCAAAATGGCGTCTCTGGTGAGGTGCCCGATGTGTTCCACCAGGTTGGTGTTTGAATTCTGTTTTCTTTCCGTGTTTTCTTTTTTGTGTGATTCCATTTCTACTAATGTTATGCTAACAGTTTAGTAATATCAAAACACATAGTTTAATTATTTGTATTTGTACTTTTTAGATACTCAAATGTTAATTGTTATTGTAGGTATAATGAAATTGCATTGTGTAATTTGCTCCACAATAATGTTGCAATGAACGTTTTGTACCAGTTTGTGTCATGTGCTCGTAAGGCGTCATTGTCACCTATCACATTCATTCAATTCACACATCAACTCGGTAGCAACCATTGCTGTCTTCACTACAGCTTAGACATGTCATGAGCCGCGGAACTGTAGTGGCCAGACTATTGCCTGCCCACTCATTGGTCGTGGGTTCAAATTCGCATTGATGAGAATTGTTAAAATTAACCTGGGCACCCACCTGGACCCGGCCTAATATGAGTACGAGGAAATCAATTGGTAGTTGAAAGCGGCTGACGCGATATCGGAATGAGAGCTATTACCGTTTGCCTAATACTCTTCAAAATAATAATGTGTCTTTTAAGGACTTACCTACAAGTCTACCACATACTTACTAATAAATAAATCTCGTCAAAGAGAAACCAATGAACAGACAGGAAGGAAATCATTGTGTTTGAAATCAAGATGGATATTAATTTAAGAAGATATATAGTATAGAGATGGAATTAATATTTCTGATACGTAAGTTGAGAATTTGGGGGTAAGTGCAGAAACTCAGATATCTAGGCGCATGGATAACATCAGATGGAAGAGGCATCAACAAGGCAACAAACAAACATGAGTAACTCTGTATATTTTTCATGTCGCTTTTCCATACTCGTAAAATGTGGAGTTAAATGAGGTAAAATACACTGAAGAAATCGAATGTGACATTAATACAAGTAACAAGAAAAACAAAACAGAAAATGGCAACTGCTTCATCTCTGCGAAGCTTCATGGCAAACGCAATAGGAAACCAAAATAAGAGGAAAGCGTAAATTATAATATACAATGTAAAATAACACAAAGTAATGCAGCTTTACAGAACACAATTACGGAAAACACAGGACGTTGCAGCCACTAGCCTTCATCTGCAAACAAATACAACATATAATCACGGAGAAGACCCTCCAGTGACTACATTAAGGCATAAGTATGGGATGAGAAAAATGAAAAGATGAAAAAAAATGAGAACAATCTGGGATTCTGAGATAAGTGGTAATTTCTTCTTTTTTTTTAATTGTCAATTTTTCTTCATTGGTCTCATTGTTTCATCTTTTCATTCTTCTCATCTCGTCCCTATGCCTTAATGTAGTAACTGGCGTGTCTTCTCCGTGATTATACGTTGCGTTTTGTGATTGTATTTGCTAGCTAATGAAGGCTAGTCGCCGCTACATCCTGTTTTTCTGTGTTCTGTAAAGTTGAAATTTTCTTTTCTTTTTGCATATCCTTTTTACAGGACATCGCTGTTAACACCAGCATTTTATTGCTGTTCTTTATGTCTTGGCAAGTTTACTTTCAGTAGTTTGCCATTGATTTCTGAGCGACCGACTCCCATACCAACTCGTTAAAACCCAGCGCAACGCGGTCTGCTGCCAAATCGGTCACAGCTATGTTTCAAACGCAGGAAGAATGGGTAACTACTGAACGTAGATAACAATAGTTAACAGACGTATCGGCTGCAAGAGGATATAACAAAATGAAATAAAAAAGGTAAGGTACTGTAACGTGAGATATACCAAACACGGATACATTAGTGGACACAGGGAACAATGGTGAACATAGATGACACAGGGAAAATCCACCCACCTCCCCCCCCCCCCCCAAAAAAAAAAAAAATACACACACAATAATACAATAAAAATAAGTATACTATGACACAACGAGCGGCGTTTCGATTATAACAATCTTCACCAGAAACGGAACAACACAAACAGATATAAAGAAAAACATGACATGAGAAAATTTATTAATATTAAAACACAAATCCTTCTTTGTTAGGGAGGCGGAGCTACCTCTATTCAACGTCTGTCTTTGCTGTTCGTTTTTAATGGCATCTTTCACAATTGAACTGAAAATCTCTGCACCGCCTTCCTATCAGCGAAGGATTCGAAGGATTTGTGTTTTAATATTATTAAATTTCCAATGTCATGTTTTTCTTTATATATGTCTGTGTTGTTCCGTTCCTAACAAAGATTAATATAATCGAAACGTCGTTCGTTGTTTCGTAGCATATTTATTTTTATTCCTTTTTTTTTTGGTATTTGTTTATATTTCTTTCATATGATTTATGTTCACCATTGTGGGGTTTGTTGTAAGGTATGTATGTACACTGTGTCCGTGTTTAGTATAATCACTTTTTCACAGCAGTTACACATACCTAACTGGTTGTCTTTCCTACTGAACGTAAAGTTGAGTAGGAAATCACAAATACCCTAAAAATTGCTGGATGTGAATGCAGCGCCCTGCAAAGGACAACACAATGAAAAACATGTATTATGTATAGAAACTGACAACTGAAGATCTATCAAACAGTTCTGTATTATTAATAATAAAAACGGCCCATTATGTTTCTATTTCGCAGCCATCTTCCATTGAAAGGAAACCTAAAAGGTGGCGCTTACGCCTGTACTTGCGAAAATTGTGGCCACTTCTTCAAGTTCCGGGCCGTCGAGGATTTGAAAGCCAGCATCTCCGTGACAATCAACGGGCAGGTTTATAATGGTAAATTTTCTAACGATCAAATAATACACCTGACCTGTTCTTCTTTGTGTTACAAATGTAATGAATTTCCCGATTCTGGTGATATTGTTGGTTATTATCTACTTAATAATGTAATTCTAAAAGTTTGGCCACGCAACAGTAAAGAACTGACTTTTTTAAACGCACTTGTCAGCAACCTACTTGCGACAGGTAATTCAGGACTCCCTAATTTTGCACGACACGAATCAATAACTCGTGTGGTTTACAAAAGGATACATTTTTATTTAGAGCTATTTACACACAAGCTCTGCGAGCGGAATACTTCATGGATAATTAACAACATGGTATGTTTCACAGATGCATTTAAGTGGTGAAAACAATGATACTATTAACTAATTGGAATCTAAAGCCTAGCTAACACTATTGCTGATAACTATATAAGGTTCCTATCGAACACGTCTGTTCTCTATCTGTCCTCGTCCCAGTCTGAGGCATGCTTCTAGTTGCGCGTTGAACCACGGACATTCAGTCCTCCGTGCGCTGGCGAGTTTGCGTGTGTAGAGTCCCAGCACGCTTGGTCAGTTAACGATAGTAACTGGGATTCTCCAGTTACTTGTCGAGAGGCGAGTTCCCTATACTCTTGGGAAACCCTCGATCATAAGCACTTAATGACCTCTCCGTTGACACGCATGTGTCCTGTTGTCAGGCTAAATATAGTGCCTGTGTCTCTCCTGTCTGGTGTTCTCTGTATAGCTCCTTCTTAACTCTTTAAGCTCCTGTGTAGATCTTTGACACGCTCCTCTCCTCTGCGTGTAGTGTTACAACCGTTTAACTCCTGTATGTAACACGTATTGGTCACCGAAAAATTGGCTGTCCAATTTTATCAAAGATCTCATAAGTTTACGTATCTCTTCTGGGGATAGAACAAATTCTCTTCTCTGCCTTTTCACACTGTTATATTGATTCACTCGGCTAATTGAGTAGTGCATCACATCATTATAGTTGGATATACCTCTACTATATTCTTGGGGATTGTATTGATCCGGAACCGTTGTCTTACGACTTATGTCCTGGCATCCGTCGTTTGACCCTATGTCCTTTGACTTCTGCCCGTTGACTTAAGTCTCGACCTGTCCTCAAATTGCCCAAAATGACAACCCGCTGCAAGTTGTCTCTGTTACGAGAACAACACATGAGCATAAATATTCATGTTCCCCTATAATATCATTACCAACTTGTATGCTCTATGTTCTACTCTTCACCTTTAAACTTCTGTTTGTGAAGAAATATTTTCAATGTTACATTCAGGTTTTTTTTTAAAGAAGTTATTGTGTCCCCTGTTTCGAGTTACCGTTCTTTGAAATCAATAGTGACTGTAACCTTTATGTGTTTGTTTTCCTGTTTGTATGCGTGTTATTCATTAAACTACAATGTAATTAACTTACTAACATGTGTATGCGTTTATATTCTACATGTATGTATCACTTCGAGCGCCGTAAATCGGATTATTGTGGCTACAAATGTCGGTTACCTTTATTTATGACCACAACTTCGTTTTAAGATGCTCAAAGTACTTTCTCTCTTTACTACTACTATTTCTAAAGTATAGCAGTTACACACTTAACTCTGAACAACACATTGGTTACACCGATTGACACAGACAAGTCATAATAAGACGATTTGCGCGGAGAATAATGTTCTGCTAAATATCTCTCTCTCTCTCTCTCTCTCTCTCTCTCTCTCTCTCTCTCTCTCTCTCTCTCTTCAATCAATGTTTACTTTGTCTTCATTCACTCCTCTCCTATTATACATCTTTCGTTCCATACTTTCATACCATACTTATGTTAAAACAGTCATTCGTCTTTAAAATATGGTTCATAATAATACATAAATGAACATTACATATTTACAATAAATAATTGGCTGAATCGTACAAGTTTTCACGCCACATGACTGTGCTATGTCTTTGCACGCGTCATATCTATACAAAATATTATACACGTTTATGATGATGGTTTGTTACCGATCATATGAAACTAACTAATTTTACTAAGTTATAGTGATTTCGTGCGCTGTCCTAAATTAACCTAAGGGAAATAACCTAATTAATTATTTCTATTCAAGCAAAGTGGGTTAGTTACCTTATAGTAATATTGGTAAATGAAATGATATTAATTTTGGAATGATTGGGTTAGTTTAGAAATGATATTTTACGCAATTTAATATATGAATGATTATGTTTACATGGTGATGTGATAAAGTAATGTCTAATAATTGCATTTCTAACGTAGGTGTTAATCTAAATGAGGTTTTTAAGTAGATGTTAGTGACTTATACCTATGAACTAACATTAATAATGTCATATATTTAATTGGACATTTGCAATACAATTATACATATACACAATGAGGTTATGCGCACTGTTTTAAAAAAAAAACACAAACAATATACTATACATATCACAATTCTATCTAACTACACTAACGTCGTCCTGTACGGTGTAATGTTCGAGCACTGTTCCTTGTAGACTAGTGTAATAACATAGTTCAATTCACCACAGTATTTTGTGCTCTCATTTCCGGATAGTGGTTATATATAAAGTTCCCTATTAGTTTCTTTAGGTTCACATCTAACACTCTCGATGTAATTATTGATTATCTACGTGTTAGCGCTGTAGAAATATCATTAATGTGCCTTTTCATTTACTCATAACGGCACTGTTTATGTTCCACAGTATAGTCGACTGGCGATATTAACGCACTTCAACGTGTAAGTTTTTACCACACATGGCACTGATTTCATTCATAACTACAGTGTCACTGTTTCTGGTGATAAATCTTTGCTCTTCTCCTGTACTTCAGGTATCTCTATATTTGAAGGTCTACTTAACATGTCTGCCAAAGAGTTCAATGATCCCTTCAAATGTTGGATTGTAAAGGCATAGTTTGCCAATAGTAAGGACCATCTGTAGATCCTGTTGTTCTGAGGGAGGCCAGACTGCATTACCGCCAGGGGAGAGTTGTCGGACTGGATTACAAACTCTGTACCTGCCAGAAACCTATGCAGTTTTCTCACACAATAGATTACGCTGAGGCCCTCCAATTCACTAGCTGAGTATCTTGATTCAGCAGGGCTGATTTTACGGCTTACATACTTCACAGGGTGGAACGTCCCGTCGTAGAACTGGCCTAATATACCAGATATGGAAATCGCACTTGCGTCTGTGCGGAGAAAATAGGTAAGCTTTTGATTAGGTAAACGCAAAATAGGTGGTACACTGAATAAATATTTCAATTTTGATAATGCGCCAATTAACTTTGCAACTTGCACATTTACTTTAGCCGAAGCTTTCAAAATATTTGAAAAAACACTGGTGATTTCCGCCAGATTGGAAATAAATTTACTATAGTAGTTTACAAGACCAAGTAGACTTCGGACCTGTTTATTGGTCGTTGGCATAGTCAAATTCAGAATCTTCGTGACTATTTTCTCGTCTGTTTTGAGTTGGCCTCTGCAGATGGTATGGCCTAGGAAGTCAATTTCCTCCATGCCCAACTCTACCTTAGTTGGTTTGACGGTAAGACCGAATAATCGTAACCTGTCGAAGACATGTCGAAGTTTCAGTAGGTGTGACGTCCAGTCTTCAGTATGAACGCATATGTCACCTATATATGTAGATGTATTGGTCACCCCGTGGAGAAGATCTCTAGTAAGATGTACAAAAGTGGCAGGAGCATTACGAAGGCCAAAAGGGAGAAAGCGCCACTCATGGAGTCCTAGAGGTGTAGAAAAAGCTGTCAAAGGAATTGAGTTTTCTTCCATCGGGACTTGCCAGTAACCTCGAGTGAGGTCGAGTTTGGAAAATATACGAGATGTAGACATATCCAGGATCAAATCTTCGCATGCTGGAATTGGCTCAGCATCGATCTTTGTCACTCTGTTTAAACGTCGAAAATCGACACAGAGGCGAATTGTTGAGTCCTTTTTGGTGACAGGAACGATAGGAAAGGAATATTCTGACTGTGATCTTTGAATTATTCCACTCGACTCAAGAGATAGTATTTCTTTGTCGAGATTTACCCTATAATTTAGAGGGATGGAATAAGGTCGACATTTAATAGGGGTGTTATCAGTCAGAATGATGGAATGTTCTATTCTGTCTGTCTTTCCTGGGATGTCGGAGAAAATGTCCTTGTATTCTGTCACTAAATCTATCATCTGTCGTCTTTGCTCGTCTGTAAGTTTGGTTTCTATCCGTATGCTATCGATGGTCCCAGTCGTGTCTACAGTAGGGACTGGTAATTCTATTCCGTCGTCATCTGTCTGGTTAAGTACTGTTGTGGTATTAGCTGCGTGTGCTGTTACTTGGCTAAGTGTATTTGCAATGTCGCTGTCGTGTAAATGTCCCTACCTAGTGTAGTTGCGTTGTGTAGTCTGTCGTCCGATTGACTGGTGTGGGTGCATTTTGTTCGTCTGTTGGTAGTTCCTGTCGTGAGAAATATGGTTTCAGCATGTTGATATCAAATATCTTAAATTTTCCCTGTATCGATATTTCATAGTCGACATCTGATATTTTACGTTCGACGTTGAATGGCCCTTGCCACGATGTTAGTAATAAATTACGTTTATCTGGTAGTAAAAGCAGAACTTTCTGATTCGGTTCAAGGTGTATTGATTTAGCACCCTTATTTGCACAATTAAATGGTCTTGATGCCAATAATGACCCTTGAACTTCGGCCGTAACATGCTTACCCTTTCTTACAAGATGTTGACACATAGTACATGAACAACAGAAAATTTTTATATCAGAACAGAATTTAGGCCAGTAGAAGTGTGACAAAATTCTGGCTCTGGTTTTGTCATAGACCAAATGTCCAGCAAACGGTGACTCCTGTGCGATTTTCAGCACAGTTTGTCGGTATGTTACAGGTAACACCGTTTGCTGAATTTCATGGTTATTATTTGTGTAATAACGCATGAGAATTCCGTTGTGTATTCTAAAATACCAAGATGCATTTTTGGTCACTTTCGCTCGCTCACCTAACAATTTAAAATAAGGTGCGATAGTTTGGTCGGTGCGTTGTGCCTCTATAAATTCTTGTCGAGTATTATTGTTAATAGCACCGCAAAGTGTAAGCAGCTGTAACATCTCGTTTTGCAGGTCAGTGTAGTGTGTTTGCGTTTCTGACCTTGTTACAGCATTAGCCAGGTTCGTTTCTTTCCAGGCTAATATATCATCGTCAGTACATTTCTTTAATGAGTCTAAAGATCCTAAAATAAGATCCGTGCAAGGGTCTTGCAAGATAGCGCACGTAAATGTGCCGGTAAGGAACGGGGTATTTATATGCGCTTTTGCCAGTGGGTATTTCTCAATTGTTCCAGAGAAAGTACGGCATTTGACAAATACACCCATGTAATCTTCTGGTCTCACCAGTTCTTTTCTCAGGCCAAGTAAAGTGCTCCCGCTGTCCAGTAAACAATGGCATGGTTGGTTATTTACCAGTGCATCGTAGAACTTCAATTTACCTCTGGAGGCATTAGCTGCGTTAGTATCTTCGATGGAATATGGAATAACGTGACCACATTTTAATTTCCCATCCGCATGAAACCTGTTACATGTATCACATTTATTGAAATCAAGTATATCAGTAACTACTGCCACACTTTCACACACATTCTCTGATAGCACATTCTCAAGTTCAGAGTCTATCACACTATCATCTTCAGATGACGTATCGATGAACATAGCATTGTTTGCCTTCATCCTTTGTCTGCCCAGACATTTTGCCGAATAGTGTCCATAGCTCGAACAAAAATAACATTTGATAGCTTGTTTGAACGAGTTTCTTCTATTCTCTTGCTTCTTTATGACTGTTTCTAAATTAGATGGATATGCTGGATTTTTATCGCACATAGAATAAGTGGGATGATGTAAACTGCAATATGCACAACGTGGAGGTTTTTGATAGGGCTGGTCTTTCTTGCGATACTCTTTTTGCCTATACGATCTATTAGGTTCGTTTTTCACAAAGGCAGTGGTGATCTCAGTATCATGAATGGTGGTTTTAAAGATATCACGATTTGCAGAAAAGTAAGCAGACCCAAGTTTTTCTAGCTCTTGTATGGATTCTATGTCTGCCTGTTGGAGGAACTTTGCAAACGGGGTAGGGACCGTGGATATTACCTTGTCCATTACCATTAGATCTTGCAGTTTATCGAAGTTTTTCCTCACTTTAGCCGCTTTAAGCCATTTGTTAAATGTACTTTGCACGTTAGAAACGTAATCTAGGAAGGTTTCAGTAGGTTTGGGTTTTAATTGTGAGTATTGAATCTGATACCCTGGAGCGTCAAGTAAGAAGTGTTGCATGATTCTATCGTGGATGTATTGATAGTCACTCCTAAGTTCTGTAGGTATTGATTCTATCACTTTTAATGGCTCACCACTGAGATTTCTCATGTAGATCATTGCCCAATCGTTCAAAGGTATTTTATGAGTCTTAAGTTGAAACTCTATATTCTCCGTCCATGCAGAAATGGAATCGCCTACGCTGTATGGCTTTATAAGGCCTTTATATTTGGAAAATTTATTTTGCTCCTCCTGGCTCTTTTGTTTACTAGAGGCTATTTGAATGTTTGACTCTATCTCTAACTCTTTCATTTTTAACTTTGCCTCTGACTCTACTTGCATCTGCTTTTATTTGGTGGCTTCCTCTACTTCCTTCAATTCTTTTTGATGTTGTCTTTCTAATGCCCTTTCATCTCTATCTATAGCGGCTTTTCTCTCTGCTTGCGCAATTTCTTCTTTATATCTTTGATCAAACCATTTCTCTAATTCCTGTCCAGTATGGCCTAGTGCTTTGCCTGCCTGGATGCAGTCATTTAACGATGCCATTTTATGATATTATGTTATTTTACAATATTACTATTTCAATTTCACACAATAGTTGTACAGTTATATGTTAGTTATTTACATCGTCACTGAAAATAAGATGCATCGTTAAAATGGTCAGTATCAAAATTATTCGAAAATATACTCATCTAATCGGTTAGAAAAACTTGCACTTGGGATGTTCCACCGCTGACTTCCGTACACAAAATGATTGACTTGATTGGAGAACTGATGCTTCTGTTTAGTAGAGCATCAATACTTTAGAAAACATGTATATACTATCAATACATATTCATCTTCCATGCGGCTGATCAATAACAACTGTGATTTGGATAATGATAATGATGTTAATGAATGAATGGTATGATAGTATCAATGATTGTCATGATTTTTAAGATGCTTCGTCATATGAGTGTCACTGTCGTCTTGTCTTCACTTTCCTTCTGGTTGGTATAACTACGCTCTATAGATTCCGTTTAGTAGCTAATATACTCCTAAATGTGATGAATGTTGACATTGATGGCTGTATCACACAAAATGAAATGTACGCTGGTGTGCTGAATAACTTTGCAACATATTTGTACATATATTCACTTTAACCAAATTCATCAACATTTGCTATTACTTTTCACAGAATAACACACTTTCTAAATTATTTTCTTTTAATTGTGGCTCAAGCTCCACACATGTTACTTTTTAAAGTATTTTGGTGTTCATTCTCGACAAACAATCTATTTCACATATTATCTAACAAATAATTCACGTTTGGGTAATTTTAACACCACAAAATAATTTTAGAGTCTTTAGACGTTGGTTCAGAGAACTTCTGACACCAAATGGGTCCTGCCTGTCAGCAACCTACTTGCGACAGGTAATTCAGGACTCCCTACTTTTGCACGACACGAATCAATGACTCGTGTGGTTTACAAAAGGATACATTTTTATTTAGAGCTATTTACACACAAGCTCTGCGAGCGGAATACTTCATGGATAATTAACAACATGGTATGTTTCACAGATGCATTTAAGAGGTGAAAACAATGATACTATTAACTAATTGGAATCTAAAGCCTAGCTAACACTATTGCTGATAACTATATAAGGTTCCTAGCGAACACGTCTGTTCTCTATATGTCCTCGTCCCAGTCTGAGGCATGCTTCTAGTTGCGCGTTGAACCACGGACATTCAGTCCTCCGTGCGCTGGCGAGTTTGCGTGCGTAGAGTCCCAGCACGCTTGGTCAGTTAACGATAGTAACTGGGATTCTCCAGTTACTTGTCGAGAGGCGAGTTCCCTATACTCTTGGGAAACCCTCGCTCATAAGCACTTAATGACCTCTCCGTTGACACGAGTGTGTCCTGTTGTCAGGCTAAATATAGTGCCTGTGTCTCTCCTGTCTGGTGTTCTCTGTATAGCTCCGTCTTAACATTTTAAGCTCCTGTGTAGATCTTTGACAGCACTCTTTGCTTTCCTTATTTAAATAACTCAGTGTAACATTGTTTACAGAAGCGGTTGGCATCCAAACTTCTCACGACATTAATTTTAAAAATGTATTCTGCACATCGGTACTCATTGTTTTGTTTCTCCTGAAGTGCCTCGTGCTTGGCCGTGCCAATTCTTACTCCTGGGTTTCTCATTCTGGACAACGATGTAGATTCACTGGTGTCTAAGTTCTCCGCTTTCTTGAAATCTCTCTAAGGACATTAATAACATCGGCACCATCCATAGGTTGGCCATCTGCGGGTGATGCAGAGCCAGCAAGTTTATTAACTCATTCATTTCTTCCAATTCCTACATGTCCCGGAACAAACATGAAGGTGAGGTGACCCTACGGGCAACAGACCTCCGAAGCGATTCAATCCACTGTCTACGTTCAGAACCCACATCGACCTTTCGTAACATGCTCATTGAATCACTCAGTACATAAACGTTGGTATAGTTCTCTGGTAATATGTCTACAGAGATGTTTCTCTTTCTTATAAACAGCCATGTCCTCTTCATCTAGACCAGAGATCCATAAAGTTAGCAATTGTTGGAAGCGTTTGTGGTAGTTTTCCCTGGTGTTTCTATGTAGACAAACATTTAAGAGAATGTGGTTATAATAATACAATTAGTAGGTAAGCATGGTCGAATGGATACGAACGCATGTTCTTAAACATCCGGTGTGCTGATGCCAAGGTAAGGGGTTCAGCCCCTACACCGGACAGTTGGACTAAAATGTTGACCTATCGTCCTTGACTTGGGGACGTAAACTACAAGTACCTCTGAAGTCAGAGTGAGTTCGCCTGATGGCGAGGGACACTGTTAATAGGGAGAGCTAAACACACGCAAAATTCAGTCCAGAATTACAAGAAGTAGCGTGTGTGGAATACGCTTGAGCTCAAAGTGAGCGAGCGCATAAACAAAAAAGTTATGTAATCCTGATACAATAGTCAAACATAATGCTACCAGTTTTCCTTAGACATAAATAGCACAGCGATGCTGTAACAATAATGCCCAGGGTTCTCTGTGTATTCTCAGTTGGCAATGAGCACAACCCAGCCACATCCCTCCTTGAGTTTATGCGCAAAACCGGCATCTCTAGAGGCACCAAGGGATGTTGCTTTGAAGGAGGATGTGGAGTCTGTTTGGTGACTGTCAAGTTCCTGGACCCCCTCACAGGCAAGCTCAGATTGTATACAGTCAACTCGGTGAGTACACAAAGCTGCATGTATGGACCCTGTTGTAAACCTAGATGTCAGGAGGCAATGGAAACAATGATTTATTAATAAGTTGTTGTTCCTGTCTTCGACTTATTCAATTATTGATTATGTGGTTGTTTCGGGATTTCGGGATTTTTGGGATTGGTTGTTTCGGGGGTTGTCAGAGGGATTTAATTATTCAATTATGCCTTGTGGAGAGGTGTAATTGGGATTCCGGCGCTTGTGACTACTGTGTTGTCTTCGATTCCTTCCATATTTTCAAGAGCAGTGTTTTATAGGATCAAGTAAATTTCCTATGGGTTGATATTATTTTGCAACAGAAAGTAAAAACAGGGCTTTCAATAACAGAAAAACTAAAATATGTGTGATTACAAAGCAAACCTTGTCAAATGTAACATTAAAGTGAATGAAACCAATCTCAAACTGTTCAGTGTATTTAAGTATTTGGGTATTTTAATAACAACAGATGGAAGATGTTTTAAAGAAGTAACATGTAAAATAGTTCAAGAAAAGACGCCATTTCAGAAGATGACAAATATTCTCTGCAATGTTTCTTTGTCAAACATGAGGCTGATCACAATGTCCTTCAGATGGCATGCAACATATTTTTGTTAATGTACTTACTTTAGTGTCATTTCTATTTTTGTTTGTTGTTATCTGTTTTGTGTTGTTGTTGGCTGATGACAGCTTGTTTACTCCATTGTTTTTGTGATTGTATTTTGCAAAGTCGACCTACACTTCGAGTTGTCAGTGATTTACTTAAAAGAAAACCGTAACTGAAGGCAAAGTTCTTGGAAAGAGGCTTTGGTCGACCAAAATAAAGGTGGACACAGGACATTAAAGACACCTTGGGTGTGAAAATGCATGGAAATATTTAGAGCCTTTCTGTAACATGATTATGGTGAGAAAAAGAGTGTTGAAGTGCTACATAGAAACTGTACTTTTGTATGAATGTTAGACTTGGATAATGAGCAGATAAGCTGAAAAACATTAATGGCACTGGAAATATGATTTCTTAAAGGGGGGGGGGGGGGGGGGAATAGAATACCATGAACAGACAGAAAACTAACGAACAAGTCCTTCAAGAAATTAATGAAAACCTTAAACTGATTAAAGAAATCAGACGTAGACAGTCAAGTTATGAGAAGAAATAAAGTGAAGAACTTGGTGACAACTGGAAGAATTAAACAGAGAAGAAAAAGTGGAGAGCAGTGAGGTAAATATCTAGATGGATTGGCCACATGGCATAATATAGACAAAAACAGAGAACTAATCCATGGCTCTAGAGATCATGTTTTTTTAATGGCGAAACATAACCACCCGCGATGTAGTTTAGCTCGGCCGAATGGACAAGAGTACATGCTCTTAAACTTCTGGTGTGCCAATGCTGAGGTAGCGTGTTCAACCCCTGCATTAGTTAGTTGGACTAAAATTCTGATTTCTCATCCTTGAGTTGGGGTCGTAAATTATAACCACCCCTGAAGTTTGAGTGGGCTCACCTGATGGCGAAGGACACTGGTAATAAGGAACGCTAATTCACACGCAAAAATCAGCCCAGTGCACTAGAAGTAACAGCTTGAATATGAACTACGCTTGAGTTCAAAGCGAGCGAACGCAAATAAAAAAAACATTCTTATCGACGTGGCATGTGATGCTGCTGCTCTGTTACAATTGAGACTTCTGTTTATTTCCGTGAACAGTGTTGTCTTCAATTATACACATGTGATGGCCTGGAGGTGACCACAATTGAAGGTCTTGGGAACACCAGGACTGGACTGCACCCCATACAAGACAGACTGGCCAAGTTTGATGGCGCACAGTGTGGGTTCTGCACGCCCGGGCAGATCATGAACATGTATGGGTGAGTAGTGAACAGTTATTCTTCTGTAGGTGCCTGATTTATTACTAGGTACAGATAGATCATCACGAACTGGAGAGAATCGCGCTGCAGGAAGTGACCAAAGGATCTGACCAATATTCAGAACTCATAGGACACATAATCAGACTGCTACTGGTGCCATTGGTATTGGGACTCTTCGCTGGCTGTTGAAGATGAGGACAGAGCACGTATTGGAATGTCTCGAGTGCTATGATGTTAGTTCTTGACGCAACTCAATTCCTTTTCACTGAGTATTACACGTATATTCTTCTTCAACACTTCAGTACCTTGTCTAAAGCTAGCGTCTCTACCATAAATCTCTAATTCTCAGTCTCCGGCTCGCTCTGTCTCTTTGTCTCTGTCTCATTATCTGTCTCATTATCTCTCTCCCTCTCTCTCTCTCTTTCTCTAGGTCAGCCTCAGACTGTCTCTCTCTCTCTCATCTAAAGTAAACATCATCGACCATGACTCTCTAATTCTCTGTCTCTGGCTCCCTCTATCATACTCTTGTTGTCTCTCTCTCTCTCTCTCTCTCTCTCTCTCTCTCTTTCTGTCTCCATCTTTCTGTCTCAGTCTGTCTGTCAGTCTCAGACTCTCTCTCTCTCTCTCTCTCTCTCTCTCTCTCTCTCTCTCTCTCTCTCACTCTCTCTCTCTCTCTTGCTCTTTGTCTCTCCTCGTATAACATTACTCACTAATAATCTGTCTCTGTCGGTCTCTCTAAATAAAGTTCGTTCGTTCGTTCTCTCTCTTTCTATCTGAGTATCTCTCTCTCTCTTTATGTGTCTATCTGTTTCTGTCTCTGTCTCTCTGTCTCTCTCTCTCTCTCTCTCTCTCTCTCTGTGTCTCCCTCTTTCTGTCTGAGTCTGTCTGTCAGTCTCAGACACTCTCTCTCTCTCTCTCTCTCTCTCTCTCTCTCTCTCTCTCTCTCTCTCTCTCTCTCTTTCTAAGATATTCTAATGACATTACAGTTTCGTATATTATTATTATACGCCTACATACATGTTTCCCTGACTTCATCTGCAGACCCAGTGGGCATGTGTTCAAAACCCACTATAAGGGTGGATTTTCTCAATTTACCTTGTCTCCAAGGCCACCTAGCCTAAATGGGTACTCGGAAATGTCCTGGGAAGTCCAGAGGTCAGTGAGGTATTGACCAAAACCAATTGAGTGCCGACTGGTCCATAAAATATGGGGCTCGCACCATATACCCAATTCGCCTCTTGGATGTAAAGGAATCCTTTATGTTTAACTCTTTCATTTCGTCTTTTGAAAATGTGTTGCATTCTGTTATATTAACATGTTATTAACAGAAATATAATATCAGGAATATAATATAACATAAGGGACATGAAATAAACTATGAAAACAATATAATATAAGGAACATAATATACATAAATTAAATAACAAACTATAACACTGCGATTTTTTTTTTTTTTTTTTTTTTTTTTTGTTTGTTTTTTTTGCGTTCTCTGTCTTTGAACTCAATCGTAGTTCATACACGTGTAATTACTTCTAGTGCACTTGACCGATTTGTGGCGTGTGGATTAGATTTCCCTATTATCAGTGTCCCTGGCCTTCTGATTTCTGAGGTGCTAGTAATTTCTGACCTCAATTCAGGGATGAGAAATCAACATTTTAGTCCAGCTGATCGATGTATGGGTTGAACCCGCTACCGGAAGTTTCAGAGCGAATGACCTTATCTGTTCGACCATGCTGACCTTGATCTGCGAACTACTATGGTGTCTATTAAGAAGTAGATGATTAGTCATTCTTAACGAAACTTTTGGAATATTTGTTACAACTGTCCTCTACATTTTGATCTGCCTAACTTGATGGTGACGGTTGCCATTTTGACGTACCCAATTCTGAGAGGGTGTGGGAGGAGGGGGGAATTGAGATAAATACAGAGAGGCAGTAAGAGAAAGAAATAGCCAGAGAGAGAGAGAGAGATAAAAAGAGCGAGAGTAAGAGAGAAGGAGAGAGGGACTTAAAAGACAAAGAAAGTGCTTGAAAGAGTGAAAAAGAGAGCGACGAGAGAGAATCATATGAGTGTGCCACCCAATCAAAAACAACATGTTTACAAATGGTTGTCTTGGTTGTCCTTTACCCCCAGCCTCCTACAAGACAATCCTACGCCAACCATGCAGCAGGTAGAGGATTCATTTGATGCAACCATCTGCAGATGTACAGGTGAGTACTAGTGGCAATTGCACACACATGCTCACTAATAACTTTCTTAAATACACAGTTTGGAATTACATTTATTCATGTCATTGCTTGAGGCAATTGTGATCAAATCATCTTTGTAATGGTTAAAATTAAAGTCATGTTTATATAATATGTATTTATTATCTTTCATTGCTCACGAAGTGCAGGCAATTCAACCCTACAATACAATCATTGACGTCAGATAGTTCTTATGCTGCTCATGTTTATTTTACAGATACCACACAGTTTACCTTTCTTTATTAAAACTCTTCTCATTTAATGTTAGTTGCATATCCTTTACAGGACTTGGCAGTCAACCCTATCATTTTCGGCTGTTTGGGATTTCTTGGCAAGTTTATGTTAAGTAGTTTGTCATTGTATTCTGAATGACCGACACTCGTACCGTTGTGTGAAACCCAAACAAGGCGGTCTGCTGCCAAATGACCCACATATGTGCTTCGAAAGCGGTTTGTAGGATTGCGAATCGCGTTTGTAACCCCTTGAAAACTGCGCGTGCTTCTTATGTAAGCGTGTATTAATTAAAAACATATGAACTATGTTAATTAATTTCGTCATAACTGTCTTCCTCTTCTTCGTTCCTCTTTCGAGGGGAGAGTGTCACACCGAGTTGTGAACCTCACAAGTCTGTGTGTCACACCAAGTTGTGCACTTCTCATATCAGTGTGTCACACCAAGTTGTGCACCTCACAGGTCAGTGTGTCACACCTAGTTGTGCACCTCACAAGTCAGTGTGTCACACCAAGTTGTGCACCTCACAGGTCAGTGTGCCACACCAAGTTGTGCACCTCACAAGTCAGTGTGTCACACCTAGTTGTGCACCTCACGAGTCAGTGTGTCACACCTAGTTGTGCACCTCACAAGTCAGTGTGTCACACCAAGTTGTGCACTTCTCATATCAGTGTGTCACACCAAGTTGTGCACCTCACAGGTCAGTGTGTCACACCTAGTTGTGCACCTCACAAGTCAGTATGTCACACCAAGTTGTGCACCTCACAGGTCAGTGTGTCACACCTAGTTGTGCACCTCACAAGTCAGTGTGTCACACCTAGTTGTGCACCTCACAAGTCAGTGTGTCACACCTAGTTGTGCACCTCACGAGTCAGTGTGTCACACCACGTTGTACACCTCTCATATCAGTGTGTCACACCAAGTTGTGCACCTCAAAGGTCAGTGTGTCACACCAAGTTGTGCACCTCAGAGGTCGGTGTGTCACATCAAGTTGTGCACCTCACAGGTTAGTGTGTCACATCAAGTTGTGCACCTCACAGGTCAGTGTGTCACACCAAGTTGTGCACCTCAGAGGTCGGTGTGTCACATCAAGTTGTGCACCTCACAGGTTAGTGTGTCACACCAAGTTGTGCACTTCTCATTTCAGTGTGTGACACCAAGTTGTGCACCTCAAGGTCAGTGTGCCACACCAAGTTGTGCAACTTAGAGGTCGCTGTGTCACACCAAGTTGTGCACGTCACAAGTCAGTGTGTCACACCAAGTTGTGCACCTCATGGGTAAGTGTGTCAGACCTAGTTGTGCACCTCACAAGTCAGTGTGTCACACCAAGTTGTGCACCTTTCATATCAGTGTGTCACACCAAGTTGTGCACCTCACAGGTCAGTGTGCCACACCAAGTTGTGCACCTTAGAGGTCGGTGTGTCACACCAAGTTGTGCACGTCAGAAGTCAGTGTGTCACACAAAGTTGTGCACCTCACAGGTCAGTGTGTCACACCTAGTTGTGCACCTCACAAGTCAATGTGTCACACCAAGTTGTGCACTTCTCATATCAGTGTGTCACATCAAGTTGTGCACCTCACAGGTCAGTGTGTCACACCAAGTTGTGCACGTCACAAGTCAGTGTGTCACACCAAGTTGTACACCTCAGAGGTCAGTGTGTCACACCAAGTTGTGCACGTCAGAAGTCAGTGTGTCACACCAAGTTGTGCACGTCAGAAGTCAGTGTGTCACACCAAGTTGTGCACCTCACAGGTCAGTGTGTCACACCTAGTTGTGCACCTCACAGGTCAGTGTGTCACACCTAGTTGTGCACCTCACTAGTCAGTGTGTCACACCTAGTTGTGCAGCTCACAAGTCAGTGTGTCAGACCTAGTTGTGCACCTCACAAGTCAGTGTGTCACACCAAGTTGTGCACCTCTCATATCAGTGTGTCACACCAGGTTGTGCACCTCACAAGTCAGTGTGTCACACCAAGTTGTACACTTCACAGGTCTGTGTGTCACACCAAGTTGTACACCTCACAGGTCAGTGTGTCACACCAAGTTGTACACCTCACAGGTCAGTGTGTCACACCAAGTTGTGCACCTCACAGGTCAGTGTGTCACACCAAGTTGTACAACTCACAGGTCAGTGTGTCACACCAAGTTGTGCACCTCACAGGTCAGTGTTTCACACCAAGTTGTACACCTCAGAGGTCAGTGTGTCACACCAAGTTGTACACCTCAGAGGTCAGTGTGTCACACCAAGTTGTACACCTCAGAGGTCAGTGTGTCACACCAAGTTGTACACCTCAGAGGTCAGTGTGTCACACCAAGTTGTACACCTCAGAGGTCAGTGTGTCACACCAAGTTGTACACCTCAGAGGTCAGTGTGTCACACCAAGTTGTGCACCTCATAAGTCAGTGTGTCACACCTAGTTGTGCACCTCACAGGTCAGTGTGTCACACCAAGTTGTGCACCTCAGAGGTCAGTGTGTCACACCAAGTTGTGCACCTCAGAGGTCAGTGTGTCACACCAAGTTGTGCACCGCAGAGGTCAGTGTGTCACACCAAGTTGTACACCTCAGAGGTCAGTGTGTCACACCAAGTTGTACACCTCAGAGGTCAGTGTGTCACACCAAGTTGTGCACCTCACATGTCAGTGTGTCACACAAAGTTGTGCACCTAACAGGTCAGTGTGTCACACCAAGTTGTACACCTCACAGGTCAGTGTGTCACACCAAGTTGTGCACCTCACAGGTCAGTGTGTCACACCAAGTTGTGCACCTCACATGTCAGTGTGTCACACAAAGTTGTGCACCTCACAGGTCAGTGTGTCACACCAAGTTGTGCACCTCAGAGGTCAGTGTGTCACACCAAGTTGTGCACCTCACAGGTCAGTGTGTCACACAAAGTTGTGCACCTCACAGGTCAGTGAGTCTGACTTGGGCATGTATTTGTGTCAGGTTTGTCTCCTCTAGACAGATTCCATCCAAGATCAAGGGATAGGGTTCCAGTTCTAACCATTTTGCCAGGGCTCTGCCTTGTGACCTGCCCTTTGATATTTTCAACAGTCTTGGGATGATTACAGTGCACATCTTGCACATGGGACCTCCTTTTTTTCGAACTTATCTGAGAAAGCTAAGTATCCAGTCTAACTACCCAGGGCATCGGGGGGAGGGGGGGGGGGTGCGGTGAGAGGCATGTAATATTATTAGACACCTATGGTTCTTGGAAAGTTTCCAAGCCCTATGCAGGGATCGAGCTGTGTACCTTTTAAGCCTGAGGTGGACATAGTTACCTGTCAGTAAACGTCTCCCCAAAGGGTTGATATAATTGTCAATAGAGGTCATACGCCTGACTTCGCTACTGAATTCAAAGTATGATAATATATGATATTGAAGAGGGACTATCTATTTTTTATAGTGCATGTCGTGTAGCGTTTGATCATATCTGTCCACATCCTTCTGTCTCGTATCCATGCCGTGAGAAGTTGGTGATCATGTCTGTCCTCAGCCTTCTGTCTCGTGTGCTGCCAATCTTCTTATAGTCCATGCCGTGAGAAGTTGGTCACCATGTCTGTCCACAGCCCTCTGTCTCGTGTGCTGTCAATCTTCTTATAGTCCAGGCCGTGTGGCATTTGATCATGTCAGTCCACAGCTTTCTGTCTTGTGTACTGCCAGTCTTCTTATAGTCCAAGCTGGGTGGCTTTTGATCATGTCTGTTCACAGCCTTCTGTCTTGTGTACTGCCGGTCATTTCAGATACGGATGTTTCTCCATGTCATGATGTCAGACTGTCTAGCATCTTCTCTCGTAGTCTCCCGCTGCCTCTCCTTATCTCCACCTTGCCTGTTGTCGGCATGTTGACCAACTTTCCCCTTCTCATGACATGCACAAAGAAAGCGGACTGTCTTCTTCTGGTGCAAGTTAACAACTTCTCTTTGTGAATTAAATTCGTTCAAGATATCCTCATACTCTTACATCAGTCCACGGTGTTCTCATCATGCTTGTATAAAACTAAATCTCCGCAGCCTCCACATAATTTCCCACATGACTGTTAACTGGCCATGATTCACTTCTGTGCATCAGCACTGGCTCAATATAGCCCACAGAAACTGGTTTCCTTACCTCCATTAACACAGATAAATTGGAGACAATGTTGTTTTCATCTTGTGGAATCCTACCTTGCTTGGGCTATTCTTCTTCTGCGTTCGTCCGGAATGTTGTTTTGGACGTAATTTCGTTGTGTCTGTTTATAGCAGAGCTGCGATATTTGCACCTTAAGGCCGACACTTCCGACCTCTTCAGGTTTTTGTTGATTAATGAGCAGAGAGGAGGAATAGGCAGAAAAAAGAAATGAGTAAAAAGACTAAATGATCGAAGTAGAATTTATCATAGAGGATAAGTGAGTACTGAGGAGAAATTACTAGAGATGAGAAATTAATAGAGACGTGAAATGAGCAGAGAGAATAAAAGAGCTTAGAGGTGAAATGAACAGAGAAGAGAAACAAGTAGAGAAGAGAAATGAGAAGATAGGAGTAATGGACAGAGATGTGAAATGAGTAGAGAGGATATATGAAAGAAGAGGAGAAAAGAGCAGATAAGAGAAATTTTCAGAGAGGAGAAATGTGCAGAGAGGAGAACAGAGACGAGGAAGAGAGGAGAAATTATTAGAGAGGAGAAAAATTAGAGATGAAAAAAGAGTAGAGTATAGAATGTACATGTACTAGTTATTGTGAGTTTGCATACTTAACAGATAAATTATACATGAACCAACAACATCGATTTTTAGTAATTTTGAGTTTAAATATTTAGCCTTTCAAATACCATGTGATTAATGAAAAGATCAAGCAAAACAAGAAATCTCTTTTCAATGCAAATATGATATATTAAAATGTTTTGCGTATCCTTTTACAGGACTTAGCTGTCAACAGCAGCATCTTTCAGCTGTCTGTTGATCTCTTGGCAAGATTACGCTCAGTAGTTTGCCATTGCTTTCTGAGCGGCCGGCTCAGTATCCGCAAGTCACGAGCGGGGGTCGAACCACCTCAGTTCTCGCTCCGCTGCGAGACTCTGCGTGATAAACGGGATTACAGAGAGAAAGTGTTGTAACCCCACAGCCAGAGAGACCGGCTGATATATTAAGCCTAGACATTAACAACAATGCATATCATAAAACTCTGATAGACAGTTACAGATCAATCCTGCATGACATAAATTAAAAACTTTAACTTCATTTATCTTGCAGGCTACAGATCAATCCTGGATGCTATGAAATCATTTGCCTCTGATGCTCCACCTAATTTAACAGGAAATGGAGGAGTGATTGACATTGAGGTACATGATAATAAATCATACCATGGTTGGTTGGATGATTGGCTATAGGTTGCTTGGTTGATGCATTGGCTGGTTATTTACTAGGTGCATTGGTTGGTTGGAGCACTGGTTTGTTAGTGGTGGTAAATTGGTTTTTGGTCACTTGAAACGTCACCAAAATTTCGAGAGAACAATAATGGAGGTGTATATGCCTGGGAAGAGAGGAGAGGAAGGTTAAGAGAAGATGGGTGCAGGATGTGGCGGCTGATCTCCTGGTGGGTATATCGGACGCTGGACATCTTGCTTATAATGGAGAATTTTTTCGAAAGGTTGTTATGGGCGTGACGATCTGCAAAGAACATGCTATTTAATTAATTAATTAAACGAGACAATTAATTATTTAAATTAATTACCAATTAATTAAATTGGTTTGTTAGTTTGTTAGCTGCTTGGCCGGTAGGTGGGTTGGTTATTTGCGTGGATTGTAAATTATTTTATTTGATCGTTGGTTGATTACTTGGTTGGTTGGTTTGTGTGGTGGTTTGCAAGTGGGCTGGTTAGTTGGTTTGTTAGATGATTGTCTTCTTGGTTGGTTACTTGGTTAGGTATTTGCTTAGATAGTAACTTGGCTTGTCTGATCTTTGGTTTATTATTTGGTTGGATGGTTAATTGGTTCGTTAGTATGTTATTTTATTATTACTATTATTAACATCATTATTATTGTGAGTGGTTGGACATTTGGATGGATTGGTAAAACTCTAGCTACGTTAATAGCTAACTGGGCTGGTGATGTAACGAGAATGGGCTCGTTACTTGCCAAGTTGAGGATAAGTGAATGAATAAACAACGTGTTTATATTGTCAAATCTGTCACTCACTGCACGTACAGATGTCATGTAGTTTATATTTTATTCCACACATCATTTCCTTTTATATGGCTTCTGATTTAAGAGTCAGTTAAGTCGAACGCTCTAAGGCACTGCGTTAAGATACATTCTTCTGATAGAAATAGAAACAGTTACATTCCAATTCCAAATTTCAAACAATAAATATACCAAATTCGGTCTTGTTTAACCTGCCTCCTCGGCGTTGGTTATTGTTGAGATCCGTTGTTCTTGTGTGTATTTAACCCTGTTTTTTGTCTTGTGCGCTCTTACGTGTGAGTCCTACCTCAGACTGGTTGCATAAGCGTTTGTGTCTGTGACGTCAGCTGTGGGTTTGGTCGGCTGCTATCCTTTGAGCCAGTCTCCTCTTGTGGTTTCCTTTGCCGGTGGAGGCTCCTGGCTCGACTGGTTGCAGTCCTTATAAGGATTTTTTATTTGGTCTTTTTGCTTCCTTTTTTGTGTATTGTCTGTAGGAGCTTTTCGATGTTTTCATTTTCATCCTTGCGCCTTTTTTCACTTTCGATTTTGAGTTTCTGTTGCTTTTCGATTTCTTCCTCCTCGGTCAGCCATGGGATGATCTCTTCGTCTTCTATATAGTACGAGTGGTCAGGTTCGTTCTCAAAGTCATAGAATGTATCTGGGTATCTGGGTAGGCCAGGTTTAAACCCTTGACTCTGGCAAATGAGACCGGCTTCATGTGCTACCAATGTAAAACTTGGACATTATCCAAATCACACTTTCGTAAAATCAACACCTGCGAGATTAGATGCTTGAAAATAGCTGCCAACTAATTTATCCATGACCGAGTAAGAAATTATGTTTTCAGACAAAAAGTATGATCAAAACCTTGTATGCAACGGCCACATACATTGAAAGACAGAAGATCAAATAGTTTGGCCATCTCGTTAGAATGCAACACCATCGACTACCAGCATGGTCCTACAATAAAGATAATCTGACATGACAGCAAGAAGATGCCCAAGAAGAAAATGGATTGACGACAGCGACGACATTGTACATTCACACGGAATGACACTATCGGGCGCTGGAGTGCCAACAATTCCTCCTCATGACTCTTAACGGCAAAAGTGGAAAATGATGATGACCCAAACTAGAACATTTATAGTATGTACGATTCAAGTATTCAGATATTTGAATCATCGCCGGTGCTACGGGAATTTGTGCATTGTGCATATATTATCCTTATCTGATCTACTGGAATAGACTAGATGAAGTATCAGAGTGTAATGAAGGTTAGTGCGAACTGTGCAGGTTAGGGTTTTCGTTTTGCCCCCGAAAGAAAAATATCCACACCTTACCGAGGATTTGAACCTGGGTCTCCTGAAGGAGAATCCGGCATTCTATCTGACTGGCCCGCCGAAGAACTAGTCGAGCTCACACGGAATGTCAGATATATTTTTTCTTGTAAATCAACTTGATTCGTGTTTCTTGTCTGATTTAGGAGCTGGATGGCAAGTTATGCAAGAAGACAGGAAAGGCATGCAATGGTCACTGCGCCGGCCATGCCACAAATGGTAAAAGCCACCCTTGTGAGAACAGTGTGCCCAAACGGCTACATATTGTCACTGACCAGGCACAATGGTTTAAACCCTTGACTCTGGCAGAGCTGTGTCAGCTGTTGAAGCAGTATGCTACTCAAAACTACAGCTTGGTGTTTGGAAACTCGGGCTTCGGTTGGTAGATTTATGTGAATGCTCGTAACAGTTTTTATTCATATGTCACGCTATGTCCATAACATGGAGATGATACTCCAATTTATGTGTTTATTTACAATATTTTAGTAGAAGAGCTGATCTGTTAAAGCGATGTTTTGCAAGATGGGTTGAGTCAAGAATTGACATCACAGCACTCAGGCCATTCCCATAGGTGCTCCGTCCTCATCAGCAACAGCTAGCGAAGAGACCCAATACTACTGGTATCAGTTCTGATTATGTGTCCGTCTGACTTGAGTTTTGAGTGTCGGCCAGATCCCCTGGTCACTTCTTACAGCACTATTCTCTGGAAGCCATGATCATCTTCTGTTATAATACACACGATTCCAAATAACCATGACTATATTTACCTTATCATGCACTGATACTCCAGCAAGAGGTACAGACTCAGCCAATCCGTCCGCCTACTCGTTTCCTATCACACCAGCATGTCCTGAGGGAAAGATTCAACAAATGCTGTCTATTTTAAATCAATGTCTTCAGTTTAATAATTATAGTGAATGTCTTCTGTACGTGGCTGTTACTTTCTCTGTAGAATCTTCTTCCGTAGGTGCCTGGTCTTTGGCAGAATTTGCTGATCTGAATTTTATGTCTCTCTGTCATCTAAATATTGAGCACAACCCACTACTGGCAACGCTGATCGTATTCTGGTATGAACAAAAGGCCTATTCACGTCAATATGGAAGCACTATACTCGAGTTTCGCTCTCATTTGAGCTCGTCAGTAGTGCATATCCCTGACCGGATCCGGAAACAAGCCCCGGATCACTGGCGTGTGAAGAGGGTGTGTAACCACGCGGCACACGCTGGACACACCAAATTATCATAACAGAATATTACAACGTTACCCATCGTAGGCTATTCTCAAGATTGCCCAATCGCCGCGACTAACGTCCGTCAATCGATGTGGACCCGAACTATCAGGACTTCTCACTGGCAAAGAACACCAGGCCTCCTGAAAACAGGCCTCTGTCATCTAATATTTTAGTAAAGTTGCCATTGACTGTAAAATTATTTATTGTCCAAGTTACAAATGAACCTTTTTCTGATTTCCTCTGTTTCTCTTTCCCAGTATTTTCTGCACATAAGACTACTTTCTATTTTCATTACAGTACAGTGCTCAGTGATGATGATTTCTTTATAGTTCTGTTGAGCAATCTAGCAACACCTAAGTTCATAAATTCACCTCCCAACTGCATTCAGTGGACAGAATTATATAACACAATTGGTTTAGTGATATGCCTTTGTGATCAACCCAGAATTGTTTCCAATCTTAACAGTTTGTATAATATAATCAGTTAATTGTTTCTACATATCGATAGTTTCTTTTTCTCTTTCCATATTCTTGATAACAGGTTTGACATTCGTTGTTATTTCTTTTTTACATTATGCTAAATAATGATAAAACAATTTCAGAATCTTAACAATTGAAATAACCTATGTATAACCCCAAAAAAATTACATTTACACATCTTCTTTTTTCGTCAACCAACTCTATTCAGGTCATCTTATTTTTAGCTATTCCATTCATCTTCGCCACGTCCTCCCTATATTATTCTGTTCTGTCTCTACGTCTCTTCTCATTGTGTCTTGTGGGCTTCCTGGTTTTATTTTGCAGTAGGTACACAAACCGTTGCTGTAATTCTAACATTGTATTTTTGGTTGTGAATCATATGTATGACGTGAATTTAGATCTTTTTTACACGTATTTGTGCTCAGCCCTTTTGAGAGCTTAAAGGGCTGGCATTTAGCAGAATAAAGTCATTGTAGAGACTTTACTCCCATTCCGTTGCTGAAGTATCATCTCCACAGGGACTGTCTTAAACAGCTCTTCTTTTCCTCTCCAAACAGAAACCCGCGAATGTCCAAGCACTGTACTGGGAATTCAGATCTGTCTAGACACACATTAGTATATAACCAGATTATGGTTCAGCATAGCACATTGGACAAAATGGAGTTCGGCTTATGTTGGTAATTTTCCATTCATGGATTTCATATATTTCACCACGAACTGGCTCCAACCACATACCCAGAGGGAAGGATTGACTGATGAAAGAAATATACATATCTATTAACAGCTTAGTTGTGTGCACTTGCTTACAATGTTTTCTTTATTTTTTTTTTTTTGTGCAGGAGTTTTTGGTGAACTTGGACCTTGGAATTACAGTATTCTCATTGACATTAGAGGAGTGCAAGAACTGTACACAGTTGACGTAAATATTGAACTGTTTACCTAATCTTAATGTACACAGTCGACGTAAATATTGAACTGTTTACTTAATCTTACTGTACACAGTCGACGTAAATATGAACTGTTTACCTAATGTTACTGTACACAGTCGAGGTAAATATGAACTGTTTACCTAATCTTACTGTACACAGTCGACGTAAATATGAACTGTTTACCTAATCTTACTGTACACAGTCGACGTAAATATGAACTGTTTATTTAATCGTACTGATCAAAAAGGTTTACAAGAGTTTAAATGGCAAGGGGAACGACTTCATTACACCTGGTGTGATCCTATATGGCTCGGTCTCTTTCCGCAGGGTAGCCTGCCGAAAGTTCGCAGGAAGTATGACCTCCGTAGCTCCTGCGACGATCCCCAGGAATCTCTGAGAAAATTGCGCTTGTGAAGGTCGTAGATCAGAATCGAAGCCACAACCTTAGGAGTTGGAGGCAAGCGGCATAACCACTACCCCACAGTGATTCCCTTCTTTTTCATCATAAGCATCGCAAAGGGATTTAATTTGAAAGGGAAATAGCTGGCATCTTGTTAACCTAGCAAATAGATAGATGTGGTATGGGCCGATCCGGTAGACACAGGGCAATAAAAGCATACTGGGCGTTACAATGTTTGAGGAAAAAGAACTGACATGGGATCAAGAATCTTTGTGGCATGTGATAATAAACCTGAAATTCTGCAAAGGCTTTACAATATAATACAGATGCAATTTTTTGGATTGGAAACACTTTTTGGGTATGGAAATATTTTGTATGTGGCTTGTTTTTTATGTGGCTTATTTTTTATGTGGCTTGTTTTTTATGTGGCTTATATATCCCACATTTCATAGACAAATGCTGGCGATTTGGAAGCAGACTACCTATTTGTGCTGGTTTTTATATAATTGTACGTGTGCCGGTTGTTCAGAAAGTAATGGCAAACTACTCAACATAAACTTGACAATACATCACAAACAGCCCCTCCCCCAGGGAAAAAATGCAGAGGTTGACTGTGGCGTCCTGGAAAGGATATCCGAGTGTGTGTTTGTTTTTTTATTAATGTCCATAACCCACGACTATATGTTTGAATTGGCCCTGTATAATACATAAGATTTCATCTTCTAGCTTCCAGTTGCAATGACTTACTTCAGAAGCTGAATGTAACGAATGTTTTAATACTGAAGCTACACAAAGAAATCACACATGTCCTGACATAAAAGAACATTCAGTAGCATCAGAATCTGCCCATTAAAATTATGATTGCTAATACTATAGTAATCCTAGTACAGAAGGATTCATGTATGTCGAGGATATGGAGTCGGGCTCGATATAGTAATGACCAAACTACACATGGGGGTAATAGAGCAATTTCAGATTAGCTTGAAACAGGTTTGGCTTATAGGTAGGACGTCTGTGTTTTTAAATGTAGCACCTAATACACTTCAAGGTGTAAATGATAAGGAGTTATAAACAATATGACACTTTATGCACCTCACTCTTCCTGGTCCAGAAGAATTGTTCGGATATATAGCATTTTCGGGTAAGCGCAAAAATATGTAGGAGGATAGGAGTGGCAGTTGCGCAATGGTAAATTATTATCAATCACTATTGTAAATACTTAAACACATGGAACCAGACAGCATGCAGTAATTACCCACATGGTCCTACTCTGACACTAGACAGAGCAAAGTAAACCACAATTTTTAGACTCCGCTTAGATTGCAAGCCCATCTTTACGAAATGCAAGCCACATAAATGTACCAATGCAATTGCAAAAAGTGCACCCATACTACTAAACTCTTACTGCATGTAGATCCTCTGTCTGATGTCTTGATGGCTGAAAATGGCTCCAGGAGATGAAACTGAAAGAGAAACTTTGGGGCGCCTGCAACAACCTCCTACTGATGACCAGATCCATGAGTGCAGCTTATCATTTTGTCTACACTACCGACCACAGGAATGTCCCCAGAGAGGCAGTGTGGTTAATCGAATCAAGTGATGACTGAATCTGCAACCTTGACAACACTACAAGTCAAAACTACTGACGCCAGACATGAGCGCTATTTAGAGAGCCAAAGAAGAATATTCAATCAACAATGAAGTAGCATCAGCCACTACATGCTGAATAAGATGCTGAAAGTTGGATTCGAACCCTTGGAGGCTGCATGTTTCGATGTACCTTGAGAATAATCTGTCAACTAACTAATTAATTAATGCATCACTAATTAATTAATCAAAGGAAGGACATTAAATTTATATAAACATCCAATTGTCTTTTTGCCCTGTCTGAAACCTGGCTGTACTTGTGAGTGTCTTGCACGTAAGATACCAATTTATAGATTTACACATGTTTATAACTGACAGTGTAATCATGAATTTGTTTCAGTTAACTCCAAGTGATCACATTACATTCGGAGCCAATGTGACCCTGACAGCACTTAAAGAAGTGTTTGAGAAAACCACAGATCCCGGCCTGCCCTATGCTGCAGATTTTGCAAAACATTTGGGGCAATCTGCATCTTCAAGTCTGAGAAATGTACGCGCTTTTACATCATTTATAACTCTTAAAACGGCGCTCATAATTGTGCTTTTCTTGATATTTCTTAGGAGTCAGTTTAGAAGCATTACTGTTGTTGGTATATTTTGATATTTCTTGAGAGTCAGTTTACAAGCATTACTAGTGTCGGCATATTTTGATATTCCTCGCGAGCCCTTCGGTAAGGTGTGGATTTTTTTCTGTCGGGGGGGGGGGGGGGGCAAAAAGAAAACCCTAACCTGCACAGTTCGCCGCTATTGCACTAGCCAGGCAGCCTTAATTCGTCAGGCTGAATACCCCCTACCATACACCGCAAGGTACTGTATAGGCAGTAAATGACAGTTATGACTTATGTTTGTATATTTTGATATTTCTTTGGAGTCAGTTTAGAAGCATTAATAATGTTCGTATATTCTGATATTTCTTGGGAGTCTGCTTAGACTGGCCAGGAAGGAACAATGGCAAATGAATATTGCAGACATCTTGGGCTTGGGGGTGCATAAGATGGGAGAAATGGCCAGAGATCGAGAGACTGTTCGATGCACTGTGATAAGGGCGACCTTCCGGAAAAGACCTTCTACATGATGCTGTGGTTATTCATAAATGTTGTTTTATATAATGAAATGTGCATACATTTAGAGATTATTTAAAAAAAAGAAATAAAAATTATTCAGCCTTTTGAAAACCATATCAATTGTTTGATTAGTCTGTTGATCAATTAATACTCTATTCAGGACTTCACATGTCCTTCTTGGATGTTGTTTAAACCAGGTGTTGCTGTCAAGTTCATGTTCTTTTACCCATTCAAGAAGTCTGTTTCCCTCTCATTTCGTTCTCCCAACCAATGTTTATCCACGGTGCACCCATCCCGTTGTTTTCCTACTTTTGCATTACAGTCTTCAGTTATGAATTTTTATTTTTTGTTTATTTATTTTATTTTATTTTTTTTTTTGAATTTTTACATGTCTTCAAAGCATTATCCAAGTCAATATACAATTCCTCTACACTATCTTCACTGCGTTCTCCTTTCAGGACAAATATTTGAATGATGTTTATGTCCACAGGTCTGCCGATTAACTTCACCAATAGAACCCTATCTGACACTGCCCAATATCCTTTAACAGATTTTGATGTTTCTAGATCCAAGAAAGTTGCTACGCCTCTTTGCCTTTCCTCACCTCCAAAATATATAATCTTAATATCCTTCCCGATCTTAATTCTTGTCCTTTTCTATCTCGTCTCACACATTCTTAAGATATTAATACTCTCTTTTCCTATTTCTTGGTTGATGTTATCCAATTTTCCAATTGCGCTTAAAGAACGAACATTTCATGCTGCCAATTACAGTGTTGCTATCCTTTTGTGGCATTCTGTGATTTGACGAATCATGATTAACTAGGCATCTTTAAAGAAGGTAGTTCGCCATTGCTTTCCTTCATGGTAGTGACCGTACTGGTAAGTGATCGTAGTCATTGTCCGTTTAAAGCAGTGGTTCTCAACCTTTTTTGGCCCATTCCCCCTTCACCAAATTTTCAGAACGCCATTCCCCCCCCCCCCCTTCCTATCAAAAATTTGGCCCGTTCCCCCCCCCCCTTCACCGTATTTTCAGAACGTCATTTCCCCCCCCCCCCCGTCATATTTCCTATCTAAAAATCCCCTCGCCCCTACACAGTATACGTAAAAGTGGAAGGCAAATGTAATAGCATATACTAAAACAAGTCTAGACATCCACATAAAACATGATTTGTGGGTCTACTTACTTTATAAAATGAATTTTATAGAAGGACGAGACATACATAACTGTAAAGTATGAAGGGAAAAACTATGTCAGGTAATCGGTTCTTGTATTAACACGATCTTGAAATGGTCTTCATTCCCCCCCCCCCTGGAAACCATGAAATTCCCCCCGGGGGGGGGGGAGGGGGAATTCCCCACCAGTTGAGAACCACTGGTTTAAAGAGATCCTCTGCCTAACATCGTGAAACTTGAGACCATAATCAAAATCTATCTGTTGGCTGCCGTCAAAATTCCATCCACCACCTGCCTTCCGTGGTTTCTTATGAAAACATTCCAAAATCGGTTATGAAATAGACCACATCCTCTTCAGAAAAATAAAACCACGTCTCTCTCAGAAAAACACAACTCCTCCGTCGCCTTGTTACCGGAAGTGTAACGTAACTAAAAAATATAAATATATATTCTCAGATGATCTCTTGGGCGGGCAATCTGGCAATGAAGAACCGGCACCACGAATTTGGCTCTGATGTTTTCACCATACTTGAGACTGTTGGGACAAAAGTCACTGTTGGTAAGATTATGTTATCCCTTTTTTTACAATATTCGTCTTTGAATTGTTCCTTTCTAGCTTAGTATACTCTCGTGAAAATATATATATACATAGTCTTAAAAACTTGCGTCGGGAAAAGTAAGTAAATAAGTAACCGATTTTTACAGAATCTGCCTTAAGGCACATTTGGGAATTTTGTGCTTGACGCATATTTTTATATAAAAATCTTATATGTAAAAATACGGGCCTACTCGAGGGCATCAGCCAGTTTTATTAAGCATGGGTAGTCATTTATTCTTTGTCATTTTGAATTTACGCCTTGACCATGACTTCGAAACGTTCGCTTCTCCTTCTCTCTCTCTCTTTCTCTCTCTCCCTCTCCCTCTCTCTCACTCTCTCTCTCTCTCCCTCCCTCTCTCCCTCTCTCTTCTCTCTCTCCCTCTCTCTTACCCTCTCTCACCCTCTTTTTCTCTCTCACTCTCTCTCCCTCTCCCTCTCTCACCCTCTCTCTCCCTCTCTATCTCCCAGTCTCTCCCTCTTTCTCCCTCTCTCCCTCTATTCTCTCTCTCTCCCTCCTCTCTCTCTCTCTCTCTCTCTCTCTCTCTCTCTCTCTCTCTCTCTGTGTGATGGTGGTTTTATTGTTATTTTCAATTAATCTAGATCATTCCACATATTTTATGGTTTTATTTGGACTTCATTAAAACATAATTTGGGTGTGCTGTTCTAGGGATCTGTTAGTAGACGCCAAAGAGTTTTTCTTGTAGAGTGCCTGGTCAGATGTAGTTTCTGATGTAGGAGTTGTTGTTTACACCACACAGTAGTGCAATGGTTAGGCCGCTTGCCTGCCGGCTCAGTTAATTTACCTGTATGTATTTTACCTTTGTGTACTCTACTGATTTAACTTACTTTACCCTTTCTTACTTTTCTTGCTTTACCATTACTTACTCTACCTTTGTTACACTGTTGTGCATTTACCTACATTTTTCACTTTACCCTTACCTGTTTTACTTATATTTTCTTTACATTTACTTACTTTACCTTTACTTACTGTATTTAATGTACTTTCTTTACTTCTGTTTACGATATTTACTTTACTTACTTTACTTTGTTTAGTATATGTTTGTCCGTCGTTGCCGAAGAGGTTTATTTTGTCATATGTCAGTCCAACACTGGGTTTGGGGGTGGTTTATTAGACTCACCTCTGCCTGGTATTGTCTGTAACAACCTGCAAATCTACCCATTAGAGAACTCCTGTTTGAGGACGACCAAGCACTAATAGCAAAATCAGAAGCTGAATTACAAAACCACATGAATATTCTAAACGAAATGTGTAGGGAACATAACATGAAAATTAGCACAAGTAAAACAGAGGTACTGACTATAACTAAAGAAGAACAAGCAACACAGATTTACCTAAACGAACATCCCTTGAAACAAGTAAAGAGTTTCAAGTACTTAGGAAGTATAATATCATCAAATGGCAAATCAGAAGACGAGATCGAAAATAGATGCAATAAGGCAAACCAACTCATTGGACAAATGGCACCAATACAAAAGAACAAACATGTATCAATAACTACTAAGAAAGCACTTTACAACACAATCTTCCTACCAACTCTATGTTACCAATGCCAAACCTGGACAATGGCAGAAAAAGAGAACAGAAAAATCACAACAACAGAAATGAGATTCCTGAGAAGAATACTCAACGTATCAAGAAGAGATAATAAGAACAGAAATTAAGAAATCAGGACTAAAGTGTGGGTTATAGCTGCACTAGATTTTATTAGAAAGCAGCAAGTCAAATGGTTTGGCCATGCAAGTAGGTTACCATCCAACAGCATACCACAACAAGCAATGATGTAGAGACCAGAGGGAAGCAGAGGAAGAGGCCGACCACGTAAACGATGGACGCAGGGAATAACGGAGTCTATTGGAATATCGATACATGAAGCCCATAAGCGGGCACTATCCCGCTGTTTATACTTCACCTCGACACCGCAAGGTACAAGAGGAACATGATGAGATGAGATGAGATGAGATGAGAATGAATGTATAGGAATGCTGACGGTCTATTACAAACAAATAATCCTACATTTGATATTCTTATGGCACACCTCCCATGTACGGTTGCTCAATCCCAAAGTGTTTAAGTCACTGTTCCAGCAAAGAGTTTCTTATGACACACCTCCCGTGTATGTTTCCTCAATTCCAAAGTGTTTAAAAGTCACTGTTCCAGCAAGTATTTTCTTATGACACACCTCCCTTGTATGTTTCCTCAATTCCAAAGGGAAAGTCACTGTTCCAGCAAAGATTTTCTTATGGCACACCTCCCGTGTATGTTTTTTCCTATTCCAAAGTGTTCACAAGTAACAGTTCCATCAAAGATTTTCTTATGGTACACCGCCTATGTATGTTCCCTCTATTACAAAGTGTTCAAACATCATTGTTCCATCACAGATTTTCTTAAGCCACACCGCTCATGTATATTCGCTCCATTACAAAGTGTTCAAAAGTCATTGTCCCATCAAAGATTTTCTTATCGCACACCGTCTATATTTGTTCCCTCAATTACAAAGTGTTCAAACGTTATGGCACCTCAAAGATTCTCTTATGGCACACCACCCGCGTATGTTTCCTCGCTTCTAAAGTGGTTGCCTAAGAAAAAAATTTCATATTGCATGCCCACATGTGTGTTTCCTTCATGTTTTAGTGTTCTAAAGTTGTTCCCGCTGTCGCTTGTTTTCCCAGGAGAGAGTTGGAATCAACAAGCACATCTTCAAACTTATTATCTGTTGGGATTATTGACTGACTTTTGTCTACACCCCTCCCTTCTGTCTTCCCTTCCATATATCTATTTCTTTCACTCTCTCTGTTATTCTCTCAACACATACTCTGACAACAGTTCCTTTCAACAATAAATAACAGATTTATTAAGAAAAACTATGTCTGGTGTATGTATGAACTGTGTATATGTAGTTGGTATTGTCTGCTAGTGTGAATGCAAGATAGGACGGTTGATCTCGTATGTGCATTAGTTCTTCTCGTCTTTTCTGTCAGCCAAAACACAGGACTGCACACACAGAAATGGAGTGATCTCACCATGAATGATCTCCTCCTGCTTGAGTCGGGAATTAATCCAATTCTTGAAGAAAACAACTGTTCAGTGTCTTATCACCAGAAAATAATCCGATTTGGTAAGTCACTGAAGTTCATATATTTCCCGGTTTGGACGGTATTATAATCCACCTCTGAATACACACCGCCACTATCCGACATTGTCTAGAGTTACTATGAATGTTCTACACCATGTCTATGGTTAACAAAGTTTAATGTTTCGGCACAGTGCAATTGCATGCAGTTTTAAGTATCCCTGCTTGCCACAGGTTAACGTCTTTTCCTTTTAAGGGTTTCAGTTGTATATTTGTTTGAGCATACAGTGTTCTGTATTTGACGTTAAGTTATCACTTCTTCATATTAAAACTTGTCAATGTTCTTGTTGTTTCTAAGTAGGTACTTTATTTGCTCCAGTAACCTTCATCTCTTCTATGATTTCAATAGGAGATTTGAACCTGTGGAGAAGATAGGTAATCTGGTGATATGCGTCTGCTTCATATAATTTTCTTATGTGATAGTCCTTTTCTAGCCATACTGAAAAGCCTCCAAAAAACATACGGACATACGATTTCTGAGTGCACTAAAGTTTACAGGACTAGATACACGAATGCAATTTCACACATTAAGAACAAACAACTATATCCCTATGCCACTATTACTCTAATATTAGTGTTACCTTATATATATATCTATAGAATTAATGTAAGTCCCCGAATCGAAATTTATCCGCAGCCAAACACTCTATCCCATTATAAGGGAGGATATTTCTATTCATTACAGGACACATAATTCTATCTTTCCGTCCAGTTTGGTATCACACTAACCAGAAACCCCATGTTCAGCTTTTTATATTGCGTGTCCCATTCTCCGTTGATTGTTTGATATCCATACATCAACAGTCGCATTTGCCGTTCCCGTAACATCAAACGTTCAGTGAAATCACGTATACGTCCGGCCGCTCCGTTCTCCGCTGTTGCGCTGGTCCTCTGTCCATCGCTCGTTTGCACTTCAAAGCATTCTCCGTTCATTTTTCCGTCGGCCGATCGTCCCGTTTCTCCGTGTCCGTCAGATCGTCAAGCAATGAACTTTACGAACACCTGTATCCTATTTTCATATCTGTGTCGGTCAATGCTCTTTTATTCGTCCTCCTCTCAGAATGAAGTACACGATTGTTAACCCTTCTCCTTCCTTGTATTTTAATATGTAAGTTATCAAGGAATCATTAAACTGCAGTTTTTTGTTTTTTTTTTGACATAGGCCCCCTCTTAAGAGAGTTGACCGCGTCGACTCTTCATCCCTGTAGTTTTGATTCCTATGATCCTCCAACTTATTCCTCTTCCTCTGGAGTTGGATGTCTAGATAAGAAATCCGCTCCTACATTCTCCTTACCAGAAATGTATTCCACTGTGAAGTCCTGTTGCAACAACAACGTCCATCACATCCACCGTGCGTTGAGCTTCTGCGAAGTAGCTATTAACATCACGTGTTGATGATATGATTGGATCCTCACATGGATCAACACCTCATCCAGTAGGCGACCTCATATGCACCCTACCATACTACTCATGACTGAAACTAGTGTTGGCTCATCGCTCCGGTACGTTCAGTCGGCCTCCTTTCCACTGGCGTAAGCGATGGCTCACAATACAGAGGGATTGTCCCATCCTGATTGTAACACTGCTTCCATGTCCTCTTGGTTTCCCCCGGCTTTGCCTCTGGGGATGTTCCACCTCGTCCTCGTTGGACCGAGTCGTCTTTCCCAAATCTCCTGGACTTTTGCTTCCAGGACCATCTTGGGCGATATTGTATCTGGTCAGCCAATCTTCGGTTGGGGTCCTGGGTATTTCTCGCCTTTCCCGACGTTACCCACCCCTTTTGAACTTGGTTACCGGTGAAACTTTCACTCTTGTCCTTTCCCTGACTTGTGATTTCCCTCCTCCTGTCGTTGGGTAAATCTGACCTATCACGTACTTTCCCATAGGCTCTCCTATGTTGTACTGGCGATCTCTGGTCTTCGTCTGGACTGGTAACTTTTGTCCCAATGGCTGCCATCACCATAAAGTGCGAAGCTTTGCTCCCGGATCTCTCCTCATATTTCCTAATGAGATGTCTAGGGAGATTTTTCTGCTCTTCCCCGATCCTTAGTTTGTAGATGTTCTTGGACACAACCTTTTCCACGGGATAAGGTCCTTTCCATCCTACTTGGAGTATATTGGTCTCTGCTGGAACCCACACTTCCACTTTGTCTTCCACTTTAAGAGCTATTTTACTCTTAGTCCGCTTGTTGGGTGGTGCGTTCTGGCACTCCGAACAAGACTTCAACCACCGGCGTCCATCTCCGGTCATTCCTGGCCAGCAATAATGGCCGGAAATTTGCTGCAAGGTCTCTCTGACACCAATATGTCGATTCTCGCCTATGATGTGTCCACTCTGAAGAATGTGAGGACGGTGGGTCTCTGGAACCACCCACTGCTCGTGCAGGTTATCTCCCCTCCCAGCTCTCCGATAGAGTAGTCGATTCTTCAAAAAGTACTGTCCCCGTTCTATTGGCTCAACACTTCTTTGCAGCTTCCTGTAGCAAGGACGCAACGTAGTATCCTTCCTCTGGGCAGTATGCAATTCTCCTATCCCTGAGTTGTCGCATAGTGTCTCTGCCTCTTTTTCCTTCCCTTGAGATCCACTGACTACTGTTCCCTTGTGGGCTGGCTGTTTGGGCATTCCCAAAAAGACATATTTCGTACCAAGGATTATGGGAAATAAGGAGTCAGATAATACAGCAGCTGGAATAATGCCCGTGACGTACCTGGATTTAATCTCCACCTTGACGATTGGCAGAGTCATGGTAACAGCACTCCTCATTGCCGGCTGTATCTCTATGGTCTCCCCTGTAAGTTGGTCTGGGCTTACCAAGCTGGCGTCCACCACCGCTTCCCCATCCAAACCTGTATCGTAGAGACAAGCAACCTGCTGGCCATTGACTTCAATCAGTTCGACCACAGGTGGTCTCTCTTGGTCCTGAGTGTCTTTCATCTCCTTGACCGTTTCCTTGCCTTCCTCTTTTGATTCCTCGAGGTTGGTTATGCAATTGGCGTCTTCTGCCTTGCATCTGCAGTCCACAGTATTATGTGTTTTCGACCGGCAGTGTGTGCACCATGTTCTCTTCCTAGATTTCCGTGTGTCCTTGTTGTTCCTATCTCCTTCTCCGACCTCAGCCTTGTCTGTGATCACCGTTGTAGGAATCACTTTGCATGCTGCGAAGTAAGAACTTTTAGGTTTCGATCTGCAGTCCTTCGTGTTATGAGATGGCACTTTGCAGAATGAACACCACTTCTCCGACCACTGTCGTTTCGCTGAAGAATTCGAGGTGCTCTGGTTTCCTTCCTTCACCTTCTCTGAACTCTCCTCTGTGTGCTTTATATAAGGTTCCACTTTTTCTCCTTCCCAATTCTTAGGTTTCTTTTTCTCTTGTTTCTCCTGACCTTTGGTTTGAATACTGAGTTCCGCAGCCTCCCCATGTACCTCTACGAATCGTTCCGCCAGCTTATTCACAACATCAATCCGTTCCGCCCCTTGTTCTCCCAAGAAGGTTCTGAGAGGTTTCGACATTTGCTTTCGCATCTGGTCGACCACCATCATCTCTTCGAGACTCTCATAATCCCTCTTGAATTCTGCCAAGTCCATCCATTTCTGGAGATAGGATTTCAGCCTCAGACTGTAGGCGGCGAATAGTTCTCCCGGCTCTCTTCTAGACGATCTAAACTTCTTCCTATACGTTTGTGCTGTGACTTCATAATGTTTCATCAAAGCGGCTTTTAATTCCTCGTACTGATTTTCCTGTCCTGGTGGTAGGCGTGTGTAGACCTCGTACCCTGAACCACGTAAAGCCTGGGATAATTTAAGAGCCCATCGGGTTCTATCCAGTCCCATAGCGACTGCCATAGCCTCGAACCGATCCAAAAACTGGTATATCTTCTCTTTACTTTCATCAAAGACCGCCAAGGGAAACTTCATGGCATGGTAACCCTGTCCACTCATGTGGGTTGCCCCAGGTGAAGATGAACTTCCTTCCGCTGCATCTATTTCACCCTTAGTTTGTGTCTTGAGTTCTAACTCTTTCAAGCGGTATTCATGTTCCATTTCTTGTCTCCTGGCAGTCTGTTCCATTTCCAGTTTCTTGGTCTCCTGGTCCATTTTCTTGGCCTCTTGTTCCATTTCCAGTCGCTTGGTCTCCTGTTCCAGTTTCTTGGCCTCTTGTTCCATTTCCATTCGTTTGGTCTCCTGTTCCAGTTTCTTGGCCTCTTGTTCCATTTCCATTCGTTTGGTCTCCTGTTCCAGTTTCTTGGCCTCTTGTTTCATTTCCATTCGTTTGGTCTCCACCTCTATTCTTCTCACTTCCACCTCGGCCTTTCGATCTTCTCGTTCCGCTGGACGAATCTCTCGCTCTCTTTCCTGGATGTAATCAATTAGTTCCGAGCCAGCTAACCCAATTTCTTCTCCGTTGGCCCTAAGTTCTGCTGTTGTTAGTTTAGGAGTGGCCATATTCAAGAAGGTACGTCAGCTAATAGAGTACAGACCCTTCAAGGCAGTAAAGCAATACTCACTATAGAATTTTATTCTACCCAAAAACTTATATCATTTATCTATGTTTATCTAATATCATTAATCTACAACACCACACAGTACATCACAACCACTCTCTCATCCACAAGAAGAGATAAAGGATAAAGACTTATGTAGACCTGTGACCGTGTGACTAGGTATGTAATGTTCTTACCACCTATCCACATTCACTCTGTCTTGAACTTTCTCAATGTAAAGTCACCAACGTTAATGAAATGTTTCCACCATAAATGTAATGGCACCATATATCCAATGGACGTCCTTCCATTAAAAGTCATCAATGTATACTTATTTTTATTCCCATCAGTATGTCCCAAAATGTAGGTACTCCGCTATGCCTGTGCCAATATGCAGGTACCCCTCTATGCATATGTCCTGTTATGCCTCCAGGTCATATGGGTATTATTTTCTACCCCGCTCGCTCCACCAATTATGTCGCTTGTTTTCCCGGGAGAGAGTTGGAATCAACAAGCACATCTTCAAACTTATTATCTGTTGGGATTATTGACTGACTTTTGTCTACACCCCTCCATTCTGTCTTCCCTTCCATATATCTATTTCTTTCACTCTCTCTGTTATTCTCTCAACACATACTCTGACAACAGTTCCTTTCAACAATAAATAACAGATTTATTAAGAAAAACTATGTCTGGTGTATGTATGGACTGTGTATATGTAGTTGGTATTGTCTGCTAGTGTGAATGCAAGATAGGACGGTTGATCTCGTATGTGCATTAGTTCTTCTCGTCTTTTCTGTCAGCCAAAACACAGGACTGCACACACAGAAATGGAGTGATCTCACCATGAATGATCTCCTCCTGCTTGAGTCGGGAATTAATCCAATTCTTGAAGAAAACAACTGTTCAATGTCTTATCACCAGAAAATAATCCGATTTGGTAAGTCACTGAAGTTCATATATTTCCCGGTTTGGACGGTATTATAATCCACCTCTGAATACACACCGCCACTATCCGACATTGTCTAGAGTTACTATGAATGTTCTACACCATGTCTATGGTTAACAAAGTTTAATGTTTCGGCACAGTGCAATTGCATGCAGTTTTAAGTATCCCTGCTTGCCACATGTTAACGTCTTTTCCTTTTAAGGGTTTCAGTTGTATATTTGTTTGAGCATACAGTGTTCTGTATTTGACGTTAAGTTATCACTTCTTCATATTAAAACTTGTCTATGTTCTTGTTGTTTCTAAGTAGGTACTTCATTTGCTCCAGTGTAGTAACCTTCATCTCTTCTATGATTTCAATAGGAGATTTGAACCTGTGGAGAAGATAGGTAATCTGGTGATATGCGTCTGCTTCATATAATTTTCTTATGTGATAGTCCTTTTCTAGCCATACTGAAAAGCCTCCGAAAAACATACGGACATACGATTTCTGAGTGCACAAAAGCTTACAGGACTAGATACATACACGAATGCAATTTCACACATTAAGAACAAACAACTATATCCCTATGCCACTATTACTCTAATATTAGTGTTACCTTATATATATATATATCTATAGAATTAATGTAAGTCCCCGAATCGAAATTTATCCGCAGCCAAGCACTCTATCCCATTATAAGGGAGGATATTTCTATTCATTACAGGACACATAATTCTATCTTTCCGTCCAGTTTGGTATCACACTAAACAGAAACTCCATGTTCAGCTTTTTATATTGCGTGTCCCATTCTCCGTTGATTGTTTGATATCCATACATCAACAGTCGCATTTGCCGTTCCCGTAACATCAAACGTTCAGTGAAATCACGTATACGTCCGGCCGCTCCGTTCTCCGCTGTTGCGCTGGTCCTCTGTCCATCGCTCGTTTGCACTTCAAAGCATTCTCCGTTCATTTTCCCGTCGGCCGATCGTCCCGTTTCTCCGTGTCCGTCAGATCGTCAAGCAATGAACTTTACGAACACCTGTATCCTATTTTCATATCTGTGTCGGTCAATGCTCTTTTATTCGTCCTCCTCTCAGAATGAAGTACACGATTGTTAACCCTTCTCCTTCCTTGTATTTTAATATGTAAGTTATCAAGGAATCATTAAACTGCAGTTTTTTTTTGTGACACCCGCAAAGATTTTCATATGGACATTCTTAGTGTATGTTTCCTTGATTCCTAAGTGTTCTAAAGGTGATCCAGAAGAGATTTTCTTATGGAATGCCGTCCATGTATAACTGTCATTTACTGCCAATATAGTACCTTGCGGTGTATGGCAGAGGGGTCTTTGAGCCTGAGGAATAAAGGCCGCCTGGCTAGTGCAGTCGCCGCGAACTGTGCAGGTTAGGATTTTCTTTTTGCCCCCGGCAGAAAAAAATCCGACACCTTACCGAGGGATCGAACCCGGGTCTCCCGAACGAGAGTCCGGCGTTCTAGCCACTCGGCCAGCCGCTCCTCTGCCGTCCATATATAATTCCTCAATTTCATAGAGTTCTGAAGTCATTATTCCAGCAAGGATTTGACTTTGCCAAACAGTCCTCTCTCTCTCTCTCTCTCTCTCTCTCTCTCTCTCTCTCTCTCTCTCTCTCTCTCTCTCTCTCTCTCTCTCTCTCTCTCTCTCTCTCTCTCTCTCTCTTATAAGCTGCACTTTATTAATCTGCACCCAGTTATCAAAGTCAGTGCCACAATTCCCCAACTGAAGATTGTTTTTGTTTGCCTGACAAGAGTGCTGTGCAGGGTGCCAAACTAGAATAGTCAACCAAAGCAGAAATGGTATCATCGATTGCTACATCATGAGAGCAATACCGAAAGGCGATCTTAACATGTATGGATTGAATGGTCCGATGAGCAATGAGGATGATCAAATGAATAACTCACTTTGATGCCTTTTTGGGCAAAGTGCTCCCTTGTTCAAGTTAAACTGATCATAGAATTTTTGTTTTCTGTAACAGGAATGATATATTTGACATGTGAATGCATTTACAGTGGATGGCAATGGATCCAGTCAGCAGTACTCACTGCCAGATTTCCTGTCTGTAGACCTCAAGGGGAAAGTTATTGTGTCCATGACTCTGCCCAAGTATAACACTCCAGGAATTATCATCAGGACAACGAGAACTGCCCATAGGCTGCAGGTAACTAACTGTACTGTACTGGCACCTGGCCATCTTGACAGACGATATTTACTGTGGGTTTTTTTTTAAGACATAATAACCTCTCCATAGCACAACGCCTGGGCTGAATTATAGAGACCATGTGTTGCCCATGCAGCATGATCCCTATCTGGGCCTGTCTAGTTTACACCAGTCGAAAAGTAACACCAATACATCTGGAACAAGACAAGCTGCAGAAGATGTCAGTTAAGCAAAGCAATGTTCTAACTGCGCCTAACGGAGCATTGATTCTAGACCAGATGCTGATCAAGGCTTTTAGGGCCGGGTCTTTCCTGCCATGACATTTAGTCTTTAGGTTGCATTTCTTTGCAACAGGATAAGGCTTGTACCCTCCCTATTGTGCTCCTCCACCCGAAACTATGTGTACAATGTGGGTTGTGAGGTTTGGTGAGCGCCACCCAACATTCGGCGGTAACAGAAAGGCAGAACCGTCTACTGGCATATGGTAGCTCAGTGGTATCTGACTAACACCTAATCTACTAACTATACTGCTATATTTCTTTAAGATAGGCGTATATCACAGAACAAGTCCGAAACATGTTCGTATTTCGTCAATGTTCGTCAATGTGAGTAAAAATGTAACAAAAACACTGCTCAAATATTAAATATGGTATGTACACAACTGAAAGCAAAATAATTGTGACGAATTTGACATTTCAGTTTCTGCTGTAGAATCAAGCCCACATCTATTATTCACTGTTTATGAAAGCTTAAAACCTCATTAGCCAGCTGGCATTGGTATGGTGCTTAAGTTCATGAATGCACTTGTAGATTATGCAATCTAAGACAGCTGAAGCACTTTATTAAATATGGAAAAACAAAGAAATCGATTCATCATTCCAAGGTTTTATGCTTTCTTTCCTTCTTCAGCTGTTTATGTCCAGACCGTTCTGACTTTAATTGTTTCTTACATGAAAGTTTACTTTATAGTAATACATGTTTGGATGTTTGAAAATGAAGCAATTACATAAAAACATTGTTGCGTAGATAGAGTTCAATGAACAATTCATAAGGAATGGGTTAAAGTAAAAACTTCCCGGGGACAAATTCAGCTCAGTGAGATGGGTGATCGGGGTAGCTAAACGTAGGAGCAAGACTATCGCAGAGCAGGAAAGTGTATATTCAAACTTGTTACATAGCATGGGAATGGACGAGCAGGCGACCATGTAGGCTCTGACTCCATTCAATAAGACAGGCTGTTGTAATTAAACTTATGTTTATCTCCCCTTTATTATAGTCTCATAAGCTGAGGCTTCATGCGCCCACATTAGGTAAAAGTATAGTGTGTGTGTGTGTGTGTGTGTGTGTGTGTGTGTGCGTGCGCGTGTGTGTGTGTGTGTGTGTGTGTGTGTGTGTGTGTTCCGTTCCAGTATTTCTATAAGCCATTTCTGATAATCTATGTGGTGACTTGTGGTGGAAGACAATATATAGTAAATGTATGGGACAGAAATGGAATTAGCCTGCAAACAAAGCTGAAAGTCTACAGAGCAGTTGTATTATCCACACTGCTATATGCTTGTGAAACCTGGACTGTTTATCAGCGACACGCTAGGAAACTAAACCACTTCCACACAGTCTGCTTTAAGAAGTTACTGAAGATTAAATGGCAAGACAAGATCCCAGAAACTGAAGTCCTAGAAAGAGCGTCCATGCCCAGTATCCACACTCTACTAATTAAGAATCAGATTCGCTGTGCTGGTCACTTGACTCGCATGCCAGATCACAGGCTCCCTAAACGAATTTTTTACGGCGAGTTGCGTTGTGGTAAACGCTCCCAAAGCGGCCAGAGGAAACGTTTTAAAGACACTGAAAATCTCACTGAATGCTTTTGGAATTCATCAAGACACCTGGGAGACTGCAGCCAGAGACCGAAATTCGTGGCGTGCATCATTACGCAAGGGTGCAGTCACTTGTGAGGCAACCAGGACAGCAAGAGCTGTGATGAAAAGACAGAACAGAAAAATCACTGCAGAAAGTCCTCCTCCAGAAAAGTCAAGCATTCTTTGTCCACATTTTCAAAGAACATTTCGAGCCAAAATAGGCATTATCAGCCATCTTAGTTCTCACGGCTCCATACCTTCAACCCCACTGGATGAAATGAATGGTCATCATCATTCTTGATGGACAAACAACACAACACCAGCGGAAACTTGTAACTTGAAGTTTTTGGCTTTTGGTGATCCAGCATGCTTCCGTTGCATGCTCTCTCTTTTGCTGCTCGACTCAAAGTAGTAACACCATGATTCATCGCCTGCCACTATGCGGAAGAGAAATGCTTCACCCTCCACTCTGTAACGCAGCAAGTGGTTCAAACACCATCCCATGCGTTCCTCTTTTTGGTGGTCGGTCACCATCCATGGTACCCACTGTGAACACACCTTCCGTTATTGTAGCTTCTTACGAACGACCTTTTGAATTGTCCCAATTGACAGATCAAATTCTTTTGCTAGCGAACGTATGCTTCGACAACAGTTCATCTGTACTGTACTGCTGCATCAATTTTGGCGATAGTTTTTTTTTTCTGTTGCAACAATATGCGCTTGACCCGGCCGTGGAAGATCTGTCGTGAACTGACGTCCTTTCCGAAACATTCGTGCCCAGCCTGTCACTGCTGTCTTCGACACACATTTGTTACCGTACACTGCCTGCATTCTTCGATGAATATCCACTGGTCGACATCCTTCAAATGAAAGAAACTGAATCACCGCTCTTTGAGCTTCTTCGGACGGATTTTGGATCAACACTGTCATTTTCTCAATGGTCAGAAACAGAACCTATGCATCATGGGACGATAAGCACGTGCTCTTTTATTCATTGGTCAGTGCTTATCACATGACTATGACATGATCATGTTCAACATACGCAATTATGCGCGGTGCGGCACGAACGGATTTCACATGAACGCCCCTTATATAATTAGATTCAAATGTTAGGGGGCGTGAGATATGATTATATTCAAATACTACGGGACGTGAGATATAATTAGATACAAATGTTAGGGAACGTGAGAAATGGTTAGATTCAAATATTAGAGGACGTGAGATATGATTATATTCAAATACTACGGGACGTGAGATATAATTAGATTCAAATGTTAGGGGACGTGAGATGTAGTTAGAATCAAACATTAGAGGACGTGAGATATGATTATATTCAAATACTACGGGACGTGAGATATAATTAGATTCAAATATTATAGGACGTGAGATATGATTATATTCAAATACTACGGGACGTGAGATATAATTAGATTCAAATGTTAGGGGACGTGAGGTATATTTAGAATCAAATATTAGAGAACGTGAGATATAGTTCTTCTTCTTCAGCGTTCCGAGCCATTGAGGTTCTTTGCTGCAGATACAATCCGTCTCCATTCGTCTCTCTGGTTGACCTTCTCTTGCCAGTCGTTGATTCCAAGTGCTTGTAGGTCTGTATATATATTATCTCTCCACCGTCGCCTTGGTCTACCTCGGGGTCTACGGTCATTTATTTCCTGAGTGTTAGCGAGTTGTGTTTCCCTATTGTCTTCCATTGTAGTCTATTAGCCTTCATGATACCAATGATTAGCGGGAACTTAAACAGATCATAAATGTCTTTGTTACTTCTTCTTTTCCACTCTCCACGTTGTGTATCCTTAATGGGTCCAAAGATGCGTCTTAAAACTTTGTTCTCAAAGGTTTGTAACAAGGCTTCGTCTCCTTTAGTTGTACTCCAGATTTCAGAGCCATACAGCACAACTGGTCTGATCAGTGTTTTGTATATTGTGATTTTGGTGTTACGAGATAGCCCATTTGATTTTAGTAGATATTGTAGTGCACAGTATATCTTATTTCCAGAATTGATTCTATTTTGTATTTCTTCCCTTATGATGTTGGAGCATTTGAAGATTGTACCCAGGTATTTGTATGTGTCCGTTCTTTTAATGGTCATATTATCTATTTGTATGTGGCCAGAGGTTTTAGCCATTCCTTCTCTTGAAATTACCATATATTCTGTCTTATCTTGGTTGATAACCAGCCCCATCTGTTGGGCTCTTTTTCCTTTAAGTTAGTCAATATTTCCAATATCTTTTGTTCATTTTCCCCTATAATATCTATATCATCTTCATAACCAGGCAGCTTGGATGTTCCTCCAATATCATATTCCTCCTTTACCTTCCTTACAACTTTCTCTTGAGCCAGATTGAAGAGTAGTGGCGATAGTGCATCACCTTATTTCAAGCCAGAGGTTATTTGGAAAGGGTCTGATTTCCTGCCTTAATATGTTACTATATTATAAGTATCTTCCATGCATAGTCTGGTCATGTTGATTAACTTTCTTGGTATTCCAAATTCCTGCATAGCATTCCATAGACTATTCCTATGGACACTATCATAAGCCTTTTTAAAATCCACAAAAATGTTATGGAGATCTCTTTTATATTCCCAATTGTTCTCGACTATTTGTTGTTAGATAAATATCTGATCTATTGTAGATTTGTTTTGTCTAAAACCCGCCTGGTAGTCACCGAATATGTTTCTGAATATGGTTTTAGTCTATTTAGTAATACCGCTGATAGTATCTTATAGCTTGTGGACAGTAGTGATATTCCTCTATAATTTTCAAATTGGAACTTGTCTCCTTTCTTAAAGATAGGTATCAATAATGACTCTTTCCAGTCATGGGGTAATTCTTCTGTCCTCCAGATTTTTATTATTAGTTCGTATAGCTTTAGATGTAATGCATGGCCACCTTCCTTTATAAATTCTGCAGCAATTCCATCAGCCCCTGTTGCCTTATAGTTATTAAGACATGTGATTACATACAGGGTTTCTTCAAATGTAGGTTCTTCAATTTGTGGTTCACATGTTAGAACCTCTTCCTGTGGGAAAGTGTTACTTGGAGCTTCACAATTTAGTAATTCAATAAAATATTCTTTCCATGTGTTGCACATTTCCTCATTGGTATTTATCATATTTCCATTTTTGTCTTTTAAACCATATGTGTTGTGTTGGTGCCCTCGTTTCATTGACTTCAGTTCTTTAAAAAGTTTTCTGGATTCATTTTTCTGGTGATTAGTTTCCATATCTTTGATTATATTACTCATATATTCTCGCTTCTGCTGTCTGACTATTTTTGTAGCCTCTTTACATTCATTTCTATAATGCTCTTCCTTTTGGATGTTATTGATGTCATTTAACCATACATGTCTGGCATTCTTCTTCCTAATGACTGCTTCTTCACATTTTTGATTGAACCATATGTTCTTTCTTTTCGTGGTTAACACACCGAGACATTCTTCTGCGGTAGATTGAATTGTATTCTTGATGTTCAACCAAGTTTGGTCAACGCTTTCCTCCAAAGGATTTTGCAGAGTTTCAAGTTTACATTTTATTTCATCTGTAAATTTCTCTTGGACTGTAATTTCTCTGTTATATGTTGGGTGTAATCTTTGTAATTTAGTATAGAAAGCTCTCTTAAGTTTTATTTTAAATTTTGCTCCAACGAGGAAGTGGTCGCTGTGGCACTCAGCTCCTCTATAACTTCTAACTTGTTGTATGTTTGATGCATTTCTGTTGTTAATTAAAAAGTGATCTATCTGATTATAGGTTCTCTTGTCACATGATTTCCAAGTTTGTTTATGTATATCCTTTCTTTGTAGTCTGGTACTGCTAATCTGCAGTCCGTTGGCTTCTGCCAGATTGATGACTCTCCATCCATTATTATTTGAAGTTGTATGTAGGCTTTCCATACCGGCAACTTTTTTTATAAGTTTGCTCTCTACCTATTTTTGCATTGAAGTCTTCCAGCACAATCAGGATGTCCTGTTTGGGGGTTTCTTGTATGACATCTTCCAAATCATTATAAAAGTCTTCTTTAATATCATCTTCTTTCTCTTGCAATAGGTGCATGTACATTAACCATCGTTATATTTTTCCATTTACCTTTTAATCGTAGTTTACTAATTCTGTCATTAACAGCTTTAAAGTTTAGAACGTTCCCCCATAACTCTTTTTTGATGACAAAACCTGTTCCTAATTCATGTTTATTTTGGGTGTTCCCTCCATATATTACAATCATTCCATTTTGCTCTAAAGTACCCTCTCCTGGCCACCTTATTTCTTGAATTGCTGTTATATCCATTTGATATTCAACCAGCTCCCGGGTTAGTTCTTCAGCCGCTCCAGCTCGATATAGTTTCCTTACATTCCATGTTCCAAATCTCAAGAGTTCTTTAACGCTCCGAGGTCGTTGTCCAAATAAGTCAGTCCGAATTCGAGGCTTATGTATCTGTTTGGTAACAAAATAGTTTTTACAAAGGTGGGGATGTTAACCCCACGCTTCAACCCCCAACCTGGAGGACCAGGGCGTTTCTCTTTGTCTGTTCTCTACCCTTTGACCTGTCCGGCTTGGGAGGCCCTGCTAGTAGCTACGCTACCGCCGGCATAGCTCTCAGGGTCATTGAGAAACTCAAGCTCCCACACTACGACAAGGTGGAAACACAATCGGGGGAGTGAGATATGGTTAGATTCAAATATTAGAGTACGTGAGATATGATTAGACTCAAATATTAAAGGACGTGAGATATGATTAGATTAAAATATTAGAGGACGTGAGATATTATTAGATTTAAATATTAGAGGACGTGAGATATGATTAGATTAAAATATTAGAGGACGTGAGATATTATTAGATTCAAATATTAGAGGACGTGAGATATTATTAGATTCAAATATTAGAGGACGTGAGATATGATAAGATTCAAATGTTAGAGGACGTGAGATATGATTAGATTCAAATATTAGAAGACGTGAGATATGATTAGATTCTAATTTTACTGGACATGAGATATGATTAGATTCAAATATTAGGTTACGTGAGATATGAATAGATTCAAATATTAGAGGACATGAGATATGATTAGACTCAAATATTAGAGAACGTGAGATATTATTAGATTGAAATATTAGAGGACGTGAGTGCCAAGTAGCAGGTCAGACGAAATGACGTCAAAAAGCAATTGTAGGAAAACCTCCAACCAAATGATAGGAGAATCTAGAGGAGTGACGTGAGAAGGCAAGAAACGTCACAGGAGTAGTCAACAACAACAACATACAGACCTTGAGCTGATAGCTAGGAAGGCAGCACGATTCTAATCGCAGAAATAAGATTGGCTACAAACTGGCAGGACATCGCACTGATGGCTAATAAATGCTGGAGAGAAGAGCGAGATTATTAAGGCACGATTCATATTAGCTAGAAACGACGGAGAGATGCAAATGCAGAAATGGGGACTTAGCAAACATGGCAAGGTGACACAGAGGCTGACCGGTAATGAGCAGCAGCTGGCTAGAAGCAGTGAGACAATATATCAGCAGTTATAGTATAGCTTCACTTGTGCAACAATGATGTATATTATTTCAATACTGTCCCGCTTTGCTGAACAGACACGGTATTCTGGGAATTATTAATGTATTCCTTGATATTATAATTGATATGGGTGCACAAGCTTGAACACAGGCAATAAATGTCGCCATGACTGAGATATCTACCGGCTTCGGGTTATCTATCAATGTTGGCACAGCGCTTCCAGACGTTCTGTTCAAATGGTTGCACCCTGGGACAATGAGTTGTTTGCTGATGTTGATTGTTTATATCTTCAGTTACCGTTTGGCAGTGAGATATGATTAGATTCAAATATTGGAGGACGGGAGATATTAGTTTAGTTTAGTTTAGTCGATGGATCAACATCTCGGCACACGGGTGTAACCCATAAGTGCTCCGTTCTCTTCCTAACTCAAACCTGAGTCTGAAGAAACTCAGCTCAGTGCACGAACTCCGTAGCACCGGCAAGGATCCTGAAATACTTTGGGTAGATTTTTAACTCGAAATTTCGCCCGGGCGACGCCGTTAGGCTACTCTTTTTCGATTTCCAACTGCCAAGGGATCTTTTACGTGCACAACAATACACACGGGCGTCCGATCTCACTACCCAGAGACCAGGGGAAATTTTATTACTAGAATATAAACTTTACTGATGAAAATGTTTCGAGCTTTTACAATAACTAACTCAGTGGTTCTCAACCTTTTTTGGCCCATTCCCCCCTTCACCATATTTTCAGAACGCCATTCCCCCCCCCCTTTCCTATCAAAGATTTGGCCCGTTCCCCCCTTCACCGTATTTTCAGAACGTCATTCCCCCCCCCCCTTTCATATTTCCTATCTAAAAATCCCCTCACCCCTACACAGTATACGTAAAAGTGGAAGGCAAATGTAATAGCATATACTAAAACACGTCTAGACATCCACATAAAACATGATTTGTGGGTCTACTTACTTTATAAAATGAATATTAGAAGGACGAGACATACATAACTGTAAAGTATGAAGGGAAAAACTATGTCTAAGTAATCCAGTGTTTCCCAACGTGGGGCCCACGCCCCACAGGGGGGCAATTTGACTGTTAAGGGGGGCAATTCGAAAATGGAAGAAATCGGCTGAATATAACAAAACGGGGAGACTTGAGACTGAAGTTAACTAAATTGGAACCTGACATAAGATCTCTTTGCAGCAAGCATCAAGCGCAAGGATCTCACTAAATTTAAATAATACATAATTACTAATAATTAAAATAATATAGAAAAATCTTTCATTAAAATTATTTTGTACTTGAATTTCAGTTCTCCATTATATGTTTTGAAAATTTACTTACTGTGTTTGCTCAATAATTACCTAGTGATTTCTTCCTAAAACCTATCATTCAAGTTTCTTTAGTGAACATTTCAATTTTTGAATATTAAAAATAATGTATATGTTGAGGGGGGGAGGCGGGGGAGGGGGGCAATATGAATTTTAGAAAGGCTTAAGTGGGGCATGGTACAAAAAAGGTTGGGAAACACTGAAGTAATCGGTTCTTGTATTAACACAATCTTGAAATGGTCTTCATTCCCCCCCCCCCCCCTGGAAACCATGAAATTCCCCCGAGGGGGGGGGAATTCCCCACCGGTTGAGAACCACTGAACTAACTAGTACAATGCTTCTTCTTCTTATAGTCTATGCCATATGGCATTGGTGATCATATATGTCTACAGTCCTCTCTCTCTCTCTCATGCTTCCAATCATTTCTTATACCCACATTTCTCCATGCCATGTTGTCAAACTGTTCGCCATCTCTCTTAGTCTCCCCCTGCATCTCTTTCCCCTCCTGACTTTGTTTTGTGACGACAATCCTCTTCTCAAGACACGCCCTAAGAATATGGACTGTCTTCTTCTGATGCGTGTAACCATTTATTTTTATGAGTTAACTTCTTTCAAGATATCTTCATTGCTCTTTCTATCTGTCCACAGTTTTCCCATAATTGTTCTATAATACCACATCCCCGCAGTTTCCACATAATTCCTCACCTGCCTGCTAATTGTCTACGATTCTCTTCTGCACATCAGCACTGGGTCAATATATCTCTTAGGAACTCTTTTCCACATCTCGATGGACAAAGATAAATTGCAGAGAATCTTTTCTAATCTTGTGAAAATGTGCTTCCATATGTATGTCACCAATTTGCTCTTTCAGCTGTGTCATTGTCACGTGAATTCTGGCTACAACTTTCAAGTGGATGCCAGCAACAACTACCTGGTCAAGGCAAAGCCCAGTATCGTCATCCTAGGCATCAATGGTCAACTGGTGAGTTGTTCTCTGGATTAAATCTGCTGTCTGTGTACTACGCTTGTAAATGTGTAATGCACATCTCTTTATGAATGTGTTTTATTATAAGTAAATTAAAGGACTCCTTTCCACGATATGGGGGTGTATTGGTTATATGGTGCTTACCCCATATTCTTCAGTCGATCGGTATTCAATGGGGAATGTGACTAATATCACATCGGCCGCCTTAACTTCCCAGGAAACTGCATGGGTACCTATTTTAGGCTGGGTCGAACAGGAAGCTCAGTTCAATGAACAAATCTATACCATGATAGGGTTTAAACACATGAACACCAGGTCGGCGAGCAGTCGTGCTGCTGCGGCTGCTGTTTGTTGTTATTTTGTATTTAAATTAGAATGATATGTAATTTCCAAGGACAGGTAAAATAATCAGAATCAAAGTTATGCAAAAGGCCCGTTCAAAAATAAATGTGATTACCAACATTAGGATAAGACAATCGTTTCTTTTAGTCATCATGTTATGACATGAGCCTAGCTTAATTGGCATTAAGAATTTTCTTGGGCAGTAAAAGCGACTGAAATTATATTGAACGTATCAAGCATTGAATGTTGATTGATCTAGAAAAATATGGCTCAAGCACCATGTACTATATACGCTTCCAAGCGTGTAAAAGAATACTTTACTTGTGTTATATATCCTTTTTTATTTAGTCACTCGCTTTGAACTCAGGCGTAGTCTATACACGTGCTATTACTTATAATAGTTGTCACTACATGTGAGTGCACGGGACTAATTTTGCGTGTGGATTAGTTTTCCCTTTTACCAGTGTCCCTCGTCATCAGGCGAACCCACTCCGACTTCTGAGGTACTTGTAATTTACATCGCCAAGTCAAGAACGAGAAGTCAACATTTTAGTCCAAATAACCGGCGTAGGGGTTGAACCCACTACCTCAGCATCAGCATACCGGAAGTTTAATAGCAAGCGCTCTTCTCCGTTCGACCCTGCTGACCTCCTCACAAATAATTTAGTGATCCAACTTCTAATTTTTAGAACCAGATTTAATGAAGCGGGTGATCGACGTGATAATTGTCACATCAAGAATAAGACAGCTGCAGAAAATACGGTATACAGAACGAGAGCAGTGTTAACATCATGAGATAATATCAGGCATATGACTCATATCTAGTCACACTAACTATGTATGCTCTTAACTGATTCAGAGCTGAAGGATACTATATCGTCAATAGTTTGTCACATGTTTGTGACCTCCCATTTGGACAGAAGGATGATGTCACAATCTGTTTTGCAACATAATGAGATTGGTCGTTGTCTAGATCCTAATGCTCCTTCTATATCACTGCAGAGTGGAAGCTGAACTAGCCACCTGTCTCACACCACAAGTCACCACTGCAGCACACATCCACCAGTCAGTGAACAAGATTGAGTTTGCGCACATAATATCCCTTTAATGATGAATGAACACGGAAACAAGCAACATATATAAATCCAGTCACAGTAATTCCAGAATATATCCTCATCACAACCTAACACTCGAATAACACTGCCTTCTCCAGGCCTGCTTAATCTCATCCACCACCACAGTTTATCAGCCACTCTTCCCGACCCGAACTCACTGGATCCAACCCACTCTGGGTCTAAGCCTCAACTCACAATATCTGCTGACAACCGGGCTCAGTCTTTAATACTTAGTCTCAGAATTCCTATCACTGAAAAAACACAGGGCGGAGTTCTCTCGCTAACTCCGCTATCATTCAATTTCCCAGACCGCCGACCTCCACCCCCGGGTCCCAAAACTCAACTGTCCCCATCAATGTTTTCCACTGTCTTTTAACCCTTCTTTGCAGCCCTCCCCGGGCTCCACACAACACTACTCCCCAGCCCAAACTGTCTGCCTCACTGTCGTAAGTTATCCTTTCTTACTTTAGTGTCGTCCCTGGAGTGAGGGGAATCAACACCCACATTTTTATTACCCCAATATTATTGTCCTAGAGAAACCACCAGACTCCGCCCACAAACTCCATCAGTCTGTCGACACCTCTTTCTTACTCTCACTCACCCCTAGATCATGCCCCCTCTCACTCCTCCCCAACACAACATACTCCACAACTCTAGCTTTAACAAATAAATATAAACTAATTTATTAAGCAAAGAGTATGTATGTGAGAAGTGTGTGTGTGTGTGTGTAATGTGTAGAATGTGTGTCGAATATTCTGGTGTGTGCAGACTTAGACCAGGTAGCTGAAGAGCCCAGCCCGATCATCCCGGAAAGGATCATACCACATCTTCATTCAGTCCACATTGACCTCACCAAGGCATGTATCCATCCTGCTAGATGTAGACTTCCACCCGTCGCTGTTTGATCACTCAAAAGAACTAGTCACAGTCTGACCCTGAATCCTGCCTGGATCACACACCGTTATTATGTGTCCCTATTGTTCTGCGACTTATAACATCCTTGTCTAGTTAGGACACGAAAATACTGTTCTTTGAAATAAATGTACTTCCTGTCTAAAGTGTCTATTGCTCACAAGATCACTGTTTTAATAAATTCATAATCAGTTTATACTGTTCTATTCCCATGTGATGTGGAAAAACAGTACCTATTAGTTTTTTCTCCTGTCGTGTGAAAACATAATACCCACTGGACTTTTCCCATGTGGTGTAACAAAATAAAACGATTCTCTTGTTCTATTCTCATGTGATGTTTGAAACATTAATTTTACGATTGGTCCTTCTCCAAAATGATGCGGAGAAAACAATCTCTAGTATTCTGTTAACGTGTGACGTTTAATAAACATTCTTACGATTGTTCCTTTAAACCCTTTTCATCATGGGCTAAGTGCAAACTTTGCTGACTAACTGCCTGTACTAAGGTCTCCATTCTCATTGACTTGAGTGACCTAAGGGAACCTGTAAAAGATATAACAATACAATTGGTGAGAGCATCTGTCCCTGACCTCCACTGGATGGGGGTCGGCTGAGATCCTCACTCAGATACATAACAGTGAACCAACTCTGTCATGGGCAGAGGAGCTCTTCACTCCGGTCTACGGTGGGTTGAGACCAGGACAGAGCAAAATGTAAAGTGTAGCCCCCAGCAGACCTCACTGGAGGATCCCACCATTGGACATTCTCCCCATCCCCAATTTCCCCAAATATCATCCCATTTCACTATTCCCCATCAGCGGAGCCACCTGCCTTCTGACACTAGTTAATCTTAACAATGTGACTGCCTATTGTCGCTGATATTCCTTGACTACCTAACCACAATGTAACAACACTATGTTATAGTTCTAAACTATATTTCTAAGCTATTCCACATTAATTATAGCTAGATGCAATCTATAAAATACCTTATGCCGTTCTGACTCAATCTTTGAATTGAAAACACAATTTGCCATTAAAGACACATGTTAAGCCAAACCGAACACAGTGTCACCGACCGTTAGGGTGTTTCTATTGAAATAGACAGAAATCCCTATCCAAGAGTTTGCCGACAGTCTCTAGAAATTATGGCTCGTTATAAGAATGTCTAAAGGGATGGTCCCGATAGAAGAGACTGGGATTCACTTGGTAGACAAAGGCAGAAGGTGAAGAACACTCGTGTATGTAGGAAGACCTAACACGAATGTCTAGTTTATCTGTCGGTGATCCTTCGTCATTTGATGAAGCCCCCTGTTTTAAATACTTTCACGCACTCACGCACACGCCTTGCGTTCAAATGATCACGAGGGGAGTACGTTGGTACAAGTATAAAACAATAATACTCTTTAATAGTAAAAGAGATAATGAAAAATGTCGTTCAAGTGGTGAACTATGACAGTTACATTTATGTTACAGGTACAAAAATAAAACAGTTTTATGATGCTTAGCTAGATAGCGTATCATCATTCACACCATCCAGACAGTGACACACTCAGAACACATGTAGACACAGAGTCACCTGAGACAATCTGATCTAGGTTAGGAGTAGTGCTGGCTTTCGTTTGGATTAGGTCTTGGGAGTCGACCCTGGCATTCGACAGGTGTACGATGCTCCTCCGGATTCCAGGTTCCGTCTCCACTAGTTGGTGGCTGTAAGTTTCGGTAACCGGACCAGTTAGGCTTCAGGAGTATCAGCAGCGAGGCTCCTTAAATCAAACAAACAGTTGCAGACTCCTTAGTGTCTTGACAATAGCAATGTGTCTGAGTGCTGGTGTTGTGTGTCTGTTGTGTATGTGTCAGATGCAGAATAGGAATAAAACATAGTTCCTATCTGCGATTCTGTATCAAAAGCAAAGGCCAATAGTTCTTATCAGCTTGGCTATACCTTGTATGACATGATGATACAAGGTGAAAAAGGGTCCATAAGTGGACACATTCTAAGACCACATGGTCCATTGGAGTAGAACATGTAGACAAATCTTTGTTTGAAAAAGGCAGTTACAAAATGTACATGGTGGTAAAACTTGAAGTGACTCATATGCAATAATTACTGGTGCATTCCTTAACACCATGGTGAGGAAGTCCTGGGCAGCCAGGATGTTTCCCTAGATAGCTAAGGAAAGGCCAACAATAATTCAACCTAATCCCACATCAATCATTAGTCATAAAGCAATCAAGTGTCGCCACGAAGTCATTAGGTATACCCCACATAATATACGAGCTAAAAGATAAGAAGGCCAGCAGGCAAGCAAGAGGGCTGAGATATTCCAGGCATTGGGCTTTAGGATGTCTCAGTTATCCCTTGTTGAGTTATTTACTCCCCAAATTCTGATTTCCTCACCACATAGTATTTGCTTTTTATGACCGTCAGTGTCGTGTAGTTCGGCATGGCGGTGAATCAGGGGTAAGCAAATTTATGTTTGAATATAAATCGCCTAGTAATATTGCTGGCATGTGAGAATCATGTTCCACATGTCTCTTCTACTTCTGCCCACATGGCAAAATCATGTTATCATATTTTCAACAAAATATACACGTAAATACATTCACAAAATGCATATGAAAATAATCAGTAAGGTTTATACATTATATCTATATATTTTTATCTATAAATATATCTAGGCCTCACATGTTTTCTCTCAAGGTCTCCTCTTTCAAATACCACGTGTCATAAATATACATGGTCGGGAAAGTTTGTGTTTTCCCAATATCAGAATATAAATGTGTACACACTTCTTACTATAATCATAATTATTATGTTACTACACTCACCCCGAGTCTTATTGCGGCAATTAAGATCTGTTTTGGTATAATCTACCAAGGATGCAATTGGATATGGCAGCTCACTTGATGTAAGGTCTGCCTAGCACAGCAGCTATGGTCATTGTGAACCGGACGGAAGTTGTTAGTCACAATTTCCGGTGCCGCAGTACTAATAGCATATCGCCGTATTCCCGTTGCTAGGGAGTGACGGACCTATGTCCCCAGTCCGTAGACTTGGTATTAATAAGGGTTGAAGACAGGGGATTTCCCTTGTGACATCATTTGAATAGATGACGTGAAACTACACGCTGTCCCCAATGCACTGTGTAGTTTTAGTGCAGAAAATGTCTGCGTAGTCATTCTGACGTCATTATTAATAATTTAGCTGATGTACTGAATCCATAATGTAAATAGTAATTCAGCTAACGTAATATTGGTGGTATTCACATAGTGATCTAGACTCATCCCGTCACATATGCCGCCCCTAGAGAAAAGTACGGCTCATCGAACTTTTAGGGTGGATGAGCCTAGATCGACTATGGATTCTCACCATTGATTATAGTTGAACCAAGTGTTCCCCTCTAGCGAAGGATCTATTAGATTTCTTTCGACTCCGGGCTGACTGGGTACTTTCGTATGACCTGGAATTTCTCTAGATACGTTGAGTTAGGATCCCGTCAGAGGTGGGTATGGAAAGCTAAGAGGTTCTTCCCTCCTCCCTACTTTCTGAACAACATTTAGAGCTACCAGATGTACTGGTCGTTCTTTTGCTCTGTCATAATATTTGCGGAGCAATTTAATGTGGTAGATTTTCATCTTACCTTTCATGAAGATTTTATATTTGGTGTTGGACACTTTCTCCATTATGGGGAATGGTCCTTGCCACTCAGTCTCCTTATTAGTCCCACTGATCTTAAGAGTAACACTTGGTCCCCTACCGCTAGCGATTGTTTAGAGGAAGAAAATTTGCCTCTCTGGGGAGTCTTCCTAGCACTAGCAAGTTGGATACAGCCAGGTGTTAGAGTTGGGATATCGGTTAGTGCACGGCCTACTATCATGGGAGTGGATGGTTCCCCTAAATAAACATATTTACTTCCCAGTATTATTTCATAGATAGGATCAGTCATCACTGCTGCCGATATAGTTCCCTTTACAAATCTAGAGTTAACTAACACTTGGGCTATTGGTAAAGTTAGGGTAGGCGAACTTCTTGTCGCACCCATAATTTCAACCATGTTTTGCGTCAACTGACCAGGTTTTACTAAGTGTGATGCTATTATGGCATCATACGTTAAACCCGTATCATGGAGACACTCGACCAACTGTCCATTGACATTGATCTTCTCTACCACTCGATGTCCTCTCATTTCGGGAGGCGGTGGTGGTGTAATGGTTTTCTTCCCTACCGAGAAGCAAGCCGCAATCTGGGGTTTTGTTCTGCGCTTGCAGTCTGCCGTACTGTGGGAATTATTATGACAATTCGTGCAGTATGGTTTTCTAGCCCCAGATGTGGTTTGTTTTTTGTTATGCTGCTGCTGATGTTGCCTCTGGTCTGCTGGTATATTGCTAAGGGTTTGTCCCTGATTGGTTGGAGGTGGGTTCTGTTGAGGTTGGGGAGGTGGCGTTGGGACCGAGTCCCCATGGGCAGTCAGATATCTTTCAGCCAAGACTATCATTTCCTCCAGTGTTTGTGCCCCTTGTTCAACGATGAAAGTTTCCATCGGCTTCGACATACAGTTCCTCAGCTGCTCACACAAAACCATCTCCCGCAAGCCCGCATAGGAGTGTTCATACTCTCCCCATGTCTCCCATTTACAGAGATAACTCTGCAGACGAGCGGACAATTGTGAGAATGACTCACCCTTCAGACGTCTTGCGGTTCGGAATTTCCGCTGATAAGCAGCTGAGGTTAACTCATATCTCTTCAATAAAGCCGATTTCAAACTTTCATAAGAATGTCATGGCCTGGAGGTAGTCCCTGAAAGACTACATACGCTTGTCCCCTCAGTGCCTGAGAAAACTTCAAGTTCCAGTGTTCCCTAGCCAACCCAAATGACTCAGCTAATTTCTCGAATTTCTGAAGGTAACTATCCAATTGTTCCTGATTTTCCTCGAACGGCATCAATGGAAAACTCATAGGACCCACATGAGAAGTCGAATGTAGCTGGGTTTCAATGCTGGGTGCCGGAGAGCTGGCGTTAGAACAGGTTGCTGATAGAGCTTGGTTTTCTAGCTCTTTCATCCTAAACTCATGCTGTCGGATTTTTTTCATTTTCCTGTAACTGCCTAAGTTCTTTCTCAGCCTCGATTTTCTTAAGTTCTGTCGCTGCTTCCAGTTTCTTAAGCTCGAGTTCATGCCTACGTATTTTATCTTCCCTGTCTTCTTTCCTTAACTCCCTCTCCATATCATGGACATATTTGGCTGCTTCGGGCTCCGATAACCCCATAGCTACCGCCGCTGCATGCAAATCTGCTGATGAACTCATGACTGAGTTTTGACTGAGAGGGTGAGTGATCAGTGGACTACAATTTCTATATCAATATTATACTACTTCCCAATTCAAGTTATAATAATACAATTGCAATAATTTACATATCTTATTAGTACATACACAAAAATGGTTAGTACAAACAATGATACAAAACACACTTTCACTCTCTCAATCGAATGGAAACAACTAATTACAGAGTTTCCTAAACTACTCTACCCTTTACTGAGATGAGAAAAAAAATTTTGTACCAAGTAACATAATATATTAGAAATATTGTTTCTAATTAGCTGGGTAGATCCCGGACGAGCCCCCAGTTGTCACCGACCGTTAGGGTGTTTCTATTGAAATAGACAGAAATCCCTATCCAAGAGTTTGCCGACAGTCTCTAGAAATTATGGCTCGTTATAAGAATGTCTAAAGGGATGGTCCCGATAGAAGAGGCTGGGATTCACTTGGTAGACAAAGGCAGAAGGTGAAGAACACTCGTGTATGTAGGAAGACCTAACACGAATGTCTAGTTTATCTGTCGGTGATCCTTCGTCATTTGATGAAGCCCCCTGTTTTAAATACTTTCACGCACTCACGCACACGCCTTGCGTTCAAATGATCACGAGGGGAGTACGTTGGTATAAGTATAAAACAATAATACTCTTTAATAGTAAAAGAGATAATGAAAAATGTCGTTCAAGTGGTGAACTATGACAGTTACATTTATGTTACAGGTACAAAAATAAAACAGTTTTATGATGCTTAGCTAGATAGCGTATCATCATTCACACCATCCAGACAGTGACACACTCAGAACACATGTAGACACAGAGTCACCTGAGACAATCTGATCTAGGTTAGGAGTAGTGCTGGCTTTCGTTTGGATTAGGTCTTGGGAGTCGACCCTGGCATTCTACAGGTGTACAATGCTCCTCCGGATTCCAGGTTCCGTCTCCACTAGTTGGTGGCTGTAAGTTTCGGTAAACGGACCAGTTAGGCTTCAGCAGTATCAGCAGCGAGGCTCCTTAAATCAAACAAACAGTTGCAGACTCCTTAGTGTCTTGACAATAGCAATGTGTCTGAGTGCTGGTGTTGTGTGTCTGATGTGTATGTGTCAGATGCAGAATAGGAATAAAACATAGTTCCTATCTGCGATTCTGTATCAAAAGCAAAAGCCAATAGTTCTTATCAGCTTGGCTATACCTTGTATGACATGATGATACAAGGTGAAAAAGGGTCCATAAGTGGACACATTCTAAGACCACATGGTCCATTGGAGTAGAACATGTAGACAAATCTTTGTTTGAAAAAGGCATTACAAAATGTACATGGTGGTAAAACTTGAAGTGACTCATATGCAATAATTACTGGTGCATTCCTTAACACCATGGTGAGGAAGTCCTGGGCAGCCAGGATGTTTCCCTAGATAGCTAAGGAAAGGCCAACAATAATTCAACCTAATCCCACATCAATCATTAGTCATAAAGCAATCAAGTGTCGCCACGAAGTCATTAGGTATACCCCACATAATATACGAGCTAAAAGATAAGAAGGCCAGCAGGCAAGCAAGAGGGCTGAGATATTCCAGGCATTGGGCTTTAGGATGTCTCAGTTATCCCTTGTTGAGTTATTTACTCCCCAAATTCTGATTCCTCACCACATAGTATTTGCTTTGAACTTATGACCGTCAGTGTCGTGTAGTTCGGCATGGCGGTGAATCAGGGGTAAGCAAATTTATGTTTGAATATAAATCGCCTAGTAATATTGCTGGCATGTGAGAATCATGTTCCACATGTCTCTTATACTTCTGCCCACGTGGCAAAATCATGTTATCATATTTTCAACAAAATATACACGTAAATACATTCACAAAATGCATATGAAAATAATCAGTAAGGTTTATACATTATATCTATATATTTTTATCTATAAATATATCTAGGCCTCACATGTTTTCTCTCAAGGTCGCCTCTTTCAAATACCACGTGTCATAAATATACATGGTCGGGAAAGTTTGTGTTTTCCCAATATCAGAATATAAATGTGTACACACTTCTTACTATAATCATAATTATTATGTTACTACACTCACCCCCAGTCTTATTGCAGCAATTAAGATCTGTTTTGGTATAATCTACCAAGGATGCAATTGGATATGGCAGCTCACTTGATGTAAGGTCTGCCTAGCACAGCAGCTATGGTCATTGTGAACCGGACGGAAGTTGTTAGTCACAATTTCCGGTTCCGCAGTACTAATAGCATATCGCCGTATTCCCATTGCTATGGAGTGACGGACCTATGTCCCCAGTCCGTAGACTTGGTATTAATAAGGGTTGAAGACAGGGGATTTCCCTTGTGACATCCTTTGAATAGATGACGTGAAACTACACGCTGTCCCCAATGCACTGTGTAGTTTTAGTGCAGAAAATGTCTGCGTAGTCATTCTGACGTCATTATTAATAATTTAGCTGATGTACTGAATCCGTAATGTAAATAGTAATTCAGCTAACGTAATATTGGTGGTATTCACATAGTGATCTAGACTCATCCCGTCACACACAGGCGAATTCTATTCCACACGAATCGAGCCAACTATCACTTCTGCCCACTTAAACTGTTTGAGCTACACTATCTGTCAACAAATCATTTTTTTTTCTCGGCAAACAGCCTTGAATTGTTCACGTGACTGTTTTGATGTCAAACCACAGATGGTTTCAGGGGCACTAACTATTTCAACAATCTTCTCTTAGCTCCCCTCCTTAATCAATGCAAAAATGGTCCCCCTTGTTTCATCATTCAAAACAAGGTAGCGAGTTCCTTCATTGTCCCAATTCGGTTCACAATAACAAGCCTTCAATTTCCCGGCTTGCGGGGATTTTCACAGATGCCCGTATTGATTGATCTCGCCGACTCCTCCGTCGTAAACAACTTGTAGTAGCGAATCAAACTGTCTTTGGTATTTTTAACATCTGATTGCAACTCCACAGTGATTTTCATGACACTCACAACCACATTAGCGGGCTGACGCCTCCTCAACTCCCCCTTAAACTCACTGCCTCCAACCTTCCCCGTCTGTCTTTTTATTTGCCCTTTCCGGGAACCTACCACCCAGCCCCATTTTACCTCCGTCTATTATTTCTCAGGGTCGGTAATGTTAATGAACCCAGGCATGTTACAGATGATATATTGCAATTCTAGGGTCATCGTGTTATTTGTTTTGTTTTGTGGTATCTTCCACAATTGCAATGCTCAGTACACAGAACTTGACATTACACTAACCGCTAATTTCATTGTGTACCACGGTTGGTCCAAACCTACTTTTTCTTTGGCACTGACTCAAGTAAAAAAAAAAAAAAAATTTTCAGCAATGCAATATTTAAAATAAACAGACAGCACCACCAAGTGCCTTGCCTATTGGCCTGAGCGATCATGCTGCTACACATCATGCGATCTCCAATAGTTTGTATCAATTCGTGTCGTGTGTTGACTCCACTCCGTACCATAACACAAGGCTCAAGAATTTTCTATTGATCAATTTCTCTATCTCTCTTTCTACAAATCTTTCCGGTTGACAAACAGTGACAACTACCTCCTTCTGAAATGTATGATAAGTTGGCTTTGCAATTTACCCTCCCACAAAATGTCCAGTTTCTTCATTTTGGTTGTCCAAGGAGATTTACGCATAAAACCACATTTCAAAAGCTTCCATTTTTTTCGCATATCCTATTACAGGACATCGCTGTCAACGCCAGCATTTTACCGCTGTTGTTGATTTCTTGGCAAGATTACGCTCAGTAGTTTGCCATTGATTTCTGAGCGGCCGGCTCACATATCCCGTAAGTAACGGGCACGGCGATAACAGCTACCGATCCTCGCGCAGACGTGTTTGCTCACGTGGATAAACGGGATTACGGAGAAAGCCGCTAACTCCTAGGCCAGGGATACCGGCCATGGAGAACAGAAATGTGTACGTTAAAAAGCTATATCACTTGAAGCAGAAATGAAGTTCGCCGAAAGATAATATATTAACTCAGTAAGAAAAATAGAGTAACTAACAAGACTATCACTCTCAACAGAACAAGGAACTAAGACCATTCTTTCAGAACAACAAACAATTTAAGTGCATGACTGTTTTTTTTTTCTTCTACATTTGCAACAGATTCATGCAGTGCAAACAGAAGCGTTTCTCACAAACAAAAGCCTTGGTGACCCTGTCGTATTGCAAAGTAAGCACAGAATATATTTCTCTGCATATCACATGTTGGCCAGCTGATGTCTTGCTTCACGTATTTGTCATGTGGAACTATGTTTTCTGAGATTATCAATTTTAATTATTTATTTTTTAAACGTTTTGTATGCTGGCGCATTGTTTGATAGAATTATAAAACATTGATATGTTTACGCAGAATACAATTTCTTTATTAAAAATAATAACAATAATTGTAAAACAATAAATAAGATGCTTTGGTCATACAAAACGCTACAGTGGTTTGTAAATAGCCGTGGTGGCGGGTATGGTTTTGAAAGAAGAGGCGCGGTGTACCAGTACGAAGATGGAAACAGGACATTGCAGACACCTCGAGCATGAGGGTGCTTGAGGTAGGAGAAATTGGAAAGCATCGAGAAACTTCTCGCCGTGCCGTCATGTGAGCAACCGTCTGCAATGAACCTGATACATGTTGATGAATTGTTTAAAGTGAACCAAACGCAAATACGTGAATGCAAGTATCGGCTATCTAGATATAGACAAGTGGCACAGTAAGTCTCAGTACATGTTGTTGAAGCATTGGACACAGTTATAGACCACATAACCTGATTCACATCATGTGTACAGTGCTGTTTGATCTAACTGAATAGACAGGTAGTTTTGATAGTAGTGTTCCCTAACTTACTAACTATACCACAGCCAAGACTCTGGTGAATTACTTTAAATGTGACAATCTTAGTATTTTGTGTTTTCATTGCCATAACTCCAGGAATGAATATTAAGAATTGCTTTATATGTGACAATCTTGGTATTGTGTCCAGAAGAGCAAAATGAATCATTCACTGGGTATCAACCCACTGTGTTATCCCTGAAACTGAAAAGGCACATGAACTTGCATAGGCTGGAGGGAACCTCGAGACGCCCGTTCCATCGCAGAATGTTCGACAGGCAAAGACATTTGATGAAAATGAATGGGAGTAACTGTTTTTTTTTTTTTTGTTCGCTGGCTTTGAACGTAAGCGTAGTCCATACATGTGCCACTACTTCTAATGCATTGAACTGATTGTTTTCATAGATTAGCTTTCCCTATTAGCAATGTCCCTCGCCATAAGGCGAACACACTCCAACTTATCAGGAACTTGAAATTTACGTCCATAAGTAAAGAACGAGAAGTCACTTTAGTCCAAATGATTGGTGTAGGTGTTGAACCCGTTACTAATGAACAAACTTTAGTTTCAAAGGGTCACAAATTGGGCACGCAGGCCTGTCATGCATTCATCCCTTCCAATAACTCATATTTCATACATCAATTATCTATTGTGCAAACATTGTCAAAAGAATGTTGTGAATATTGACATTTGCATATTACCATTTTATGTGTCAAACAGGCAGGTAGGCAGACACATAACAGATACGCACACTTGCATAAATACATACATACATACCTTCATACATATATACATCGCTTCAGACTCCGAAGAGGACTTTGACCACACCTCTGCCAAATTGGTCTCAGAGACTTTGCAACATGCAGCTATGAAGCCACAAAGAAAAATCAAGGGAATAGTCCGGGATGTTCCACTCAGAGATTAGAAATGTGACCAGCAGGAGTAATCCTACAAAGCAAGTTGTGGAAGGTGAAAATCCTAGACCATTACCCATGCCAAGAGATGCATAGTAAATATTGATCTCTGAATAGAAAATAGAAGCGGATGACAGATCGGAAAAGGCAGGTGGAAGATTACCTCAGCCTGATATAGACATAGCCTATGATGAAACCTAGATATTCATTAAAAGTGCTTGTGAAACTAAATGGAGATCAGAGCATCCAGGCTACATGAAAGACAATGCGTATTACCAGCTTCACCGAAGAAAACAAGAAACAATGTTCAGACTCCGCCCTGAACAAAACACGCCGAAATACCACTTGCTCAATAGAATAAATATAGGAGATACTGGAAATGGTAAAGTTACAACTAAGTATGTACGACTAGAGTGTGCAACATATGCACAACAGGGACAATTATTGTGGCCTCCACACACACACACGCACACGCACACGCACACACACACACACACACACACACACACAATTTGAGGACACATTATATGGATAGGTCAACACGATTGAGTAGGATGCTGTTTTTTTAATATATTCGGTGTGACATATGAAGGTGTAAGAAGAAAAAGAAGAAGAACCTTTACATGTAAAACGTTTCATGTATTTTAATGTTTATTGTGTGTTTTCTGTCGCTGTATTTAGTATAGTTTCATGTATATGTTTTGGGATGTTTATGTCTAGTTAACATCTGTGTGGTGTAATGTATATCTTTTGTGATGGCTATGTCTTGTTAAATATATGTGTAGTTTAATGTATGTTTTGTGATGTCTGTCTAGTTAAACCCATGTATAGTTTCATGTATATGTTTTGTAATGACTATGTCTAGTTAAACATCTCCATAGTTTTTATGTATATGTTTTGAAATGTCTGTGTCTTGTTCAACATCTGTATGGTTTCATATATATGTTTTGTAATGTCTGTGCCTGGTTCAACATCTCGATAGCTTCATGTATATGTTTTGTAATGACTCAATCAATCATGTGCCATGCCGGAAAGCGTGGGCGGTCATGACTCGTCATTTCACTCGATCACCAGTGTCGTGGATCAGCTCAGTCTTCCTGTCTCGTCCATGCCATGTGGCCAAGCCATCCAGGTATTTTCCTCTCGGTCTTCCTCTTGGTCTGTTCCCTTCGATCTTGCTAGTTGTCACCAAGTTCTCCAATCCATTTCTTCTCATAACATGTCCAAAAAATTGTGACTGTCTACGTCTAATTTCTCTAATCAATTTACGATGTTCATTTGTCTCCTGCAGTACTTGGTCATTGGTTTTTCTGTCTGTCCATGGTATTCTTTGCATTTTCCTCAGAAACCACATTTCTGCAGCCATCAGATGTTTTTCAGCTTGACTGCACATTGTCCAAGTTTCACATCCATACAAAAGAACAGGTTCTATGTATCCCCTCAACACTCTTTTTCTCGTTTCAATTGACATCTTTTTATTGGTCAGAATGTTTTTCATCCTGCTAAAGGCTACTTTCGCCATGGCGATTCTTGTTCTAATCTCTTCAAGGCAATGACTATGTCTAGTTAAAGATCTCTATAGTTTCATGTATGTGTTTTGAAATGTCTGTGTCTGGTTCAACATCTGTGTGGTTTCATGTATACGTTTTGTAATGTCTATTGCTGGTTAAATATTTGTGTGGTTTGATGTGTATGTTTTGCAATGTCTGTGTCTGGTTCAACATCGATTGGATAATTTATATATTGTAGGTGCTCTCAACATCCTGTCAAGTGAGCTGGTACCATCCTCTAGTCCGGTTCTCGCCAGTCCAACATATCGCAAATCACTGGCCATTGGGCATTTCTACGAGGTAAATAGTTATAGATTAAGATTGTCCATTATTGTCTACTCAGTCCTTTATATTGGGGCATTTGAACTTAAATGTTACAGAAATGTTGGAAGAATGTCGCAGACACAGATGAAGACAAATACTAAAAGTTTACCAGAATATCCAAGGAATCTGGCTCATCAAGAGTATTGTGTCTCAGAAACAAAAACTGTCGCCATATTAAACGTCACAGTTGTCTGGAACACAGAGTGATGAACATTTTCTGGAAGAAGACCAGGGGTTGGCCAGCATACAGATGGACACAGGACATGGCAGACACCTGGGGCATGGGGTGGGGGAGGTGGCAGAGATTGGGAACCTTTCAGTGGGTCGTGATGAGAGAGACGGACGGTCTGAAAAGGACCTGCTACTTGATGAGTCATTATGTCACACAATTACACAACTCTTAGATCCTTTACACGTAAATTAGAATGGTAAACAACATCACAACGACATTGTTATGTCCGCAAACACTTTAAGCGCTGACACATGACATGGCACAGTATCCATCAGTAGAGCTATGATTATGCTAGAGTTGAGCTGAGTCAAGAAACGATATCATTGCACTCGGGGCATTCATATTAGAGTTCAGTCTTCATCTTCAACAGCCAGTGTAGAGTTTCAATACTAATGTTGCAAGTTGCAATCTGATTATATGTTCATCTTGCTTTACATCTGAGTGATGACCGTTTACTATATCATCTGACCACCCCTTGCTGCTGCATTCTCTGTGCACGTTATAGTCTAACTGTCCTTCCGCATTAACCACGTTCTCCTAGAGGGCATCCACCGCATCTGCATTATCATGTGTTAAATCACTCCTTAATAATTCGGGACCAGCAGTCTGTCTGCCTGTTCATTTCCTACCACACTAGAGTTTCCTGGATTTAAAAAAAAAATTCAGCGAATGCTCACAACAAAATTTGTTATGGCCGAAAGTTCTGCACTGAACAAAACCCGACATCACAGCACTAGAGACATTCCCACTTCTGCTTCATCCTAATTCTCAACACCCGCGAAGTCTTAATACTATCAGTACCAGCCGCAATCGGAGAACGGTGTTATCCAGATCCTCTGGGCACGCCCTGCCACACCATTCTCTCCAACAGTTCTGTTGTGCCTGTTCTTCCACACTACACACACGATCCCACAGTGCCCTGACCACACCTGCCTTATCCTGCCCCAGCAATCATGATGACAAATTTTAAGGTATTCAGTGCCCACAAAAAAGTAGGTCTGGATCACATAAAAATGAATTGCTGAAAATGGGAATATATGACTTAAAAGTTGTTAATATGGTAGCATACATGTTGCATTATACCGCAATGACAACATTTTGGCGATATAAACCCATGGCAGGTTCGGGAAGTCGCATAATATAATTAATCATCCCATTGCACTTAATCAGTTAATATAGTTTCCAAAATTCTGGCAATAAAAATCCCGTACTTTCCCAGATAACGTTAACAGTTAGAAGACAATACACTTTCTGTGTTCTTGTCTGTCCGTGAGTCCCAAGCTTTGACCATGTTAACATCTGCTACTTTGCGTATGGTGTCATCCTGTTAATGATTATATCCATGCATTCACGTAGTATTTTTAGTGCCATTTCCGTTATTCAGATATTTTGTGTCTTCTTCTTGTTGTTTGCTGATGAAGGCTGGTCTGTGTTCTCTATTTTACATAATTGTATTTGAAAGGCTGCATTGCACTTCGTATTTTCATATTGCTTACTTCAGACCCAAACAGTTATTGCTTTAATCCTGTTTATTTTAGCTGATGGTTTACATGTTTCTGTCATTATTACTTTTGCTCTTTCATTTTTATGTTATAGTTGCATATCCTTTACAGGACGTTGCAGACAACACCAGCATTTTACTGCCGTTGTTGATGTCTTGGCAAGTTTTACGTTCAGTAGTTTGTCATTGCTTTCTGAACGACCGGCTCACATACCTTTCCGCAAGAAACCAAAGCGACGTGAGCCGCTGCCGAATCTCGCGCAGCTGCGTTTCGTACGTGGGTATACGGGATTACGAACAGCGTCCTTAACCCCTTCGCATACATGTATTTCTTCCCCTTGTTGTAATTCAATATGTTATTATGTTCACAGATATCATAACTGAAATGTTACAGTGTTTGCCTCGGGCTCAATAATACTGGGTTTGAATCCCAGCATACAACCAGACATTTTATAAAATCTAGAACAGTTGGTTTATAACCACTTATATGTCTACCAATTCCTGTGGGTAATAATATTGGATAGCCTTTGGATAAGGATGAAAATGTTATGTTTTATGTGCCAGTTGCACAAGTCTTTGGGAGTCTTCGTGGCGAAGTGGTCAAGCCGTTTAACTCGGGCTCCGAAGGTTGTGGGTTCGATTCCGGGCCGCGTCCTTCGGTTCACGAGTTGAATTTTTCGGAGACTCCTGTGGGTCGTCGCTAGAGCTACGGAGTTCGTGCTTTGTGCGACGCTTTCCGCGCTGCGGAAAGAGACGGAGCCATATGGGATAAAACCCTGTGCAATGAAGTCGACCCTGTCGACTTTTAAGCGACATTTTTAGTTGCACAAGTTAAAACATCCCATAGCAGTTGAAAATCGCAAAGAGTAGGCCATATAAGAGCTGCTGTGGTAAAGTTCTTAGAAAAACAGATGGGGCCTGGTAGCTAGGATGAAACCTTTCTAGAGAAAGTGTAAAAGTAATCAGGTAAAGTATCCTTTAACGTGTCTTGTGGCGTGTTGGAGATATGGTGCTTGTCCTATATTTGTATAGGCCAGTTGGCATTGGTTGCCGGTCTCCCTGGCAGAGGAGTTAAACGACTTTCTCCGTAATCCCCTTTATCCACGTAGAGTAACGCAGCGCGCGAGAATTCGAAGCGGCTCTCGCCGCGTTGGTAACTTACGGGATAAGTGAGCCGGCCACTCAGAAAGCAATGGCAAACTACTGAGCGTAATATTGCCAAGAAATCAACGACAGTGGTATAATCCTGGTGTTGACAGCGATGTCCTGTAAAAAGGATATGCGAAAAATAAAAGTTGGCATTGGAAGGGTGATGTGGCAGCTTTAAAATATAAGAAAACAAAGATTTTGGCCGTCTCCAAGAAGAAAGAAATTCGACAATGATTCCAAATAAACGGCATTTGTAAACAGGTGAATCCGGTACAACTAGCTTCGGGTAGTCAAAATGTTTAAATGAAGGTATCTTGAAGAGATTAAAGCAAGAATTACTATGGCGAAGGGGTAACAGGCGCAGTTCGTAATAACGCATACCAGTGTTCGAAACACAGCTGTGGGCGATTTGGCAGCAGACCGCCTTACGGTTGTTGTTTTTTGGATTATGAAATGGTATGGGTGCCCGTCGTTCAGAAAGCAATGACAAACTACTGAACGTAAACTTGACCAGGAATCACGAACAGCCAAAAATGGTGGGGTTGACTGTTACGTCCTGTAAAGGATATGCAACTAACTTTTAACTACGGCAAAGCTTGCCCTTGCAAGATGAAAACCATACTGAATAATACAAAGAACTGCCAATTTCAGTGAGGTAAATAGTGTTCCAGTCTTATATAGAAAATATACTGTTATGTGCATGTGAGTCATGGACAGTCTGCAGATAAGGTAAGAAACATCTAACGGGAGTGGAAATTTGGTTTCTGATGGAAATGTAAAGAATGCCACGGACGTACAGGAAAAAAAAAACGAATGTGACAGTTCTACAAGAAATAAATAAAAGCAGTACATTAATTAGATAAATTAGACGTAGACAGTCAAGACATTTGGGTCACGGTATGGGGCGAAATAAATTTTAAAACTAATGGGAAAAGAGCAAGGGGAGGCTATCTGGATGGATTGGCCACATGGCATAAACGGGACATGAATACATACGTGGGCCAAGATTCCGGTGATCGTGTGAGTTGGCGAACTGTGGCGATACACACTTGTCCGCACAACAAATGATGATGGCAATTGATCAGTTATAATCACCAGGACAGACACTATCCAGTGCCATCTGTCGGGCACTGGAACGTTAACTAGTCCTTCCCACGATGCTGGACGCCAAACGTGGAAGATGATGATGATGATGATGATGATGATGATGATGATGATGATGATGATGATGATGATGATGATGATGATGATGATGATTATGAATAAAATGAATATTTTAAATGCATTATTATGAGAACACTAAACGAAAGGTTAGATAGCCATTTCATCATGAACACATACATATGGGCCCTAAATAATGAAATATTGTGTATTATAGTTTGTCCTGAGTGTCTGCCAGAACAAATGCTCCTCACGTTATGCAAGTGGTGGCCTTGGACTTGTGAGGCCAGTGATGACAGGCAGTCAGGACCATGGCACTGATGATCCATCTGTCTATCCGGCAACAAAATCCATGACAAAGTTGACGGCATACAACCTGGTAAGTATGTCACATACAGGTGTTATGCATTATTTATGGACACCTTATTCTACTTTTTTCTTCTTTTCTGTTTCCTTCTCTTCTTCTTCGATTTCTTCTTCCTCCTCCTCCTCTTCTTCTTGTATTATTATATCTTCTTAACCTTTGAAAATAAAGTGTGTTCGTTCGTTCTTTCATTCTTCTCTTCTCCTTCTTCTTGTAGTCCATGTTATAATAGTGTTGGTCATCACGTTTGATAACAGATGCATGTTGACGAACCACGTTTTGATAATAATATCTCATGCATATGGTATCAGACAAGGAGCCGAGGTAGCGTTGTGACTAGCCTGTCGGGCCCCGAAGTCAGAGATTCGAATTCGTGGGTGATTGATGGAAGTGGCAGATTTTAAAAATTGTTACCAAGAAATGCCTTTAGACGTAAAGGCGGATGCTCTGAGAAGGACAGGTCTGGCAAAAATCAGGTTTCTTGTTGTTCCAGGCCACACTGGCATAAGAGGAAATGAGCAGGTTGATGGGGTTGTGAGCCGGACTACCGTGAAGAGTTAATGAGTAATGGACCAGTTTTGACTAGTAAATACTTTCATTTAGGGAGGGTGATTAAACGAATGAAAAAAAAATGACTGCTATTCTGTAACTTTGTCCAGACTGCAAGAGTATCAAATCAAAAATGTTAAAGCCAAACACAAGTGATATGCGGGGGACAAAGAATAATTGTCAACCAACACAGATATGGTTTTGTCGATCGCTACGCGCCGAGAGAGATACTGGGGAAGGGATCACTTAATGGACTGAATGGTTCCATGTAAAGAGATAATAAGCAATTGACTAGATAACTAGTTACCTAACAAACATCTCGTTTTCTAAGATCGTGTTGATGGCTTACTCAGATCTAATCAAATCAGCCAAAGAACATACAGCACAAGAAGATTGTATAATTGCTTACTCTGGTCAATTTATCCAAAAAACAAAAATCACAGCAAGATCGTGCAAGTGCTGAGTCAGATCTGGTTAAACCATTCAAGGAACGTACAGTCTGTTTCGTGTTGCAGGAAAACTCAACATTAATGTTTAAGAGTTCATATTGTGCATTTCTAATACTGAAATTGTGTTATGCTACAACACTTTCAGACAACAGGTGAGATCAAGTTTGCAGCCGATCTTGCTCGCAGAGAAGGCCAACTGTATGCAGCCCCTGTACTTAGCACACAAGGAAATGCCAGGATCCAGAGTATTGATGCTTCAGTTGCCTTGGTAAATAACGGACAATTGATGCTTTAGTTGCCTTGATAAGTAATGGACAATTGATGCTTTAGTTGCCTTGGTAAGTGCTGTACAACTTATGCTCCAGTTGCCTTGGTAAGTGATGGACATGAGTATCATATTATGCATTGTTACCTTAGACTTTCAGCTCTTAAACATAACTGCTCACCAGTATTGCCGCAAAGCTTATGTGCAAATCATGCGATCCAAACTCACTGTGATCGAAAGAGTAGATGGCCTTAGTTGTGACTGTAAAAGACTGAGGCAAATAATTAAGTATGATGAGAATTAAAACAGGTTGTGCGACTGGGAAAGAAAACTACACGCTTGGGAAGTTGAACCAGATTGTGCTTACAGTTGACTACAGAAACTCTGTGATTGTTAAATCTTCTTTTAAAGTCCCTGATTTGGAGCAGGCCTCAGCGATCATGTCTCTCTGATCTTCCCTGTCATCTGACATTTTGATGAAGTTGGCATTCATTTTGTGATTATTTGTTGCCAAGTTGTTAAAGCTTTCCACGTGAATAATTCTATGGCTTCCTTTTCATATTTTGTTAGGTTTAGTATTTTCCCCAAAAGTCCAATTTCTCTATTCCACACCTTCTGCAGATGTATTTTGTGCATTTTATTCTTCTTTTAAATGGTGGTTTTATTAGTCATCTTGTAATACCCAGACATCCATTATCTTAAAGGTAGCGCACTTGCTACAATGCTTCCCTAACGGCCCTATTGTCAAGTGTTCAAAAACTCATCGAGGCGGGAAGTTTTTGTTTTAATGTATCTGGGCTCCGAGGATGTCCAGTCTACGATTTTCCTGGGAGGTAAACGCGGCTGGCATGGTATTTACCTCATTGTCCATTGAGAGTTGATTGGTCTGTAAACTTGTGGAACTAGCACCATTTAAAACTTAGGCCAGAAGGCATGGGAAAGGACCTTTACTGAACTTGTTGCATGTTCTTTGCAGAACGATCAACTCCAACCCCAGAATGATTTTCTAGGAACATTTACATTCAGTAGTTTGTCATTACTTTCTGGATTTGAACTCAACATACCTCAGAAGGTTAACTGATCAACAACTGCCTGCAGAAACCGGATGTGTCGACCGAAAAGTGCAAATATCGCAGCTCTGCTGTAAACAGGCACAACGCAATAATGTTCACAAAATATTCCGTATGAACGCAGAAGCAGACTAAATCAACATTTACGTCCAACAAACCTGTATTTTTTATTCCTGATTTTATTCTGTTCGTTATTAAATCCTCTTGTTATATATCTTTACCTCATTTCTCTTCGAATATAATTATTATTTGCCTTCTACATATGTATTCTATGACTAGTCATAGTGAGCAGTTTAGTACAAGTAGGTCAGCCAGGCAAAGTTATACTGATCAGTTTAGTACAAGTAACAAAGTCAGGCAAACCTATACTGAGCAGTTTAGTACAAGCAGCAAAGTCAGGCAAACTTATACTGAGCAGTTTAGTACAAGTAGCAAAGTCAGGCGTGGACGCATTAGCGAGGCTGATAGAGAACTGCGATGATAATGTCATGAGATTGGTTGGACCCAGGTTCGCTGCCGGGCTTGCCATCTGCGAAAGTGAGGGAAAGACTGGCTGCCTATTTATCTAGGCCTACACAATTTAAAGGCGCTATCACATCAAAGAGCCATTGTAGGAAACTGTTTAGGAACACATTGTTATACATATATTTAGAAAGCCAAGCCAGGCAAAGACATACTGAGCTAATTAGTGCATGTAGCCAAATCAATCGCAGACTTACTGAACTAATTAGTACATGTAGCCAAATGAATGACTGACATACTGAGCTAATTAGTACATGTAGCCAAATGAATGACTGACATACTGAGCTAATTAGTACATGTAGCCAAATCAATCACAGACAAACTGGAAGATTTAGTAAAAGTAGCCAAATGAATGACAGACATACTGAGCTAATTAGTACATGTAGCCAAATCAGTATCAGACATACTGAGCTAATTAGCACATGTAGCCAAATCAATCACAGACATACTGGAAGGTTTATTAAAAGTAGCCAAATGAATGACAGACATACTGAGCTAATTAATACGTGTAACTAACTCAATCACAAACATACTTAGCTAATTAGTACATGTAGCGAAATCAATCACAGACATACTGAGCTAATTGTACATGTAGCCAAATCAATCACAGACATACTAAGCTAAATATTAAGGTAGCCAAGCCAGGCAAAGTCGACTTAGTACAAGTATTTGATCCAACCAAAGTTATACTGGCGATTTAGTATAATTGCTCGATTCAATCAAAGTCATACTGGGCAATTTGGTACAATTACTCGATCTAACCAGTTATACTGAACGATTTGGTACAATTACTCGATCCAACCAAAGTTATTCTGGGCGATTTGGTACAATTACTCGTCCAACCAAAGTTATACTGAACGATTTGGTACAATTGCTCGTCCAACCAAAGTTGTACTGAACGATTTGGTACAATTACTCGATCCAACCATAGTTTAACTGCGCTATTTATTACAAATAACCAATCATGGCAAAGTCATACTGGGCGATTTAGAACAATTAGTCAATCCAACCAAAGTTATACTGGGCGATTTAGAACAATTAGTCAATCCACCCAAAGTTATACTGGGTGATTTAGTACAAGTAGCCACGTCAGTCAACAAAATACTGAGAGATTTCGTACAATTAGTCGATCACAACGAAAGCCTTACTGAGAGATTTCGTACAATAAGTCGGTCCAACCAGAGTTATACTGAGAGATTTCGTAGAATTAGTCGATCCGAACAATGTCATACTGCACGATTAGTTCACGTAACCACTTGTGACAAATTATTAGATGATTGACAGAGGACCTAGTTTGTAGTGTTCTCTGGAGATATATCTTGAATAATAAATAACAAGATAAAGGATATGATTTAGCACGTTTTGTCTAGAGGTCACTCAAATGAGCTAATCATTCCCGCAATAGCCTTTTTGGAGAACATTTTTCTTTGGCTCAAACCCCCACTGTGAGACCACTATGTATCTACACAGAAATTTATATAAGAAGTAACTAGTTCACCCAAGGCCAGAGAAGATCTGAACCATTAGCGCCTGTACAACTGAGGATCCATCTCACTCAACATAAGGTTGCCAGTGTGCTATTCGTCCGTCACATAGATCTTTCCCTATATTTTTTTTCATTTTGTGACCTATATCAGTTCAATTAGTCTTTAGGACTTTAGGACTCATGTATTTGTAGACAAACAAACTTAAACAATAACGGTACATTACATCTGTTGGACAAGACATCTACATGACAGTTTCCTGCCAAAAGTGGGACATACATTCACAAGGAATTGTTTACACCACAATTGTACAAGATAGACATCATGTGATACTTGACAACATCTATACAGGACTTTTCACAATATGTATAACCAACCACAGCACTTAAGACAGTCACCAGAGACAACACTTGACAGCAACTGTACAAGAAATTCACTGGGGACATGTACTTAAAGCACCGGTCCATTGAATACACAATTTATTGAGTTGATGGTGAGTATAGTGGTGCCCATTGCCTCATCTCCTGTCATGTCAACACTTCAATTATTGCATAGAAAATGCATAAAATATGTCATACATGCAGGTTGATAAACAAGATACAACACTTCTTATTTACTCCACCACCCAATAACTAATTCTCCGCTTCCTCCTCTCCAATATCTAACTACACCATCCCGTTACAGTATCGGTAACTATCATCATTTCCCGTCTCTTGGGAATTTAGGAAATCCTATCCATGGGCAACTCAAGGAAGAAACTACTGTTCTGGGTCTGTTGAATCCTTTTATCATCAGCATGGATGTTGGACTAGCTCCAGTTAGCAGCTTCCCCAGAATAAGCTTCATGGCAGATTCATTCCTCTTGAAGACAAGATTTGGTATGATGATATGGTACTGCATCTCACGGTTGATCAGGCTGTTAGTGAAGGCTGTCACTGGGTACTTCAATAATGACATACAGAATGTCCCATACATTGCAGCTACTCACTTAGCCAGATCAACTTCCCTACTGTTCATCACATTCTTCAAGAATCACTGTGTGAGCATCAGGCTGGATATTTTCTAAGTTTTGTCTTAGATAAACAAACACTCCAAGTTACCCCACAGTTCTCCATGAATGTAGTTCATAGAACAAGATTTGATGTTAGTCTCAGTTTGACATTGGACTGACTCAAAGATCACTGTCCAGTTCACCACATTTGTAGTGCTTCAGGTTGTCTCATGCTCCCATTTATGCATTCAGCTGTTGAGCTGAGAGAAAACTCTTCTTGATATTCCCACATTTTGATAGGGAGTCACATCTGGGTCTAGGACTTCTGTTTAGTTGTCCCAGATGATATATGGATGGCCTCTCCACCATACTGTTCTCTGTCGATATATAAAATGGCACAACATCTCTTTACATATGTTAAAAGATAGTGTTATTATACATCAACAGACACAGATTGGGGATGGGGAGGAAAAGGATGGGTGTGGTCCAAACACACCTCTCCTAGTTTGATGATGCCGTGTATTTCACTCTGATGTACTGTGGGTGATATGTGTTCCATTCACCCTTATCTGTGGTAATCACAAGACCATATGCTGAGACAGGGTAGCTTAACACAATTACAAGCATTCATGTGGTCTAAGTTTCACCATGTTTGAACCACAGTAAACCTGGGCACAAGGAGGACCAGACACAGTACAGCAATCATTGTGACATAGCAACATGGGACAGGCATTGTGAAGGGAAATGGAAAATAGGCATTTACAACTGCAATATGCATTATGTATTAACTAATGGCATTTACCCAATTAGCAGACCAGACATCCATTCCTATGGCTGTGATGTTGGTGCATGAATGTCCTATTCCATATTCACACAGCAATGCCAGACCTCACCCCTTTTTCACCAGACTTGTCTCATAGGTACATCATCATCATCATGTGCTGTTTCCCCACTGAGTAATGTTCATGTCTACTACAGTCGGTAACAGAAACTCAATTGCATTGCAATGGTTCATATATGCACCAAGCACATATGGGGAAAAACATGTTTAGTCCTTGTAAATTTGCATGAGCCATACATATATTCAGCCAACTAAGACACAGGTTCACACACCTATGGTTCTCTTAGGAACTAGTTTATATGAACCATCCAACAGTAGAGGTAACAGTGTAATGCTGCAGAGAGAAATGGTATTCTCGTGAGCTTAATTTGCCACCAGGTATCACATGAACTTAGCAATTCTGGCGTGCCACACACAACCTGTTTGCATATGGATATTGAAGCATCTTTCCTTCCACTAGATGTGAGAGGCTATTTATTAAATCACCAACTCACTCACTCCATCATTTTCAGCTTTTTACAAAGGAACGTGTACATGTTTCATCACTCATTCCAATCCAAACTGCCATATGTTAACTCGCGAGAGCAAAGGTACAGTTGATTTAAGAACAAGTCATCCTAGGCATGAAGAATGCACAAGGGGTTTGGGTTTGCGAATCTGCATGAGTGTGCCATACATTCATCAAGCATACGCAACCAGTCACAACAAGGGATTGATATGCACTCGGAGTATACAGCGTGAAAGACATGTCAAGGTGGAAGATGCAGTATTCAGAATTCTGGTGCACAGAAGTTAGGTTTTCCACTTTCACATTTTATTCATAAAATACTCATACATTCTTCTCATTCGTTACCAGGCACAATTACACATTAAAGTATGTTTTAAAGTGGTACCTGCTGTCCAGAGAACAATATATTATTGAATCTTTAAGGGCATTGTTGGGTCATCACATCACACTAGCGACCGCTCCTGGTGAAATCCCCGCTCAAACAAATTAGATTTTAAAATATGGCCCAGGAATAGCGTGGGCTCATTACTTATGAACCAATCAAAAGACAAGTGCATACCGCCGCCTCCCCCAACTCGTTCTAGAACATTCGATCTAAGAATAGCCCTTATATTTGGGATGGTCCCCGTTAAGACTTAAAGTATCTTAATGAAATGTGTCGGACTGGGAATGAGGAATTCTGTTTCATCATGCTACACCACTCAATACAAACTCATATATTCAGTGAGTGCCATAAGGATGATTCAGTTCAAATTGTGAAGCTCAGCTCTAAGCCATTCAGTGTATTATAATATTGCTCATGTTGTTTGAATGTATTCTATGATAGGCTACACAGCTTTTGGAATATTGAGACACAGAACATACTGCCACATTTGATTAACTGAGTGCCATGGGATGATTAATTATCTTAAGCGAATTCCTGTATCTGCCATGAGATTATTTATAGTAGATTTCCTTATGCAACTCCCTTTAATGTGATATATGAAACATGTCTGCTGCCATATTAACAACTTTTTCTATTCTGTCAATAAAGCGACGCATGGCAGTGAATCAGTTAAGTCACACGTGACACGCCCCTGTTTCCTATTTTCTGCCATCCATGTTTGCTGGGTGCAAACCTAATTTTTGTTTGGCATTGAATTTGTTAATTTTGATTTCAGAAAATACCAGGTGTGGTGAAGTTTATACAAGCATCTGACATTCCAGGTGTCAATGATTGGAGACCCCATGACATATACCCTGAAAATACCAAGCAAGAGGTAAATTAGCGTTAACGTTTCTTACTTTACCTTTGTTTAAGCAAAACATTTTACCAAGACTACTCCATAGTTTCTAGTGTATTGGTTATAGTTATAGTGTTAAATATGTATTTAATAGTTTCTGGTCTAACAGTTCTAGTGTTAATTATGTATATGATAGTTTCTAATGTAATAATTTCACTGTTAAGTAGGTATGCAATACTTTCTAGTGTAATAGTTTCACTGTTAAATATGTATGCAATAGTTTCTAGTGTAATAGTTTTGGTGTTAAATATGTATGCGATAGTTTCTAGTGCAATATTTTTAGTGTTAAATATGTATGCAATAGTTTCTAGTGTTTAGTTTAGTTTAGTTTAGTTTAGTCAACGGATCAACATCACCGCACACGGGTGCAACCCATAAGTGCTCAGTTCTACTCCTAACTCAAGCCTGAGTCCGGAGAATCTCAGCTCAGTGAACGAATTCCGTAGCAACGGAGAGTATCCTGAAATACTTTGGGTAGATTTTTAACTCGACATTTTGAGTTTCTAGTGTATAGTCTTGATGTTAAATATGTATGTGATAGTTTCTAGTGTAATAGTTTTATTGTTAAATATGTATGCAATAGTTTATAGTGTAATAGTCTTAGTGTTAAATACAAGGGGCTTCTCATAAGTCTTTAGCCTGACCATGAAGGAGTAGGCGGAGAAAATTGAAATTTGGCACAGCGCTTATTCCTTTTCAATGAAGCCACCACCTGAATTTATGCATTTCTTCCATCTCTGCGTGACCTTGAAAAGACCTTCAGAATAAAACAACCTATTTTCGAACAAAACCAGTTATCACAAGCCAGTATGACATCTTCGTCACTATCAAAACGATTTCCTTTCAGCTGTTTGTTAAAATTTTGGGAAAAGAAAAAAATGTCTGAGGGAGCCAGATCTAGAGAGTATGGTGGGTATGGAAGAATTTCAATATTCAAATCGTTGGCAGTTTGCAGCACAAGCCGTGCTTTATGGGAGGGCGCGTTGTCTTGAAGCAAAGGCAGAATTTGCGCACGCAATATCCCTCGTTGTCTGGTCACAGCCTTTCATATTTTGATAAGGAGATCTGCATAGTTCTGCACATTAGCCGTGTTGCCATGAAGCATGTAATCTTTCAATATGACACCTTTGACGTCCCAAAAAACAGTCAGCATCACTTTTCTTGCAGAATGTTATGCTCTTGGCTTGACATGTGTTGGCGAGTCCGGGGTTTTCCACTGCATGCTGGCAATTTTTGATTCTGGGTCTTAATGGTGAATCTAAGTCTCATCTACCGTCACCTTCGTCGTCAAGATGTTTTGCGACCGCCACATGTTGAGCAACTGGCCACAGCAATCAACCCGTGTTTGTTTCTGTTCACATGTCAGCAGGCGCGGGACTCACTTTTCTCATGTTCAGTCTGTTGTGTAAAATTCTAAAAACTGTACTCTTACTCAGATTTGCTGAACCCGATATCTCTGCAATTGTCATTTTCCTATCCTGGTCTATGATTTTCTTCACTTTTGTAGCATTTGCATCATTGCACTCTGAGGACGGTCGTCCTGATCTTGGCAGATCAGCAACTTGGGAACGGCCACACTTAATCTGCAGACACCATTTTTTACAGAAGCATACGAAGGACAGACTTCCTGAAACACTGGCTTCATCTCCCTGTGTATTTCTGTAGGTGTTTTTCCCTGTAACATTAAGAATTTTATCATAGTCCTGGCGTCTGATTTCTCCATTGTTCTGACAAACCGTTGGATGTACATATCTGGTCAATAATTTGTGTTGTACCATATAGGGAAAACCAGTTGAGGAGGGAAATTCATAATTCATATGTCCATTACAAATTGAATGAGCTATACATTTGCCTAATTTCAATATTCTCCGCCTACTTCTTCATGGTCAGGATAAAGACTTATGAAAAGCCCATTGTATGTATGCAATAGTTTCTAGTGTAATAGTTTTAGTTCTATGTATGCAGTAGTTTCTATTAAAATAGTTTTAGTGTTAAATATGTATGTGATGGTTTCTAGTGTAATAGTTTAGTCCTAAATATGTATCCAGTAGGGAAAAAAAAAGTCGCTTAAAAGTCGACAGGGTCGACTTCATTGCACCGGGTTTTATCCCATATGGCTCGGTCTCTTTCCGCAGCACGGAAAGCGTCGCACAAAGCACGAACTCCGTAGCTTTTGTATCCAGTAGTTTCTAGTTTAATAATTTTAGTTCTAAATATGTATGCAGTAGTTCCTAGTGGGAAAGTTTTAGTGCTAAATATGTATCCAGTAGTTTCTGGTGTAAAAGTATACACAGTTTATATAAATGAAATGTCGGAGTAATGTTATTATCAACGAAACAATTAATACGAAAATGTTCAATTAATGTGAATGGTGTCATTTGAGGCAAGTGGAGAATTTGTCATATCTAGGCATATGAATAACATCATATGGAAGATGTATCACAGAGATCAAGAAAACAAACTAGGAGAAGCAATAATCGAATTGTATAAAATGAATAACATGTTATGCAATAAATCCTTTTCATTTTAGGTTTAAAATTGAAATCATTCAGTTTTAACATATGGTTGTAAATCCTGGTTGCATATCCTTTACCGGGCGTAGCAGTCAACCCCAGCATTGTTGGCTGTTTGTGATTTCTTGGCAAATTTACGTTCAGTAGCTTGCCATTGCTGTCTAAAGAGCCGGTACTCATACCATTGTATGAAAATCAGCTCAAGGCAATCTGCTTCCAAGTTGCACCAGCGGTGTTTCGAATGGGGTATGCGGGATTACGAATTGCGCCCATAACCCATTCGCCATAAACTCTCGACAATTGGTAAACCAACAAGGAAATCACTAGAAGCTTCAGAGATGTGGTTTTATTTAAGATTGCTGAGAATTACTTGGACATTCAACATTAATAATCTAAATGTTTTAAATGGTAGAGATACAAAGACAACTTATCTAAAACATCAGAAAGAAACAAACATCATTTTTGTCACATATTTAGAAGACATGCCATAGAGCATATTGTAACGACTGGGAAAATTTGTGGAAAGAGAGATAGAGGAAGACAACAAGAGAAGACTCTTGATAGTCTTGTGTTGTGGCACACGAAGGTGTCAGCACATGAACTTATACAAGCTCTTGGACATCGCAAGGTGTGGCGAAATATAATCGTCCACACCGATCGTAAAGGTACATAAAGATGAATAGGTTTTAGTTTAAAATATTTAGTTTATAGTGTAATTGTTTTAGTGTGAACTACTTATTCAGTCTCATATGGTGGGGTAGCTATTGTTATCACATACCTAAAGAAAAGGTGAAAGTAGTCATTTAACGTGGATTTATTTAAGAACCATACCTCTTGCTCGCGTGCCCTCAACCTTGCTTTCCAGTATGGTTTTTATAAGAGTATCATGTCTTTTAACGTGGCCAAAATATTTCACTTGTCTCCTCTTTATTTTTTTCATCAACTCTCTCTTCATTCCCAGTTTTTCTAGGACCTCTGCATTTGATTGTTTTTGTTTCCATGAAATACGACCTATCCGTCTGTATATCCACATCTCCTGGGCTTCTATGCGGCTTACTAATTGCTTGTTCAATGTCCAGTCTTCCGCGCCATACAGTAATGTTGAATATACGTAGCATTTGACAATTCTCATTTTTAATGCGTTATTAATATTCTAGATGTTAATACTGATTTCATGCCGTTGAAAGCATTTTTTGGCCATTCCTATTCTCTTTTTGATTTCCATTTCACTTTTGCCATCATCTGTTATTATATGTCCAAGACAAGAGAAACTTCTCCTTAATGCGGTTACTCGCAAATGATATTTCTACCTCCTTTGTATTTTCTAAACGTGAAGCCTAATGTCCTTATAATTTTCTAAAAAGTTGTTTTGGATAGCTCAATGTCATTGCTCTTTCGCAAGGAAACCCTAAGTTTTCTTACAGTCACTGTTTCTTTTGGTATCCAGCATTTGTATAATAGCTCGCCTTATGACATCCTTGTAAAAGCTGTCTACAATTGCCTTTCTACCCACCGTTTGCTTATTGCGTGGTGGTTTTATTCTAGATTCTTGCACCCATCGACGAAATAACCGTTTACCCAAACCCAATGCAGGCACTGTTCTTTTCATGGGATTTGTAATAGTTTGAAACAGTTTCCCTTGATCAGCTTCTTGACAAAAATATGTGTACAATTTTATAGCGATGATTTGAAGTGTGACACAAACTCTTTTGTACCAAACTAAGATTGGTCGTTGTCTAGATCATACTGTTCCTTCTATATTACTGCAGTGTGGAAGCTGAGCTAGCCACCTGTCTCACACCACAAGTCACCACTACAGCACACATCAAGTAGTCAGTGAACACGATTGAGTTTGCGCACATAATATCCATTTAATGATGAATTAACACGGAACCACACATCACGTAAATCCAGGAACAGTAATTCTCTCAGAATATATCTTCATCACAACTGAACACTCGAATAACACTTCCTTCTCAAGGCCTACTTAATCTCATCCACTACAACAGTTAACTATCCACTCTTCCTGGCCAGAACTCACTCGATCCAACCCACCCTGGGTCTAGGTCTCAACAAAAACTATCCGACCCTCTCTCGGTCTAAACTTCAACTAACTATCCCTCAAAAACTACCGGTAGGAGCTTTCTTCCTAACTCCGCGATCCTTCAATTTCCCGGACCGCCGACCTCTCCTGTCGGTTCCCAAAACTCAACTGTCCTCTCCAGTCTCCTGACTTTCCACACACTACCCCACAGCTCAAACTGTCTGCCCCACAATTACACTAGCCAGTTGACTTCTCAACTCCCCCTTAAATCACTGTCTCCAACCCTCCTCGCCTGTCCTCTCTCATTTTCCCCCTCCGGGGACCTATTACCCCGTCCCATTTTACCTCCGTCTATTATTTCTTAGGGCCGGTAATGTTAATGACCCCAGGCATGTTACAAAGTGTACAAAATTTCTCATTCAGTCCCATTCAACAATATTCACACATTCAGATGTTAGCGATACATGGTAAGATTAATAAAATAATCATGGATGGAAAGTTGTTCAATCTCAGAAGGCTGAAAGCTAACACCAAAACTAACAGAGACACCGTCAGAGCTGCTGTTGCTGATGATTGCGCTCTATATGCCAACTCAGAGGCAGACATGCAACACAATGTTTCAGCATTCTCATATGCCTGTGCCAACTTTGGGCTCAAAATCAACTTGGAGAAGACTGTAGTTATGTACCAGCCAGCTCCAGGGAATAATAACACCGTGCCGAATATCAAGGTGAATGGTCATAGACTAAGTGTTGTGGACAAATTCACCTATCTTGGCAGCGCTATCTCACAAGCTGCCACAATTGATGACGAAGTGAATCCAAGAATCTCCAAGGCCAGCGCGGCCTTTGGCAGACTGTACAAGAATGTATGGGACAGAAATGGAATATGCCAGCAAATAAAGCTGAAAGTTTACAAAGCAGTTGTATTATCCACACTGTTATATGCTTTTGAAACCTGGACTGTTTATCAGTGACACGCTAGGAAATTAAACCACTTCCACACAGTCTGACTTAGGAAGCTACTGAAGATTAAATGGCAAGACAAGATCCCAGACACTGAAGTTCTAGAAAGAGCATCCTTGCTCAGTATCCACACTCTACTAATGAAGAATCAGATTCGCTGGGCTGGTCACTTAACTCACATGCCAGATCACAGACTCCCTAAACGAATTGTTTACGGCGAGCTGCGTTGTGGTAAACGCTCCCGAGGCGGCCAGAGGAAACGCTTTAAAAACACTGAAAATCTCACTGAAAGCTTTTGGAATTCATCTTGACACCTGGGAGACTGCTGACAAAGACCAAAATTCGTGGCGTACATCATTACGCAAGGGTGCAGTCACTTGTGAAGCAACCAGGACTGAAAGAACTATGAAGAAAAGGCTGGACAGAAAAACCACTGCAGAAGACCCTCCTCCTGGAACGTCAAGCATTCTTTGCCCATATTGTCAAAGAACATTTCGAGCCAAATTAAGCCTTATCAGCCATCTTAGAACTCACGGCTCCATATTTTCAACCCCACTAGATGAAATTAATGGTCATCATCATTATTGATGGATAAACAACATATACAATAATTACGTTTCATGAAAGCACCCACTATAGATAGAATTATTGACAAAACCTCTGAACACTCTTGTACCACGAGAAAATTCACTTTTGAATGCTGATGTTTCCGTGTGAAGATGTAATACATTTCATAATATGCACTTCATCTCTGACTCGTAAATTATATACTGTATATAAATAAACATTGAAATCTGCTGTACAATCTCCAGAACAAAAACGTTTTTGTTGGGTGCACATAATGATAAAGTTATTTGCTAAATAGCATCATTTTCCTTCAGTTGGCTACTTCTTCTTCTTCAGCTTTCCGAGCCATTGAGGTTCTTTGCTGCAGATACAATCCGTCTCCATTCGTCTCTCTGGTGGACCTTCTCTTGCCAGTCGTTGATTCCAAGTGCTTGTAGGTCTGTACATGTATTATCTCTCCACCGTCTTCTTGGTCTACCTCGGGGTCTACGGTCATTTATTGCCTGAGTGTAAGCGAGTTTTGTTTCCCTATTATCTTCCATTCTTTCTAGATGCCCCAGCCATTGTAGTCTATTAGCCTTCATGATACCAGTGATTAGCGGGGACTTAAACAGATCATAAATGTCTTTGTTACTTCTTCTTTTCCACTCTCCACTTTGTGTATCCCTAATGGGTCCAAAGATTCGTCTTAAAATTTTGTTCTCAAAGGTTTGTAACAAGGCTTCGTCACCTTTCGTTGTACTCCAGGTTTCAGAGCCATACAGCACAACTGGACTGATCAGTGTTTTGTATATTGTGATTTTGGTGTTACGAGATAGCGCCTTTGATTTTAGTAGATGTTGTAGTGCATAGTATATCTTATTTCCAGAGTTGATTGTAGTTTGTATTTCTTCCCTTATGATGTTGGAGCCGTTGAAGATTGTACCCAGGTATTTGTATGTTTTCGTTATTTTAATGGTCATATTATCTATTTGTATGTGGCCAGAGTTTTTAGCCATTCCGTCTCTTGAAATTACCATATATTCTGTCTTATCTTGATTGATAACCAACCCCATCTGTTGGGCTTTTTCCTTTAAGTGAGTCAATATTTCCAATGTCTTTTGTCCACTTTGCCCTATAATATCTATATCATCTGCATAACCAAGCAGCTTGGATGTTATTCCAATATCACATTCCTCCTTTATCTTCCTTACAACTTTCTCTAGAGCCAGATTGAAGAGTAGCGGCGATAGTTCATCACCCTGTTTCAAGCCAGATGTTATTTGGAAGCGGTCTGATTTCTTGCCTTTCTAGGTTACTATATTATAAGTATCTTCCATGCATAGTCTGGTCATGTTGATTAACTTCCTTGGTATTTCAAATTCCTGCATAGCATTCCATAGACTATTCCTATGGACACTATCATAAGCCTTTTTAAAATCTACAAAAATGTTATGGAGATCTCTTTTATATTCCCAATGTTTCTCGGCTATTTGTCGTAAGATAAATATCTGATCTATTGTTGATCTGTTTTGTCTAAACCCCGCCTGGTAGTCACCTAATATGTCTTCTGAATATGGTTTTAGTCTATTTAGTAATACTGCGGATAGTATCTTATAGCTTGTGGACAGTAGTGATATTCCTCTATAATTTCCACATTGGAACTTGTCTCCTTTCTTAAAGATAGGTATCAATAATGACTCTTTCCAGTCATGGGGTAATTCTTCTGTCCTCCAGATTTTTATTATTAGTTCGTATAGCTTTAGATGTAATGCATGGCCACCTGCCTTTATAAATTCAGCAGCAATTCCATCAGTCCCAGTTGCCTTATTGTTTTTAAGTCGTGTGATTACATAAAGGATTTCTTCAAATGTAGGTTCTTCAATTTGTGGTTCGCATGTTAGAACCTCTTCCTGTGGGAAAATGTTTCTTGGAGCTTCACAATTTAGTAATTCAATAAAATATTCTTTCCATGTGTTGCACATTTCCTCATTGGTATTTATATTCCCATTTTTGTCTTTTAAACCATATGTGTTTTGTTGGTGCCCTCGTTTCATTGACTTCAGTTCTTTAAACAATTTTCTGGATTCATTTTTCTGGTGATTAGTTTCCATATCTTTGATTATATTACTCATATATTCTCGCTTCTGCTGTCTGGCTATTTTTGTAGCCTCTTTACATTCATTTCTATAATGCTCTTCCTTTTGGATGTTATTGATGTCATAACATCTGATGGCAGATGCCTTGAAGAGATTAGAACAAGAATCGCCATTGCGAAAGTAGCCTTTAGCAAGATGAAAAACATTCTGACCAATAAAATGATGTCAATTGAAACGAGAAAAAGAGTGTTGAGGGGATACATAGAGCCTGTTCTTTTGTATGGATGTGAAACTTGGACAATGTGCAGTCAAGCAGAAAAACATCTGATGGCTGCAGAAATGTGGTTTCTGAGGAAAATGCAAAGAATACCATGAACAGACAGAAAAACCAATGAACAAGTACTACAAGAGACAAATGAAAATCGTAGATTGATTAGAGAAATTAGACGTAGACAGTCAAAATTCTTTGGACATGTTATGAGAAGAAATGGACTGGAGAACTTACTGACAGCTGGCAAGATCGAAGGGAACAGACCAAGAGGAAGACCGAGAGGAAAATACCTGGATGGCTTGGCCACATGGCATGGACGAGACAGGAACACTGAGCTGATCCACGACTCTGGTGATCGAGTGAAATGGCGAATCATGACCGCCCACGCTTTTCGGCATGGCACATGATTGATTGATTGATTGATGTCATTTAACCATACATCTCTGGCATTCTTCTTCCTAATGACTGCTTCTTCACATTTTTGATTGAACCATATGTTCTTTCTATGCGTGGTTAACACACCGAGACATTCTTCTGCGGTAGATTGAATTGTATTCTTGATGTTCAACCAAGTTTGGTCAACGCTTTCCTCCGAAGGGTTTTGCAGAGTTTCAAGTTTACATGTTATTTCATCTGTAAATCTCTCTTTGACTGTAATGTCTTGTAGTTTTTCTCTGTTATATGTTGGGTGTAATCTTTGTAATTTAGGATAGAAAGCTCTCTTAAGTTTTATTTTAAATTTTGCTCCAACAAGGAAGTGGTCACTGTGGCACTCAGCTCCTCTATAACTTCTGACTGACATATGGATTTTTATATGGGGGAAAACAAATGCAAACGGACTATAATAGTGCCAGTTCTGTGTTGGTTGACAAGGCCACTCATTCTCCCATTGTGTCTGTAATGTCTGATCGTGACTATTGTGACTGCCAAGTCTCTCATTCTATATAATGATGAGATGCTTAAATGTCAGTATTCTTTGATTTGTCTAGTTGCTGAGCTCTGGGCTGATAAATTATGCTGGACAACCCATTGGCATACTTGTGGCAGGTATGGATATTTCTCTCTTTTATTAATAATTATATAATAATTATAATATAATATATAATAGCTTCACCGTTAATTAATAAAAACAGAGCCGTGGTAGCGTAGTGGTTAGACGCTCGCCTGCCGGATCGGTGGTCTTGGGTTCGATCTGCACTGGGGTGGATCCAAATAGTTAAATTGACCTGAAATTCTAGACTAGGCCCAAAATGAACACCATGTAATGTTTTTTGGAAGTAAAGGCGGCAGACGTGATATTGTTGACGTCACCCGCTGAGTGCTGTTTGTTACAGACATATGTGGATCTAGCACCATATGCCCACTGTAACTTGTAAAAGTGGCCTTTACTTCAGTCAATCAGGTGCCATCGTCACAATGAAGGTTATTCAATAGATCTCCAACACTGTCTCTCGCCTTGATTGTACATTGGCTGATGTTCGTTCATCTTCCTGCTTGTATCATTGTCTGCCTCATACTCACTTGACAAAACAGACGTGGTTGCGGCCTTGTGGGAGCACGTGTACACCTCGGAGGAGCAAATGGATCACCATAGTCTGGTAAGAATGAGGCAGCGAGGTGTGACGAGGGGATCTGGCCTGCGATTGACGCTCAGAGGAAAGGCGAGACGGACATATACTCAGATTGCTACTGGAACTATTAGTGTTGGAACTCTTCGCTGGCTGCTGAGGATGGGGACGGGGCGCTTATGGGAATGTCCCGAATGCTGTGATGTCGGTTCCTAGATCAATCAATCAATCAAATAATCATAGATATTGCCCCTTGGTGTTCTGGATCAACTCTGCTATTGATGTTTATCCATACAACATCTGAGCCCAGCCAGCATCATTTCTGTTGGTTTGCCTCTGCCTCTTTTCCCACTGATCTGCCCAGTTATCACGATGTTCTCCAATGCCTCTTTTTTCTTCACATGACCCAAGAAAGCTGTCTGTCTCTATCTTATTGTTGTATATAATGTTATATTTTCATTAACCACTTTCAGGCAATCGTTGTTTGTTACATAGGCAGTCGAAGGAATTTGTAACGTTCGTCTCAGAAACCACATCTCGGTTACTTCTAATCTCTTTCTAATTTGTTCATTGATGTTCCATGATTCACTGTCATACAACAAAATAAGTTTTATTTCCTTATGTTATTGCACACGATTTGTGTCAGGTCTTAGTCAGATATGACTGAGCTACCGTATAACAGTAGACGGTACTACCTGCTTTCTGTTAGCGCCGAACATTGGGCGGCGCTTACCAAACCCGACACCCCACATTGTGCCAACGGCTTCGGGCGGAAGAGCGCAATTGGGAGGGTACAAGCCTTATCCTGGTCCGAGGATATGCAAGCTAAAGACAAAATGTCATGGTAGGGCAGACCAGGCCCTAAGCCTTGGTTGGCGGCTGGTCTAGGATCGAAGCTCCGACAGGCGGACAATTAGAGCATTGCTTTGCTGATCCGGCAGCTTCTGCAGCTTGTCTTGTTCCAGATGTAGAGGTGTTACCTTTCCTCTGGAGTGAACTAGGCAGGCCGAGACAGGGATCATGCTATATTTTAGCCTAGGCTTTGTGCTATGGAGAGGCAATAACTGAGTTATTATATCTTTTTAAAGCACAAACTATCGTCTGTCAAGACGGCAAGGTGCCAATGTAAAATGCACACGATACTTTTTATTTTCTGCAAAGCAACTGATGTTATGATTGCTCCAAAATATTTAAATTTATCAACTTGGTTGAGCATTTTCCCTTCTATTGTTATCTCACATTTTGGTGTCATCTGTTTCATTAGACATAACCGTTGTATCTGTTCTCTTGATATTCAAGGAAAGTCCTTGTTTGCAGTCTCCGTTACTACAATATCCAAAAGTTGTGGTAGATCTTTTGCATGTTCAGCCATCACTGCACTGTCATCTGCATGGCTTACATTGTTTATATTACAACCTCCAGATCGTATTCCAGGCCTTTCTTTAATCTCTGTCGTTATTGGTTTGTATAATACGATAAAAAGATTTCGTCTGCATACCTTGTGCACCATAATATGAGAAAAAGATTTCTTTTGCACTTTCTTTTATCTGTCTAATATGAAGAAATGATTTCTTCTGCACACCTTTTATCGTGTTTAGCTTGAGGATAATATTATGTCTGCAAACGTTTTATCTTGTTGAGAACAGTATTAAATTTGCACAACTTTTATCTTGTTGAGAACAGTATTACATCTGCACACCTTTTACTTTATGTAACACATTTAAATTATTTCAGCTGCACACTTGTTATCTTATATAATAGAAGGAAACTATTTTGAATGTAGGAGGACAGATTGGCCGAATGGATAAAAGCACTCTCTCTCTCTCTAACATTTCAACCCCTTCACCGGTCACTTGGACTAGAATGTTGACTTCTCGTCTTTGACTTGCGGACGTAAATTACAAGTACCTCAGAAGTCGGAGTGGGAATGCTTGATGGCGAGGATCACTGGAAAGCTAATCCACACGCAAAAATCAGTCCAGTGTACTAGAAGTAGTAGCACATGTATGGACTATGTTTGAGTTCAAGGCGAGAGAGCATAAACATAAAATTCCGACTACACATATTTTATGGTGAATAATACGAGAAAAGGTTTCATAGCACATCTTCTATCTGTAAGTGAGGAACCCATATATTTTACACACCTTTTATCGCGTATTATTACAGACGAATTTCTTAATGTAATATCAAATTAATTTTGTAGGAAAATGTAAACTTGACAAATCTATGAATGTGCTCTTCTAGAGGATGAGGTGACTGCCCAAAGTTCGAGATACGGTGTGCAGGTGACTTACACAGACATCCAGCCAGCCTTGACTGATACGGAAGAGGCCATTCAGAAGAAGTCATTCTATCCCAAACTTGGACCATACAATAAGGGCAATGCTGCAGGTGAAGCATCATTACCATACCATTTTCATCATCTTCACCAGCATCAGCATCAGTATCATCATCACGGTTAGCATATTCATCATAAATGTCATCAGCATCATCATCACCATAGCCACCATCAGCATATTCATAATCGTAATTAATACCATAATCGTCACATCACGTTAATTGTCATCAACATCATGAATATTACCATCATTGTGATTATTACCATAATCGCCATTATCATTATCATCTAGCCCCAAAGCTACAGTTTCCGAAATAAAACCATTATCACTAAAGCTGTAATAAATACACAGAAGGTCGAAAACATCTTAGTAACTAAGCATTTAACAAAGGCAAGACATTAATTCCTGTGTTGGAATTTAGTTTTAAGAAAAGCATACAAACGTCTTCAAGAAGAAATACATGCCACAATGTAGCATCCAAGTAAACGGAAAATGCTTACATAAGTGAATCCGAGCAACTATCTCGGAACAGTCATAACATCTGATGGGAGATGCCATGTATGGATTAGAACAAGAATCGGTAGCCTGTTGCTGGATGGGAAACATACTGGCCAATTGAAAACTGGCAACTGCAGTGAGAACAAGAGTGATCAAGTATTATAAAGAACATGTACTGTTATCATCATCATCCAGTGCCTTGCCGGCTGACGTGGGCGATCATGCCTCTACTCAACATAAGCCTGGGTCATTGACAATGAGTTGAGTGACCGGGCATGAGAGAGAAGGGATGAGAGTGGGAGACAGTAAAGTGACTGACCTGGCTATGAGAAAACAGCCAGTCCTGAGAAATAAAATAATGGGAAGGGTGAGCGTGGACCCCAGGGGATGGGGGAAGGACAGTTTAGTTTTGTGTGAAGTCAAGGGACTTCAGGACAGTTGATGTGGAGATGCCGAACTGGTCGGTATGCTAAGGAGAAGCGGAGTTAGAGATCTCCGTATTGTGTTGTTCTCCTAGGTGTGAAGACAGGCCTGAACCAGAGTGGGTTGCATAATTGAGCAGTGGCTCCAACCCAATGTGTGGGTTGTATTGTGGGATTTCCAGCCGTGGATAGTAGCTGGATTACCTGTCTTGTGGATTTGATAAGAAGCAGGCCGTGAGAAGGCATTCATGTGTGCTGGTTAAATTGTGAGGAGGATATTTATAGTCTATGGATTACATTGTTTCTGGATATATACATATGTTCCGTGAGTCTGTGTTATTTCTGTAATACAGGATTATGTGCGCCAACTGAATCTTGTTTAATGACTGGTGAATATGCACTGCGGGGGTGAGTTAGATTGCAAGACAGTTAGATATCTCCATGACACACCATGAGTATCGTTACCTAGACAACGACCATCACACGAGAATATCATGAACATATCATCGTAAGAACTTCGTGATATTATCATCTAGAACGACGTGTGACATTCTGGGGTCTCCTCCGTTCAAGGACGACGGGGATATATTGATCACCTGGGAGCTCGTCGCTTAGTAAGGAGTATCTGAAAGGCTACGTACGGTCAAGAGCATTATAGACATTGTTGTAATTCTGAGATATCTGTGGGCTCATCACTGAGAGAGGAGTTAGTACCAGTGACTTCATTCCATCAATTTAGACAGTACTGCGTCAAGAGATTAACAGCAACTCTTTTGGGTGTGTAAGACGCCACATCGAAGAAAAACTGTCAGCGCGCGTGGAGGGTATGCGGCGGAAATCACAAGCTAGCAGACAGTTCAAGTGAAGGTCATACTACAGGTAAATTAACGACGGTCAGCACACGTTATTGCGACGCTAGCGGGCACGCCAGAGAATTAACGCAGACAGGCGCCTGGGTTTATAAGTCAAGAGACGAAAGCGCCAGCAGACGAGTCGCATAAAAGTCGGCGCCATGATACTGGCGGGATGATACCCTGACAGGTGTGTGTGGGTGTGACGAACACAGGATTGAAGAAAATCAAAGATATTGACAGGTGTGTGTGTGTGCGAGACAAGCGCACTGTGTGTTCGCAGGTCGACAATTTAAGATTGATCGAAGCAGCAAATAGGACGGGTGGAGACACCAGCGTCCAGGTACGGGGGAGAGTTACGTTAACCCCTACCACAGCCGTGCTAGGGCAGCAGTGGAAAGTGTGATTTTCCACGAAGTGAAAAGAGCAGCCGTGTCGGGGCTGAGAAGTTGGGTGGAAAGTGTTTTTTTTTTTTTTTTGTATGACGGAAAAGTGTCCGGTCATTTTACAGACAGTCAGTGTGGATTATTGTGACAAAGAAGACTGAGGTACTGACTTGAGGTGTCCGGCAAGGTCAAGGTTGGGGACAGTGGAAAGTTACTGAGGTTTTCCATAGTGGAACCTGTGTTTACTGAGGATTGTTCACTGAAGGTGATAAAGAGAAATTGAGGTGACATTGTGAGTTGGGGGTGGAAGGAGGAAAGGTACTCAGGAAAATTTCCACGGCCTAGTGTGGTCAAGATGACTCATTGTGAATGAACAAAACAAGGTGTTTTGAAAGAAAGCCAGATTTTATGTTTCGCCTTTGTTGAACTGTTCTACTATTGTCATCATTATTCTGTTATGAGCAAACAGTTTTAACGGATCATCATCGCAACCATGGTTGTATTTCTTTGCCAATAAGGATTTATATATCAAAATTTAACGCGCTGAACATTGGCTGCCATTCTCCTTTTCTTTTTGGTGAATCTTGTCGGATAACGGCATTCCATAACATTTACGATACAGCAAAGCGCCATCTAAAGAACACTTTGGATAATTATTATTACCGTCAACGTTTCCGACAGTTGGAACTTTTGATCACCACGTGAATTCAGGAACCACTCAACAAAACAACAAGTCGCTTTGAAATCTAGCGTCGTAAACATTTCGGAGAATTTAACACAGACATTTCCAGCATATAGTGAAAAACTATTAAGAGCAAAATAAGAACTTTTGGCGACGGATTAATAGGCACATATTTGTCGGCCAACCAGTTACACATTATTTTTTTTTTTGCTCCCATCGTCATATTTATTGTTGTCGGGTGTTACGCAATTATTTGTATGTGGTCCAGTGTTTGTCAAGAGTAGGGGATTTTTGTGTTGCTTCTCGAAGGCCGGGAGGCGGGGCGAAAATTTATTTTCTTACTGTGCACCATGTGTTTTCTGGGAAGTAAATCGTAAGGTCGGTTTGTTTGATTCTGCAGTGAAGCAGGGTGGTCCTGGATTATATACCGTGCCTTTTGGGTCTAACGTCAGATCTGTGTATATTTTCAGTATATATTCCTTTTCTTTCTCTCTTTCTTTTCGTTATATTTACATATGATATTTGTTGTGTTCGGATATATGTTTTTATTGTGATCTTTCGTCATTTCTGCTGTCTAGTGGTATTTGTCAATTTATATTTATATATTACGCGCACTGTGGGTGTTACTGTGGTTTATTTCTGTGTGATCATCGTCTACGTGTACTCAGCTTGTGAAGTCTAGCGTTGGATAGTCATCACTTAGTGTTATCATCCATTTGTTTGTATATGTATTTATATGTATGTTTAACAATATTTCCAGGGACTTTATGAACGTGTGGTCATAGATATATAGATATAAGGGAGCATAGGTGATATTCCACCTCACTACCTAGTGCTTATAGAGTGACTGGGTGAGTACAGAGTGATATTTTAGCACTACGAAGTTACGTGCACAAGGAGTGGTAGTGTACGTATTGAAGGCACACAAAGGACTAGTAGCAGAGTCTTTACATTTATAGTTGGCTGACAGACAGCAACGTGTCCGCAAGTACAAGATGCCTACGTTAATGGACTATATTGAAGCAGGTGAACGAATAGGCCTGAAAAGTAAAGAGTTACAGGAGTATGCCGAAGCAAAAGAACAAAAGCAGACGGAAAGAGAGGAGAGGCATAATGAACGTGAGGCAAAACGTCTACAGGAAGTAAAGTTAGCTGAAATAGAAAACAAGCGTTTACAGGAAGAGAAAGAGACGCAAATAAAGTTAGCTGAAATGGAAATTGAGAAAGAGAAGATCAAGTGTCAGATGCAAACTGAAATCGAGTTAAGAAAACTAGAACTATCTTCGAAAGGTCAAAGTGAGGAAAGCAGAAGACCATCGCAGTCGTCACAGAGATTAAAACTGCCATATTTTACGGACCGGGATTGCCTTGAATCCTATCTTGGGAGATTCGAATCATCTGTAAAAACATTAAGCATTCCAGAAGCAGAGTATGCGATGCGACTTGGCGAATTTCTGACGGGTAAGGCACTAGACACCATGTTCAATTTACCTGTAGAAGAAAGGAACAACTACACTATCTTACGTCAACGTTTGCTGACAAAGTTCCAACTCACTGAGCATGGATATAGGACAATGTTTAGACAGTTAGTGCCAGAGTCAAGATTTCACAGACTTTGTTAACACTGTAAAGAATACATTTAACAAATGGATGGAGCTCGCAGAAGTAGGGAAAGATTTTAATAAATTAGTAGATTTAATGTTAAGAGACAAGGTTGTATCTGCATGCAATTCTAATTTAGTGGCGTTCTTTGAGGAGCGTAAGCCAAAGGACATAGACACAATGTCTCAGTTAGGGCAAAACTACATGACTGCACATCCTAACGTACCTATTGGGAAACTAATGAGTGAGGAAATAGTCTGTGCAGCGTACACTAAACAGGACCAGAATCCAGTCGTCAGACCAAGGGCGAAAAGTGTGGATTCAGCACAGAAAGGTGAGCAGCAAGAACTTCAAGATAATGGTTTCCGAGGAAACAATGTTGGTAGAGTAGGGCGGTACCCATATAGAAGAGGGAACTTCCAGACACGTCCAAATTATGCCGGATGTTGGAATTGTGGGAGCTGGAGACACAAGGCAGCAGAGTGTGATGCACAACCATCAGATGGACCAACGAACAACAGTAAAAGGGAGATCACTTGTTTCAAATGTGGAAGGAAGGGGCATTTCAGCCATCAATGTAGGAAGAGAGAAACAGAGCACTCAAATGCAGCGCAAGTAATTGAGACGCTAAACAATGAAGATTGTAGTGGGTGCAAACCTCTTTTTGAAAAAGACAGTCAGCCAGTCTTAATATGTGGTCATACAGTGAAAGCAGGATCAGCAGTCCATGAAGGAGGAAGTCTGAAGATGCATCATGGGTTTGTTAATGATAGGCCAGCGTTAACAATTAGGGATTCCGGATGTACATCCATCGGAGTTAGAAAGAGTTTAGTGCATCCCTCGGATTATACAGGGAAAAAGATTAGATCCATAACATTTAATGGGACAGTAGAGTTCTACCCATTAGCCGTGATAGCAGTAAAAACACCATATATCACAGGAAGAGTGACAGCGTGTGTTTTGGACTCACCAGTGGCTGATTTAATCATAGGAAATGTTATAGGAGTTAAAGATTGTACAGAAGAGGAAGTAGTGTATTGGGACCAAAAATATAGTGTAAGCAGTAATGAGATAGTTACCACAGGAGAACCTAAATTAGAGAGTATAGCTGAGGTATAAGAGGCACTTGAAGTAGACACAGGAACTCAGGACAAGGATAGTACAGCTGAGTAGATGAGAATGGATCCCAACTATAGTGCTAGTGAATCCCAGAGACAAGATACTACTCTGAACAAATGTTTCCAAGGGTGTAGGAGAGTAGAACATAGGCAGTCAAAGAAAGGTAGATGGTGCTTCGAGAGAAAGAACAATGTTCTCACTCGCAGGTTTTCAGATAGCAGAACTGCACGTGGGCAAGTAGCAGTACCTTTAGCACACAGAGACCGATATACTAGAACAGCTCAGGATAGTGCATGTGCAGGGCACATAGGCATAAGGCGTCTGCAGCAGAAAGCAAGGTGCCAGGTATATGGGCCAAGATGGAATAAAGAGTTCAGACTAAACAGAGACTCAAGTGTAACGGTGCAATATGCAGATAGGAAAGTTGAGTCACGTCAAAAGAGTTTTCGCGACATTACTGACCCAGGGCTAGGGATATCAAACAGATTTTGTAATTGTAGAGGTACCATGAGTCATGGGTACATGAAAGGGAGACACAGCATCGACAAAAATCAGAGGTGGGTTAATGCAAGAACAGAACCACCTGATATTGGGTCGGTACACAAATAGTATTGTGTGGTCGTGAAGTAGTAAGAGACCTGTGGGTACATAAGTATAATGCTTTCCTATGATGTATTATTATTATATGATGTATTATTATTATGTGATGTATTAGTTCATGCATTGATACACAAGATAGAAAGATGGTTGTATTTATGTGTGATGAATATAGGAGTGTACTATGAGCATTTGATGTATTATGTAGTGTGGTAGCTAGAGTAAGGTGCAGCCATACTTAGGGCTACCCAGGCAATATGTCTGGGTCACATGTTTAGTAAGTTTTAGTCTCCCAATATTTGAAAACGAAGTTTTCTTTTAAGAGGGGGGTGATGACATAAGCTTGGGTCATTGACAATGAGTTGAGTGACCGGGCATGAGAGAGAAGGGATGAGAGTGGGAGACAGTAAAGTGACTGACCTGGCTATGAGAAAACAGCCAGTCCTGAGAAATAAAATAATGGGAAGGGTGAGCGTGGACCCCAGGGGATGGGGGAAAGACAGTTTAGTTTTGTGTGAAGTCAAGGGACTTCAGGACAGTTGATGTGGAGATGCCGAACTGGTCGGTATGCTAAGGAGAAGCGGAGTTAAAGATCTCCGTGTTGTGTTGTTCTCCTAGGTGTGAAGACAGGCCTGAACCAGAGTGGGTTGCATAATTGAGCAGTGGCTCCAACCCAATGTGTGGGTTGTATTGTGGGATTTCCAGCCGTGGATAGTAGCTGGATTACCTGTCTTGTGGATTTGATAAGAAGCAGGCCGTGAGAAGGCATTCATGTGTGCTGGTTAAATTGTGAGGAGGATATTTATAGTCTATGGATTACATTGTTTCTGGATATATACATATGTTCCGTGAGTCTGTGTTATTTCTGTAATAAAGGATTATGTGCGCCAACTGAATCTTGTTTAATGACTGGTGAATATGCACTGCGGGGGTGAGTTAGATTGCAAGACAGTTAGATATCTCCATTGACACACCATGAGTACCGTTACCTAGACAACGACCATCACACGAGAATATCATGAACATATCATCGTAAGAACTTCGTGATATTATCATCTAGAACGACGTGTGACAGTACTGTTATCATCATCATCCAGTGCCTTGCCGGCTGACGTGGGCGATCATGCCTCTACTCAAAATGCAATCCCCGACAGCATGGATCGGTTTGTGTGTTGACTCCTTTCCGTGCCGTGAAACAAGACAGTCAAGTATCTTCTCTCCCTGTCTTCCTCTTTCTCTCTTTCCGCAAATCTATCCAATTGTCAGGACATGTTCCAGTTTTTGTCTTCTGATAACGTGGCCAAGAAAACAATGACTTCCTCTTTCTGATGTTTGTGATAGGTTGTCTTTGCGACTTAGCTTCCCTCAAAATGTCCTGGTTGCTCATTTTGGCTGTCAAATTAATGTTCCGCATTCTTCTATAAAACCACATCACCAAGGCTCCCAAGGATGTTCTTCTCCTGTTTAATAATTCGCACCTGTATGTTAAAATTGGTTGTATGTAACATGCCATAACTCTCTTTTTAACTTTCAGGGACAATGTCGTATTGCACAAAATGTTCTATATTTGATAGAATTCAGTTTTTGCTTGTCCTATTATGTTATCAATTGAAACGAGAAAACGAGTGTTGAAGTGCTACAAAGAACCTGTACGTTTGTATGGATGTGAAGCGTGGACAATGAGCAGACAAGCTGAAAAACATCTGATGGCTGTGGAAATGTGGTTTCTGAGGCAAAAGAAGAAGAAATGAATCGGAAAGCTTGGTGACAACTGGCAAGATCGAAGGAAAGAGACCAAGTGGAAGGCCAAGAAGTTATTACCTGGATGCCTTGGCCACGTGGCATGGTCGAGACAGAAACACAGAGCTGATCCACGATTCTGGGGATCGAGTGAGATGGAAAAACATGACCGCCTACGCTTATCGGCATGGCACATGATGGATGGATGGATTATGTTCTTTATCTCAGTGATGCACCTTCCATCTGCTGTTATCCATGGTATATGTACGTGAAACATATATAATTAGCAGACATGCTGAGAAACATCTAATGTAGTGAAATTGTGGTTTCTCGGGAAAATTCAAAAAATGTTCTACAAAAGAAAACAGTAAATTGATTAGAGAAATTAGATGTAGACAGTCAAAGTTTTCTTGAGCGCGTTATGAAGACAAGTAAGTTAGAAAACTTAGTGACAACTGGAAAAATGGGTAAGGAATGAGTAAAGGAAAAGTAGAAAAATTAATAACTGGATGGCTCGGTCATACGGCATGGTTGTGACAAGAACACAGACCAGATCCAAGACTGATGATTGTGTGTTATGGCGAACCATGAACCTTCACGCTTCTCAGCGTGGCATACGATGTAATGCTGATGATGATACAGCAATTCTGCTACTATTTCCTTATGTCATTGTTACTGTTGAGCATTCCACTGCAACTGTCTACCCTTGGAACCCCAATGACATTCATTTGAAGGAGCAGACCTACTAGCTGACCCAGGGATGTATACATGAATTAGTATCCATCATTCGGAGAGGCCTAGCGTCTTATAGCACCAGCCACTTGAAGAGAAGGTGGTCGTCAGTTTGGGAAGGGCAAGAACAATGTCTGTCTGCACACGGCGGAATCATCATCACCATGTGAGAAGTCCTTTGTTAACATCGCCGTCATCACAAACAGTTTAAAAGATCCTCTAACCCAGTTTAGCCAGTTTTCATGTCTTAATCTTGTCCACACCAAAGGTCTCTGTCATGTTCTGTCTACCATCGTACTGTTCTGACCCCTGCCGCTTCTTCCAGGAACCATGCCTTCCACTACTGCTCTTTCTAAACCCCTGTGACATTTGTTGTGACCAACGTACTTTAGTTTAGAAGATTGTGGGTGTTGTTCATAAACCAATTTGCTTAGATGTTAGATTTTAAAAATATATCTGTGTGTTTTGTATTGTTTTTTACGAGTATTTATAATAGTAATATGGTTGAATCATGATGGTTATAATTAGGGTATATCGAACAGATATTTCAGATAATTGGTTTGTGTGGTTATACTGTTGCTTGTTCACAGTATATATATTACTAGCTGACCCTGCCCGGCTTCGCCCAGACCCTGGTGGGGAGCATCTCATTTAATTCATATAAGTAGTCGTATAAGTTCTCGTTCCCGTTACCGACTGACTGACTGTCTGACTGTCTGTCTGACTGTCTGTATGTCTGTCTGTCTGTCTGTCTGTCTGTCTGTCTGTCTGTCTGTCTGTCTGACCTGGCCCGGCATTGCCCAGCTCCTGGTGTGGAGCATCTCATTTAATTCATATAAGTAGTCATATAAGTTCCCGTTCCCGACTATCTATCTGTCTGTCTGTCTGTCTATCTGTCTGCCTGACCCTGCCCGGCTTCGCCCAGTCCCTGGTGGGGAGCATCTCATTTAATTCATATAAGTAGTCATATAAGTTCCCGTTCCCGACTATCTGTCTGTCTGTCTGTCTGTCTGTCTGTCTGACCCGGCCCGGCATTGCCCAGCTCCTGGTGTGGAGCATCTCATTTAATTCATATAAGTAGTCATATAAGTTCCCGTTCCCGACTATCTATCTGTCTGTCTGTCTGTCTATCTGTCTGCCTGACCCTGCCCGGCTTCGCCCAGTCCCTGGTGGGGAGCATCTCATTTAATTCATATAAGTAGTCATATAAGTTCTCATTAAATTCATACAACAAAAAAAGTAACTTAAAAGAATGTCCTTCCACACACCATCCATTATTTTTAATGAAAACTCTTTCTAATCACCTGCATGACTACAGTAACTTCTTAAGCAAAAAAAGATGAGTTACAATGTTATGCATTGTGCATTATTTTTATGAAAACTTTGAAAATGCCTTACAGATTGTATCATTATTTATTATAACTCATATGCCGGTACATAACTATGGACAAAGAGTTTATAAATCTTTGAAAACGATGCCACAATATGACTATAAGTTATACAGAAAAGTTATGCCCCTTGAAATAACTTTTACAGAGTTAGGTCCCCTGAGATATATGAAATTATGATGAAAAATGAAAAATGAAATAATACTGAGTAAGCAGGCGATTTCACACTAACAAAATATCACAGTTGGCAGCGCTGGATTGAAAGGAAGGCGTGTAGAAAATTTCATCTCAATCGGATGGGCCGTTCGCGAACGCATAAAGGACATACATTTGGACGGAGATCCTTTTTTATATATAAGACTAGCTGACCCTGCCCGGCTTCGCCCAGACCCTGGTGGGGAGCATCTCATTTAATTCATATAAGTAGTCATATAAGTTTTCGTTCCCGTTACCGACTGACTGTCTGTCTGTCTGTCTGTCTGTCTGTCTGTCTGTCTGTCTGTCTGTCTGTCTGTCTGACCCGGCCCGGCATTGCCCAGCTCCTGGTGTGGAGCATCTCATTTAATTCATATAAGTAGTCATATAAGTTCCCGTTCCCGACTTTCTATCTGTCTGTCTATCTGTCTGTCTCTCTGTCTGCCTGACCCTGCCCGGCTTCGCCCAGTCCCTGGTGGGAAGCATCTCATTTAATTCATATAAGTAGTCATATAAGTTCCCGTTCCCGTTACCGACTGTCTGTTTGTCTGTCTGTCTGTCTGTCTGTCTGTCTGAACCGGACCGGCATCGCTCAGCTCCTGGTGTGAAGCATCTCATTTAATTTATATAAGTAGTCATATAAGTTCCTGTTCCCGACTGTCTATCTGTCTGTCTATCTGTCTGCCTGACCCTGTCCGGCTTCATTAAATTCATACAACAAAAAAAGTAACTTAAAAGAACGTTCTTCCACACACCATCCATTATTTTTAATGAAAACTCTTTCTAATCACCTGCATGACTACAGTAACTTCTTAAGCAAAAAAAGATGAGTTACAATGTTATGCATTGTGCATCATTTTTATGAAAACTTTGAAAATGCCTTACAGATTGTATCATTATTTATTATAACTCATATGCCGGTACATAACTATGGACAAAGAGTATATAAATCTTTGAAAACGATGCCACAATATGACTATAAGTTATACAGAAAAGTTATGCCCCTTGAAATAACTTTTACAGAGTTAGGTCCCCTGAGATATATGAAATTATGATGAAAAATGAAAAATGAAATAATACTGAGTAAGCAGGCGATTTCACACTAACAAAATATCACAGTTGGCAGCTCTGGAATGAAAGGAAGGCGTGTAGAAAATTTCATCTCAATCGGATGGGCCGTTCGCGAACGTATAAAGGACATACATAGATACATAGATACATAAATACGGACGAAGATCGCCTTTTATATATAAGAAGATTTACTCATGGCTTTCAGACATTTTGATATTCATATTGCACTATTCAATTTTGTCAGCATATTTCATCATCATCATCTTTCATTTATGTCATCAAACGTTCTGGGAAGGAACAGTTGATGTTCCAATATCCGAAATATAACACTGGATAGAATCATTACTTTTGATTCTACAATGTTTTTGATTTTGTCAATTCAATTTCTTCTCAGGCGTCCTCTTGCTCTCGTATCTGACCTTCTTTGGTGTAGCGCCAATGCTGGTAACTGACAGTGTTGCATTCTAACGACATTACTGAGCCATTTGTTATTCTGTATTTCAACATATGTTGCACAAGGTGTTGATCCTATTCTGATAACATCATTTCTGACTTGGTCTAGGATATTAAATTGTCAACTCTTCTCAAGCATCTAATCTTGCAGGTGTTAATTTTGCGTAAGTGTGATTTGGGTAATTTTCAAGTTTCATATTGGTAGCATAGGGGTGGTGTGAAAATGTAATATCTGTCATTTTGTGAACATGGGTATATCAGAATGTTTCAGTCTGGGTGATAGTTGATATGTACATTTAACATTAATTTACTTACTTGCTCTGTAATACTGATCCTTTATATAGGGTTGTTTGTTCCTGTGATATATTGCTTAATCTTTCCTTATTGTTCTCTCTCTCTCTCTCTCTCTCTCTCTCCATCTCTCTCTCGCTCGTCCTCTCTCTCTCCATCTCTCTCTCGCTCGTCCTCTCTCTCTAAGTGTGCGTGCGTGCGTGCGTGTGTGGATGGGTGTGTGTGTGTGTGTAAACAAATTGTAAACAATATATTTCAATATATTTTCAGCGGCTATGGCATCAGCCCCTCATGTGGTGAGTGGAACTGTCCGCTGCAATGACCAGTACCACTTCCACCTAGAGAACCAGGCAGCCTTGTGTACACCCACTGACACCGGTGGAATGGACATCATAGCCACCACCCAGTGGCAAGACACCTGTATAGAGGCTGTTTCACAAGTGCTGGGGATACCCGAATCTAGGTCAGACACTTAACTGAATACTGAATTCAAAGTTAACATCACTGCCACCCCCTCGTCTTTACAAGTTGCTGAAGATTGGGAACAGACATTTTCAAATATCGTACCACCATACTGAAGAATGTCCATTAATTCTACAAAATACACACGAGAGAGAGAGAGAGAGAGAGAGAGAGAGAGAGAGAGAGAGAGAGAGAGAGAGAGAGAGAGAGAGAGAGAGAGAGAGAGAGAGTTAACCATGATTTGGTTTTTGTAAGCGTATCCTTGTAAACAATATACAAGAATACCATGGACAGACAGAAAAACCAATGACCAAGTACTACAGGAGACAAATGAACATCGTAAACTGATTAGAGAAATTAGACGTAGACAGTCAAAATGTTTTGGACATGTTATGAGAAGAAATGGATTGGAGAACTTAGTGACAACTGGCAAGATCGAGGGGAACAGACCAAGAGGAAGACCGAGAGGAAAATATCTGGATGGCTTGGCCACATGGCATGGACGAGACAGGAACACTGAGCTGATCCACGACACTGGTGATCGAGTGAAATGGCGAGTCATGACCGCCCACGCTTTCCGGCATGGTACATGATTGACTGATCCTTGTAAAAATGACCTGCAATAGCTCTTATTTTTCATATTATGCTTAAAACGTTCTTTGTACATGTTTGCATCCAGCATTGTAAATTGATTATATTGTATATAACAGTGCAACTAGATTCATTATACTGTATATAACAGTGCAACTAAATTGACTTTATAAGCATCAAGATAGCTGTGTTTGTATGTACATTTAGCATTACAACTAGATTATATTGCATCAAGATAGCCGTGTTAGTAAGTGCATATAGATTATATTGTATGTAACAGTTCAACTAAATTGATTATATTGCATCAAGATTGATGTGTTTGTATGTACATATAACATTGCAACTAGATTATATTGCATATATGTGCATATAATATTGCAAATAGATTATGGTATATCAGTATATCAGTGTTTGTGTTTGCATTTAACATTGAAACATGACGTTGTATCAGGATAAATATAGAAACTCAACGTCTGGGTGGCGGCTTTGGTGGCAAGATCTACTACAATGCCCCAGTGTGTGCTATGGGAGCGGTTGCTGCATACATCATGAATAGGTGGGTAGACATATACAATTATTGAAGGTGTGTTCCCTTGGAATGTAAATGAACAAATTAAGATGAAATTAGAAGCAAAAGAGATGTGGTTCCTGAGACGAATGTTGCGAATTCCCTGGATTGCCAGAGTAACTAACGACGACTGCCTGAAACAGGCTAATGAAACTATAACATTATATACAACAATAAGACAGAGACAAACATCTTTCTTCGTTCACGTGATGAGAAGAAAGGCATTGGAGAACATCGTAATAACTGGAAAGATCGAGGGGAAGAGAGGCAGAGGCAAACCAAGAGAAATGATGCTAGATGGATTGAGACGCTGGCATGGAGGAATATCAGCAGCAGAGTTGATCAAGAAAACCAAAGACAGAGATCTATGGAGAGCCATGAACGCATACGCCAGCCAGCACGGCACTTGATGATGATGATGTGTTTCCTTGTGGAAAGTATGTCTTATAGAACACATGGGCTAATTATAGAATGTATGTGTAATTTCTAGAAAGTATGCGTTAATTATATAAAGTATGTGTTAATTCTAGTATGTATGTGATAATTCTAGAAAGTAAGTGTTCATTTTAGAACGTGTGTTTTTTTTTTCTCTAAATAATATGTGTTAATTCTAGAACACAAGTGTTAATTCTAAAAATGTATATTTTAGAAAGTATATGCTAATTCTAGTGTTAATTTTAAAAAGTATGTGTTAATTATGTGTGTTAAGTCGCACTCGGTCCCAGGCTGCGTGGATATTAGGGGCTTGTTTATGGTGTGAGTTGATAATAAAGTCATACTTTTTTCCCAAAAACATGCAGCCACTGCTGGGGATTGAATCCTAACCATCCCTGGTTCCTCGCATACTCACCATTATGTCAGCATAGCTCATATACCGGATGTTTGTAAAGTCTCACTACACTTTGTATGTAGAACAAATGTGAAAACTAAAGTACATGATGTCATTAAAAACCGTGCTAAAAATTCATTATATTAATTACAATAGTTACTGTTATGGTCCACCGCTGTTTTGGAGAGGCTGGAAATTCCCGTAGCAAGAAACTTATTCAAGAAATTTCTAACCGTCCGGTATAACAACAGGTAGGCTATGTATAACTTGGCTGTTGTTCTCCCCCCCACAGACCAGTGTTGATGAACCTTGATCTGCACACAAACATGCAATCCCAGGGAAAGAGAACGCATTACGTCTTTGAATATCAAGTAAGCAGTCATCTGTGTATTGTGCGGGCACGTAACGAGCAAGTATGTGAAATATATACACACGTAACAAGCAAGTCTGCATTATATACATACATAACAAGCACGTCTGTGATTTATGTTAACACGTAATAACCAAGTCTATGTATTATTACACATGTAACGATCAAGTCTGTCTATTGTGTACACACGTAACCTGCATGTCTGTGTATTGCATATACACGTAACTAGCAAGTCTGTGTATTGTGTATGTCACGGAGCTGAATCTTACTGGCTCGCTTTCTCAGCCTCGATGACAGATTCAGCAGGATCATTCATCTGAATGATATTATAATCTTGTGATAGATAAGAATAACTATAACTGTATAAGAAATTGTATTAGTATGTAGATAGGTATATGTTGAGACATTAGGTTGTTTGTTAGCAGTGAAGTCTACCTTTAATAGTTAACGAGATTTTTAAAATGGTTCTTTGACTCCCCGTTCCTTTATTTGTTGTCTTTTGTCTTTTGTTGGGAAAAGTAATGCTGCACAACTTGCTTGTCCTTCACTAATGAATTCTTTTTCCTATTTCTCAATGTCTTGGCTGGTGCACTCTTTTACGTTAGGAACGTTACCTACTATTAAGTAAGTTGTTGGGTGTGGTAACGCTGCAGCTGTAACCCGTCCTTGGTAATAAGGGCAATTGATGTCAATCCATGCCACTTTATACTGTTCTAATGCTCCCCCAAATGTCCTACATGTCACTTTTTCGTTTGCAAAGTCTTCTTAATTAACTAACCTCTCGTTCACTCCAATAATTGAAGTCCCTGTGTCTCTTATCATTGGAACAGTTAGTCCGTTTACTAGTGCTAGTCGTGCATCTAGGTTTCCGTCCGTCGTGTAAGTCGAATTCGCTTCTTATATGTAAGCCTTGTTGTCAGTATCGTCATCACTGTCATTTCTGTCGGTCTGTATGTTACCTGCATTATCTTCATATTCGTTAGGTGAACTGCTGGTAAACAAGAATGCTGCATTGGCCTCTTTCCATGTCTTTCGAATCCTACAGTCACTCACATGTCCAAAACTATTGCAGACAAAGCATTTAACGTTGTTCTTGTACGTAGTGTACTTACTCAATTTTTGTGATGTCAAGTTCTTAATATAACTGTCATAGTCAGGGTTCTTGACACACATTTCTAGGGAACCCTGTTGTAGTTTGCAATGAAGACATTGCATTAGGTAACCTTTTCGAATCTCTCTGGCTCTCTTTGTGTGTTATCATGTATGGAGTGTGGACCTCTTCCTCTATACTGTCGACCGTACTGTTGAAATCTGTTTGGTCTTTCATTGTACCTTTGGTTATACAATCTGGCAGCCGCACCTATAATTAAATCAGGCTGAGCCCATTCTGCGAAAATATCCCTATGGGCATTATAAAAATGCCTCGCCTTTGGACTCCATATCTGGCACAGTCGTACACTTGTTCTCGATCAGAAATGTTGACATTGTTTCTGGTACAGAAAAAATCAACTTGTCCCTCAACATGAGGTCACGTAGCTTATTAAAGTCTGAGCCTACATCGGCTGACTTAAGCCATTTGTCGAAGAGTGATGTTGTTTCTGCCCCGTAATCTAAGAAGGTCTGGTTTGCCTTCGGTGCTAAGGTTTTAAATTTAGTTCGTAACCCAGCTTGGTCGAGTGAAAAATGTGCCAAAACTCGATTCCTAACATATGTATAGTTGGTGCGGAGGTTCTCATGTATGACCTCTACGACCTTCAAGGGTTCGAGGGCCAAATGCCGGTGGAAAAGTATGGCCCAGTCTTCGGATGGCACTTTATAATGGTTCATTAGAACTTCGATGTTGGTTACCCAGGCTGATATCGAATCACTTTGTGTAAAGATTCTGATGAGCCCAGTGTACCGTTTAATGGGGTCCAAATATTGTGCTGTTATTTTTGCTATTCGAAACATAGTGGTGCTGGTTTTTTTCGAAAAAGGTATAGGGACCGGTCGTTCGGAAAGCAATGGCAAACTACTGAACGTAACACTTGCCTAGTACATCAACAGCAGATGAAAATGCTGGTGTTGACTGCAACGTCCCGTAAGGGATACGCAACAAAAAAATTATACATAAGCTGAAACAATTAAAACATACAGTCACAGCTGTTGTTCACGGCAGTATGCGGGATTGCAAATAGAGTTTCTAACCTCTTCACCATTTGACCGCTATTGTAGATATACATTTATTACATACGCTTCCAAACGAGCCTCTGTTTCTGTGTGTGTACGTAGGCAATGCCGGTTCCGTGCCGAAGAGGTTACAGACGCAATTCGTAATCCTGCATACCCACGTTCGAAACACAGCTGCGGGCGATTTGGCAGCAAACTGCCATGCGTTGGGATTTATAAAATGGTATGGGTGACGGTAGTTCAGAAAGCAATGGCAAACTACTGAACGTAAACTTGCCAAGATATCACAAACATCCAACAAATGCTGAGCTTGACTGTGACGTCCTATAAAGGATATGTAAATAACTTTAACTAACATGTGTATAACAATTAAATATAGGGGTCATTTTTAATGACTGTGCAATTTTTGAAAATATTGCCCTTCCAAGATTTGTATTTACCTACAGTGGAGTTCATGCAACACAATGCAACTTAATAGGTAAATACAAACATTGGAACGGCAATGTTTTCAAACACTGCACAGTAATTAAAAATACACCATGTACATGGCAAATACTCATGTTAGTGTAGTTGAATGGAGTCAACGCTAATAATGTCATGAGACTGGTCGGAACTTATGAAAATTGTCCAATAACAATTTGATCAGGCTGGGTTAGCCTCAGAGTAATCATCATTTACGGATTGCACCCGTGTGCCGTGATGTTGATCCATCGACTAAACTAAACTATCATAATCATCGTGTGCCATGCCGATAAGCGTGGCCGGTCATGTTTTGCCATCTCACACGGTCACCAGATTATTTTTGTCTCGATTATGCAACGGGGCCAAGCCATCCAGATCTTTACCTCTCTCTCGTCCCTTATCATTCCCCTCAATCTTGCGAGTTGTCATCAAGTTCTCCTGTTTATTTCTTCTCATAACGTGCCCAAAATGTCTTAAATATACATACTATAAAATATATTACAATTATAGCTGAGAAGTTTCATGAAAAATACGAAAGAAAGGAAAGAAAATATTAAAATAAGTTATATGCTGTACAGTGCATATTTATAAGAAGCGCATTTGTCAATGATATTGTTAATTGTATATTCAGGTTGGATTCGATGACAACGGAAGAATTATTGCTATCATTGCCACGGGCTACGGTGATGTTGGCGCTCTTTTATTTGCTAACGGAAATGAGAACACAGTAGCATACATTGATAACGGTTAGTGTCCCATTTTTACATTTTGCTTTTTTCTTAGTCCATATCTCATTATTTACAGCATGCTTGCATTTTCTTCCTCTCTTGCCATTTAAAATTGACAGCTGCATCTCTGAATAAATGGATAATCTAAATCATTGGATAGTGGATAGGTTACCTTAGTTTCTCGGACAATGACGGAAAACTCGCAAACCCTTGTGTGTATTGTAAACCGAAGGATCCTTTTATATGCCTTCATGGTTACTAGGCATATGGTGCTAGCCCCAATAGGTGATGTGGTCAATGTTGTTTCAGACTGAGAAAACTTCATACAAAGGTTATAGTTCAAGGATATCATTGTTTCAGATTTTTTTTATACTTCATACAAAGGTTATAAGTCAGGGTTACTACTGTTTCAGATTTTAAAAATATTTCATACTAAGGTTATAAGTTAAGGTTATCATTGTTTTTAAAACTACATACTAAGGTTATAGGTCAGGGTTACCATTGTTTTGGATTTAGAAAACTTACTACAAAAGTTACAGGTCAGGGTTACCATTGTTTCAGATTTTTAAATAAATCCATGCAAAGGTTATAGTTCAGATTTTAAAAACTACATACAAAGGTTAGCGATCAGGGATACCATTGGATCAAATTCAAAAACTCTATACACATATTAAAGATAAGAATTAATATTGTGTCACATTCAGAAAACTCTATAAAAAAGGGAAGCGGCCAGGGTTATCATTGTGTCACATTCATAAAGTAAATCGTGGGTGGCTAGGGTTTGAATTGTTGTAGTACATAGGCACATCAGCTTTTCAAGGCTGGAGAGAGGTGCCATGTCATGGTCACGAAGTCATGGAAGTAACCGACTCATTCAGAGACTCCGTGTTGACTTTGAGGTTACCAATTGTGGGAGAACGGAGAATGAAACAAGGATGAGTAAACAGCATGGAACATAACAGGCTGTTGCAACAGGTACAAAGGTTGATGAATTCATATGACTACTTATAACATGCATAGTTGAAATCTATATAAATATAATTCATATTGTGACAGTATAAAACATATAAATGTACTTATAGTATTCCATTTATAACTGTCAAAAGTATGCCGATTATAGCTGTATATATTTTCTTCAGTTTTAATTATTGTAATAGATATTACTCGATTTATTGCTGGTTATTATTAATGAGTTTAGCAACTATTTATACTATTCAGAGTTTATAACTTTTACTGCCATTCCCAGTGTATAATATCCCCAACTTCCAGTGGACTGCGCAGCCGGTGCAGACAAATAAACCAGTTAGCACTGCTACCAGAGCGCCAGGTAAGAGCTGTCGTCTTGCTAATTGTTCATGATAATTGAAAGTCTTGTTACATTTGAGGTAACAAGTACATCAGCGTTGAAGTTCAACTCAGATTTCAGAAGATTTTAAAGTATATATTATAGACCAGGAAGATTAAAAATACTGACATTTTTACCATATTTGAACATCGAAGAAAAGTGACTCATTCACAAGTTTTAGTTTTTTTTTAGTTTTAGTCGATGGATCTACATCACGGCACACGGGTGTAACCCATAAGTGCTCCGTTCTTCTCCTAACTCAAACCTGAGTCTGGAGAAACTCAGCTCAGTGCCCGAACTCCGTAGCACTGGCGAGGATCCTGAAATACTTTGGGTAGATTTTTGTCTCGAAATTTTGCCCGGGCAGGGCCGTTAGGCTGCTCTTTTTCGATTTCCAACTGCCAAGGGATTTTTTACGTGCGCAACAATACACACGGGCGTCCGATCTCACTACCCAGAGACCAGGGGAAATGTTGTTACCAGAAGTCCACGTGAAAAAATCCCGGTCCTCACCGGGGCATGAACCCGGGACCTCCAGTACTCGAGGCGGACACCATATCTCGAGACCACGCATCCCCCATTCACAACATCAAAGGCAGGAGGGCCGAATTTATTGCACCGGGCTTTATCCAATACGCCTCGGTCTCTTTCCGCAGGGCTGCTGTGGAAAGCTTCGCACAAAGCACGAACTCCTTAGGTCGCGCGAGGAATCCCCAGGATCATTTCTCGAATACTGAAATAGTTTGGCCACATGTAATGTCGCAATGATTATGTACACATGACAGAAATGGAAGGCATGATTTCTGGATGATGAGGTAGGAGTCAACCAGCAGGAAGATGGACACAGCACATTAAAGACACCCTTGGCATGACAATACATGAGGCAAGAGAGCTGGTGAGGAATTGAGAATCTTTTCTGCAAGTTGTAATGAGAGCGATGTTCCAAAAAGGACTTGATATGTGATGATGATGATGATGATGATGATGATGATGATGATGATGATGATGATGATGATGATGATGATGATGATGATGATGATGATGGTGGTGGTGGTGGTGGTGGTGGTGGTGGTCACGATTAGGTTATATTATCTAGGGCTGGAAACTGAACAGTTCATCGTCTGTTTCTAACTCTGAAATTAGGAAAACAACAATTCGTTGTCAGTTTCTATCTCTTAAAGTAGGGAAACTGAACAGTTCAAAGTCTGCTTCTAACTCTGAAAGTAGGAAAACTGACCCAGTTCAAAGTTTCTAACTCTAAACGTACGAAAACTGAACAGGTCACAGTTTGTTTCTAACTCTGAAAGTAAGAAAACTGAACAGTGCATAGTCCGTTTAAACTCTGAAAATAGGAAAACTTAACAGTTCATAGTCTGTTTCTAATGTAAGTCATATGTGAATGTAAAGAATATGTGGATTTAAGTTATATGTTTAAATGTAAGTTATATCTGAAGGTAAGTTATGTGTGAATGTAAGAAATGTGTGAATGTAAGAGATATGTGAATGTAATTTATATGTGAATCACATTGCTTCAGAGATAGAAAGTCAGGCTACAAAGGTTAAAGTTACTGTGGACTGATTATATAGTTGTACTCATCAGGTACTGCTCCAGCCATTTATGGTATGGAATGTATGATTGATCACGTGGCTACTTACCTCAAGGCTGACCATCTGGCAGTTAGAAAGATCAACTTGATGCAAGATGGAGACGTGAGTATACTATACCAGTGCCTCTGTCTTCCACGCATCTATCACGGTTAATTCACTCAGCACACCTGACAAGGTGAACTTATCCAGCACATTTGACACGGTTCAATTACTCAGCATTTATGTCATGCTTTGCTCACCCATAACAACTGATATTATCAACCTACAAACCACAACTGACATTCTGAACTCATTCAGCACATATGACAGGGTTCACTTGTTCACCATATCTACATGGTTAGCACTGAGCACATTTGGCTAGATTTACTCTTTCAGCACATGGTTAACTCACCCAGCACATTTAATACAGTGCAGACCTGATAAGGTGAACTCACCTGGGACCCAAGAAATAGTTCTTCTTATTAGAAATTCCTCTTATTATAGTTAAAGCATATAGTAATGCATTTACAACATTAAATACAATACTGTTTTTCACAACAGAAATTCACCGCATCCGAGAACGCCTTAATCGGTTTGCGCTGTATATCGTTAACTCACCCAGCACACTTGACAAGGATAACTCACCCAGTAAATTCTGCGTGGATAACTCACATTCTGCATGGATAACTCACCCAGCACATTCTGCATGGTTAGCTCACCCGGTAAATTCTTCATGGTTAACTCACCTGGTACATTCTGAATGGTTAACTCACCCAGTACACCTGACGTGCTTATCAACCCAGTTTATAACATCTACAATTAAATGTCTAGTGTGATCTATTGTCTAGGTCACGTCAGTTTATTCAATTAGAAAACTAGCTTGGAACATTGTGTACATGTGACTCGATTATAATTTTAGTGATCTCAATACCAATAAGTTTGTTCTTAGGAAATTAGTGTGGAGATTTTCCCCTGTATTCTACATTAGAGATGGTGTTTTGCGTGTGTCATTTCATTACATGTGCTGGTAGTGTTTTGTCTGTGCTGAGAAATAAAAGACTGCGAATACAATGGTAATGTGGGAAGGGCGAACAGGCTGCGAGCCAGCGCCATGTGATACATGGTCGAGGGAAAGAAGTTGGCTACCGTTCGGCTAGGGTGGAAGGTGATTTGAGAAGAAACTGGATCATGATGCACCTGGTTTTGTGACGATGGCCTTCCATTGGCAGGGGGTGGTAGAGCAGGCATTTATATGGGCAAAAAAGTAGGATGATTAGTGTTAACTGTAAACAGTCTTAAGCTGGCGTATGGGTTGCAGACGTACAAGAGGAGAAAGACACTTGGGTGTCTGACATGGTTAAAAGCAAAAACCCGCCATGTGTATGGAAGATAATGAAGCCGAAACATTCTTATAAAGAGTATAACCAAGAAGCCAGCTGTTGGTGCTCCGCGGTGGAGTTCATACAAGTATAGCCTAGGTTTTCTGTACATAGACAGGTCAAGGAAAGGATCTTAGTGCTCTGATAGTAGAGAATCTAGGCATAAGAAAATTCTTCTAGTCCATGCCATGGGTAGACATGATCATGTTGGTCATCATATCCATCAGCAGCCTTCTGTCTCTTGTGCTGCCAATCATTGCTGATACCATGCCATGATGTCAAACTGTTCAGCTCTCTTCTCTTGATCTCCTTCTGACTCTCTTCCCATCCATCTTTCCCATTGTGACGATATACTCTAGTTTTCCTCATCTCATGACATGCCCAAAAATTGTAGACTGTCTTATTCCAATGCAAGTAACAAGCTCTCTGTGCCTGTTAACTTCTTCCAAGATATCTTCCTTGCTCTTTATATCCGTCCAAGGTGTTCTCATCATTCTTCTATAAACCACAGCTCTGCAACTTCCACATAATTCCTCCCTTGTCTGCTAATAGTCAACAATTCGCTTATTGGGACATTCTTCCTCCTTTTCTCTGCACCAGTCACCTCAATGAAGTGTTGACGGAGATGTAACAATCTTTCATGGGCGTTTTCTATTGCCCCTTGTAAGCTGGTATTCATTTCTCTAAAGTTATTCTTGATACCATCACGTCATTGTTTACGTGGTCTTCCACTAGCTCTACATCCATTATATTTCTTCAATGTGGCTCTTTGTGGCAGATGGCACTAGGGTTTTCTGGTGAGGTGCCAAATAATGTCATTTGTTGTTCTTTAATGAAGTACATGACTGGTTTCAGATATTAATAAACAGGGACATTAATCTGATGAAAGCATGTAAACCTCTATATAGTAAGTAAGAGAAACAACGGCTGTAGCAGAATATAACAAGCCTTCTTGACATCGAAGGAGTTGAGTTTTAATATTATTTTATAATTTTATGTTTTTTCTTTAGATCTGTTTGTGTGTCCTATCCCTGATGAAGATGTATATAATCAAAACATCGTTTGTAGTGTCCTAGAATACTTATTTGTATTTGATTATTTTATAATTTTTGCATTGTCTCTTTGGGGTATTTTAACTATTTTAACTCTGTGATCTATGTTCACCTTTATGGTGTTCATTGTAAGGTATATACACTGTGTCCGTGTTTAGTATGTCTCATCATTTCGTAGGAGCTATACATACCTAACTGTTTGTATTTCATGTGTGTGTTCTGTTTGTGTAGTGTTTTGTCTGTGCTGAAATAATGAAATATGCCTTTCGTGACCAGGATTGTGGTATATACATTCACTCACGCTCAGATGGCGACCTCTACATTGCTCAGAGATTGAAGGCCAAGACCAAAATTAGCAGGGTACTGATCAGAGAGTTGCTTTTTGCAGATGATGCTGCAGTTACGACCCCCTCTGAGGAAGAATTGCAATGTCTACTATCTGCATTCTCCAATGCTTGTTCTGAATTTGGTTTAACAATTAGCAAAATGCCGGCTTCGTGGCTTAGAGGTTATGACTTTTCTCCGTAATCTCGTATACTCTCGTCGGTAACGTGATGACGGTGAGAATCAGCAGTGGTTCGAATCGCATCGGTAACTTACGGGGTATGTGAACCGGCCGCTCAGAAAGCAATGGCAAACTACTGAGCGTAATCTTGCCAAGAAATCAACATACAGCTGAAAGATGCTGGTGTTGACAGCTATATCCTGTAAAGGATATGCAAAAAAAAAAAATAGCAAAAAGAAGACACAGATTATGTCACAATGTGCACATGGGGTACCATCAATCTTTATTGACGACGCAGAACTAGAGATGGTAGACCATTTTACATAACTAGGATCAGTGGTAAATAGCAAATTATCCTAAATCAGGAAATCAACATCCGGATTGGTAAGGCAGCAACAACAATGAACAGGTTAAGAAAAAGAGTCTGGGAGAACAAGAAGCTTACTGCAAAAACAAAAGTCCTTGTCTATCAAGCCTGTGTCCTTAGTACTCTTCTTTATGGCAGTGAAACCTGGACAACTTACTCACACCAAGAGAAACGTTTAAACAGCTTTCATATGCGGTGTCTGCGAAGAATTCTTGGTATTAAGTGGCAAGACAAAAATCACAAATACTGAAGTATTGGAAAGATCAGGTTGTGTGACGGTGTATTCCTTGCTCAGTCTTCGTAGACTTAGATGGATAGGACATCTTAGGAGGATGGATGATGGTAGAATACCACAGGACAACTTTTTTGGTGAATTACAGATGGGTAAGAGATCTCAGGGTCGGCCTCTACTCATTGGCACCTTTCCGTCTTGACAGACGATAGTTTGGTACATTGTGCTTCAAAAAGGCTTAATAACTACGATCCATAGCGGTGGCGAGTGTGGCTGGTAAGGCCAATTCTTGCTGCAAATGTTTGCCCACAGTAGGTGCATGTGAAAACATGGTCACTTCCACCATTTTGCACCATCTTACGTCTCTCACGCTCTGTATGTGCTTTATCTGCAATCATTTTCTCCTTTGTCTTTATTCCATTTCTGATAGTTGCCCTCCATGAAACACGTTCAGCGGCGACGTGCTCCCAATGTGCATTATCAATGCCTGTATCAATCATGTCCCGCTTACACACATCTTTGTATCGTAGTAGAGGCCGACCCTGAGATCTCCTACCCGTCTGTAATTCACCAAAAAAGATGTCCTTTGGTATTCTACCATCATCCATCCTCCTAACGTGTCCTTTCCATCTAAGTCTACGAAGACTGATATTGGAATACACCGTCACACAACCTGATCTTTCCAATACTTCAGTATTTGTGATTTTGTCTTGCCACTTAATACCAAGTATTCTTCGCAGACACCGCATATGAAAGCTGTTTAAACGTTTCTCTTGGCGTGAGTAAGTTGTCCAGGTTTCACTGCCATAAAGAAGAGTACTAAGGACGCAGGCTTGGTAGACGAGGACTTTTGTTTTGGCAGTAAGCTTCCTGTTCTCCCAGACTCTTTTTGCTAACATGTTCATTGTTGTTGCTGCCTTGCCAATCCTGATGTTGATTTCCTGATCGAGGGATAATTTGCTATTTACCTCTGATCCTAGATATGTAAAATGGTCTACTGTCTCCAGTTCGGCGTCGTCAATAAAGATTGATGGTACACCATGTGCACCTTGTGACATAATCTGTGTCTTCTTTTTGCTAATTGTTAAACCAAATTCAGAACAAGCATTGGAGAATGCAGATAGTAGATGTTGTAATTCTTCCTCAGAGTGGGTCGTAATCGCAGCATCATCCGCAAAAAGCAACTCTCTGATTAGTACCCTGCTAATTTTGGTCTTGGCCTTCAATCTCTGAGCATTATAGAGGCCACCATCTAAGCGTGAGTGAATGTATATATCGTCATCCTGATCAAGAAAGGCATATTTCAGTAGAAGTGAAAAGTATATCCCAAAGAGGGTGGGGGATAGTACACAACCTTGCTTAACTCCACTCTTGATTTCAAACTCTTCTGAAGTTGAGCCATCAAACTTGATTTACCCTTCATGCCTGTGTGGAACGATTCCACAATGGACAGAAGAGTTGGTGGGCAGCCAATCTTCTTTAGTGCTTTGAACAGACCCTCACGACTGACCAAATCGAATGCCTTTGTGAGGTCGCTGAAGGCAATAAACAGTGGCTGATTTTGTTCCCGGCATTTTTCTTGCATCTTTCGCAATGAGAATATCATATCAATGGTAGACCGGTCCTGGCGGAAGCCGCACTGTGATTCGGGGTAGACTTGATCTCCCAGGACTTGAAGTCTGTGCAGGACAATTCTGACAAATACTTTCCCAACAATACACAGAAGTGAGATACCCCTATAGTTGTTACAGTCGCTCCGATCTCCCTTGTTTTTGTACAGCGTTATGATGTTTGAATCTTTGAAATCCTGTGGGACTTGTCCTTCTCGCCAGCATAGCTCTATTAGCTGGTGGATCTGTAGAGCGAGTGTGTCTTGCCCACTCCTGATTACCTCTATTGGAATCCCATCCTTACATGGAGCCTTGCCAGATGCAAGCTCATTTATAGCACACTTAACTTCTGTTATAGTGGGAAGTGTGTCCAGGTGGTCAAGAGTTGGCAGGGCCTCTATGGCGTTGAGGGCATCATCCGCTAGCTTGGTCTCACTTGAGTAAAGCTCTAAATAGTGCTCGACCCATCTATCCATCTGCTGTTTCTTGTCAGTGATGATTTCTCCAGTCAAGGTTTTCAGCGGTGCACTTCTTTTGATCATTGGACCACAGGCTTTCTTTATCCCTTCATACATGCTTCTGATGTTTCCCTTATCACTTGCGATTTGAATGGACTCACATAACTTGATCCAATAGTCATTCGCACACTGCCTGGCAGCCTTTTGTACATCCTTCCTCGCTTGCTCACTCAGAGTGTTACGCGTTGGTCTTTCCTTGTTTCTTAAGAGAGCTATCTTCTTTTTATCAATCAAGGGCTGCAGTATCTGGCTGTTTGCCGCAGTCCAGTCCTGCCTCTTATGATCCACAGTGCCGTAAACCCCTACCGCTGTTTTATAAATAGTTTCCTTAAGTTTACTCCATTTATCATTTACTATACAATTTTCTGATGTATTATTGAAAGCGTCTTCAAGTTGCTGTTGAAATTCAAAGCACTTTCCAGGATCGTGAGTGTTAGTAATATTAATCCTGGGGCTAGACTTGTGTTTAGCTGTGTAGATTCTCTTAGGTCTCAGTCTAACCCTTGCAACAACCAAAGAATGATCTGTATCACAGGCAGCACTGTGGTAACTTCGAGTTAATGATGTATGGTTCAGATGTTGTCTCCGTGTGATAATGAAGTCCAGCTGATGCCAATGGCTGGATCTTGGATGTTTCCATGTGACCTTTTGCATCTCTTTTGTTTTAGAAAAGGAGTTTGTAATACATAGGTCATTTCTAGTGCAATGCTCCAGCAGCCTTTGCCCATTATCATTCATGCGACCGATGTTGTATTTTCCAAGGCACACTGGCCATGAACTCGAGTCCTTGCCCACACGTGCATTGAAATCACCGAGCATATAAATGTAGTCGGATTTTGGAACTGCCTTGATCGCAGAGTCTAGCTGCTCATAGAACGTATCCTTCACATCATCAGAGGAAGCGAGTGTCGGTGCATATGCAGTGAGAATGGTGGCAAATCCACAAGAGGTTGCCAAGCGCAGTGATAATAATCTTTCATTACCTCCAGCTGGGATATCAATCATTCCCAGTAGCGAATTCTTCACTGCAAAGCCCACACCATGTTGCCTTTTTTCTGCCTGCCCTCTTCCCTTCCAAAAAAAGGGGTAATTGTTTTCCCTGAGTGACCCTTCCTCAGCGAGGCGAGTCTCCTGCAGGCCAGCAATATCAATGTTAAGACGATTGAGTTCGACATCAGTCACAGCCGTTTTTCTCACATCGTCAATATTTGTCAAGTCAGTGGAAAATCCTGGACACATGGTTCTCACGTTCCAGGTTGCAAGCCGTAGCTTGAGGTTTCTATTCTTTTTATTAGTACCTGGTGCATTGGTTTTACAGCCTGCGATTCAGATTTTGTCCTAGCCCCAAGCACCCATTGAAGCAGGAAGGCTGTGGCGGATCAGCACCCAATTGGCTGGGGGCTGCCCAGCTTTAGGCGGGCGGTAGCTGATCAGTGACACCTGTAGGTGTCTCCCACCGTCAGAGGCAACGCGTGGCGCTCCATGTCTACGCCAACTGACAAGGACTTATAACCCGTAACAGTTGCCTCTCGCTTTGATTCCGAGACCGGTTAAGACTAGGGATGGAGTTATTGCCTCTCCATAGCTCAAAGCCTGGGCTAAAATAAAGAAACCATGTATTGCCCATGCAGCATGATCCCTCTCTCGGTCTGCCTAGTTCACTCCAGAGGAAAGTTGACACCTATAATCTGGAACAAGACAAGCTGCAGAAGCTGCCGGATCAGCAAAGCAATGCTCTAACTGTCCGCCTGTCGGAGCTTCGATCCTAGACCTGCTGCCAACCAAGGCTTATGGCCTGGTCTGCCCTGCCATGACTTATTTTGTCTTTGGGTTGCATTTCCTCGCACCAGGATAAGGCTAGTAGCCTCCCAATTGCGCTCTTCCGCCCGAAGACGTTGGCACAATGTGGGGTGTCGGGTTTGGTAAGCGCCGCCCAACATTCGGCGCTGACAGAAAGCAGGTAGTACCGCCTACTGTCGTACGGTAGCTCAATCATATCTGACTAAGACCTGACTCCATAGGTCTCTACTACGATACAAAGATGTGTGTAAGCGGGACATGATTGATACAGGCATTGATAATGCACATTGGGAGCATGTTACATGGAGGGCAAACATCAGAAATGGAATAAAGACAAAGGAGAAAATTATTGCAGATAAGTCACACACCGAGCGTTTGAGACGTAAGATGGTGCATAATGGTGGAAATGACCACGTGTTCTCATGCACCCACTTTGAACGGACATTTACAGTGCAAATTGGCCTTATCAGTGACATTCGCTACCGCCATAGGTAAAAGTTATTATGCCTTTTTAAAGCACAAACTATCGTCTATCAAGACGGCAAGGTGCCAATGATGATTATATATATATATATATATATATATATATATATATATATATATATATATATATATATATATATATATATATATATATATCTTATATATAAAAGGCGATCTCCGTCTGTCTGTATGCCCGTCCTTTATGCGCTCGCGAACGGCCCATCCGATTGAGATGAAATTTTCTACACGTCTTCCTTTCATTCCAGCGCAGCCCACTGTCATATTTTTTTAGTGTGAAATCGGCTGCTTACCCAAGATTATTTAATATTCCATTTTTCATTATAATTTCATATATCTCATGGGACCTAACTCTGTAAAAGTTATTTCAAGGGGAATAACTTTTCTGTATATCTTATAGTCATATTGTGGCATCGTTTTCAAAGATTTATAAACTCTTTGTCCATAGTTATGTACCGGCATATGAGTTATAATAAATAATGATACAATCTTTAAGGCATTTTCAAAGTTTTCATAAAAATAATGCATAATGCATAACATTGTAACTCATCTTTTTATGCTTAAAGAATAAATAAATAATAATTACCTTATCTCTATCAAGTTTGAAGATTTTATATTTCTTTACACTGTCACCAACTGTAAGAAGACATGGAACAACTTCAGCCATTATTACATCTACAGGCATATGCGTTACATTCCTCCTCCTCCTCTTCTCCCCTCCTCCACCTCCTAACCTCTTCCTCTTCCCCTCCCCCTCCTCCCTCTTCCTCCTCCATCCTCCTATTCCCTCTTTCTCCTCCTCCTCCTCCCTCCTCCTCCCTCCTCCACCTCCTACGTCCTCCCCCTCCTCCCTCCTCCTTCTCCTGCCTCTTCCTCCCTCCTCCTCCTTCTCCTCCCTCTTCCTCCCTCCTCCTCCCCCTCCTGCTCCCTCTTTCTCCTCCCTTCTCCTCCTCCCTTCTCCTCCTCCTTCCTCATCCTCTCTCCTCCTCCCTCCTCCTCCTCCCTCTTCCTCCTCCATCCTCCTATTCCCTCTTTCTCCTCCTCCTCCCTCTTCCTCCTCCTTCCTCCTCCTCTTTCCTCCTCCTCCTTCCTCCTCCTCCCTCTTCCTCCCTCTTCCTCCTCCTGCCTCCTCATAATCACTCCTCTTCCTTTCTCCTCCCTTCTCCTCCTCTCTCCTCCTACTCTCTCCTCCTCCTTCCTCCTCCCTCCTCCTCCTCCTACGTCCTCCCCCTCCTCCCTCCTCCTTCTCCTGCCTCTTCCTCCCTCCTCCTCCTTCTCCTCCCTCTTCCTCCCTCCTCCTCCCCCTCCTCCTCCCTCTTCCTCATCCCTCCTCCTCCCTTCTCCTCCTCCCTTCTCCTCCTCCCTCCTCATCCTCTCTCCTCCTCCCTCCTCCTCCTCCCTCTACCTCCTTCCTCCTCCTCCCTCCACATCCTCCTCCTCCCTCTTCCTCCTCCTCCCTCCTCATCCTCCCTCCTCCTCCTCCCCCTCCTTCTTCTCCCTCCTCCTTCTCTCTCTTCCTCCTCCCTCCTCCTCCCTCCTCCTTTTCCCTCCGCCTCCTCCCTCCTTCTCCTCTCTCCTCCTCCCTCCTCCACCATCCTCCCTCCTCCTCCCTCTTCCTCCTCCCCCTCCTCCTCCCCCTCCTCCTCCCACCTCCTCCTCCCTCCTCCTCCTCCCTCCTCCCTCATCCTCCTCCTTCCTCCTCCTCCCTCCTCCTCCCTCCTCCTCCCTCCTCCTCCTCCTCTCTCCTCCTCCTAATCCCTCCTCCTCCCTACTACTCCTCCTCCTTCCTCCTCCCTCCTCTTCCCTCCTCCTCCTCTCTCCGCCTATCTCTTCCTCTCTCCTACTCCTCCCTCCTCCTCCCTCCTCCCTCTTCCTCCTCCCAGCTCCTACTCCTCCTTTTTCTTCTTCTTCTGCTGCTGCTGCCGCTGCTCCATTTACCCAAGTTAATTGTTGGGGAAGATGTAAAGATCTTTCAAGTGCTCTTTCTAATGCTTTTTGTAAGTTGGTCTTCGCTTATCTAAGGTTGTTCTAACTGCAACCAATAAATGATTAGACAGACAGACAGACAGACAGACAGACAGACAAACAGACAGACAGACAGACAGACAGACAGACAGACAGACAGACAGACAGACAGACAGACAGACAGACAGACAAACAGACAGTCGGGAACGGGAACTTATGTGACTACTTATATGAATTAAATGAGATGCTCCCCATCAGGGGCTGGGCGAAGCCGGGCCGGATCAGACAGACAGACAGACAGGCAGATAGACAGACAGATAGATAGTCGGGAACGGGAACGTGAGCTTATATGACTACTTATATGAATTAAATGAGATGCTCCACACCAGGAGCTGGGCGATGCCGGGCCGGGTCAGACAGACAGACAGACAGACAGACAGACAGACAGACAGACAGACAGACAGACAGACAGACAGACAGACAGTCGGTAACGGGAACGGGAACTTATATGACTACTTATATGAATTAAATGAGATGCTCCCCACCAAGATTGGCGAAGCCGGGCCGGGTCAGCTAGTATATATATATATATATATATATATATATATATATATATATATATATATATATATATATATATATATATATATATATATGGGCACTGTTCCGATTGACGGTCCCAAATAGTTCCGCAGTGAATACTAAATCTTAGGTGTAAAACAGGGCCTCATTGGGTGATGCTAAAATACGAAACACAGCAGAATGTTGGTTAATATATCACCTTTAGTAATAGTGTGTGTGTGTGTGTGTGTGTGTGTGTGTGTGTGTGTGTGTGTGTGTGTGTGTGTGTGTGTGTGTGTGTGTGTGTGATTGGCACCTATATATATATATATACTAAGTAGTCAATGATGTACATATGTATGTCTCCAGACAACGTTGGCTGGTGTTGTACTGCAGCACTGTCTGATCCGTGACCTTGTGGCCCAGCTTGAGACCGAAGTCAACGTTGCACAGAGACTACAGGCTGTCAACGACTTTAACAAGGTCCATTTCAGAGTGTTCTTTCTTCTCTTTAACATTTATCGCGCAATTTAAACTTTTCCCACCTAATTTTACCCTTTGTCGCCTAATTTTAATGTTTGTCAAGTGACTTTAACCATAGTCACTGAGCTTAGTATTATGTCTCCTAAATTTAATCTTTGTCACATAACTTAAATTTGTGTTACCCAACATTAGCCTTTGTCGCCTAAATTTAAATTATATCTCATATAAATAATCTTTCTCTCCTAGGTGTAATCTTTGTAACATAACTTTAATTTTTATCGCCAAATTTTAACCTTTACCATCTAACTTTAATTTGTGTCACCAAACTGTAATGTTCGCCTGATAACTTTAACCTTTAGGCAACCGTTTGCCTTTAACTTTAACACCGAACTTTAAATGTGACTCCTAAAAGTAATCTTTATCACGTAATGTTTTAGACCTCCATCACTCAATTTCAATCTTTGTCACCGAACTTTAACCTTAGTCGCCGAACTTTAACCTGTGCCTCCTAAATTTAACCTGCAATACGTAACTGTAACCTTTGTCATCTACCTTTAAGCTTTGTCGCTTAACTTTAACTTTGTCACTGAACTTTAACCTTAGTCACTGAACTGTAATCTTTCACGTCTAACTTTACCCTTATTCAAACATATGCTCCTTTGCTAGTATTGTGGCATCGGCTTCTTGTCGCGAGTGCTACTTCTGTTAGCCATAAGAACTCTGAAAAGAACAGAAAAAACTGCTTGTCTGTTTGAAGAACCAAAGTTACTACGTATTTGGCAAACTTGTGCGTTCTTCTCCGCAGATACTAAAGGGTGTATATTAAGCCCTGTCATCCACCACTGTGTGCTATAGTCCAAGAGGGTCAAGCTATAGCTCTAGATGAGGAATCAGATGGATAGACTATATCACTGATATATTACACATGAGAGGCATGTTTGTGCAGTGGCTAGAACTCTTGCCTGCGGGCCCCATGGTCACGTATTCAAACACTTCTCGATGTGGAGATATGTGTTTTTAGTTGACCTGGGCTTTCAGGTCGACCCAGCACAAACTAGTTAATAAGAAAGAAATGTTTTGGGAAATAAGGGTGGCCGGCATAATATTGACTACATCACCAAGTGCTCATTCATTCATTCATTCATTCATTCATTCATTCATTCATTCAGTAGTGTGTCCTTTACAGAAACTCGCTCCCATTACAACCTCCCGCAAAACTTCTCTGTCATAAGCAAGATGTCCCGCATCTGATACACCCATCTGGAGATCATCCGCCACATTTTGCATCAGTCTACTCTTTGGCCTTCCTCTTTCTCTCTTCCTGGGTATATACCCCTCCATTATTGTTCTCTCCAATATTTCGTGACGTTTAAATGCCGATTGGTCTATAAAAATCTGGTTCCAACATCACATGCTCAATGCGCTTTAAGGCGTGTAAAACTGTCTTTTATTTTCATTTATTTTAATTAGTTTATTACTTCAATACGACGATCTGAACTGATATGACAAGTTCGGCAATAAGATAATTTTCTCTTCCCTCAGAACAACCGCTGGAAGAAACGGGGGTTTCACGTAATGCCCAACAGATACGCCATGATCTGGCAAGGCAGGTTCTACACCACATCTGTTTACATCAACCACGGGGATGCCAGCGTGCACATCTGTCATGGCGGCGTTGACATGGGCCAGGGTATCAACACAAAGGTAACAAAATTCCCCCTGTGTCTGACCTGATACTTTTCAGGTTATTACTCACTTCATGCTTTCAGTCGCATGTCATTTGCAGAAACTCGCTCCCACAACAACCTTCTGGACAACTGCTCGATCATAAGCAAGATGTCCCGCGTCCGATACACCCATCTGCTACGTTCTGCACCCATCTTTACTTTGGTCCCCCTCTTCCTCTCTTCATGGGCATATACCCCTCCATTATTGTTCTCTCCAAACTTTCAAGACATTTCAAGTGACCAACATATTTCAGTTGTCTTTGTTTTATTGTCTTTAGGAACCAATATTTTTCAATATTCAGATCTTGTCGTATGGATGCATTTGTTCTTTGCTGTATCCAAAATATTCTTAGAACCCGTCTATAACCACCCATCCATGTACCACTCCAATAAGCGTGGGCGGTCATGTTTCGCCATCTCACTCGATCACAAGAGTCGTGGATCAACTCCGTGTTTCTGTCTCGATCATGCCATGTGGCCAAGCCATCCAGGTATTTACTTCTCGGTCTTCCCCTTGATGTGTTCCCTTCGATATTGCCAGTTGTCACCAAGTTCTCCAATTCATTTCTTCTCATAACATGCCCAAAAAATTGTCGCTGTCTACGTCTAATGTCTCTAATCAGTTTACGATCTTCATTTGTTTCTTGAAGGGCTTTTTCATTGGTTTTTCTGTCTGTCCATGGTTTTCTTTGCATTTGCCCCAGAAACTACATTTCCACAGCCATCAGATGTATTTCAGCTTGTCTGCTCATTGTCTACACTTGACATCCATACAAAAGTACAGGTTCTGTGTAGCACTGCAACACTCTTTTTCTTTTTTCTTTTTTTTTTCTGGGGTGCTGCGTGGTCTCGAGGTATGGTGTCCGCCTCGAGTGCTGGAGGTCCCGGGTTCAAGCCCCGGTGAGACCCGGGACCTTTTCACGTGGACTTCTAGTAATAACATTTCCCCTGGTCTCTGGGTAGTGAGATCGGACGCCCGTGTGTATTGTTGCGCACGTAAAACTTCCCTCAGCAGTTAGAAATCGAAAAAGAGTAGCCTAACGGCGCTGACCGGGCAAAATTTCGAGTTAAAAATCTACCCAAAGTATTTCAGGATCCTCGCCGGTGCTACGGAGTTCGTGCACTGAGCTGAGTTTCTCCAAGCTCAGGCTTGAGTTAGGAGGAGAACGGAGCACCCGTGTGCCGTGATGTTGATCGATCGACTAAAACTAAACTAAACTAAAACACTCTTTTTCTCGTTTCAATTGATATCATTTTATTGGTCAGTATGTTTTTCATCTTGCGAAAGACTACCTTCGCAATGACAATTCTTGTTCTAATCTCTTCAAGGCATCTCCCATCTGATGTTATGACTGTTCGAAGATAACTGTACCAATTCGCTTGTTTAAGAATATGCCCATTTACTTGTGTATACGAGTAACATTTATATTCAAAGGCATTTATGCGCTGTTTAGCTTGTTTAGTAAGTGTTTGGATCTCACAGGCGTATGTTTCAATGGGAAAGATGGATGCTTTTAAAAATCTAATTTTTGTAGTTCTGTCTATATAACAGCTATAACTCAGGTGGAAGATATACATGCACACTAACAAAAACAAGCCATGAAACGGGGTCCTGCTAAGGACCTTTGCTGTGCTGGTATCATCCCATTTTTCTGGTCTGAGTGAGAGGAGGAATAGGTTTCCAGTCATTCCCTCATTTAGTGGAAATATGAATAAAATTTGGTGGAACTGCGGTAAAGCTGTACGAACATTTTTTTTCAATTCTCATTTTCTCTTCATTGCTTTCATTTTTTCATCCTTTTAGTTCTTCTCGTCCTGTCGTCACCTTTTGATGTAGTCACAGGAGATCTCCTTGACTATATGTTGTGTTTGTGAATGTGTTTTGTTTGCTGATGAAGGCTAATCGCCGCAACGTCCTGTTTGTGACGTAAATCTGTTATGTAAAGCTGCACTACTTTGTGTCATTTTATATTGTCCTCATTTAGTGGACAACGGACGTGGTCTTTGAACACTCGTCCAGCCACGCTCATGATATCAAAGTGTCCCCCTGGCGATTACACTAACTAACCCACTCAATCAATGCCAGATTTAAAGTCATTTCGAGCTAAGGAGGAATTCCCAAAGCTGTTGAGCGTATCTTTAAAACTCAGATTGATGGTGTAATTTTCAATGTTAAAAGCACAAGCGGAAGCAGAATATGAAACTGAAGAAGAAGAAACATAAGGGAGAGGGGGGGGGGGAGGGGGGGGGTGTAGGAATTGCAATTATCTTGATGTCTCTATCACTGCTTGACCTTTCGTTTGCTTACTTCCTTATTTTCTTTTCTTTAATTTTCGTTTGCTCCTGTTTGAACTCAAGCGTAGTCCATACACGTGCTTTTACTAGTGCACTGGACACATTTTTGTGGATGGATTTTTGTGGACATTTTTGTGGATAATGATGCCCCCCCCCCACTTTCATATATAGCTCTTGATCTGATTTCGTTGTGTATAAGTGTTGAAGTGTTGAAGTGTTGAAGTGTTGAAGTGTTGAAGTGTTGAAGTGTTTAATTGTTTAAGTGTTGAGGTGTTGAAGTGTTTAATTATTGAAGTGTTTAAGTGTTAGAACTGTTTTGTGGATGAGGGGAGAATACTGTCTGTCTTGTCTATAGTCGTATTACAACACCGCAACCATCTTTCTGAAATGTTTGTCGATGTATCTGCATCGATGTATCTGATGCTGCCCCCCATTTCTTACCTTGAATCTTCACAATATACAAGTTAGCATCTATAACTGTAGTGTTATTTGTTCTATATAATTGTGAACCCATTAACCATGTCACATAGCCATGCCAGTCAAACAGCTTCTGCAATGCACATTTGATAACATCATTACATCGCGGTAGAGATGTCCTGGTTGTTCTTCGTATATATATATATATATATATATATATATATATATATATATATATATATATATATATATATATATATATATATATATATATATATATATATATATATATTGGATGGATCATGTAGTTGTCGATGAGTTTGTATAAGATTTTCTATTTCCTATTTGGAGAAGAAGGAGGTACTATCAGCAGTTTGTATAAGTTTTCCTATTTTCTATCTCATGAAGGAGGAGGTACTATTAGCGATTTGCAATATAAAGTTCGGTCTGGCTATAAAGTGCTTAAACTTTCTGCTCTGGAGAAGAAGTAGATACTATTAGCGGTGTGTAATATGTAGTTGGCTAATACTTGGCTAGTAGTTCGCCTGGCTAATAGGTATAATGTGCTTAAACTTTCTACTCTGGAGAAGGAGGAGGTACTATTCATCATCATCATCATCATCATTATCTTCCACTTCTGCCGTCAAGCGTCGTGAGGAGGAATAATTTGCGCTCCAGCGCCCGATGGGCAGCACTGGATAGTGTCACTACGTGTGATTGTACAAATGTCTTTGATGTCGTCAATCCATTTTCTTCTTGGACGTCCTCTTGGTCTCGTTGCAGATGATCTTTGATGTAAGGCCAGTGATGGTAGTTGATTGTGTTGGTTTCTAAGGACATGGCCAAACCACTTGATCTTCTGTCTTTCAATAAATGTGGCACAAGGTGTTGATCCCACCGTCTGTCTGATAACAGCATTTCTTACTCGGTCTCGGATTGTTAAATTGGCAGCTCTCCTCAGGCATCTCATCTCGCAGGTGTTGATTTTCCGAAAGTGCAATTTAGATAAAGTCCAGGTTTGAGATTGGTAGCATAGGGTTAATGTGAAAATGCTGTTTATTATCTATTGTTTTGCGTACATGGGTATATTTGGATGTTTCAGTAAGGGTGATAGTTGATATGTAAATGCATTAGCTTTTTGACACCTCATTTTGATTTCTCTGTCTAATCTGCCATCATTTGTGATCATACTTCCAAGATATTTGAATTCTTTAAATTGTTTCAGAGTTGTGCTATTTATCTGTATACTTAGTTGACCAGGCGATCTGCTAACTTGCATTACTTCGGTTTTGGCTGTATTCATACTCATATTGCTTCTGCTGCAGGTTGAACTCATATTATTAATATGATTTTGTAATCTGCCCTCGTCGCTGTAAAACAGGCACTGATCGTCTGCAAATAGAAGTTCATTTATTTCTCTGTGGATCAGTTGTTGCATCTGGAGTAAAGAGTTCTAAATTTTCTGAATCTGTTCTGCCAAGACTTGCTTCATTGGATATTATGTCCATGTAGATATTAAATAGCAGAAGAGAGAGCACACATCCCTGTCACACTCCTGTATTGACTGTGAACATATCTGATATACCTTCTTGTGTTCTTACTGCACTTCGGCTCGAGTGGTACATGGCTATAATGTTCTCTAGCAATTGTCCTTGTTTCCCATAGTCTTCAAGGATGGTCCATAATTTGTATCTGTCTACTCTATCGATGGCCTTTTTCTGATCTACAAACACAATATTCTGCTGGTCACTATATTCGATAGATTTGTTCACATGTTTGTCTGAGTGTAAACAGTGCATCAATGCAACTTTTACCTTTCCGAAAAACGAATTGTACTTTGCTTAACTGTTGTTCAACTGTGTGTCTAGCTCTTTGTTCCAATAGTTTTGCGTACATTTCCGTCATATGGCACAGGAGTGATATATCTCTGTGTGTTTCGCACTCTCTCATATTGCCTTTCCTTTTCCATATTGGTACTATTGTTGCCTGTCGCCATTCATCTGAGACTTTTCATTCTCCCCATGCTACATTAAAATGTCCTTTTAGCCATTTAACTCTTGTTTTCTCACAGGCCTGAATAGCTTCTGTGGTTATTCCATCTGGACCCGGTGATTTGTTTTTAGGACTTTTCTGTATAACTGCGTTGACTTCTGCAGGGATGAAATTTGGTTCTTGTTGTCCATGGCTTTTAGACACAAAAGTGAGGTTTTCTATGTTATTATGTGTGGGGTTAAGTAGTTCTTGAAAATATTCTTCCCACCTTGCTAGTCTTTGTTGTGGATTACATATTTCTGTTTATGATGGTGATTAGGTTTTAGCATGCATCTCTGTTTCTCATTGTATTGACACGCTTATAAAATTATCTTGGGTAGTCTTTGCTAGGGATCGCCATCTTTTCACCGTTTATGAGAATGGAGGTGGAGGCAGTAACAGCGGCATTCCGGTGGCTAGAGGAGACTACTGCAACACACGTTGTGTTCATTACGGATTCAAAGAATATGCTTAGCAAGGTGGAGAAAGGAATGTTTCGTGTGGAATGGCTCTCGTCGCTTCAGAGGTCACAGATTGTGAGAATTGTATGGATATTTTGCCCTGGCCATGAGGGTGTACGGGGGAATGAACAGGCTGATAGGCTAGCAAGGAATGCATCTCTTGGTGGTATCTTGCCTATGGACAAGGGGGAGGTGGTCGTGCGCTTGTGGGACCAGGTGAAGAAGTCGGAGGAACAGATTGAGAACCCATATGTGGAAAGAATGAGATTGCGGGGGATCGGCAAGGGTTCTGGAAGAATCTCAAAACTGAGAGGGAAGTCCAGGTGAACTTTTAATCAGATAGCGGTGGGAATGATTAGTAGTATGACTCTTCGCTGGCTGTTGAACGAGGGACTGAGCGCATGTGGGAATGTCCTGAGTGCAGTGATGTCGGTTCTTAACTCAACTCAACTCAACTCAACTCACCGTATATTCTCCAGGATTCATGTTTAGATTTTAGTTGTGATCCATTTTTAACGCTACCTTATTTGTGAATACGCTATCTGTAACGTCGTTGTGTCACCAAGCTGTTCTTAATAGTTTGTCCTGTCCTACTTTCTTTGTTCCATATTTATTTTCCAGTGTGTCTAGCATTGCAGCCTTGAAAATTGTCCATTCCTTATCTACGATTTAGTAGTCAGTTGGGATGTTCTTATGTGTTTTTTTTTTCTCATCTCATCTCATCTCGTCATGTTCCTCTTGTACCTTGCCGTGTTGAGGTGAAGTATAAACAGCGGGAGAGTGCCCACTTATATGCTTTTTTTAAATTTTTTTTGTGTGGATTGAATTCGTCTTTAACCGTATTTTCCTGAAGCCTCATATAATTGATGACATGTGTTGTTGCCATTTCATTTCTTATTTTCCTGTATGTTGAAATCTATTTTATTATGACTGGTTTGTGATCAGTATCAAGTCTGTATTTGGGAGTGCTCTTGAATCTAATAGTAGTCTTTTGTCTGATGTCCTAAGTAGCATAAAGTCAATTTGAGATGCTTGTCTATGTCATTCCATTGATACCAGGTTTTGGTGTGACTACGACGATGTTGGGGGGGGGGGGGGGTGGTTACTATTTGCTATTATTAGTCCGTGTTCGGAGCAGATGTTGAGTAGGTGTTGACCATTGCTGTTACAATCAGTCTCTGTGTCGCTGAATGACCCCATGTAATCATCCCACGGTGTTCTTCGTGTGCCTTTTCGTCCGTTAAAACCACCCATCACAATTAGTTCATGTGTCTCCTTTACATTATTTAACGTGTCTGCAAGTTTATCACAATACTCGTCTTTGTCTTCGTCGTTGTAAGTGTCGTTACATGGGGCGTATGTTTGTACAAAAGTTGTTGTTCTATTTCCTTCTTTGATCTGTGTTAGTATTATTCTTTCCGATATAAATTTAGTGTTTGCAATGGCTTTCGCTTTTCCTGTATTAATAAAAAAAAAACACTCCATGTTTAGCTGTAGCTCGCTGGTCGATGCCACTCCATATAAGAACGTAACTTTCATGTGTTCTTTTCGTGTTCTGCCCCTTTTTTCCTAGTATCTGCGAGTCCTAATATTTGAATTTTTGATTTTTTCATAAACTCATTTGAATATTTGATTTTTTCATAATCTCCACGAGAGCTGGTTCCTTATTTCCTAGACCAGTAACATTCCTAGTCGCGAATATCTCCTGTCTGTGTCGTAATTTAGCTGTTGTTGGTCGATTGTAGTTGTTCGGTGTCTTTCCGGCGTGAACGTTGATAGAGTTGCGCTTTTCTTTCAATTTCCTCCATAATTCTCAAGTACTTGAACAAATAAATTCCCTACTGGTTTGGTGGTACTATTAGCGGTTTGTAATATGAAGTTCGGTCTGCCTGATAGGTATAATGTGCTTAAACTTTCTACTCAGGCCGCAATGGTGTGGGTTCTTTCCATAGGCTGATCAGTTGCACTTAAATGTTGACTTCTCGTCCTTGAGTTGTGGGTGTAAATTATAAGTACCTTTCAAGTCGGTAGTAATAGTAACACATGTGCAGACAAAGCGAGCGAACAGAAACATAGTTTATAATAGAAAATGATATAAAATAACAGCACTCAGTTGTAACAAATAACACTTTCTCCACAAACAGGCTATCCAGGTCTGTGCGTACAAGTTGGGCATCCCCATGGACCAGATCACCGTGAAACCCACCAGTACCATAGTCAACACCAACTCCGTATACAGTGCCGGCTCCACCACTACAGGACTGGTGTGCCTGGTAAAGCCCTGAGTGACCACTTTACAACGTCTCAATGTGTTATATTTATATCTGATACTATGTGTCCAGTATCTGCCTTGTTTATCTAAGTGTGTTATATTTATATCTGATACTGTGTCCAGTATCTACCTTGTTTATCAAAGTGTGTTATATTTATATTTAATACTCTGTCCAGTATCTACCTTGTTTATCTAAGTGTGTTATATTTATATCTGATACTATGTGTCCAGTATCTGCCTTGTTTATCTAAGTGTGTTATATTTATATCTGATACTATGTGTCCAGTATCTACCTTGTTTATCCGGTGAAGACAGGCATGCTTCAGGCAGAATGGCAGGCTTCAGTTCAACAAGCATATAAAAGAGCAACTGTTGGATTTTTTCCCTAGGAGATGCCGATGTGGTGGGAAACAAGCAGGAAGGCAGATTGGCTGGGTCTGCACTCCTTGGTGGGGTATTGGTGTATGATAATGCAGATGTGGTCGGGGCCCTTTGGAATCGTGTGTCTAGTACAAAAGAAAGGGTGGATCATCCCTGCTTGGAGAGAATTGTACTGTAGGGAGTGACCAGAGATTCTGGCAGACATTCAAAACTCCGTGGAAAGGCCAGATGGACACATAATCAGACTGCTACTGGTATCATTAGTATTGGGACTCTTCGTTGGCTGTTGCTGATGGAAACCGAGCACGTATGGGAATATTTCGAGTGCTGTGATGTCTGTCCTTGACTCAACTCAACCTGTCCAGTATCTATCTACCTTGTTTATCTACATTTGTTCTTATTAGACCTGATATCCAATTCATACCTTCTGCTTCTTCTTTCCGCTGCCACGGTTATTTTAAGCAATTTAGGATTAAGAGAAGCCTTCTATTTTTTGCGCTCACTCACTTTGAACTCAAGCGTAGTCTATACACACTTTTTATAGTAGTGGGAGAGCCTTCTGAAGAACGCCCTGTTACGGCTGTGTATAAGTTAGTATTTGGTGCCACTGTTACTCTTTTAATACATTGTTTGTGTGGTCTGCTAGCATCATATGACAAGCCCCGTTTCTTTACTTTTTATGTAATTTAGCTTAGAGGCCGTGATTTCAACTATATGGTTTCAACAGTTTATGCAAAAGATAACCGCATTGCTTTTGTCTGTGGCAATAACCCAGCTGCTAGTTGCTTGTATTTCAAGCAATAACCCAGTTGCTTGTGTTTCAAGCAATAACCCAGTTGCTTATGTTTCAAGCAATAGTCTTGTTGATTGTGTCTGAGGCTATAACTTAGTTACTTGTGTTTCATGCAATAACCCGGTTACTTGTGTTTCAGGCAATCTTGAAATGCTGTGACGACCTCCTTCAGCGTCTGGCTCCATCGAAAGCCAAACTAGTGAATCCAACATGGAAGGAGATCATCCAACAAGCCTACAAGGACGTAGTGGATCTGAGAGCATACTACATGTAAGTATCGCGAATGTATTGTTGGTATCACTTTATGAAGGCCTAAATGTGATGGGGATAAGAAACCAGAAAGAAATTGCCAAAGTAGCATTTAAACATATAAGGTACTTTCTCATATTTAAAGAACTAAGTTTTGAATTATAGTTAAGAGTGATAAGGTATTACTTTTAAAACAAACACACACAAAAACCAAGAAAACTGTTTGTGGTGTGATGGGGCCATTGTGTTTTGTAGGCTTTGATGGACAGTAGGTATTACATTTACTTTTCATTATTGTATGGTGGGAAATGTGCACACTAAGTAAACAGTTTAAACGTAGAACTAAGGTCATCTGTCCACATAGAAAACCCCTTGGAATGCGTGCTTCTGCTGTCTGTTGGGGTATCATCCTTGAACTCTGGAAATGTCCACTGATGCTCAGATCCTCCTTCCAATACATGCATTAGCGTCCATGTGCTAATAGTGCCAGTTTTATGTTGGTCGACAAGGTTCTTCATTCTCTCAATGTGCCTCTAGTGCCTGGCCATGCCAGTTCTTACTCCGGAGTCTCTCATTTTGCACAATGATATGGATCCACTTGTGTCAAAGTCCTTTGCTGTCGATATCTCTCTAAGGGCATTATTGGCATTATGAGCTGGCCATCTGCAGGGGAAGTAGAGATAGCAAGTTTTTCAGCTCGTTCATTTCCCTCAACTTCCGCATGTCCCGAAACGATGATGAAGGTGACTACAGACAACAGACCTCTGCAGGGATTCGGTCCATTGTCTGCGAACAGAACCAACCTCGACGTTTCAGATCATGCTCATTTAATCATTTATAACACAAACAGGGGTATAATTCTGTGATTCCAGCCATATGAAAGCCCGCGTCACTGCCATTACCTCCATAGTCATGCTGCTTCTGGTTATAAAGTGGGCACCACATTCTTCTTGAAAGGTTCGGCTTATTGAAAGTGCCGTGAATGCCCACATACTTCTTTGCTGCTGTATAATAAATCTATCCGTGCATCTGTATAATGCAGTAATGGCCACACTAGCGCATTCTGTACTTAGCAACGTGTTCAAGGTCATTTGACCAGAGTACCTCTGAAGTTGGGGTGGGTTTACCTGAAGGTAAAGGGCAGTGGTAATAGGGAAAGATAATCCACACGCATAAATCGGTCCCATGCTACTAGAAGTAGTAGACCGTGTGTGGACTTTGTTGAGCTGAAAGTGAGCGAACAACCCAACAACAAATTGACCAGAATGTGAGACTACTTTAGCATAAGTTACTCTGTTCTTCTGAAAGATGCCGGGGATAAAACACAAACATGTGGAATATGTAAAGTATTTATTCTCGCTGTAGGTAAGTGGCCCAGGTCTCACAAACTGGAAGTCTTGCTAGGATTTACGAAGTTAGGTTCTGTTGTCAACGGCAGACTCACTCTTGATGGAGACATAGATAACCAAATCGGTAAAACTGCAGCCATTTAAGTGAAACTTGTATGTAGAAATCACAAACTAAGTGAAAACTAAGGATGTGATATATACAGCCTGGGTCATGAGCTCTTGCACTACTTCCAGTTCGTAATTTTCCAGTTTATTTACTGGTATGGACACATGACGCATCAGACATGTCAAGGCAGATTTCTTACATTAATGCTTGAGAGATGGTTTCAGGAAATTCTGGAATTGTTCTTCATATCATAAGATGGGGACAATAGCAGCATATCTCTTTTGTCACCTCTCTCTCTCTCTCTATCTCTCTATCTCTCTCTCTCTCTCTTTCTCTCTCTCTCTTTCTGTGTGTGTGTGTGTGTGTGTGTGAGAGAGAGAGAGAGAGAGAGAGAGAGAGAGAGAGAGAGAGAGAGCACGCCTGACTGCCTCATAACGTTGAAATATGAATTGTTTATGTTTGGTTCATTTTTACATCATTTATTTTACAATGTTTGTTTCTTTATTTTTTCAATATTAATGTAACGCTCATGACAGATACTTGGTGTGCGAAAGATGAGTAGTTGGGAAAATTAAATCCTTATGGTGTTGTCTATATGTGCAGTAAAATCTGTCATTACTAACTGTAACACACACAAGACAACACTGTTAAAATGTATGACAAAATAAAAGACTAGCTCGTGCGTTCTTATTACTGACATCAAACTTGACAAGCAATGTTACTGTTACTATTATAAGTTTATTTTTTTATCAATATCTACATTCCATGGTTGAGTAGTAACACGTGCATCTGTAAACGTGACCATCTGGGTTCGATGAGCTTTGACTCATCCTGGCAAACCGCTTTTGCATTAATCTAAAGAGCTAAAGCTCAGTCATGCCAGGGTTCACCAGCCTACCAACCAGTTCATCTGTATAATCACATGTCGACAGCTTGAATGTGATCATCACACTGTTTATTTCGAATACATATCAGACGCCGTGTATGTCTCTTTCAGGCCGCAGATCCACGACAAATACCCACAAGAACACTACAGTTCCTGGGGAGCGTGTGCCACGGAGGTGGAGCTTGATGTCCTCACTGGCCAGTACCAAATCACGCAGGTTGATTATCTTAATGACACAGGCACCAGGTCAGTCTGCTTTCGTTACAATGCTTATTATTATCTATAGCGTGTGTGTTTATGATTTTAGTGCCATATTTGAATTTTTTTAACTGTGACAATGTTTCTTTCTCTCTGTTGTTCACAAACAGATATAGAACGGAACAAGAGATTGTGTTCATACGAGTATATACATAACTGAAACAAAAAAACGTCCATCCACTCGCATTGATTCAACAACACACACATACACATGTGTGTGTGTGCATGCGTGCGTGCGTGCGCGCGCGCGTGTGTGTGCGTGCGTGCGTGCGCGCGTGTGTGTGTAAAAAAAAGCAAATCATGAGTCTAACACTTATATTTGAAGGAGAAACAGAATCAAGTTGACACATTCAAAGTAACTTGTTTCTTCAGTTGGTTCTCCCGCTCTAGTGCAACATACCATATTGATCGAAATTGATACTCCAACAGTGTGTCAGAACAATGAAGAAGTCACAGTCCAGGGTTGTGATAAACTTCCTGATGCTCCTTGGGAAAATATCTACAGAAAGACAAAGACAAACTGGAGATGGAACCATTGTTTAATTATTTCTGCCCATCGTATGCGACTCCAAAGAAGGTGTCACATTAAAAACTTGAAGGTTTCCAATCGATGACAGAAAGTCGCGCCAAATGTCTACACACAGTCGGCATTTCTTTAATATGTTGTTGCTCGAGGAGGGACTATAGCGCCATCCGTCTGCAAGGCGGCAGCCATCCTTTGATGTGATAGACGGAATGTCTGGGCAGAAGTCGGCTAGATCTTGTGTTGTGGGGAAATTATTCTCTGGTTCACAGGCGGGCAAGACTTTTTGTTGTACGGGAAACAGGTCCCCAGATGAAAGCAAAATAGACGGCGGGTTGTTTCCACCCAGTCTAAACAGGAGGGAGAAAAATAGATTCTAGACTGTCTAGTGTCTAGACAGTTTTGTGACGTCATTTATACCCAGTATAAAAACAGTGAAGTAAACAACTTGTGGGTTAGTCGACCAAAATGTGGTGAAGCGCTACCGATGTGTGCAATATTCCTTGTTGTTTCTATAGAGAGAGACTATAGTGTCTATTGTTGATGTGTATCGGTGGTCATCGATCCCGTCTGTGATTTCATAGTCTCCATCTACAACAGGAATAACTATATGGTATTCTATTAATCATATCTAACTTAATTCAAAATTTCAAACATGCAGTGGAAACTCTGTGCTTCCCAACATCTGTCAAGTCACGACCATCTACCTCCAAAATAAAAGTTAAGTTGATTGTTTTAGGAAGCCAAAGGTGCTCTGTTGAAAGATTACCTAGCAACTCAGTCAACAGACAGCACCGTTAAGATCTCCTGACCAAACTAAAAGAAAAAGTCTATGACCAAACAACGAAGGATAGCACACACTCAAAATCTGTATTTGCTTCAAGACAGCATACCCTCTCACAAAGCATTGCTTGTGCAGCTAGTAGCTAAAGGTTTAAATATAGAGATTCTTCCACATCCACTCTGTTGTCAGGATTTGATTCCGTCAGACTATTTATGTTCCAACATCTTAAAAGAACAACTCGAGAGAAATCGTTTTCGCAGTGTTGAAGAAGTCATACTGGCATGTGATAACTATTTTACTTCAAAAAGTAGGATTGTCTTCTATTCCACAGGTCTTGTAAGGTCTTTTAGTAATGACATAGATGTATCGGTTCAAGTGGTGGCTAAACTGAAAAGGAGTAATAACATACACATCTCATCTCATCTTGTTCCTCTTGTACCTTGCGGTGTCGAGGTGAGGCATAAACAGAGGGAGAGTGCCCGTTTATGCGCTTCGTGTATCGAGGTTCCCATGAACTCTGCTATTCCCTCTGTCTATTGTTTACGTGGTCGGCCTCTCATTCTTACCATTGGTCTATACATCATTGCTTGTAGTGGTATACTGTTATTTGGTACTCTAGTTATATGGCCAAACAATTTAACTTGCTATTTTCTGATGAAATTTAGCGCTTCTATAACCCCCACTTTAGTTCTGATTTCTTAATTTCTGATTTTCTCTTTTCTTGATACATAGAATATTCTTTCAGGAATCTCATGTCTGTTGTTGACTTTGAAAGACTTTGAAACACCATACAACATGTCAAATCCCCGTGGTATTTTCTTCAGAGTCACGGTAAAGACTTACGATTTGCTCCGTGTATTCAGCCTGCGTCTGGTCGTGTTTCTAGAAGGCTGGGCTTGCATTTAGGAGATCCGGGTTCGAATTCTCGGTAAGGTGATGGAAGGCAAATAGAAAACCCTAACCAGCACAGTTCGCCGCGGCTGCACTAGCCTTAATTGCACAGGCTCAAGACCCTGGTGTCCTACACCACAAGGTACAATACTCAGTAATGACAACTATTCAACATCAGTAATAGAACTCATCCCATGTACAATACAATACAATACATCTGGTCAGTAATACAATTTATTCAGCCAATTAAAAATTCAACAACTTTACATCGTACATTTTCATTCAATCGATAATATAACCAGTTCAATACATCATGTAGTCTATTCTTTCACACAATCAATTCAATCAACAAAACAACCTTTCAGTAAACAAAATAATCTAGCCTTTCAAAGTCATCAATGCAACCCATTCAATTAAAATATAATCGCCCATTCATTGAAATCCACCCATACAAGACGTCCATTCTGTACATTCAAGAAAAGTCTAATTTCCGATATGTTTCCTTGAACAGCTTAAATCCAGAACTGGACATTGGTCAGCTGGAAGGAGGTTTTATTATGGGCTGTGGGCTGTTCCTTACCGAGGGCTTCAAATTTGACCCCTTAACAGGTCAACTTCTCAACGATGGAACTTGGGTATGACACTTTTTTTTCAGTTTTCATCACTTCATTAAATCCAACTGTCTTTCAATGTATCTTTCTCTGCTTGAGTTATAACATGCTCTATTAGTTCATGTGAATGTTAAGTTATGTTATGTTATATTATGTTATGTTTTGTTATATTATGTTTTGTTATGTTATGTTATGTCGAGGGACGTCACTGCACATTAGACATTCCTATGTGTGTTCATTCCTACAATGCAGCAGCCATCCCAAAGTGTTTCTGTTCACTGTTCCCATATGGGTTTAGTGCGCTTGCGCTTAAACTCCCGGTGCGCTATCGGTGCGGCAATGGGATCGTTTCCTACACTCGTCAGTTGGAAATTAGTATTGTTGACTTCTCGTACAGAAAACAATGGCAAACTACTGTCCGTAAAAATTACCTATTAAATAAACCTGGGGATGGGGTTGATCAATTAGTAGACGCGGTTGTTGTCCACAGTGAGAATTAAATTGTAAGAAGACACAGGTTATGGTCGTCAACAGGAAGAACGAAGTACCACAATGTAATATACAAGTAAATGGGAATATTCGTCAACAAGTGAATCGGTACAATTATCTCGGAACAGTCATAACATCTGATGGGAGATACCTTGAAGAGATTAGAACAAGAATCGCCATGGCGAAAGTAGCCTATAGCAAGATGAAAAACATTCTGACCAATAAAAAGATGTCAATTGAAACGAGAAGAAGAGTCTTGAGGGGGTACATAGAGCCTGTTCTTTTGTATGGATGTGAAACTTGGACAATGTGAGTCAAGCTGAAAAACATCTGATGGCTGCAGAAATGTGGTTTCTGAGGAAAATGCAAAGAATACCATGGACAGAAAGGAAAACCAATGACCAAGTACTACAGGAGACAAATGAAAATCGTAGATTGATTAGAGAAATTAGACGTAGACAGTCAACAGTTTTTGGACATGTAATGAGAAGAAATGGACTGGAGAACTTAGTGACAACTGGCAAGATCGAAGGGAACAGACCAAGAGGAAGACCGAGAGGAAAATATCTGGATGGCTTGGCCACATGGCATGGTCGAGACAGGAACACTGAGCTGATCCACGACTCTGGTGATCGAGTGAAATGGCGAGTCATGATCGCCCACGCTTTCCGGCATGGCACATGATTGATTGATTGGGGTTGATCGCACATTCTGCAAAGGACATGCAACATTTTGTTGATTCCCCTGAGGAGTTTGTTATGATATCCCGTCTCTTGACTCCGCAACTTCATGAAAGACATAAATTCACCTCAAGTACCAATTCTCATAAGTGGTTACGTCGTCTGCCTCGCACCCGAAGGTTGTAGGTTCGACTCCTAACTCCGTCATTCTATTCGCGAGTGCAATATGCTCAGATATTTTGTGTGTCGTCGCTGGAGCAACAGAATTCATACTCTGTGCAAGACTTGCGGCAAGCTGCCTTGAGGAAAGGGAACAAGACGTGGTATAAAACTTGGTCCAATGAAGTCGATCTGAGGGAGAGAGATTCAAAAGTTGTGCGAGTTCCGTTCATCTGTATGGGTGCGAATGCTGGATAATGATTATTGAAATTGTGACTTAATTAGAAGCAGTGGAGATATGATTTGATAGAATACAGTAATACAGAGAAATTAGACATGTGGAAAATACTAGACAAGAGAAGCAAAGACAGAATTAACAGAATAAATTTACTTAGAACGTCTACCTATTCTAAAAGAAGACGTCGCTGACACTATGAAACATATGAAGAAAGGAAGAACGGTCGGGCCAGATGGAATCACAATAGAAGAATTAGAAGTACTGAGAGAATTTGCACTAGAAGTATTCACCAAAATTTTGCATGATATGAGCGGCTGGCTGAGTGGCTAAGAACTCCGGGTTCTCCTCCGGAAGACCCGGGTTCGAATCCCCGGTAAGGTGTGGATTTTTTTTCTGTTGGGAGTAAAAAGAAAATCCTAACCTGCACAGTTCGCCGCGACTGCACTAACCAGGCGGCTTTAATACCTCAGGCTCAAGACCGCCCCCCCCCCCCCTTGCTCTACACTGCAAGGTACTGTAGGCAGTAGATGACAGTGACAGTTAAATTATCTTTACAACAGTAGATATTTATCTAGTGATGTACTGAAATATGTATTTATAGCTATACCAAATATACCAGGAGCCATTGAATGCGAATATTTTTGTACAATTAACCTCATAAAACATGTCACTACGCTTTTACTCAGAATTATAATGAAAAGAACAAGACAGAAAATACAAAATGGAAATTGGTGAATACTAGTATGGATTTGTGGTAGGAAAAGATACAACAATTCAATATACATAGTAAGAACACTAATAGATCAACAGAGACACAGAAAGACATACAATTGTGCTTCATAGATTATACCAAGGCATTTGATAAAGTAAAGCATGATGAGCTGATTAAAATGTTGGAAGACATTAACATTGATGGGACAGATCTCAGAACAATAAAGAATATCTACTGGAAACAATTGTTTGACATAGCAGTAAAAGAGAGTGCAAAGAAAGAACTCTTCTTCAGTATCAAGAAATCAGCAACAATGGTGATATTAAAGAAGAAAGTGATACTACAATGTGAAATGGAAATAGAAGGGAAAATTCTCAACCAAGTGGATAATTTTAAATACCTATGGGCAATTATAACATCAGATGAAAGATGCACAATAGAGATTAATAACAGAATAGGGCAAGCAAAAGCTGCATTTTACAAAATGAAAAGTATCTTATGCAGTAAGTCACTATCATTGAATGTAAGAAAGAGAGAGCTGAAATGCTATATAGAACCTGTTTTGCTGTATGACAGTGAATCTTGGAATTTAAATGAGCAAATTAGGAAGAACTTGGAAGCAACAGAAATGTGATTCCTGAGACGAATGTTGCGAATTCCTTTGACTTGCCAGAGTAACTAACAATGACTGCCTGAAATAGGCTAATGAAACTAGAAAATTATATTCAACACATTAAAAAAAGAGACAAACAGCTTTCTTTGTGATAAGAAGAGAGGCATTGGAGAGCACCGTGACGACTGGAAAGATCAAAATGAAGAGAGCCAGAGGCCAATATAAATTATGCTGGATGAACAGAAACGGTGGCATGGAGGAATATCATCAGTAGAGTCGATCCAGGACACCAAAGACCGAGCTCTGTGGAGAGACATGAACGCCTATGCCAGCTGGCCGGGCACTTGATGATGATGTATTCACAGTATTACACTTTACACATTTTATTGAATTCGTTTCTGCGTTTAGATGTTACATTTTACCACAATGTATTGAATTCATTTCTCTGTTCACAGCGTTACACTTTACCACAATTTGAAAACAATGTATTCTCTCAGTTGATTTAAGCGCAGAAGTCGTAAACAATATGTTGCGCAATTTATTGCCTGGCATATCTCTCTGCAGATCGCCATGTGCATACTGCAGAGGTATATATTATATGAGGTGAATAAATTAATAATATTTTAGCTAAAACACATAAAAGCGATAGTCACAGGCATTGTATGAATGTAGAGCATGTGTTATCCCCACAGTATTTTCAAATATATAACAAACTCTTCTTGTTTGCACAGAATCGACTGGAACCACTTAATTGCTATGGCCTCACTATACTTGAAAATAGTTTATTTTTCGTCGAAAACATTGTATGAAACAGTTTTCCTGTGTTAACTGTATGACCATAGTTCACGAGTTGTTGAGAAGTCACAGATGAAGGAATGTTATAGCCTGTCGACTGCATAGGGATTCCTGAAGACTGATTAACGTTAACTGTCTTTTCCACAAATAATAATATATGTTCGGTTACTAACTTTGCTAATTGTCTTTCCGTTCTATCTATGTAAGTTGCTTGGCACTCATGCTGGCATCGATAAATCCAGTTTGATTTGGTTTAGAGACAATGGTTTCTTTTTTTCACAGATGGAGTTGGTATCGGTTTGGTTTTATATCTGATCACTGGTTCACCAGCAACGAATGTTTGGTTTACTTCTGTTTAAAGCCGATCGATATTCTATTCCATGGGAATTACAATATATGAAGCCCATAAACGGGCACTCTCCCGCTGTTTATACTTCACCTCAACACCACAAGGTACAAGAGGAACAAGATGAGATTAGATGAGATGATTCATTACGCCATCCCCTCGACCTGTCAGCTGAAGAAACACTACAAGTTTTGGAACCGATGATTCTGGATTTGGATGTCTGGCAGTGGTGCTTGATGAAGTCGACTGGATATCCATTGGATTGTAAAGTCTAGTAAAGGGTGTCCAGTTCTCCTTTTGGTGTGTCATCGGAGCAAATCTTGCTGGCTTGATTAAACAGGGTCCTTGCCAGGCCACACATATATATTTGATAAGTGCAAAACTAGTGAAATTCATATATTCACCCATGCATGTTCCTTTTCGATAGTCTGCTCCACGGTTTACAGCCATCCTCTGAACGTCGGATTAGGATGCCTAAGAACGATAAGGTGTTATTGTAGTCGTGGTCATTAGACAAAGAGATGTTCTTGTGGGCATGGTTCATGAGGAGTGGAACAATTCTGCTTGTTGTCTAGTCACTTGATGAATAATATGTTGTTTGTCCATCAAGAATGATGATGACCATTCATTTCATCCAGTGGGGTTGAAAGTATGGAGCCGTGAGTTCTAAGATGGCTGATAAGGCCTATTTTGGCTCGAAATGTTCTTTGACAATGTGGGCAAAGAATGCTTGACGTTCCAGGAGGAGGATCTCCTGCAGTGGTTTCTCTGGCCAACATTTTCTTCACAGCTCTCGCAGTCCTGGTTGCTTCACAAGTGACTGCACCCTTATGTAATGATGTACGCCACGAATTACGGTCTTTAGCAGCAGTCTCCTAGTTGTCAGGATGAATTCCAAAAGTTTTCAGTGAGAATTTCAGAGTGTCTTTAAAGCGTTTCCTCTGGCCGCCTTGGGAGCGTTTACTACAGCGCAGCTCGCTGTAAAAATTTGTTTAGGGAGCCTGTGATCAGGCATACAAGTTAAGTGACCAGCCCAGCGAATCTGATTTTTCATTAGTAGACCCCGAGTTAGATCAAGAAGACGGTGGGGAGATAATATATACAGACCTACAAGCACTTGGAATAAACGACTGGCAAGAGAAGGTCAACCAGAGAGACGAATGGAGACGGATTGTATCTGCAGCAAAGAACCGCAATGGCTCGGAACGCTGAAGAAGAAGAAGAAGAGTGATGATGGATAATATATTATCCACATAACGGCGGTATAGAAACAAGCCCTTAGTATTCGAGACTCTTTTTTTCTTCTAAGTTTAGTTTAGTTTAGTTTAGTCGATGGATCAACATCATTTTCTTCTAAGTGCACCATAGAGACATCCGCAAGCATGGAACCTAGAGAATCCCCATGGCCACTACGCCAATTTTTCGGTTATATTTGGAGAGAAAAAAGCATTAATTCAATATCGGAATGCATAGTAGAAGTAGTTTCTCAAGTTTGGATGTCTCTAGGCCTGACCTCAGTTTCTTCTCTCTCTCTCTTTTTTTTTATGTATTAAATTAATTTCTGTGTTCAGTGTTACGCTTTACATTTTATTGGAATCATGTATGTGTTCCCAGTTATACACTTTACCATTTTCTAGTAAATACATTTACAATTTCGCACTGTTCAACTTTACACATTTCAAGAATTCATTTATGTTTTTAACGACGTTACGCGATGCACATTCTTCTGAATTTATTTTCTGTGTTTACATTGTTACACTTTACCATACCATATTGAATTCATTTATGTTTAGAATGTTAAACTTTACACAATGTACTGAATTCATATATATGTTCAGTGTTTCACTTTACCACATTGTAATAAATTCATGTGTTCACTATTTCACTTTATCACAAAATGTTGAATTCATTTATGTGCCAGGATTACAAACCTCCACTGGGAAAAGACCTGCCCATTAAATTCAATGTCAAATTCATGAGAAACGTGCCAAATCCCAATGGAGTACTTGGCTCTAAAAGTAGGTATATTTTTCGTCTTCTTTGTCACCCCAACAAGTTATTCTGGATTTTGTCCTTCTGGCTCTAACACAAGAGATGTTCCTGATTGTCACGACCGTATCCAGAACCAGTCGTCTTGTACCCAAAAAAATGCACAACTGTCGTGTCCACGAATAATCAAATGGCCTTGTGGATTGACACCAGTGTAAGATATTTCTCTTGTTAATCATCCACTGAATTCTTGGCTTTAATCTTCCGGCCAATCTTCTGCTAATTTGTAAGCATCAAGCAATTCACATTAGGATTTCTGCCAAGGTCTGTGAGGATTGGATCTGTATGTGGCATGGTGTCTAATTAAACTAAACCTTAAATGATATCTAGTTATCTGTATATTGTTAATTCTCCCACTGATGGTGTCTGTAACTGAATTGTGGGCCTGTGGTTCCCCAGTTAAACATTGTCATGTGTCACGAAATGGAGATAATGATGATGTTTGTCACTATGTCAAGAATCAGTATGGAGAATAGGATGTCAGAAACAGAGACATACTACTGGACAAAGGTGAAATACAGACTGCACTGAAATGCGTATAAACAGAGCGAATGTTTGCAGGTTAAAGCGTGGGTGCAATCAGGCGGAAACTCTGCTCCAGTGACGTGAGTGAATAGTTGGCCTGAGTTGGGTATGAATGACAGACAAGACCAAGTAATAATTTCCTTACATTGAACGGTACACAAGAGACAAAACGTTAATACGAAGTGGAAATTCTAATTGGTGACTGAGCAGTCCACATGTGCAAAACAATGGACCCTTTGATTCGTCTTAAGCACAATGAGTATATGGTGTTCGAGCTATATTTTTTATAAATAGTCGGCACTGAGGAGCTGCCGGTCGAGTGGCTAGAACGCCGGAATCTCCTTCGGGAGACCCGAGTTCGACTCATCGGTAACGTGTGGGATTTTTTCTGTCGGGGGCAAAAAGAAAATCCTAACCTGCACAGTTCGCGGCGACTGCACTAGCCAGGAGTGTAACAAGCTGAGTAACGCATTCTTGAAGAAGGCACCGACAATGACACATTATGATGTATTTTGAAATGTGTCCAATGCCTTGTGTTATTGCGAGAATCTATTATGTTTGTCCCAGTTATCGGTGAAGCACCAGTGAGCACCGGTTCCTGTGTCCTGTTTGCCCTCAAACGTGCAGTGGAGGCAGCCAGAGCCGAGCAGAACAACTACGACTGGTTTCCCTTCCGTAAGTTCGTGTTCTTGTTGTTATGGTAATTATTTCCCGTGTGTTCCTAGGGTCCGTAAGGGAAGCCAAGAACTGTAACACTGTAACCCCCTTCATACATGTCCTAAGAGATGACCATGGAGGTTTGGAGCGAGACTGACTACCTTCATCCTGTAGACAGCTTCAGCTGCAAACATCAAGCAAACCATGAACAAGTCTCCGTGGTGAAGTGGCTATGCTACCTGCCTCACGCTCCGAAGGTTGTGGGTTCAGTTCCGGGCTACAACATTAAGTTCACTGTTGCAATTTTCTCAGACTCCGGGGGTCGTCACTGGAGCTACAGAGCTCATGATCTGTGCGACGCTATTGGCAGGCCGCACTGAGGAAAGAGATTGAGCTAAATGGATAAACCCGGTGCAATGAAATCGATAGTCTTTTTTTTTTTTTTTTTTACTGTTTTCTTTATAATTATTTATTACATGAATATAGTGTTGACAACTACATTGAGTATTGAGGAAATGACTACATTTACTATATATGTCAACTCAAAGACATTATATGTGGGTGGACATTAAAAGACAACATTGTGCGTGGGTGGACATTATTAGGCAAGGGACTGCAAGAAGCCACCTGAGTTTATTATCAAGATATAGTATTGAGGGTGTTCGAGACTTTTTACAGCCAAACTTCGGTGTGGTGATGGCACTTGATCTCATCTCATCTCATCATGTTCCTCTTGTACCTTGCGGTGTCAAGATGAAGTATAACCAGCAGGAGAGTGCTTATGGGCTTCATAGTTCGTTTATACTTCTTAGTTTTACTTGATGATGAATTGAATTATACTGATGCGGTGAAGTTAAAGAGATACAAGATAAACAACAATGTTACTACACAAATCATTACTTCAATCATGTACTACACAAATTTTCACTTCCATCGTGTACTACACAAATCATCACTGCCATCATGTACTACACAAATCATCACTATCATTATGTACTACACAAATTATGAGCCACGGTGGTACAGTGGCTAGCTCGCTTGCATGCCGGTCTGATGTCCCTTTGTTCAAATTCCGATCAAAGCGGAGATTTTGTTTCACAATGGAACTGGGCTCCAATTTATCACAGCCTACAACGGCTGCCAAGAAATGTCAAGGCACCCAACACTGGACTATGGTGACGTCATCCCTCCAGTGACAATTGGTTTATACAATATGGGGTTAGCACCATATAGCCAATACATCTCAAGGTCAGTTTAAAAACAGGTTACTTGCATATCCTTTACAGGATGTTGCAGTCAACCCCATGATTTATTGGCTGTTTGTGATTTCCTGGCAAGTTTACGTTCAGTAGTTTTCCATTGCTTTCTGAACGACTGACACCCATACCATTTATAGAAACCCAATGCAAAGTGGTCTGCTGTCAAATTGTTTCGAACGCAGAATGTGGGATTACAAATTGTCTCCGTAACCTCTTTGCCACGGAACGGTAAATAAGGGTTAATTACATTTATTTTTCAATAGTCGCCTCTATGGCTATTTGAACACATGACCTCCGACCTGGTGGGCACATACGATCCCCGGGCTGGCAGGCAGTGACTCCCGGGTTGGCGGGCAGTGACTCCCCGGACTGGCGGGCACGTGACTCCCGGGTTGGTGGGCACGTGACTCTCGAGTTGGCGGGCACGTGACTCCCAGGTTGGCGGGCACGCGACTCCCAGGTTGGCGGGCACGTGACTCCCGGGTTGGCAGACAAGCATTCTAGCCAATGTTTTTTTAAGGGCTCACGGTCCCCCGGGGGCCAGAGCCACTCCATGAGGTCCTACGTCCCCATGTGTCATTTGGATGACCGCCTCTGCTGGTGGCCCTGGCAAGGTCAAGTGCAAATTCTGCACTTTGATCTTAGCCAAAAGGCGGAGAAACAATCTTGAGGTGATTGTTGTCCAAAGAGGGTAATGGAGACGACGTTATATGTGCTACCACAGCTCTTGCTAAAAGTAGTAGTATATGTTTATTGCCTATTTATATCTTCTTCATGGAAATAGAAATTAATTAATACTGTGCAGTTATAAAGTGTTGATATACTTGTAATGGTGTTTCTACGCAGATGCTCCTGCCACAGTTGAAAGTATTCAGACAGCTTGTTTGAATGACATGACCCAGTACACTTTTGGCAGTTAGAAACACAGCTTAACAGATAATGATGTATATATGGTTGGCATAACTGGTGGAGATGAACGTCTGATTGGCCAGATAAAGATGAATATCTCAGTTGGCATGACAGATCAAGAGGAACATCTGATTGGCAGTTGAAAGTACAATTTGGCACGTAAAGATCAACATTTTGTTTTTAATACTATGCACTAGACTTGATGTAGCCAGGAGTTATGGCAACTTGAAGCTACATGGTTTTATAAACGAGCTGCAAATGTCAATTATCATTATAAAATGACTACAATTATAATTACAATTACATTATAATTATAATTCATATAACCCAATTAATTATACATGTTTAACTATATTCAGGAAAATAGTAATTATTTAAAAACCCGATGAGTGACATAATGATACATTTAGATACCATACTGGGGTTCATTCCCTACACCAGTCAGCTGGACTTCAACAGTGACTTCTTGTTCAGAAATCAATGGCAAACTATTGAATCTAACATTTCTAAGTAAATCAACTTGGGGTTGGGGTTTATCCCGCAATGGACACTTTTTTTAGATACTATATTAATGATATAAGCATATTTTTAGATGTCATATTAATGATATAATCATACTTTAGATGCCACATTAATGCTAAAAGCATATTTTAGATGCGATATTAATGATATAAGCATTTCTTAGAAGTCATATTAATTATATAAACATATTTAAATGCTGTATTAATGATATAAGCATATTTTAGATGTCATATTAATTATATAAGCATATTTTAGATGTCATAGATGCAGCATTAATTATATAAGCATATTTTAGATAACATATTTCATTAATGAAATAAGCATGTTATAATACCATATTAATGATATAAGCATGTTAGATGCCGTATTAATGTTATAAGCATATTTTTAATGCTGTATTAATTATATGAGCTTGTTTTTAGATGTCATATTAATGACATAATCGTATTGTTAGGTTCCATATTAATTATATAAGCATATATGTACATAAGTATTTGTTAATATAAACTAATAAACCATGTGATTACATCATAACCCTGACTATAACAACTCAACATACATTTATTAGTTACTCAATGTATTTATGTTTTTACTAGCTCATTATTGCAATTCATTCATATGTTTAAGTGATAAAACTGTTTCAGGTAGAAGGAGCTAAAATAACAGACTTGGTGACAAGGTATTAAATAAATAAATATCTGAGAGAGGGGGAGCTAAATAAATATCTATCTGGGAGGTGTGGGGTTAAACAAATAACTGACAGGGAAGAGGGGATTAACTAAATAACTATGACAGAGTGGATTAATATAACAATTGTCTACCACACAGAGTTAATTAAATAATTAGAGATTATGATTCTATGTTAAAATATAATGTTTGGATCCTGCATTATAAAATAATAGCACATTCAGGCCCCAAATTAATAAAATAATTGGTGATTATGATTCTACATTAAAATATACTGTTTGGATCCTATATTATAAAATAATTACACATTTGGACCCCACATTAATGAATAATTATAACTTGAGATTATAAGGCAAATAATTTTAATTAATGTTATTCCCGTGCACAAAACAAATGTCGCATAAAAACATAACTGTTAATAGTTATTATTGAATATGGTACTACATTTCTGTTTTGTTTTTCATGGTAGTAATATTCAGTTGCCTTTCTCCCTGGTGTAGGGATTAAGTACGTTGTTCGTAATCCCATATACTCTCGTACGAATCACAACTGCACGAGATTCGGCAGCAGATCACGTCACGTTGGTTACTTACGGGGCTATGTGAGCCAGTCATTCAGAAAGCATTGGCAAACTACTGAACGTAAAACTTGCCAAGACATCAAAAGCAGCTGAAAAATGCTGGTGTTGACCGCAATGTCCTGTAAAGGATATGCAAATACACAAAAATATTCTCTTACATGTTTGATGTCCAATTTCATTCTTATTTTGTCATAAGTTCTGTTAGAATCAGTTTTAACATATGGCTGTGAATCCACGGCAGTTAGTAAAAAAGAATATAAAATCAAACAAACAACCTAGAAGATTCAGAGATGTGGTTTCACAGAGGAAAACTGACAATTCCCCGGACAGCCAACATGAGCAATCTAAACGTTTTGAAAGAAGCTAAGACACAAACACAACTTCACACAAACATCGGAAAGAGGCAGTCAACATTTTTGGCTATATTATTATTATGAGGAGACCAAATACTAGAACATACTGTAACAACTGGAAAGATTTGTGGAAATAAAGATAGAGAAAAACAATATAGAATATTACTAACTCTGTGTCATAGCGCTGAAGGGTGTCAGGTCAGTACATAATTGATACAAGCAGTTAGAGATTACTGGAAGTGAAGAATGATTGTGCATGCCAGTCTGCAGGGCACTTGGTGATGATGAATGGTGTACACATTTGATGATACTGGGTTGAATAATCCAGCTTGCACACTATTTCATATTGCACAACACTCATATTGCACACCACTCATATTTGCCCAGTCTGTCAGTGTTCTCATGTCCTGATATGACGATGATCATCATTATGAATGCATTCTTCTAGCCCGGTGGTCATGAGCTTGAATCCACATTAATGTGGATTCTGTACATTGACCTGGGAGCTCCCAGGTTGACCCAGATTAAAATGGATACCAGGAAATGTCTGGGGAACTAGAACTAAAGACGGCCGGCATGCTGTTCACCACATCAGCCCTACAGTTCCGATTGGTCTAAACAAATAAAGAGCTAGCACCACGTGCCTGATAGGCTTAAACGTCAGTTCCAAGTATCTTGTACTTACTTGATGAGAGTACGGTTTGAACAGATGGACACAGACAATGCTTTAAAAGTGTCTTGTACTTACTTGATGAGAGTACGGTTTGAACAGATGGACACAGACAATGCTTTAAAAGTGTCTTGTACTTACTTGATGAGAGTATGGTTTGAACAGATGGACACAGACAATGCTTATATTTTCCTTTGTCACATCAATCAATTTCATTCTACCAACTACTTTGTGGGAATGTTATGGCTGGATCCAAGTCCAAACCAATCTTTCAAGGAAGAGATTAGGCCCTGTTCATCAGTCTATCTTTTTTTAAAAGAGGATCAACTTAATTGCACTGGGGTTTATCCCATATGGCAGGGTGTCATGTCGAAAGCGTCGTACAAAGTACGAACTCCGTAGCCCCAGTGACGACTTCTAGGAGTCTCCAAGAAAATTGCACTCATGAACCAAACAATGTGGCCTGGAATCGAACCCACAACCTTCAGAGTGCAAAGCAGGCGTGCTATATATGGAGCCTTTGTAGTGTTTTCTTTCATTATGAACTTACGGAAATGTTGTAGCTTCCTGTGGTTTCTGCATGTCATCTACCTCCTGCTGGTGTTAGAAACATTTACCACGGAGGTTGGAGTCGCTTAAAAGTCGACAGGGTCGACTTCATTGCACAGGGTTTTATCCCATATGGCTTTGTCTCTTTCCACAGCACGGAAAGCGTCACACAAAGCACAAACTCCGTAGATCTAGCGACGACCCACAGGAGTCTCCAAAATATTTAACTCGTGAACCGAAGGACACGGCCCGGAATCGAACCCTCAACCTTCGGAGCCCGAGTTAAACGCCTTGGAAGGTCAGAGTGTGAAGGTGAAGAAGATACTCTAAAACAGTTTTTCTTATACAACTATTTGCATATCAATAATAATCATTAAATTGTATTTTATGTTTATGCTCACAATTTAAATTATTTATTCTTTGCTACATCTAGCAGTCAGTGGCTTCTTACTCCCCCCCCCCCCCCATATATCTACTATCTTATAACTGTATGTCCCTTGTTTTTTCTTTAAAGAGATGAACGTAATAAATGCAGTTTTCCCAAAATGTGCATTATAAAATATGTTCATGTTGCTTGCTTAAGAATTAAAGAATTTTAATTACAACGTGTGTATTTTTATCTTGTATCTTTCTTATTTTTCTTCTTCTTCGTCTTGTTCTTCTTTAGATGCCAGATCTGTGACACATGGTGGTAATCATGATTTGTCATCTGATATTTTGAGGCAGTTGGTGCTGCTGATATTATTTCTTCCCCAACTGTTTAAATTGTTCACACACATCTGTCTTCCTCTGCCCTTCATGCTTCATGTTATCCCCCACATACGGCAAAGTTGTCAAGTCTTTAGATCTCTGTGTCTTGGTCACATTGAGATATGGAGATCTATGTGTCTTGGTCATATGAGACATAGAGATGTCTGTGCCCTGGTCACATTATGAGACATGAATTCTGTGACTTGGTCACTTTATGAGATATGGTCTGTGTCTTGGTCATATTATGAAGCATGGAGATGTCTGTGTCTTTGTCACATTATGAGGCATGGAGATGTCTGTGTCTTTGTCACATTATGAGGCATGGTCTGTGTCTTGGTCACATTTTGATACAAAGGAATGTGTCTTGGTCACATTATGAGACATGGAGATGTATGTGCCCTGATCACATTATGTGACATGAAGGTCTGTGCCCTGGTCACATTATGAGATATAGTCTGTGTCTTGGTTATATAATGAGACATGGTGATCAATATGTCTTGGTCACATTATGAGGCATGGAGATGTCTGTGCCCTGGTCACATTTTAAGACATGAAGGTCTGTGTCTTGGTCACATTATGAGACATGGAGATGTCTATGCCCTAGTCATATTATGAAATATGAAGGTCTATATTTCCTGGTCACAATATGAGAAATGAAGAGGTCTATGAGTCCTGGTCCCATTATGAGACGTTGAGAGATTTATGTGTCCTAGTCCCATTATGAGACATTGAGAAATCTATGTGTCCTGGTCCCATTATGAGACACGGAGAGATCTATGCATCCTGGTCTCATTATGAGACATAGAGAGATCTATGTGTCCTGGTCACATTATGAGACATGGAGAGATCTATGTGTCCTGGTCCCATTATGAGACATAGAGAGATCTATGTGTCCTGGTCCCATTATGAGACATGGAGAAATCTATGTGTCCTGGTCCCATTATGAGACATGGAGAGATCTACGTGTCCTGGTCCCAGTATGAGACATTGAGAAATCTATGTGTCCTGCTCACATTATGAGACATTGAGAAATCTATGTGTCCTGGTCCCATTATGAGACATAGAGAGATCTATGTGTCCTGGTCCCATTATGAGACATGGAGAAATCTATGTGTCCTGGTCTCATTATGAGACATGGAGAAATCTATGTGTCCTGGTCACATTATGAGACATTGAGAAATCTATGTGTCCTGGTCCCATTATGAGACATTGAGAAATCTATGTGTCCTGGTCCCATTATGAGACATGGAGAGATCTATGTGTCCTGGTCCCAGTATGAGACAAGGAGAGATCTATGTGTCCTGGTCCCATTATGAGACATTGAGAAATCTATGTGTCCTGGTCACATTATGAGACATTGAGAAATCTATGTGTCCTGCTCACATTATGAGACATTGAGAAATCTATGTGTCCTGGTCACATTATGAGACATTGAGACATCTATGTGTCCTGGTCACATTATGAGACATGGAAAGATCTTTGTGTCCTGGTTCCATTATGAGACATGGAGAGATCTTTGTGTCCTGGTCCCATTATGAGACATGGAGAGATCTTTGTGTCCTGGTCCCATTATGAGACATGGAGAAATCTATGTGTCCTGGTCACATTATGAGACATTGAGACATCTATGTGTCCTGGTCACATTATGAGACATGGAGAGATCTATGTGTCCTGGTCACATTATGAGACATTGAGAAATCTATGTGTCCTGGTCACATTATGAGACATTGAGAAATCTATGTGTCCTGGTCCCATTATGAGACATGGAGAAATCTATGTGTCCTGGTCACATTATGAGACATTGAGACATCTATGTGTCCTGGTCACATTATGAGACATGGAAAGATCTTTGTGTCCTGGTTCCATTATGAGACATGGAGAGATCTTTGTGTCCTGGTCACATTATGAGACATGGAGAGATCTATGTGTCCTGGTCACATTATGAGACATGGAAAGATCTTTGTGTCCTGGTTCCATTATGAGACATGGAGAGATCTTTGTGTCCTGGTCCCATTATGAGACATGGAGAAATCTATTTTTCCTGGTCACATTATGAGACATTGAGACATCTATGTGTCCTGGTCACATTATGAGACATGGAGAGATCTATGTGTCCTGGTCACATTATGAGACATTGAGAAATCTATGTGTCCTGGTCACATTATGAGACATTGAGAAATCTATGTGTCCTGGTCCCATTATGAGACATGGAGAAATCTATGTGTCCTGGTCACATTATGAGACATTGAGACATCTATGTGTCCTGGTCACATTATGAGACATGGAAAGATCTTTGTGTCCTGGTTCCATTATGAGACATGGAGAGATCTTTGTGTCCTGGTCCCATTATGAGACATGGAGAAATTTATGTGTCCTGGTCACATTATGAGACATTGAGACATTTATGTGTCCTGGTCACATTATGAGACATTGAGAAATCTATGTGTCCTGGTCACATTATGAGACATTGAGAAATCTATGTGTCCTGGTTCCATTATGAGACATGGAGAGATCTTTGTGTCCTGGTCACATTATGAGACATGGAGAGATCTATGTGTCCTGGTCACATTATGAGACATGGAAAGATCTTTGTGTCCTGGTTCCATTATGAGACATGGAGAGATCTTTGTGTCCTGGTCCCATTATGAGACATGGAGAAATCTATGTGTCCTGGTCACATTATGAGACATTGAGACATCTATGTGTCCTGGTCACATTATGAGACATGGAGAGATCTATGTGTCCTGGTCACATTATGAGACATGGAGAAATCTATGTGTCCTGGTCCCATTATGAGACATTGAGAAATCTATGTGTCCTGGTCACATTATGAGACATTGAGACATCTATGTGTCCTGGTCACATTATGAGACATGGAAAGATCTTTGTGTCCTGGTTCCATTATGAGACATGGAGAGATCTTTGTGTCCTGGTACCATTATGAGACATGGAGAAATTTATGTGTCCTGGTCACATTATGAGACATTGAGACATTTATGTGTCCTGGTCACATTATGATCTATGTGTCCTGGTCACATTATGAGACATTGAGAAATCTATGTGTCCTGGTCACATTATGAGACATTGAGAAATCTATGTGTCCTGGTCCCATTATGAGACATGGAGAAATCTATGTGTCCTGGTCACATTATGAGACATTGAGACATCTATGTGTCCTGGTCACATTATGAGACATGGAAAGATCTTTGTGTCCTGGTTCCATTATGAGACATGGAGAGATCTTTGTGTCCTGGTCCCATTATGAGACATGGAGAAATTTATGTGTCCTGGTCACATTATGAGACATTGAGACATTTATGTGTCCTGGTCACATTATGATCTATGTGTCCTGGTCACATTATGAGACATTGAGAAATCTATGTGTCCTGGTCACATTATGAGACATTGAGAAATCTATGTGTCCTGGTCCCATTATGAGACATGGAGAAATCTATGTGTCCTGGTCACATTATGAGACATTGAGACATCTATGTGTCCTGGTCACATTATGAGACATGGAAAGATCTTTGTGTCCTGGTTCCATTATGAGACATGGAGAGATCTTTGTGTCCTGGTCCCATTATGAGACATGGAGAAATGTATGTGTCCTGGTCACATTATGAGACATTGAGACATTTATGTGTCCTGGTCACATTATGATCTATGTGTCCTGGTCACATTATGAGACATTGAGAAATCTATGTGTCCTGGTCACATTATGAGACATTGAGAAATCTATGTGTCCTGGTCCCATTATGAGACATGGAGAGATCTTTGTGTCCTGGTCCCAGTATGAGACATGGAGTAATATATGTGTCCTGGTCCCATTATGAGACATGGAAAGATCTATGTGTCCTGGTCACATTATGAGACATGGAGAGATCTTTATGTTCTGGTTCCATTATGAGACATTGAGAGATCTTTATGTCCTGGTCACATTATGAGACATGGAAAGATCTTTATGTCCTGGTCACATTATGAGACATTGAGAAATCTATGTGTCCTGGTCACATTATGAGACATTGAGAAATCTATGTGTCCTGGTCCCATTATGAGACATGGAGAAATCTATGTGTCCTGGTCACATTATGAGACATTGAGACATCTATGTGTCCTGGTCACATTATGAGACATGGAAAGATCTTTGTGTCCTGGTTCCATTATGAGACATGGAGAGATCTTTGTGTCCTGGTCCCATTATGAGACATGGAGAAATTTATGTGTCCTGGTCACATTATGAGACATTGAGACATTTATGTGTCCTGGTCACATTATGATCTATGTGTCCTGGTCACATTATGAGACATTGAGAAATCTATGTGTCCTGGTCACATTATGAGACATTGAGAAATCTATGTGTCCTGGTCCCATTATGAGACATGGAGAAATCTATGTGTCCTGGTCACATTATGAGACATTGAGACATCTATGTGTCCTGGTCACATTATGAGACATGGAAAGATCTTTGTGTCCTGGTTCCATTATGAGACATGGAGAGATCTTTGTGTCCTGGTCCCATTATGAGACATGGAGAAATTTATGTGTCCTGGTCACATTATGAGACATTGAGACATTTATGTGTCCTGGTCACATTATGATCTATGTGTCCTGGTCACATTATGAGACATTGAGAAATCTATGTGTCCTGGTCACATTATGAGACATTGAGAAATCTATGTGTCCTGGTCCCATTATGAGACATGGAGAGATCTTTGTGTCCTGGTCCCAGTATGAGACATGGAGAAATATATGTGTCCTGGTCCCATTATGAGACATGGAAAGATCTATGTGTCCTGGTCACATTATGAGACATGGAGAGATCTTTATGTTCTGGTTCCATTATGAGACATTGAGAGATCTTTATGTCCTGGTCACATTATGAGACATGGAAAGATCTTTATGTCCTGGTCACATTATGAGACATGGAAAGATCTTTATGTCCTGGTCACATTATGAGACATGGAGAGATCTTTGTGTCCTGGTCACATTATGAGACATGGAAAGATCTATGTGTCCTGGTCACATTATGAGACATGGAGAGATCTTTGTGTCCTGGTCACATTATGAGACATGGAAAGATCTATGTGTCCTGGTCACATTATGATACATGGAAAGATCTTTATGTCCTGGTCACATTATGAGACATGGAAAGATCTATGTGTCCTGGTCACATTATGAGACATGGAGAGATCTTTATGTTCTGGTTCCATTATGAGACATTGAGAGATCTTTATGTCCTGGTCACATTATGAGACATGGAAAGATCTTTATGTCCTGGTCACATTATGAGACATGGAAAGATCTTTATGTCCTGGTCACATTATGAGACATGGAGAGATCTTTGTGTCCTGGTCACATTATGAGACATGGAAAGATCTATGTGTCCTGGTCACATTATGAGACATGGAGAGATCTTTGTGTCCTGGTCACATTATGAGACATGGAAAGATCTATGTGTCCTGGTCACATTATGATACATGGAAAGATCTTTATGTCCTGGTCACATTATGAGACATGGAAAGATCTATGTGTCCTGGTCACATTATGAGACATGGAAAGATCTATGTGTCCTGGTCACATTATGATAATGGAAAGATCTTTATGTCCTGGTCACATTATGATACATGGAAAGATCTATGTGTCCTGGTCACATTATGAGACATGGAGAGATCTTTGTGTCCTGGTCACATTATGAGACATGGAAAGATCTATGTGTCCTGGTCACATTATGATACATGGAAAGATCTTTATGTCCTGGTCACATTATGAGACATGGAGAGATCTTTGTGTCCTGGTCACATTATGAGACATGGAAAGATCTATGTGTCCTGGTCACATTATGATACATGGAAAGATCTTTATGTCCTGGTCACATTATGAGACATGGAAAGATCTATGTGTCCTGGTCACATTATGAGACATGGAAAGATCTATGTGTCCTGGTCACATTATGAGACATGGAGAGATTTATGTGTCCTGGTCACATTATGAGACATGGAGGTCTATTTAGTTGTTTTTATCTTTTATGTGTCCGCTTACTTTCAACTGAAGCATAGTCCATAGACACTACTTCTAGTATTACTGAACTGTATTGTGTGTGTGTGAATTAGCTTTCCCTGTTAACATTGTTCCTCGCCATAAGGCGAACCCACTCCGACTTGAGAGGTACTTGTAATGTACGTCCCAAAGTCAAGGACGATAGGTCAACATTTTAGTCCAACTGTCCAGTGTAGGAGATCAACCCCTTACCTCGGCATTAGCAAACAGGATGTTTAAGAAAATGCATTCTTATCCATTCGGCCATGCTGACCTACGTCTATGTTAGTATTCCTGCCTCTCATGCCTTGTCCCACAGTGTCGGAGGGAAGGAGGCATCTTGAAGTTTCTGTTGATAGGGTTTATCATATCCCACTAAGTGTATTGTACATATCAGAATATTAAGTTGATAAGTACTAAGATTTCTTCCTCAGTATATCCATCAATCATACAAATGTATGAGTCTGACAAACAAACATATTTAAATGTATTAATCTCACAAACAAACATATACAAATGTATGGATTTTTCAAACAAACTGTTACAAATGTATACACCTGGCAGAAGTTTATGTGGACATTTCCAAACGAACAAAATATAAATGACAAAACAAAACAGATAGTTGAAATATAAATCTTGTTTATGGCACATCACTCAATATAGTTCTGAATATTACACAAACACGGTTGTCATTAGTTAACAAACAGTTTAAAAACAACAACAACATTTAAGTTGATTTACACGAACAGTTTTAACAAGTTAAAAAAGAAAAAAAACTATTAAAGAGAGTAAATATCAAAATGTTCACTGCTGCTACAAAATTCACATACAGAGTTAACTTCCTCCTAGAATGAACAAACAAACAAACTTTATTTTCGAAAGGTTTTAAGAATTGGGCACGCAGGCATGCCTAACATTCTGCACTTGTATCACTCTCTTTCATACATTATTTCATCCACACATCATTTGAGGCTAATTGAGAACAACAACAATATAAATGATATACATTTTAAATAGCATGTGGAAAATGCAAAAAATCACTACTACATGACTCACTAAAAGTAATGAATGATGTGAGGAGTTTCCGTGGCAAAATGGTCAAGCCGTCTGCCTCAGGCTCCGAAGGTTGTGGGTTCGAATTTGGGCCGTGTCCTTTGGTTCACGAGTGTATTTATTTTGGAGACTCCTGTGGGTCGTCGCTAGGGCTACGGAGTTCGTGCTTTGTGCAATGCTTTCCGTGCTGCGGAAAGAGACTGAGCCATATGGGATAACAACCCGGTGCAATGAAGTCGACCCTGTCGACTTTTAAGCGACTTTTTTTTTAATGAATGATGTGACAATTATTATTAGCTATAGGGAACATACTGGTCTACCAAAAGGGGACTGGCTGTTATACTAGGGTTTTATTATTATTATTATTATTATTAAGGGTGAAGGTAATCCGTACTGAGACAATGCTTGAATAATTTGCGATTATATGTATAGGGACTGGTGATATCTTTGATTTCTTGTGGAAGATTGTTCCACAGCTGAGCTGCAGAGTACGCTAAGCTTGTTTTGTATAAGTCTATCTTAGGCCTAGAATGATACAAAAGAAGCTGCTCCTTTGTCTCCTTATTCTTTAGCAATTCAATGTTTGCTATGCATCTATTCCAGCATTGCTCGTGTATAGAACAAGTTTGCTTGAGGTCTTCACTTGTCCCCCAGAGTTTATCACACAGGGTACTTTCTATTGGCCAGATTTCCTTCCTCCGTCTGGCAAAAGTAGCTGTTGAACCTACCACCAATCATTTTTGATACATTTGTTTCTCCATGCCATGAAGTCTGGTAGCTATGTAACATCTCAAAGTCTTCGCCTGACTCTCTTTCCTTCTAAGTTTCCTGTTGTCATGATGTACTCTGATTTTTCTCTTTTACAATGATGTCTAAAGAATATAGACTGTCTACTTTTGATGTAAATAACCATATCTCACTGTGAGTTAATTTCTTTCAAGATCTGTTCATTACTCTTTCCATCTATTTAAAATGTTCCCAGAATTCTTCTATAGAACATCTCCGCAGCCTCCAAGCAGTAGCCTCCAATCTAGTTCTGTACACAGTCTTTAGTCCCCAAATGTGTACTGGGTGATGTCATTCAAGCAGTAGCCTCCAATCTAGTTCCAAATACAGCCTTTAGTCCCCATACATGTACTGGGCGATGTACTCAAGCAGTAGCCTCTTACCTAGTTCCATACACAGCCTTTAGTCCCCAAACATGTACTGGGCGATGTCACTCAAGCAGTAGCCTCCTACCTGGTTCTGTTCTGGTACTGAGACAATGCCTGAATACTTTGCGATTAGATCTATAGGGACTGGTGATATCTTTGATTTCTTGTGGAAGATTGAATTGGAGAACTTGGTGACAACTGGCAAGATCAAAGGGAAGAGACCTAGGGGAAGACCAAGAAGTAAATACCTGGATGGCTTGGCCACATGGCATGGTCGGGACAGGAACACAGAGCTGATCCACGACTCTGGTGATCGAGTGAGATGGCAGAACATGACCGCCCATGCTTAACGGCATGGCACATGATGGATGGATGGAAAATTGTTCCACAGCTGAGCTGCAGAGTACGCTAAGTATGCATCATCATCATCTAGTGACTTGTCTGTGAAGAGCTTCACACATACAACGGTCATTCAAAATGTATCTCTATCGTAAACACAGTTTTCTGTCTCTGTTATCATGTATTCATTATCTACCAAATCCTGAATCACAACAGAAATGAGATTCCTGAGAAGAATACTCAATGTATCAAGAAGAGAGAAAATCAGAAATGAAGAAATCAGGAATAAAGTGGGGGTTATAGCAATGCTATATTTTATCAGAAGACAGCAAGTATCTAGTTCTGTACACAGCCTTTAGTCCCCAAATGTGTACTGGGTGATGTCACTCAAGCAGTAGCCTCCTACCTAGTTCTGTACACAGCCTTTAGTCCCCAAATGTGTACTGGGTGATGTCACTCAAGCAGGCCATGTGGATGTTCTCCACAGAAGCAGGGGCATCTGTCAGGATAACAACATAACAACAGATCAGAAGTAAGCACTAACTTACATGTGCCAGCAGAATCATACACACTCATATGAATACTGACACACATTGAGACATAAATAGACACACACACAGAAATTCACTCACACAAACCAAAAACAGATACTAGCTTAAGCTGTGAAGTGATAAAACCTCACATACACACATCATTATCATCCAGTGACTTGTCTGTAAAGAGCTTTACACATACAACGGTCATTCAAAATGTATCTCTAGCGTAAACAAAATTTTCTGTCTCTGTTGTTATTGTGTATTAATTATCTACCAAATCCTGAATCACAACAGAAATGAGATTCCTGAGAAGAATACTCAATGTATCAAGAAGAGAGAAAATCAGAAATGAAGAAATCAGGAATAAAGTGAGGGTTATAGCAGCGCTTTATTTTATCAGAAGACAGCAAGTTAAATGGTTTGGCCATGTATCTAGATTACCAACTGACAGTATACCACAACAAGCAATGATGTACAGACCAAATGGAAGCAGAAGAAGAAGCCGGCCATGTAAACGATGGACAGAGGGAATAGCAGAGACCATGGGAATCTCGATACATGATGCCCATAAACGGACACTCTCCCGCTGTTTAGCTTCACCTCAACGCCGCAAGGTACAAGAGGAACAAGATGAGATCCTGAATCTATCTACATTGTGTCTTCCTTTAGTTTGCTTCCCCAGTACACATCTCTTCATAGACATCTTATTCAAACATTCATGTCTTTTTACATGCCCAAAGTATTCCATTGTCCTCTATTTGGTTTGCCTTAACTGATTCACTGCCAAACAAACAGTAGATTTGTACCACACATGGCACACAATCAAATTAACAAGTATTTTAATGTAAATATATGTTCACTGAGCACTGAAATTGTGGAAGATACCATGAAACAAAACAAATAACATGATGACCCTAGTATGACAATATATCGTCCTTCTGTCCAAATGGCAGGTCACATTTGGCCATGTACTATCTTTCCACACTGAATCAGTTAATAACCAGTCTGCTCCAACATTGAGTTGTTGTTAGATGTAAACATTAGGGGAGGTAATACACATGATTTCCTGACAACTGGTTGACTTCCCACTAACAATTCTGTTGCTAAATGTCCAAGGTTGAGTGGATCCCAGCACAGGTAAAATACTGACTGTAAAACCCAAAACAGAGGCCCATTCTAGTCTGTTCATAACCTTGGTTGGAATCTGTCCTGAGATAGTGACCCTGATACAATTGCAGGCTGTAGGCAGGCATGCTGGCCCAGGTGAGAGAGGGTCAAAGAAAAAGTCATGACAATCTTAGTTCTATTAAAAGAATTGCAACAGAAATTTTACACTGGCATCCAACAATTACAATAACTGGTCAGCACAGTCGAATGGATACGAGCGCTCATTCTTAAACATCTGGTGCGTTGATGCAAAGGTAGCAGGCTCAACCCCTACATCAGTCAGGTGGACCAAAATATTGACTCTTCCTTGACTTGGGGACATAAATTGCAAGTACCTCTGAAGTTAGAGTGGGTTCACCTGATGGCGAGGGGCACTGGTAATAGGGAAGGAAAGCTAATCTACAATCAGTTCAGTGCTCTAGAAGTAGTAGATTCTGTATGGACTATGCTTGAGTTCAAAGTGAGCAAACGCACAAAAACTAACTGCATCAAATGTGTCAGCTTGAAACAGAGACTGTGGATGAAGTCAATAACATAAAATGTGTCAGCTTGAAACAGAGACTGTGGATGGAGTCAATAACATAAAATGTGTCAGCTTGAAACAGAGACTGTGGATGAAGTCAGTAACATAAAATGTGTCAGCTTGAAACAGAGACTGTGGATGAAGTCAATAACATAAAATGTGTCAGCTTGAAACAGAGACTGTGGATGGAGTCAATAACATAAAATGTGTCAGCTTGAAACAGAGACTGTGGATGAAGTCAATAACATAAAATGTGTCAGCTTGAAACAGAGACTGTGGAAGGAGTCAATAACATAAAATGTGTCAGCATGAAACAGAGACTGTGGATGGAGTCAATAACATAAAATGTGTCAGCTTGAAACAGAGACTGTGGATGGAGTCAATAACATAAAATGTGTCAGCTTGAAACAGAGACTGTGGATGGAGTCAATAACATAAAATGTGTCAGCTTGAAACAGAGACTGTGGATGAAGTCAATAACATAAAATGTGTCAGCTTGAAACAGAGACTGTGGATGAAGTCAATAACATAAAATGTGTCAGCTTGAAACAGAGACTGTGGATGGAGTCAATAACATAAAATGTGTCAGCTTGAAACAGAAACTGTGGATGGAGTCAATAACATAAAATGTGTCAGCTTGAAACAGAGACTGTGGATGGAGTCAATAACATAAAATGTGTCAGCTTGAAACAGAGACTGTGGATGGAGTCAATAATATAGAATGTGTCAGCTTGAAACAGAGACTGTGGATGAAGTCAATAACAGCTACAACAAACTTACGAAACGGGAACCAATCAGAGAGACCCAGTTCAAGCCTGGCTGCTTCCACTGCACGCTTTAAGGCAAACAGAACACATGATCCGGTACTGACTGGTGCTTCCCCAACAGCTGCAATCATTGGTTAAACCATCAGTGTAGTCGTCGTTATTTCATACATTTCAGCAAGCATTAATGCCATCTTCTTACTATTACAATTAGCTAGATTTAGCCTACATTATCAGAAAATTAAAAGTATCTTATGCAATAAGTCACTTTCAATGAATGTAAGAAAGTGAGTAGTGACATGTTATATAGGACTGTACGGCAGTGAATCTTGGGGTGTGAGTGAACAAATCAGGAAATGTGTGGAATCAACAGTCACATGGTTCCTGAGATGAATGTTGTGAATAGCTTGGGTTGCCAGAGTAACTAACAATGATTGCCTGGAAGAAGCTAATGAAAGTAGAAAAACTGCTGAACATGTTCTGCAGGCTTGCCCTCACTACAGCAAGTTAGGAAACATATACTGGCCCACTGAACCAACACAAACCTCCAGGATATATGGAACTAAAGAACTCAAACAATGGACAAGTTCATCAAGAGAACTAGCCTCACAGTGAAATAATCAAAGATGGCAATCGCAATAATAATAATAATAATAGAAAGAAGACAAATGAGAATAAGAAAGAGACTGCAAGAAAGAGAAAAATATAATTCTTTGGTCATGTGATGAGAAGAGAGTGGAGAGATTAGTGGAAGATGTGTCTGTGGCAGACCAGGAGAAATGGATGGACTGAAACGGTGGCACTGAGGAATATCATCAGCAGAGTTGACCCAGAACAGCAAGGACTGAGATCTATGGACAGACATGGATGCCTGTGTCAGCTCGCAGGGCACATGATGATGATGACACTTATCCTGGAACTGGTCTAGTTCTCTCCCTAAGCCACATATCAGTGATTCTGTCATTCCATTTTGGTCCTACTCGTCTTCTGTTCAGGCACCAGGTAATGCCTTTTAGTAGTTAATTAGTCGTTGTTTGTCGCTCTCTATCTTGAGCCATACAGCAGCACTGATTTGATGTTACAGTTAAAGTGTGGTTTAAACAAATCAAATAAAGATGAATTCAGACTGATTCAGCATATGGTGCTATCACCATATTTGTACATACCAACTGGTACTTGATGTGTGATGTACATTTAGTGTCAGGTTTAATTTCTTGTGACATTCACAAATGTCCTAGTACTATAAAAGTTCCTTGTGTATATTTTCTTTTATTTTACTATCACCTCTATATGTTCCCCATCTGTATTTCCATTGTGCATGATTCCACCTCTTGATGTGAGGTTCCGCTCGAGCTATATAAATGGCATAAGTCATGCTAAAAATGTTCATGTTTATTTTTAGTGATATTCTACAGTTTTATCTGTATGGCATTCACGCTCCTATCCAGAAGACTAACAGGTGTAAGCATAGAGGTCTTTGACCTCACCTGAAACCTGTGCAGGAGACATGACCAGCCCGGCCTGTCTGGATGTGCTGTACTCAATCCTGACCTGGTTACATCCTGATATACCTCCCCACAGATATACCTCCCCACAGATATGAAGTTTCAGTACCAGTCTTGCACACCCCGCTGGTTTTTGAGATTAGAGAAGGGAAGTAGAGATCTGCAACACAGCCCCCTTAGAGCTGGCAGTTTCGTACCAGGTCCACAGACAAGCCTCTAGAGCAGCCTCATCCCCTTAGAGCTGGAAGTTTCATACCAGGTCCACAGACAAGCCTCTAGAGTAGCCTCACCCCCTTAGAGATGGAAGTTTGGTACCAGGTCCACATAAAAGCCTCTAGCCAGCCACACCCCCATAGGCGAAAGCCCTTTTCAAGTGCTCAGACAGCTTCAAAGCTAATACTTCAGAGTTTAAGATCAGTATTCCGGAGGCTTCTCAACCAACCAGCTAGTCTAGCAACCACCCCAAAATATGCTCTTGTATCTGTTGCTATCATTTAAATGATCAGAATAAGAGTTTCCCCACACATGACTTTCATACAGAAATCCAGCAACTGTGTTAAAATTTCATTCTCATCCACTACTTCAAATTCTGGTCTGTTATGGGTTCAATGTTGATTTGCAGCAGATTTCTTTCTACTCTGTTCCGTATACAATTTGTATCAGTTCAGAATAACTTTCTAGTTTATTAGGATTTAATTTTGGTCTGTTAGGGATCACAGTTTGGTCTGCAGGGGATTCAATACTTGGTCAGTTAGGCATTCCATAAAGATTCTCTTACAACAAAAGAATTAATTATTTCACAAAATGGTTTATTTTGTTCATGTTACCTTTCGAGCTCAACACTCCACTTGGGTTCGGAGCATTCCGCAAGAACTTTGCGTTGAATTTGATTGGCAGGTCTTTACCCAGGGGAGGCTTGTATTCCTAGGAAATAAATAAATGTGTCTACACATGATGCTAGTTCTTAAAATAAAGCATAAACACAAATGTGGGGTAGAGTGGAGTCTATAGAGAAGTATACACACAAATGTGGGGTAGAGTGGAGTCTATACAGAAGTATACACACAAATGTGGGGTAGGGTGGAGTCTATACACAAGTATTCACACAAATGTGGGGTAGAGTGGAGTCTATACAGAAGTAAACACACAAATGTGGGGAGAGTGGAGTCTATACACAAGTATACACACAAATGTGGGGTAGAGTGGAGTCTATACAGAAGTATACACACAAATGTGGGGTAGAGTGGAGTCTATACACAAGTATACACACATATGTGGGGTAGAGTGGAGTCTATACACAAGTATACACACAAATGTTGGGTAAAGTGGAATCTATAAAGAAGTATACATACAAATGTGGGGTAGAGTGGAGTCTATTGAGAAATATACACACAAATGTGAGATAAAGTGGATTTTACAGAGAAGCATAAACATACCTGTTGGTTAGAGTGAAAGTTTAGTAAACTTAAATAGTGAACTAAGTAATGACAATGTCATTGCCAGACAATGACTAGTAAACATGTCATCACTTCTCTCCCAGTCTGAATTCTGTACGGCATGCATCATATATACAATAATGATCATTTGTATTTTGGAGGCTACAACCTGAAGAAGTACATAAATAAATAAATGTTTTGCATATCCTTTACAGGACATCGCTGTCAACAGCAGCATCTTTCAGCTGTCTGTTGATTTCTTGGCAAGATTACGCTCAGTAGTTTGCCATTGCTTTCTGAGCGGCCGGCTCAGTTATACCGCAAGTCACGAGCGGGGGTTGAACCGCTTCCAGCTCTCGCCCGCTGCGAGACTCTGCGTGATAAACGGGATTACGGAGAAAGTGTTGTAACCCCTCGGCCAGAGAGACCGGCAAGAAGTACATGCACAAGCTTTATCTATTGCCTTCCCAACTAGGCAACTGTGGACTAAACTAACACACTGCTGAACGGGGTGTCCTCATTACAGGAAACATATATGATATAATGGCCCATTGAATCAACACAAACCTCCAGGCTGTATGGAACTAAAGAACTCAAGCAATGGACAAGTTCATCAAGAAAATTAGTCTAACAGTGAAAATCAAGAAAATTAGTCTAACAGTGAAATAATCAAAGATGGCAACACAATAATAATAGACAGAAGACAAATAATAATAACAAAAATAATAAGAAGAAGAAGAAGAATCTGTATTTCTTATAAGTAACATTACAGTATTAACTTGTTCAGTGACAAGCAACTGATGGTGTGTGATTTGCTCTTCCGTGTGAGTCCCAACTATCACATAATAGGTTATTTACAGTCTATGTTTGGTCAGCATGTAATAAATAAATCTGGCTTTCCAATAGCCACTTCCATGTGAGTTTTCTGCAAGGTGTATATATCTTTGAAAATTATGTACTAGTGATGTTTCATTGTGGTTATTTGGTTATTTCCACTCCTCATCCTCTTATGGATGTCTGATGTGAGACTTTGGTCCTGGCATAGTTCATCATCATTTTCCACGTCAAGCATCTACTGTCAAACATCATGATGAGCAATAGTTGACATTCCAGAATCAGATGGGTGGGACTGGATAGTGTCATTCTATCTGATTGTACAATGTCATTGATGTCGTCAATACATTTTTTTCTCGAGAATCCTTTTGCTCTTGTAACAGATCTTTTTTGATGTGGCGCCAATGCTGGTAGTTGATGGTGTTGCATTCTAACGAGATGGCCGAACCATCTGATCTTCTATCTTTCAATTTATGCAGCACACAGTGTTGATCCCACTGTTTGTCTAGTAACAATGTTTTCTGATCAGTCTCACAGAGTTCAGCTGGCAGCTATTCTCAACCATCTCATCTGGCAGGTGTTGATCCCACTGTCTGTCTGACATAGTTATTTTTTTTTTTTTTTTTTTTGCGCCCCCTCAATTAGAATTCAAGCGTCGTCCATACACACTACTTCCAGTATTGCTGGACTGACTTTTGCATGTGGATTAGCTTTTCCCTATTAACAGTATCCTTCGCTATCAGGTGAACCCACTCCAACTTCAGAGGAACTTGTAAATTTACGTCCCCAAGTCAAGGACGACAGGTCAACATTTTAGTCCAACTGTCCAGTGTAGGGACTGAACCCCTAACCTCGGCATCAGCACACCGGATGTTTAAGAGATACGTTCTTATACATTCGGCCATGCTGACCTGCACATAGTTAATGACAGCAGGGAAAGGGTCCATTTCCACGGCTTCAGTTGTATTGGCTATATGGTGCTAGCCCAGTATTTTTATAGACCAAATGACACTCAAACGCTTCGGTCATGTGATCAGTGTCACGCCAGCTGCCTTTGTTTTCCTGACTGAAAGCATTCATGTATGTGTAAATGTGTAAATATGTGTCGTGGTTAACTTCAATAATAAAGCAATGATATAGGAAAGATGAAGAAAGACTCACCCATAGAGGAAGAGAAACAGATGCTTTATATATATATATATATATAAGATGGAAGGAGAGCAAAAGAGACAGAGAGAGTAAAAAAGGGGAAGGAAAGAAAGACATAACAGATGAAATTTTAAAAAATAATGACAAAGAAATAGAGAATACACAATTAGACTATGAGAAAGTGAAAGCGACAAAGATATTTAGGTGCACATCCAGAAAAAAACAGTATGATTAGATATTGGCAGAAAGTGTAATCTGAATTTTTGCCCTTTCCATCTTCTTCTTCTTCTTCTTCTTCTTCTTCTTATTATTATTATTATTATTATTATTATTCTTCAACTTTTTTTTGTTCTTCTTCTTTCTTTTTAAAACTCACATTCAATAATTCATCCTCTTGTTTTTTTTTTGTTTTTAATCTTCTTTTTCTAAATGATCTTCTTCTTAAATTGTTTGATCTGAAGCAGATATCATCAATCTTGACTCTCCAATCGTCTTTATATCTGAAATTTTGATGAAATTGGTCTTGCTTGTATTGTTATTTATTGTCCAGGTATTTATGATGTCAACTTGCATCTTTCTGTCTTCCTCTGTCTCTCTTGTCTAGTATACTCCCTCACAAAGCTAATTACTCTACTCCGTCTCTTCTGTTGATACATCTCACAAATGTCATTATTCTTCTCATTATGGTTCTGGTGACTGATCTTGTAATCATGACCATCAAGTGCCTTGCCAACTGGCATGGGTGATCATGCTTCTCCACAAATTGTGATCTCCAATGGCATGGACCAATTTGTGTGTCGACTGTCAAGAATTTTCTCTCACTCTCTTCATTTATCTCTTGCCACATATCTTTCAGGTTGTCACATGTTCCAGTTTTTGTCTTCTCATAATGTGGCCAAAATATGATGTGTGCTTCTTTCTAATGTTTGTGATATGTTGTCTTTGTGACTTAGCCTCCCTCAAAATGTCTAGCTTGTTCATTTTGGCTGTCCAATTAATTTTTTGCATTCTTCTATAAAACCACATCTCCTAGTTTCTATGCATTTATTCACCTGTTTACTAATTGTCCAGGATTTGCAGCCAAAAGTTAAAAATGGTTCTATGTAACATGCAAGAATTCTTTTCTTCAATTCCATTGACAAGAACATGAAATGTTCTTCATCGATCTTGTAATACATGCATATTTTGACACCTGAGTTATGTTTTCTTCTTCAGTCATGATATTCTCAACATTATTGTCAAAGCCCACATCTCCACTCCCTCCAATCTCCCATTTTCTTCTCTTCAGACAAAACAGATTGGATCCACTATTTGAGATCAGCTAGACATGTACAAGGTCATCAAGGAATCAAGACTCATTTATGAATCATATCACAGGTACCCTAGTTTTGTTTTTTTAAATCAAGAAACTCAAGATAAAATAAGGACAGTCAGCACAGACAAGCAGAATACCCAAGTTCCGTGATTGAGAGGTCTGCCAGAGACAGGATCAAACTTCATACCCTCCAGGAGAAACAGCCCACAGCCCAGGATGAAACCTCCTTCAAGTTGTCCCATATCCAGCCGTGGATTTAAACTGTCAATAGAAAACATACTTTTCTTTCTCACAACTAGCTTAACTTCTTATTAAAAACATTAATCTTGTCAGCTCATTACATGCACCATCTGTGATCAGCCGTTGTCCATCATGTGTATCTTACAACAAGTGGTGTTGTGTGTATATATATATATATATATATATATATTCATTCATTCATTCAGTAGCATGTCCTTTGCAGAACCTCGCTCCCATAACAACCTTCCGGAAAACTTCTCGATCACAAGCAAGATGTCCCGCGTCTGATACACCCATCTGGAGATCATCCGCCACATCCTGCACGCATCTTCTCTTTGGCCTTCCTCTTCCTCTCTTCCCAGGCATATACCCTTCCATTATTGTTCTCTCCAAACTGTCGTGATGTTTCAAGTGACCAAAATACTTCAATTTTCTTTGTTTTATCGTCTTTAATAGCCATCCCTCCTCAATATTCAACTCTTAAAGTATGGATGCATTTGTTCTTTTCTTTACCCAAGATATTCTTAGAACTCGTCTATAACATTTATATTCAAAGGCATGTATGCGCTGTTCAGCTTGTTTAGTAAGTGTCCATGTCTCACAGGCGTATGTTGCAATGGGAAAGATGCATGCTCTTAAAAATCTAATTTTTGTAGTTCTGTCTGTCCCACACCATAATTTATTCATCTGTTTTAGTCTTTGAAGAGCAATGGATAGTCGCTGTTTAATTTCTTTCATTGTGTCACCATTATTCGTAATCAATGACCCAAGATATTCAAAATTTTCCACCACCTCCAATTTTCTCCCATTAATGTATATTTCTTTCTCCATAGTAGTTTTATCTGTATGCATTATCTTAGTTTTTGCTATGTTAAGATATAAGTTGTGATTTTCACTATTCAATTGTGTTGATGCTATTAGGTTTTCTATGCTATTCTGTGTTGTGGATAGTAATACTGCATCATCAGCATATCGAATCTCCGGTATGTCATGACCGCCGATATTTAGGGCATCATATGGCTCCCTGTTTATATCATCTCTTACATTTCTCATTATATTTTTGGCATACAGGTTAAACAAATAGGGTGACAGCACGCAGCCCTGACGGACTCCTTGCTTGATGTCAAACCAATCTGATGTCTCGCCATCTATTCTAACTGCTGCTTGTTGGTCTAGATATAGCATTTTTATGAGATGTACTACATGTGAAGGAAAGCCCATATTCCTCATGATTTCCCAAAGTTTCTGATGCTGTACACAGTCAAATGCCTTTGAATAATCCACAAAACATGAGAATAGGTTTACATTAAATTCTCTGCACTTCTCTATTATTAAACGCATGTTGAATATGTGATCTCTTGTTCCTCTTCCTTGTCTAAATCCAGCTTGAACTACGTTAATCTCTTCTTCCATTTTCTTACTAAGTCTTCGCATTATGACTTTTAGTAGAATTTTACATATATATATATATATATATATATATATATATATATATATATATATATATATATATATATATATATATATATATATATATACCTGTTGTTTGTCTGACCATACTAAAGAAATCTGGCGGCTTCATTCACATTCCCAGAATTGCAACAATTTCAATCATAGAACAGCAACAAGCACAATCATAGAACAGCATCCAGAGCAGGAACAATCATAATTATAGAACAAGAGCAACAATGAACAGAAACAAGAAAGAAGTAAAACAGAAGATATCTGCGAGAAATATGATACCACAAGAGCTGACCTGAAGCCAGTGTCATTAAGGAAGTCCACTTGCAGCACCTGGTACTGCCCAGTGAGGACATCCAGTTCTACTTCTGTAGCACAGGCACTCCAGCAGCTGTAGTGGGCAGCTGGGTATTTGTCCTCAATCTGTGGCCTGGTAAACAAAGACAGACAACTCTTGTTAATTTCAATAAAATATGTGTATGGAATATTGAAGTACATACATTTTTTTCCCTGCATATACTATTACAGGACATCGTTGTCAACACCAACATTTTACCGCTGTTGTTTTTAACATGTTTAGCCGGAACTAACTGGCGAGGTGATCGCCCTGGGTAGCAATGCTACAACATAAACAAGTTCACAGGGTTAAAGGGAATTCCCCGGGGAGGGCTACAAAGAAGGGTTAAAAGACAGTGGAAAACATTGATGGGGACAGTTGAGTTTTGGGACCAGACATTGGAGGTCTGCGGTCAGAAAAAATTGGATGGTAGCGGAGTTAGCGAGAGAACTCTCTTTCAGTTTTTCAGTGATAGTAATTCTGGGGCTAAGTATTGGAGACTTAGTCCGGTTGCCAGAGGCGATAGTGTTTGGGGCTACGTGTACGGAATCTGTGCATATGCAATATAACTATATGTAATGATGAACGTTCCTGATGAATAATGTTGTATCCAGTTGTTCAAATTAAAGTATTATGTGCGCAGTCTGGTGTTTGGTATTGATGCATTGTGGTTGATCAGTCGTTCAACACAACATTCACACTGACATCCTCTAGACACAACTATAGCCACTCCTCTATGTCAATCATACTTTGTGACATGTTGATTTCTTGGCAAGAATACACTCAGCAGTTTGCCATTGCTTTCTGAGTGGCCGTCTCACTTATCCCATAAGTAATGGGTGCGATGAGAACCGCTACCGATTCTCACACAGCTGCATTTGCTCACGTGGATAAATGAGATTACGGAGAAAGTCGCTAACCCCCTAGGATAGGGAGACCGGCAGTACATACATAACAGCCATAAAAAACCATTTTATTACAGCATTTAATTCTAAAAGAACATGAGGGATTTAGACTGTATGTCCGTGTGTAATAGTTAGAGAATAAGGTTGAGAGGAAGAAACCTCTCGAGGCATTCTACCTTTTTTGTCATGATAAGTAACTCTGCAGTATGCACCTGACTTGATGCAGTGAAATATGCCAGGCAATAAATTGTGCAACATATTGTTTGTGGCTTCTGTGTTTATATTCTCTATGGCCACCTGACAAATAGCAGAAAGAAATTTGAATGCCCATAGATATGATTCAAAGGTACATGCAAATGAGACATAAAAATACTAGGGATAGACACACAGTAAACTGGAAGGAAATGACTCCTGATCATAATAGAGCCATTGTAAGGAATCATCTTCAAATCAGTAAAAGAAGACTACTTCAAAAAGCAAAGCAGAAAAACACAATAAAGGAGCAAGACCAGGATGTGTAGCTGGTTGCTCTCTCTCCAGGGTGCATCAACCAAGTCAGATTTGATGGAGGCTGTTTATGATTTGGTGGGGAATTGTGCTCGGTTATTTTGTAATCGCTCTGTGGTGAAGGGGTTGCGGACGCTGTTCGTAATCCCATATACCACGTTCGAAACACAGCTATAGACGATTTGGCAGTAGACCGCATTACGTTGGGTTTTTTATAAAATGGAATGGGTGCTGGTTGTTCAGAAAGCAATGGCAAACTACTAAATGTAAACTTGCCAAACGTAAACTTGCCAAGAGATCACAAAGAGCCAAAAAATGCTGGGTTGACTGTGACGTCCTGTTAAGGATATGCAACTAACTTAACTTAATTGTGATCAAATGGTACTTGGTGGCTGTAGAGGTAAGTATCGTGCCAGCCAGTTAACCTTTCAGTATATTCTATGGCACATGTTAAGATGTTGGGTAAACAACCAAACTGAATAACAAAACTGTTGCAAAAGAGGTTAAGACACAAAGACAAATTACCACAAACATCAGAAAGAGTCAATATTTTGGTCCCACTGTAAGACAAGATAAAACTAGAACATTTTGTAACAACTGCAAAGATTTATAACAAAGGAGACTGAGGAAGTCAGCAAGAGAAAAAGGCTCTTGACAGTTTATCTGTACACAAGCTGATATATTGTGATGGAGATTGTGAGATGTGCAGAACCTTGCTTCATATGTCAGTCAGCATGGTATTAGTTGGCAAAGGGTAGACCCCATAGCAGGTTTCTATAATGAATATGGAATAAAACCCGGAGCAATGAAATGATCCTCTGCCTATAAATCTCTTTACACATGTTTTTCAGACCTCAGAGCCATGTTATCAAACAGAAAACTCCACCTCCAGAGGGATTTGAACCCAGAGCCATCAGACAAAGCAAATCTCTAAAACTACCAAGACTTCCAAAGCAAACGTAAATCTATAGCAACTAATGTAATCCTATAGCAACAACTGTACTCCTATAACAACAAATCTAATCCTATAGCAACACATGTAATATTATAGCAATAAATCTAATTCACAACATGTAATCAAATAGCAATAAGGTAATTCTTTAGCAACAAGGTAATCCTACAGCAACAAATTGTACATGTAAACATTCACATTTACATGTAATTGGCCCTCAGATCCACCAGATCTGTATGAGCTTGCTTGACCAGCTCCTTCCATGTTGGATTCACCAGCTTCAATTTAGATGGAGCCATTCGTTGAAGTAGATCATCGCAGCATTTCATGATAGACTGAGAGCCAACAAAATAACAGCCATCAAAGACAAGCAAACAGCATTTATCAGGTCATAAATCCATAATAATACAGACTATTGATGAACAAATGAACGTCAAGTTGCCTTGTAAATCACAACCAGTCAACAAATGCTGGGGTTGACTGTGATGTACGGTAAAGGACATGCAACTAACTTAAACTGATGAACAAAGGGCTATTTAAATACTATACTACTGGCACTTTGCTGTCTTGACATATGATAGTTTGTTACATTGTGCTTCAAAAGTAGCACAACGCCTGGACTGAATTGTAGGGGCCATATGATGCCCACGCATCATGATCCCTCGCTCAGCCTGCCAAGTTTACTCCAGAGGAAAGGTAGCACCAGCACATCTGGAACAAGACAAACTGCAGAAGCTGTAGGATCAGCAAAGCAATGCTTTAACTGTCCGCCTGTTGGAGATCTGATCCAATATTTCAGTGAAGAAGCCATAAACAATAGCTTGCACACTATGTTGCCTGTAATGTTTCACTGTGTCTCAGTAGGTGCTTATTGCAGTTATTTATCATTTGAAGTGAACAGATGAATCATTTTCTAATTGAAACACATACACATAGTCACTGATACTGTTCAAATGTGGAGCGTTTGTTATCCCAAAAATAATAGCAGGTGTACTACTAAGACTTTCTGTCTGCACAACAGGGGTTGTATACACCTCATTGTTATAGCTTCAGTGTACTTGAGTATATGTTTGTTGTTCATTTAATACAATATGCAAAACACCCACATGGCCACAGTTTAACAGATGTTGGGTGAAGGACGAGGCTGAGTTCATGGTCTGCTGACTGCATGGGGTTTCCAGAAGATTGCTTAACTGATTCAGTGCCAAAGGATAATATATCGCCACATGTGACCTCCCACTTGGACAGAAGGGAGATATACCACCATACTAGGGTCATCGTGTTATTAGTTTTGTTGTCTGGTATCTTCTGCAATTCTAATCATCATCATCAAGTGTCCTGCCAGCTGGCGTAGGCATTCATGGCTCTCCACAGATCTCGGTCTTTGGTGTTCTGGATCAACTCTGCTGATGATATTCCTCCATGCCACCATCTCAATCCATCCAGCATCATTTCTCTTTGTCTGCATCTGTCTCTCTTCCCCTCGATCTTTCCAATTGTCATGATATTCTCTAATGCCTCTCTTTTCAACACATGACCGAAGAAAGCTGTTTGTCTCTTTCTTATTGTTGTATATAATGTTCTAGTTTCATTAGCCTGTTTCAGGCAATCATTGTTAGTTACTCTGGCAGTCAAAGGAATTCGCTGTTGAATTCACAGCTGCAGTATTTGTGATTTATCTGTTGACAACACAGCTGCAGTATTTGTGATTTGTCTGTTGACAACACAGCTGCAGTATTTGTGATTTGTCTGTTGACAACACAGCTGCAGTATTTGTGATTTGTCTGCTGCCAACACAGCTGCAGTATTTGTGACTTCAAATGCAAACATTAATGTTCAGCACTGCATTCTTTTAACCAGGAGTATGCTTTATGCATAGTATACCTGTGTGGGCTATTGGTTTGTCAAGGCTCCTGTCTGTCCCACTTTTCATATGGGGGCAGTAAGGAGCATTTTGTGTGATATTCACTGGCACAGGAACAGAGCATTATAGGGTGACCCTTTGCCATGAAGTTGGAACCACAACTAACTAACTAACTAACTAACTAGGAATATCTTCACTCAAAATCACAGACAAAAATGATTTTATTGTACGAGGGCGAGTCAATAAGTAAGTAACACAGTTCTGTTGGATGGCACGTAAATGTAGTTGGTGTTTTCTACAAGTGTCATTAGGTGACAGCAACATCAAACTTTATATTCCCGTTCGTCAGGTGGCGTTAGGTATCTCATGTGCAGCGCATAAACAAAATGACGACTGTACTTATGGAGTGTACAACCAAAGAGCAACGTGCTGTTGTGAGTTTTTTGTGGGCAAAAGGACTGCATGACTGGATGAAACTGGTAGAGGTAAACAGCACTGTCTCTGTTCTTCATTGCTGGACACACTTGAAGGAAAATTCTGGCTGCCATAGTGGAGTTTGCAGCCCTACAAGATGAGACCTTCAATGTGGTAAACTATAAGTTGGACAAAGTGGCTGAAATTTGCTGCCCTACAAGATGAGACCTTCAATGGGGTAAACTATAAGTTGTACAAAGTAGCTGAAGTTTGCTGTCCTACAAGATGAGACCTTCAATGGGGTAAGCTATAAGCTGGACAAAGTGACTGAATGTTGCTATCCTACAAAGTGAGACCTTTAATTGGTAAGTTATAAGTTGGACACATGGCAGCAGTGTGTTGCCCTACAAGATGAGACCTTCAATGAGGTAAACTATAAGTTAGACAAAGTGGCTGAAGTTTGTTGCCCTACAAGATGAGACCTTCAATGTGGTAAGCTATAAGTTGGACACATGGCAGCAGTTTGTTGCCCTACAAGATGAGACCTTCATTGTGGTAAGCTATAAGTTGGACACATGGCAGCAGTTTGTTGCCCTACAAGATGAGACCTTCAATGTGTTAAACTATAAGTTGGACAAAGTGGCTGAAGTTTGCTGCCCTATAAGATGAGACCTTCAATGTGTTAAACTATAAGTTGGACAAAGTGGCTGAATTTTGCTGCCCTACAAGATGAGACCTTCAATGGGGTAAGCTATAAGCTGGACAAAGTGGCTGAAGTTTGCTGCCCTACAAGATGAGACCTTCAGTGGAGTAAGCTATAAGCTGAACAAAGTGGCCAAAGGTTGCTGTCCTACAAGATGAGACCTTCAATGTGGTAAGCTATAAGCTGAACAAAGTGGCCAAAGGTTGCTGTCCTACAAGATGAGACTTCATTGTGATAAGCTATAAGTTGGACAACATGGCCAAAGGTTGCTGTCCTACAAGATGAGACCTTCAATGGGGTAAGCTATAAGTTGGACAACATGGCCAAAGGTTGCTGTCCTACAAGATGAGACCTTCAATGTGGTAAGCTATAAGCTGAACAAAGTGGCCAAAGGTTGCTGTCCTACAAGATGAGACTTCATTGTGATAAGCTATAAGTTGGACAACATGGCCAAAGGTTGCTGTCCTACAAGATGAGACCTTCAATGGGGTAAGCTATAAGTTGGACAACATGGCCAAAGGTTGCTGTCCTACAAGATGAGACCTTCAATGTGGTAAGCTATAAGTTGGACAACATGGCCAAAGGTTGCTGTCCTACAAGATGAGACCTTCAATGGGGTAAGCTATAAGTTGGACAACATGGCCAAAGGTTGCTGTCCTACAAGATGAGACCTTCAATGGGGTAAGCTATAAGTTGGACAACATGGCCAAAGGTTGCTGTCCTACAAGATGAGACCTTCAATGTGGTAAGCTATAAGCTGAACAAAGTGGCCAAAGGTTGCTGTCCTACAAGATGAGACTTCATTGTGATAAGCTATAAGTTGGACAACATGGCCAAAGGTTGCTGTCCTACAAGATGAGACCTTCAATGGGGTAAGCTATAAGTTGGACAACATGGCCAAAGGTTGCTGTCCTACAAGATGAGACCTTCAATGGGGTAAGCTATAAGTTGGACAACATGGCCAAAGGTTGCTGTCCTACAAGATGAGACCTTCAATGGGGTAAGCTATAAGTTGGACAACATGGCCAAAGGTTGCTGTCCTACAAGATGAGACCTTCAATGGGGTAAGCTATAAGTTGGACAACATGGCCAAAGGTTGCTGTCCTACAAGATGAGACCTTCAACCTATAAGTTGGACAAAGTGGCAGAATGTTGCTGCCCTACACAATGATGGGCATTATGGTTGCTAATTGTTTTTCAAATCAATAACCTGGAAACCTGCAACCACACATAACTTACAAGGCAGATCAGTTCGGATGTGGTTGATCCTGCAGTCCAGTTGGAGTTGGTGCTTGTAGTTGTGGAGTAGTTCTTTACTTTAATCTGGTCCATGGGAACACCCAGTTTGTATGCGCAGCACTGGATAGCCTAGAAGAGACACAATTCAACTTCCATGTTAGTAAACAAATAAGAATAGTAAAGGACCCTTTCTCAGGCCTTTAGGTGTACTGGGTACATGGTGCTAGCACAATTTTATTACAAACCAAAATGCACCTGATAGGTTATGTGTTCAATATTACACTAGCCATCTCTACTTCCTAGAACATGTCCTTGTACCCTTTGTAGGCCGAGTGGATGTGGAAGCCCAGATAAATTATTTTACAATCTGTGCCACGATGGAGATTTGAACACATGGCCATTGGCCAGCAGCCCGAAGTGGTTGCCACACTGCTGCCACAGCTCCTGACTTTCATGTGAGCTTGTTTTATACTGCACTGTATCTATTACTTGTAACCAGAAGATAAGGGGAAACCGCCATATTAATTTCCCAAGAATAATTATGGGCTGTCTGATTAGAGGGAGCTGTGGTAACATATTGGCTTGCCTGCTGGCCCAGCAGCCTTGAGTTTGAGTTCGCACAATTGTGGATTTTCAAAATTGACCTGGGTTCCGAGGTCAACTGAGCCTAGCATGAGTTCCAGGAAATGTCTTGGGAGTTAAAGGAGGTCAGTGTGACACTGACCACATCAGCCACTGAGTGTCGACTGGTCTACTGCAAATATGAGGCTAGCACCATATGGCCAATGTTGATGGTCCCCACAACCCACCATGTTACAGGTTCTGTCTGCACTGCAGATTTTAGTCCACAGAAGCTGTATCTTCTTCAACCTGTCATCTCCCAAAGGAACATAAGCCTTCAATCAACTGACACAATGCTTTCTATTGACTTGATCAAGAAGGGTTGGTTTGTGCAGCTACAGTTTACTGTGGTATGAGGTAGCCAGTGCCATGCCACCCTCCTTACTCACCTCTGACAAAAGGCAATGTAGGCTGAAGAGTTCCTATTCTTTGCTTCCCTCTTGGGCTCTGGTGACATGCAGAAGCTGTTACAAAACAAACTAGATCAAGGTCTCTTTTAAATATCTTAAGGTGCAATGGGCATTTATTGCTAGGCACATAGTTTCATAGACCAATCAGCACTGGTGGCTGATGTGATCATGCCTGTTGCCTTTACTTCCCCAGACATTTCCTGGTACCCATTTTAAGCTGGGTCGACCTGGCAGCCCAGCCAATTTTAACAATACAAATCCATCACTATGTGGATCAAACCATTGACCACCAGTATGACAGGCAAGTGTCTGGCTACTAAACCACCACAGCTCCCATGAGCTGTATACACACTTACTTGCGAATCTCCGTGACAAAGTAGTCGACCCTTCTGCCTCGTGCTCCGAAAGTTGTGGGTTTGATTCCAGCCTACATCTTTCGGTTCACACATGCATTTTTCTCAGAGACTCCTGGGGAGTTATCGCTGGAGCTATGAAGTTCGTGCTTTGTGCAACGCTGTCGACAGGCTGCCCTGAGGAGAGAGACAAAGCCATATGGGATAAAACCTGGTGCAATGAAGTCAATCCTCTCGACTTTTAAGACTTTTTTTTTAAAAGACTTGTAATACTTACTTAACAGAAAAATACCTGTAAACAATAAACACACAGCAATCATGGCAATTATGAAAAAGAAATGTGGCAATAAAAAAATGAGACTCACTTTTGTATTGATGCCTTGTCCCATGTCAATGCCACCGTGGCTGATGCTGACACTTCCGTCACCATGATTGATATTCACAGACGCTGTGTGGCTAAATCTGTGCCAAAACATGGGGTATCTGTTTGGCATGACATGAAAGCCCCGTTTTCTCCAGCGATTGGCCTTCGAATAAAAACAAAAGCAATATATTACTTTATTCAGCCATTGCTTTATTATATTTGGGAGGTGGGTGGTGCAGCAGCTAGACCCTTGCCTGTTGACCCAGTGGTCACTGGTTCGAATTTGTATCAAGACACATTTTTAAAATTGACCTGGGACCTAGATCAAAATGGGTACCAGGTGTTGTTTAGGGAAGTAACAGTGGCCAGCCTGATACTGACCACATGACCCACCCAGTGCAGATTGGTCTAAGATAACATGTGTCTCTCAGTATATAGTATAGATAGATTGATCATAAAGTTGGTCAATATCAGCCTATTAATTATTAAGAGAGGTGTGTGATGGGGATGTATAATGTCTCCAGATCTGTTTTCCTTGTACAGTGAAAATATTTTTAGAAATTTAGAAGATATCAGAGGAATCATCATTGGGGGACAAAACATCAATAACATTAGTTATGCAGATGATACAGTGTTGATTGCAGACAATGAACAGGATCTGCAACATTTAGTAAACGCAGTTGTACATTGTGAACAACTAGAGTTAGAATTAGAGGATAAGAAGACACAGATTATGGTTGCCAACTATCTCGGAACAGTCATAATATCTGATGGGAGGTGCCTTGAAGAGATTAGAATAAGAATTGCTATAGTGAAGGTGAAAATTTTAAGACGCATCTTTGGACCCATTAGGGATACACAAAGTGGAGAGTGGAAAAGAAGAAGTAACAAAGACATTTATGATCTGTTTAAGTCCCCGCTAATCACTGGTATCATGAAGGCTAATAGACTACAATGGCTGGGGCATATAGAAAGAATGGAAGATAATAGGGAAACAAAACTCGCTTACACTCAGGAAATAAATGACCGTAGACCCCGAGGTAGACCAAGAAGGCGGTGGAGAGATAATACATATACAGACCTACAAGCACTTGGAATTAACGACTGGCAAGAGAAGGTCCACCAGAGAGACGAATGGAGACGGATTGTATTTGCAGCAAAGAACCTCAATGGCTCGGAAAGCTGAAGAAGAAGAAGAAGATAGTGAAGGTAGTCTTTTGCAAGATGGAAAATATACTGACAAATAAAAAGATGCCAATTGCAATGAGAAAAAGGGTGTTGAAGTTCTATATAGAAACTGTACTGTTGTATGGATGTGAGACATGAACAAAAGGCAGACAAGCTGAAAATCATCTATTGGTAATGGAGATGTGGTTTCTGAGGAAGATGCAAAGAATACCATGGACAGACAGAAAAACCAATGAGCAAGTCCTACAAGAAACAAATGAGAATCACAAACTGATTAGAGAAATTAGACGTAGAAAGTCAACATATTTTGGACACATTATAAGAATAAATACATTAAAGAACGTGACAACTGGCAAGATTGAAGGGAAAAAACATTTATTGCCTGCCTATGGTCAGCAATCTTGACCACATCACCCATCAAGTGCTGATTGGTCTAAAATATGAGGCTAGCACCATATACCCAATACATGTCTTGGAGTGAAAATGGTTTGATTCCTTGCTTGACCTCTACACTGCATACCTTGTTAAAATCATTGACCGCTTGCCTGCGGTCAGCAATCTTGATCTCCATCTCCAGCTGGGCTACGACATCACTGATGAGACAGTGTTCCAACAACACATTAGCCAAGGTTGTCTGAGAAATAGAACCAATATATTTGATCATGTGTGTTTATTCATAACATTTGTAAGTTCATTAAAGACACTTTCAAATAAGCAGGCATTTGTATATTGTGCAGAGACATGGACAAGCATTTAAACCAGGGGTGGCCAACCTTTTTAGCAGGCGGGCCAAATTTCAGAAATAATATTTCCTGCCGGGCCACTCACCTAATTTTTTTTTTGTTAATTAAATTAAGCAAGCAAGCGTGCTACAGCCTCGACCACATCGTCGCTTCCCACTCCGCGGGCCACAACATGACTCCCGTCGGGCCGCATGCGGCTCACGGGCCTCGTGTTGACCACCCCTGATTTAAACAATTAAGTTAAGGCTGTTGAAATGTGGCTATATAGAAGAACTAGTTGCACTTCACTTAAACAAAACTTAACAAATGCTGAAGTTTTTGAGAAGCTGGAAATGAAAAAGGAATGGAAGGAAAAAAAATGACGAGACAATATTTAAATTACATTAAAAGACATGACACTTTTATAAAACAGCAGTCTGGATGGTAAAGTCAAAATCAGGAGAGTATAACAAACTGAAGTATCTGAGAATCACATTTGACAGGAGTCTGTCCTTCAAGGACCATGTGGAGACGGTTGTGACAAGGTCTCAAAAGGGACTCAATGCATTTAAAACTATGGCTGCAATGAACACAGAGCAGAGAATGCTTTTCACACTATACCAGCACTTGATCCTCTCAGTGATTGATTATGGACTAGGACTGCTCACTGTCTCAAAGAGTCAGCTGGTGAAATTAGAGTGCATACAGAACGAAGCTATGCGGGTCATTCTGGGATGCACCAGAGACACCCCAGTAGTGTGTATGCATTACATCCTTGGTTTGCCGGCTGTTGCTGGTAGGCTCAAGGTGACACAGGCGAAGGCATACCTCAGAGTAGCTGCAGACACAGATCACCCGTTTCATGAGGCGCTGGACGCAGTTAAGGGTCAGAGACTGATAAGAGGGAAATCATGGATGGGTCAGGCGGAGGATACGATCAGACAGGTGGCCTCTTGGAGAACATTAGGCGAGGAGAGGAGTGGGTCAGAGTGCCAGCGGAGCAGACTTGTGCAGAGTTATAATCACATTGAGCCGGGAGTGCAGCGAGTGACCAGGAGGGGCCACGGAAGTGGAAATCCAGCAACTAATTCAGGATAATGCTCGCTCAGGTGATGTGATTATCTACACAGATGGGTCGGTGTTGAGAGGTAGGAGAAGTGCCTGGGGGTTCTTAGCAAAAGCTAATGGTCGACATTTGGTGCAGGAGAGCTGGGCATATGATACCACATCTAGCTTAAGAATGGAGGTGGAGGCGGTCAGTGCAGCTTTCTGCTGGATGGAGAATACGATACACACATACATTGTGATTGTAACTGACTCAGAAAGCATGCTGAGGAAGGTGAGGACAGGCAAGCTTCGGGAAGAGTGGCTTGCACAAGCGGACATATTGGCTGGCTCTGCAAAACTTGGTGGAGTATTGATGCATGACAAGGCAGACGTGGTTTCGGCCTTGTGGAAGCACATGTACACTTCGGAGGAGCAAATGGATCACCATGGTCTGGCAAGAATGAGACAGCGAGGAGTGACGAGGGGATCTGGCCGACGCTCAACGCTCAGAGGAAAGGCGAGACGGACATATAATCAGATTGCCACTGGTACTATTAGTGTTGGAACTCTTCGCTAGCTGCTGAGGATGGGGACGGAGCGCTTATGGGAATGCCCCGAATGCTGTGATGTCGGTTCCTAAATTAATCAAGCAATCAGGAGAGTATGATGCAGGAAACAATACAAGTGGGAAGATTACATCATCAGTCGTTTGTCGCGGTTCCATCTTTATGGCAATGTACAATCATATGTAATGATGCAATCCAGTGCCACCCATTGGGCATTAGAGCGTCAACTCACCCCCACCCTCTCGCCCTCCCCACAACACTTGACAACCAAAGAGGTAGATGATGATGATAACTCGGGGTGCATTTATTCAAGTACAGAAAATACATCAATTTGATATGAAAAGCAACAATTTCATCAGAAAATGTTGGGCTAAATGAAGCATGCATATTATAGATGAGTGCCTATCACATGTGAGATTGCAAGGTATGCCCCACTGAATACAAGTATTATACTTGCAGACAAGTATTAGAAATTTATTAGAAGAAACAAGTGAACAAAGAGATCTATCCAACAAGACCTCAGGTTTTCACAAGATTAGTTATTATTAGGGCTGCAACCGATTAATTTAAATTTAATAGTTAACTTTTGAAAAATTAACAATTAATTAATAGTTAATTTCGATTAAAGCAAAACATTTATAGTCACAACACTCACATTATAGTCGTATTTTTCAAAAATCGAAATAACACTGGATTGTCTAGTTAATATGTCATCTAATAACCAACTATGCAAACAGACGAGTATGTTGACAGTATTTGGTTCAAGTGACGAGCGCGTCTTATTAACAATATAACCAGCAGAGCTGAACAATCGTTCACATGGAACTGAGGTAGCTGGTATGCACAGAACGGTCTTGTCAGTATCATTCGTTGCAGCAGTCTCCATCTGCTCATCATGAACATTAACTGCTATTTGTTGTTAAGTACTTGACCAAGTTCGTTGTTTTGCATCTTTTGACAAACACTTCAGGAATCTGTAGCGTGGATCAAGTGCTATTACAATCTGTAGTATTTCAATACTTGTCATATTAGCTACACGTTCACTGAAGTCATTAAAAGATGCTGCCTTAAATTTAGCTATTTCCTGGATCATCATCGTGTACAGTCATATGCTTTGTCAATGAAGATAGCAGCGGCAATACACAGCTACATGAAACATAATCTTGACGACCAAGCAGGACAGTGGTCTGAAAATAAGTCCAAAACTTTGACATATTTCGAAATCTTCTCCCAATCTGAATCTGACAGTTTTGGACCTTTGTGTTGCTTCTTTTCATCTGACATGTAGACAGTTAATGCTTCTCTGGCCTTTAGAAGACTCTGTAGCATAATAAAAATACTGTTCCATCTTGTTGGTACATCTTGCTGCAGCTCACACAATGGTGACTTAGTACAATTTTGCAACTCGGTTGTGTTTGCAGCACTATGTTAAAAATATCCGACAATTTTTCGACATCCAGTTCATTTGTATAAGTGATGGGAGAAAAGTTTTTGATTAATCGTTTAAAAAAAATTAATCGTTAAAAAAAATTAATGATTAATCGATTAATTAATCATTAACTTCCGCAGCCCTAGTTATTATGACAAATAAAATTGAGAAAATCGAAATATTTTGTGCAGGTAAACAGACATAATGTTTGAACAAGATAACTATGGAAAGAGGTGTACTGGGGAAGGCAAGTAAAAAGACATGAAATCGTCTGGATAGAATCAAACTGTGTTAAATAATTTACACACGACAGCAACAGAGGCAGGACACCTGCTTATGATCAAGCGACATTTTGAAAGACTGCTATAAGGGAAAAGTTAGACACAGAATAAGTCATTGGAAGGTGATTAAACAATGAATGTTTGGAGACACCAAACAAGAATGTCTGGAGACATAAATCAGTGAATGTTAGAAATTAAACAGTGAGTCTAGGAGGTCTGCATGGCCAAATGGATAAGAGTGCCCGTTCAGAAACATGTGGTGTGCTGATGCTGAGGTATGGGGTTAACCCCTACACCGGTCAGTTGGACTAAAATGTTGATGGCTTTACTTAGGGACGTAAATTTTGAGTATCTCTGAAGTCAGAGTGGGTTTGCCAGATGGCGAGGGACAATGGTAATAGGGAAAACTAATCCACACGATAAATGCAGTCCAGTGCTACTAGAAGTAGTGTATATGAACAACACCCCCCCCCCCCCCCCCCAATAATACAATGAGTGTTTGGTGACAAATATCAATTTATGTACAGCCTTACATCTCCATTTCTCAAAAAGTTGATTTTCCTAACTTCCAGATGGTCCTTTTTCAAGTAAGTGGCCACATGATCAATCATACATTCCATTCCAAAAATGGCGGGAGCAGAACCTTGAAAGTAAAATAGAGCAAATGTAGGTGAAATTGTATTTTATCAACAACAATAATGCATTGAGATATTCCTCTCCAGTCTTATAAATAACTTTTATTTCATTCTTCTTCTTCTTCCTTCTCCTCAGCCTGCCACAACTCCTCTTCTTCTTCCTCTTCCTTCTCCCCCTCATCCTCCCACTACTCCTCTTCATCTTCTTCTTCTTCTTCTTCTTTCTCCTCATCCTCCCACTACTCTTCTTCTTCTTCCTCTTGTTTTTCTTTCTTCTCTTCCTTCTCCTCACTACGTCTCTTCTTCTTCCTCTTGTTCTTTTTCCTTCTCCTCCTTCTCCTCACTACTTCTCTTCTTCATTCTCTTGTTCATTTTCCTTCTCCTCCTTATCCTCAGCCTCCCACAATTCCTCTTCTTCCTCTTCTTCTTCTTTCTTCTCCTCTTCCCACTACTCCTCTTCTTCTTCTTGTCCCAGGTCAGCAGCAGACATTAGCAATCACAATTCACCAATCCTCATTGTCAACTGATATTGTGCTAAAGTTGTCCATGCTTACTTTATTATTTGTTGGCATCTGTGTTGCAGACATAGTGACACAGTAGTCAGTGCACTAGCCTGCCAATCAGTGGTCCAGGTTCAATGGCTAGCAGAGGCAGGATTATTAGCTCCTACCAGCGTAACTCTGCGGTCAACCCAGCCACATAAGAATGGGTGCCAGGCAATTCTAACAATGTTCTGGGAACTGTCTCAGAAATAAAGGTAACTAGCATGAGAACTGATCTTGTTCTCCGATATAAAATCTACCATATTTCTACCATTCCATATCATCATTCATGTTTGTCAAATTCCATAGCATCATTCTTTTTCTGTTCTGTCTTTTATAGTCCAATGACAGAACTTCCAGCTGTGATACAACTGGGCTTTCAGTCATCATCATCATTATATGTGATTGTCTTGTCTCTGCTCTCTGCCCTACTTGGCAAAAATGATCTGTCTGGCCTGGGAGGCCTCAGCACCAGAATTATTTGTTTAATTTATGGTCGTTATGCTGATAAGTTCCTGGGATAGATCATGTGATAGCTTCTCCTCGATTTCCACAATAAACTCATATCATCTTCTACTTCTTCTGCATTGCATCTCCTACTGAGCACAGGCTATAAACCAATATGCACCAAACCCTTTGTGTACTTGCTCATAACTGGTGGGATTATGCAACTAATGTTTTCTATGGCATGAGGCAACCAGTTCCTTGCCAACCCTCCTTAGTCACCACTACAATATGCATGGCAGGCTTCACTAATGTGATACTTTGCTTCCCTTAAGGGCCATGGTAACACATGAGTGGACACACTCCACATACAGACCGCAGCATGTGAGTTAATATTTGCTGTGTCTCCACATGATCTCAACATAGCTCGTTGTTTCATCACATCCCATCAAGCTAAGCCATATAGGATCACACTCGGTGCAATAAAGTTGATTCTCTTGCCTTTAAACTTCCCACAACTCTTTACACTGTTGAAAACATCTTTATTATTTGTTTTACACTGTTGGCACCATCTTTATTGTTTGCTTTACACTGTTGACAACATCTATATTATTTGCTTTATACTGGTGACATCATATTTATTATTTGCTTTACACTGCTGACTACACCTTTATTGTTTGCTCTACATTGTTGACAACACCTTTATTGTTTGCTTTACGCCGTTGAAATTTTTATTATTTGCTTTACACTGTTGACATCCTTATTATTTGCTTTACACTTTGACATCTTTATTATTTGATTTACACTGCTGACATCATCTTTATTATTTGCTTGACACTGTTGACATCATCTTTATTATTTGATTTAGACTGCTGACAACACCTTTATTATATGCTTTACACTGTTGACAAAATATTTATTATTTGCTTTAAACTGTTGACAACATCTGTATTATTTGCTTTACACTGTTGACATCTTTATTATTTGCTTTACACTGTTAACATCTTTATTATTTGCTTACAGCTTTGACAGCATCTTTATTATTTCCTTTACACTGTTGACAATCTGTATTATTTGCTTTAAACTGCTGACATCTGTATTATTTGCTTTAAACTGCTGACATCTGTATTATTTGCTTTATACTACTGACATCTGTATTATTTGCTTTTAACTGCTGACATCTGTATTATTTGCTTTTAACTGCTGACATCTGTATTATTTGCTTTAAACTGCTGACATTTGTATTATTTGCTTTATACTACTGACATCTGTATTATTTGCTTTTAACTGCTGACATCTGTATTATTTGATTTACACTCACAGATCTCAATATAGCTGTTTATTTCATCGGCATCCCACCAGATCAAACACTCGATAAAATCTGGCCCAGTGAAGTCAACCCTTTTACTTTTATACCCCCTTTTTAAACTGTTGTCAATATTTTTCTTATTTTCCAGATACTTTGAGACCTCAATTAACAGATTCACTGCCAAACAAAAAGTGGGTTTGGACGAAACCAGAAATTGGTTGCAGAAAATGGGAAGTAGGGGTGTGTCACACTAATGATCTAAACATGGTTAAAATGGTAGCAGCTATATTGTATTATATATCAAATTAAAGGGGATTGCACAAGGAACACATCAGTATTGCTACTATTGCTAGAGGTTAGAAATATCTTTATAATAATGTTAGATTTTTTAAAAACAAAATTGAAGACAGGGGTGACAATTATTTTAAAATGTCCACTTACCAAGGCACTACTTGTCAATCGTTGATGATAATCTAATGAAACTTACTGAATAATGATAAACACACCACTTTTCTTCACCAATATCACAAGAACTGCTCCTTAACATTAATAAAACACAGTTAAAACTTAATATTTTGAAGCGCATCATTTTCACACAAAATAGAAAAAGTTGGGAACACACAAGGTATATGTGCACTGAGAAACAATATATACACTATTTTCTATTTATTATTTATTAATAATTATTATTATTCTTGTAAATTTAAATATTTAAATACTCTTCAGCTTATTGGTGTTAGGCATAGCAAACTTAAAGGCACAAGTGTGGCCTATTAGAGCAAGCATAAATTGACATGCGCCATCATACGATGTCGAACATTCACTGTTAGGTTTGTTTTCCATGTCCACCTGCTAATCAATTTAACTGAAATACCACATTACTGCCCTTGCTATCAGTTTTAGAATCTTTCACAAATTCTTTTAAATCAGAATAACTATAACCTAAATTTAAAAAAATGATTAGTTGGTGTTAATCGACAAGGTCAAAAACCAGAGGGCGTTGCCATTTCTAAACAAATAACAACAAGCCAGTTTCACAATCCATTTTTCTAAAACATTTTAAGCTCCATGCATCTTGTCTGGTATTGTTGGAAAGGCATAAATTTTCCAGTAAAAATTTTTATTTACCAGGTATTAAAGATTGCGAAAACTCTGGAAAATGAAACAAATATTGCACTGTCAATATTCAGACGATAGTTACCACGGCAGCCCAGGGTAGTTCATTTCAGACGATATAGTATACCATGGCAGTGAATCAGTTAAGGTTATTGTTTCTTTATGAGTTACCATAGATTATTGCATCTTCATGTATAACTATATCCTACTGCTGTCAATATCTCTCTTACTTGTTTTATACTCACAGATCTGAACACTATCATTCAGCCATGCTCACCTGGAGCTCTGACAGCTGTACTAAGTGGCTTGTTTGTCTTGCATGGCTGGATGCTCCATGACCAGTTGGGGCATGCGTAAACTGGCGAAGAAAAAACGTGTGATTAAGATTTGTGGAGTTGAAACCATTGTGTGTTATGTGACATTAGTGATAACTATGACTTGTAAGTGACCTGTAGTATGTTGGCTGCAAATAATTCTGATCTAATTATATTAGTAAATGTCCCATGTATGAAAAATAACATAAAAATAATACTGCTCAATGCAGTGAACACAGTGATGGTGGGATATTATTCCAGAAGTTCAACATGTTCTCTCATTCAAACAGCAATGGCCAACTCTTTCTCTTTGAAACTGTTTGTCCTTTCCTGGACATAACAATTCCCCCCCCCCACCCTGCCTCTGTTGGATGTATGTGATTTAACAGCAAATGTTAAGTAAGTAGTTTGCCATTACTTTCTGAAGGAGAAGTCAGAGTTGTTGTCCAACTGACTGGCATGTGAGATGAACCCACTACCCTGCCAACAGCACATAGGAAGTTTAAGCATGGGAGTGTTAAAAATTTTGGCCCTGCTTACCTCTAATGTCAAACTTACCATCATCATGTGCCATGCCAATCAGCATGGGCAGTTATGTTTCACTATCTCACATGATCACCAAAATTGTGAATTAGCTCTAAATATCATGTTTAATCAATTCAAAGAGAATGGCAAACTATTTAAAGTAAACATGTCTAGAAAATAACTCTAGGGTTAATCGCAACATCCTGCAAAGGACAAACAATATTTGTTTAGTGTTGCATATATTAGTATTTCCTGTCTAGCTTTTAAGCTTTTCAAATATATCTCTTCGGTCTTTCTATGCCTCTCTTGCCCATTATTTTTCAACATTTAGCTAATGTCTCTATTCTTATTTTTCAGTTCACATGAGAAAGGTGAATACAGGCATTCTTTGGACAGAGTAGCAGGCTTCTATTCAACAATAAAAAATAGACAGCATCTGTTATATTTGTCCCCAGGACATGGTGTCGTGGGAAACGAGCAGACGGACAGATTGGCTGGGCCTGCACCACTTGGTTGGGTATTGGTGCATAAGGCAGTCATGGTCAGGTGCTTTTGGAATCATGTGTATAGTGCAGAAGACAGGTAGATCATCATGGCCTGGAGATAATGGTGCTGCAGGGAGTGACCAGAGGATCTGGCCAACACTCAGGACTCCAAGGACAGGCCAAACGGACACATAATCAGACTGCTACTTGTACCATTAGTATTTGAATCCTTCACTCATTGCTGAGTGCTGTGATATCGGTTCTTGACTCAACTCCACTCTGCCCACATGTCTCATACATTGCATGTGTCCTTTCCTTATGGTTCTGAGTGGTCTTTTCAAACCTACAGCACTCAACATCTCAGCATTTGTATTCTTCCCTATCCACAGAATTCACAAGATTCTTTCAAACAGCCACATGTCTACTTCCCTGGGTGTTTTCGCCATCTTTACCATCTCTAAACCACAGCAAAGTCAAGCATACAGTTTAGAACAGAAACTTGGTGTGTTGCCATGACCTAGTCTCAAACCAGGCACACTAGTCAAACCCACGCCTGTCAGACCTATACAGACCTTATATGTGAGGGGCACTAGAACTGAAGATTACCACTGTCAATATATGCTTCTGTGTATTCATTGCCATCTAATGGGAAAAACAGAGCTCCGGTGTCAGAATAAGCTGTGGCAATGATGGCCAGGATCTTCCCATCATCATCAAATCCCACCTGAAAATGAGGAACACACAACAATAATGGACTCTCTACAAATGTTGAGTTTATGGATAATAATGTATCATAATAAGCTTAACATCCCATATCATCAAACCCCACATGAAAATGGTGAAAACACAAAGATAATGGACTTGTTTTCATGGATAATGATGTATCACAACAAACTTAACATCATTGAACCGAACCTGAAAATGATGAACGCACAAAGATACTGGACTCTCTATAAATGTTGCATCATCATCATGAGCCTAGCCAGCTGGCATAGCTTTAATGTCTTTCCATAGATCTCGGAGATTTGGATCATTTCTGCTGATAATATTCCCCCATGCCACCGTCTCAGTCCATCCAGCATCATTTCTCTTGGCCTGTCTCTGCCTCTTCTCCCACTGATCTTTCCAGTTGTCACGATAGTCTCCAATGCCGCTCTTCTCATTATATGACCAAAGAATGCTGTTTGTCTGGTTATTATAGTTGTATATAATGTTCTACTTTCAGACAATCATTGTTAGTTACTCTGCCAGTCCAAGGTATTTGCAACATTCATCTCAGAAACTAAATTTCCATTGCTTCCAAGCTTGTCCTAACTTGCTGCTGATCTAATCCTTTATTTACGTTTATTAACCATCAAGAACGGAGCCATATTGGCACAGTGGCTAGCATGCTTGCCTGCTGACACAGCGGCAATGGTTTCACATTTACAGCCAGGTGATTTTTAAACTAACCCGGGCTGCCAGTTCAACCCAGCCTAAAATGGGCGCCAGGAAATATCTTGGGACGTAAAGGTGGCCGGCGTGACATTGACCACATCAGCCCTCAAGTACTGATTGGTCTATAAAACATGGGGTTAGCACCATATGTCCAACCATCTCAAAGGATCTAAACATAGCCCATTACTTTATTTTAAACCCTAGCAATAAATCTGCCATCTTTACTCTTAGACTAATAGAAAAATCAATCGAATTTAATGAGATACTCTACTTAGCCTTTGTTGACCAAGGAAAGGCATTTGATAGAGTAGATAGAAACAAGCTATGGGAAATTCTTAAAAGATATGGAGTGAGTACACATATAACAATCTTATGTAGTAGCTTATACACCAACAGTGAGCTGCGATGCGGATGATGGTGGCAACAAACTGTGAGCAGCGCCATCTATGCCTCCTATATGAGGGGCTGGTCATGTCTGTTTTTGAGTATGCGATGGCAATTCTGACTTTCAGCCGTAAGCAGATAGAAAGGATGGAAAGAATTCAAAACGAAGCTATGCGCATTATTCTTGGATGTACAAGAGATACAGCATGCAGGGCGATGCGCTACCTTCTTGGTTTTCCAACCATTGAAGAGAGAATACAAGGTTGCAGGGCACTCGCCTACCTCAGAGTTAACGCAAACACACAACATCCACTGCATAGTGAAATTAGGAAGGTGAAGGGCAGCAGGTTAAAAAGAGGAAGGTTGTGGATGGGTCAAGCTGAAGACATTCTTCAACAGGTGTGTTCACTGGAGGACTTAGAACCTGGCGAGGAATGGGTACAAGTGCCAACAGATTTCTGTACGTCCTTTTCAGTTTGCATCCAACTAGACAGAAAATGCAGACAAGAAAATCCGGCTGCTGTGGAGGCGGAAGTACAAGCGTTGATTTTCGAGAATTCGTTAGGTGGTGATGCTGTCATCTACACAGATGGGTCGGTCGTCCGACATGTGAGAAGCTCATGGGCCTTCACGGGGCGGGCAGGAGGGAGAATTGTGAAGGAGGACTCTGGTGCTTTTGTTGAGACCACAAGTAGCCTGACTATGGAAGTCATGGCAGTAAGTAAAGCAATAACATGGCTCGAGACACAGACATTCAATAGGGCATGTTTTCTTAGCGACTCAATGAGCATGCTCAAGAGGATAGAGATGGGGTGGATCCGAAGAGAGTGGTTGCTGTCTCTGGAGCAGTCTTGGCTGACAAAAATTAGTTTCATCTTCATGCCAGGGCATGTGGGAGTACAAGGAAATGAGCGGGCTGACAAGCTCGCAGGTAAGGCTAAGGTGGAGGGGGGGCGCGCCATGGACCAGGCTGACATTCTGAAAGCTCTACGAGAAGTAAGACTTGTGCGAGAACCAAGTGATGACTGCGAATCTACAACCATGGTCAGACTGCGAGAACAGCAAATTAAAAGATGGGTGGCCAAACAAGAACACTATGCAGGAAGCCAAAGAAGATTGATAAACCAAGACAGAACTGGTGTCGTTAGCCGCTACACGCTGCGGGATTTGCTGAGGAGGGGATCCGAGCACTTATGAACTGAATGGTTTGATGTGCAATGAGGATGATCTGTCGACTAACTAACTAACTAACACCAACAGTGAATGCACAGTAAGAACAAATGGAAGATACTCAGAACCCTTCACCATAAGATCCGGAGTATGACAAGGTTGTGTCCTGTCCTGACTCCTCTTCATAACCTATATTGACAGCATATGTAAAGAAAGCAGCCAAAGAAAGACCGTAACAACACTGCATGAAGAACAGAACACAGAAATAGAACCAAGGGCAAATCACAACATTAAATAACTCTTATTTGTAGACAATGAAGCATTAATAGCATAATCAGAATCAAAGTTACAAGACCACATAAATAGTCTGAACAAGGTGTGCCTGGTACATAAAATGAAAATTAGCGCAAGTAAACCAGAGTTAATGACTATAACCAAAGAAGAAAGCATGATAAACATTCAGTTAGAACAACACCCCCTGAATCAAGTAAAGAGCTTCAAGTACCTAGGAAGTATAATATCATCAAACGGCAAATCAGTAAACGAGATCTAAAAATAGATGCAGTAAGGCAAGCCACTGGACAAATGACACCAATACTAAAGAACAAACATGTATCAATAGCCACTAAGAAAGCACTCTACAACACATCTTCCTACCAACTCTATGCTACCAATGTCAAATCTGGACAATGACATACAACGAGAAAAGAAAAATCACAACAACAGAAATAAGATTCCTGAGAAGAATACTCAATGCATCAAAAAGAGAGAAAATCAGAAATGAAGAAATCAGGACTAAAGTTTGGGTTATAGCAGTGCTAGATTTTATCAGAAAACAGCAGGTTAAATGGTTTGGCCGTATAACTAGATTACCAACTAACAGTATACCTCAACAAGCAATGATGTAGAGACCAGACAGAAGCAGAGGAAGAGGCCGGCCATGTAAACAATGGTTAGAGGGAATTACAGAGACCATGGGAACCTTAGTATATGAAGCCCATACACTGGCACTCTCCCTGTTTATGCTTCACTCGACACCACAAGGTACAAGATGAACTTGATGAGATGAGAATAAATCTGGAAAAAGAAATTGTCCCGAAGCAGTTTCCTGCCATGAGACTGTGATGTGATAAGGCCATCACTATTGGTAGGCCAAATGCACAGAGGAACAGGTGTCCAGTCTGTCTCCTCACTTAGCCAGACAAGGAATGCAGGCATTGAACAATAGATCTGAAGCTGAGAGGTTCATAAGTAGCCCCTGCAGAGCCCAATTGAAAGTAGAATGTCCGACCATCAGAAAGATGAGTTATATAACCAACTTCACTGAAGTGGACAAGTAGTAATCTCAAGACTTCACATGGTACATAACAGGGAAATTCACATGGTACATAACAGGGAAATTCACATGGTACATAACAGAGAAATTCAGACTTTACATGATATATAACAAAGACAGTCAGACTTCACATGGTACATAACAGGGAAATTCACATGGTACATAACAGAGAAATTCAGACTTTACATGATATATAACAAAGAAAGTCAGACTTCACATGGTACATATCAGGGAAATTCAGACTTTACATGATATATAACAAAGACAGTCAGACTTCACATGGTACATAACAGAGAAATTCACATGGTACATAACAGGGAAATTCAGACTTTACATGATATATAACAAAGAAAGTCAGACTTCACATGGTACATAACAGGGAAATTCACATGGTACAGAACAGGGAAATTCAGACTTTACATGATATATAACAAAGAAAGTCAGACTTCACATGGTACATAACAGGGAAATTCAGACTTTACATGATATATAACAAAGACAGTCAGACTTCACATGGTACATAACAGAGAAATTCACATGGTACATATCAGGGAAATTCAGACTTTACATGATATATAACAAAGAAAGTCAGACTTCACATGGTACATAACAGGGAAATTCACATGGTACAGAACAGGGAAATTCAGACTTTACATGATATATAACAAAGAAAGTCAGACTTCACATGGTACATAACAGGGAAATTCAGACTTTACATGATATATAACAAAGACAGTCAGACTTCACATGGTACATAACAGGGAAATTCACATGGTACATAACAGAGAAATTCAGACTTTACATGATATATAACAAAGAAAGTCAGACTTCACATGGTACATAACAGGGAAATTCACATGGTACATAACAGAGAAATTCAGACTTTACATGATATATAACAAAGACAGTCAGACTTCACATGGTACATAACAGGGAAATTCACATGGTACAGAACAGGGAAATTCAGACTTTACATGATATATAACAAAGAAAGTCAGACTTCACATGGTACATAACAGGGAAATTCAGACTTTACATGATATATAACAAAGACAGTCAGACTTCACATGGTACATAACAGAGAAATTCACATGATACAGAACAGGGAAATTCAGACTTTAAATGGTACATAACAAAGAAAGTCAGACTTCACATGGTACATAACAGAGAAATTGAGTCCTCATATGGTACATGACAGAGAAATTCAGTCCTCATATGGTACATGACAGAGAAATTCAGACTTTACATGGTCCTGAATAGGGAAATCCTCTGTTCAACAAGTTAAAAATAGGAGCTACTGATGAATGTAACTATGGATTGAAACAGCAATTTCTGAAATAACAATCAGCCATATGATACAAGGGTGTAAACATTTGAAAAACAGAGAAAATTACTTGGCCGACACAAAGTCCAGTCGAGGCTACACTCTATGGAGATGTCATTAACTGCATGATTAATCCTGCTTTCTTTAAATATATTCAGGTTAATATCTGAAGAAGAAAATCATCAAGTCCATGGACATAATAGGTTTCATATATACCAAGTAATAATTAGGTTATCTATGAGGCCTGTTCAAAAGGTATTGGACCTTTGGCCTTTGATCAATTGCACACTGAAATTGTTTACATTTGCAGAACTCTAAAAGTATATACAAATGCCTCATTATACCAGGAACTGAAGCCAGATTTTCTGAGTCAACATGCTAAACACTAAACAATGCAGCACACCATGTGCCATCAAGGTTGTATAATTATAGGACAGGCCAGCATACTGCTAGAGTTATCTTCTACTACACTGTGGTGCACTACAACAGTGTTGTGAGCACAGTTGCCCACCGAGGACATGAGGTAGGTCATCAAACAAGAACAATGAAGTTAGCTGCAGACGCTTGTGTGGACATGAGGTAGGTCATCAAACAAGAACAATGAAGTTAGCTGCAGACACTTGTGTGGACATGAGGTAGGTCATCAAACAAGAACAATGAAGTTAGCTGCAGACACTTGTGTGGACATGAGGTAGGTCATCAAACAAGAACAATGAAGTTAGCTGCATACACTTGTGTGGAGATGAGCTAGGTCATCAAACAAGAACAATGAAGTTAGCTGCAGACACTTGTGTGGACATGAGCTAGGTCATCAAACAAGAACAATGAAGTTAGCTGCATACACTTGTGTGGAGATGAGCTAGGTCATCAAACAAGAACAATGAAGTTAGCTGCATACACTTGTGTGGACATGAGGTAGGTCATCAAACAAGAACAATGAAGTTAGCTGCAGACACTTGTGTGGACATGAGGTAGGTCATCAAACAAGAACAATGAAGTTAGCTGCAGACACTTGTGTGGACATGAGGTAGGTCATCAAACAAGAACAATGAAGTTAGCTGCAGACACTTGTGTGGACATGAGGTAGGTCATCAAACAAGAACAATGAAGTTAGCTGCAGACACTTGTGTGGACATGAGCTAGGTCATCAAACAAGAACAATGAAGTTAGCTGCATACACTTGTGTGGACATGAGGTAGGTCATCAAACAAGAACAATGAAGTTAGCTGCAGACACTTGTGTGGACATGAGGTAGGTCATCAAACAAGAACAATGAAGTTAGCTGCAGACACTTGTGTGGACATGAGGTAGGTCATCAAACAAGAACAATGAAGTTAGCTGCAGACACTTGTGTGGACATGAGGTAGGTCATCAAACAAGAACAATGAAGTTAGCCGCAGACACTTGTGTGGACATGAGCTAGGTCATCAAACAAGAACAATGAAGTTAGCTGCAGACACTTGTGTGGACATGAGGTAGGTCATCAAACAAGAACAATGAAGTTAGCTGCAGACACTTGTGTGGACATGAGGTAGGTCATCAAACAAGAACAATGAAGTTAGCTGCAGACACTTGTGTGGACACTACTGACCTCATAGTCATAGACATAGTAAGTTCTCTTGCCTTGAAACTGCATGTTGGTGTGAAGGTCAAGGTTGAGGAGTACAGGACTGTGGACCATAAGATACATTATTAGCCATAGGTAGTAATTCACACAGCAATTAACTGTTCTGCTACATTAGCCATAGGTAGTAATTCACATAGCAAGTAACTGTTCTGCCACATTAGCCATAGGTAGTAGTTCACATAGCAAGTAGCTGTTCTACTACATTAGGCATAGGTAGTAATTCATGTAGTAATTCATGTAGCAAGTAACTGTTCTGCTACATAAGAAATAGGCAGTAATTCACATAGCAAGTAACTGCTCTACTACATTAGCCATAGGTAGTAATTCACATAGCAAGTAACTGCTCTGCTACATTAGCCATAGGCAGTAATTCACACAGCAAGTAACTATTCTGCTACATTACTAAAAACGGTTAGCATAAGCTGTAAATGGCATTAATTGAGCCAGTCACAACAACTAACACAAGAATGTAACAAGCAGCAATTCTGTCTCAGCAACTAACATAAGACAACACATAGTTGTAATTCTGTCTCAGCAACTAACATAAGACAGTAACCAGCAGTAATTATGTCTCATAAACTAACATAAGACAGTAACTAGCAGTAATTCTGTCTCATAAACTAACACAAGTCTGTAAATAGCAGTAATTTTATCTCAGCAATTAACATAAGACTGTAATAGTAAATCTTTTTCAGCAGCTCTATGTAGTAACACAGGAAGTTGTTGACCTGCTGCGGAGCTGTCCATTCTTGACAGCTCAATGACATTCATGTGAAAGTACAGACCTTCTGCAGTTGTTCCAAGAATCCATAGTCAGTGGCTGTAGTATCTTTCCCTGATGTTTGAAAGCACTGGGCACTTCAAGGGAAGGTGGCTACTTGGCTCATAATTGGGAGAACAATGTCTACACAGAACTGCATGTTGGGGACTGACACAACTTAGATGGTTATGAACTCCAGCATGGCCCATTTGAAGCTGGAAAATTAGACTCTAGTTTTTTCTTGCTAAGGTCATTAATATTGTCACTGGCTTTTGGGATAAAACCTAGTGTAATGAGGTCGAACCTCTTGCTTTCAACACCCCTTTAAACTTCCTAATCTGTTTATTCACATGACAACACAGCAGCTGCAGACAAATCTATGCTGCCCATCATTTACTGATGACACACAGCAGCTGCAGACAGATCTATGTCACCCATCATTTACTGATGACACACAGCAGCTGCAGACAAATCTATGCTGCCCATCATTTACTGATGACACACAGCAGCTGCAGACAAATCTATGTCACCCATCATTTACTGATGACACACAGCAGCTGCAGACAAATCTATGTCACCCATCATTTACTGATGACACACAGCAGCTGCAGACAAATCGATGTCACCCATCATTTACTGATGACACACAGCAGCTGCAGACACATCTATGTCACCCATCATTTACTGATGACACACAGCAGCTGCAGACAAATCTATGTCACCCATCATTTACTGATGACACACAGCAGTTGCAGATAAATCTATGTCACCCATCATTTACTGATGACACACAGCAGCTGCAGACAAATCTATGTCACCCATCATTTACTGATGACACACAGCAGCTGCAGACAAATCTATGTCACCCATCATTTACTGATGACATACAGCAGCTGCAGACATATCTATGTCACCCATCATTTACTGATGACACACAGCAGCTGCAGATAGATCTATGTCACCCATCATTTACTGATGACACATGGCAGCTGCAGACAAATCTACGTCACCCATCATTTACTGATGACACACAGCAGCTGCAGGCAAATCTATGTCACCCATCATTTACTAATGACACATAGCAGCTGCAGACAAATCTATGTCACCCATCAGTTACTAATGACACATAGCAGCTGCAGACAAATCTAGGCTGCCCATCAGTTACTGATGACACACAACAGCTCCAGACAAATCTATGTCACCCATCATTTACTGATGACACACAGCAGCTGCAGACATATCTATGTCACCCATCATTTACTAATGACACACAGCAGCTGCAGATAGATCTATGTCACCCATCATTTACTGATGACACACAGCAGCTGCAGACAAATCTAGGCTGCCCATCATTTACTGATGACACACAATAGCTCCAGACAAATCTATGTCACCCATCATTTACTGATGACACACAACAGCTCCAGACAAATCTATGTCACTCATCATTTACTGATGACACACAGCAGCTGCAGGCAAATCTATGTCACCCATCATTTACTGATGACACACAGCAGCTGCAGATAGATCTATGTCACCCATCATTTACTGATGACACACAGCAGCTGCAGACAAATCTATGTCACCCATCATTTACTGATGACACACAGCAGCTGCAGACAAATCTATGTCACCCATCATTTACTGATGACACACAGCAGCTGTAGGCAAATCTATGTCACTCATCATTTACTGATGACACACAGCAGCTGCAGACATATCTATGCTGCCCATCATTTACTGAGGCTACCACAGCCATTAACTCAAGACTAGGACACGTGTGAGTTTTCTGTCAGACAACAAATTGACCACTCACCGTCTGGTCACCTGAGCTGCCACAGCACACATGCCTGCTACAGGTGGGGAGTAGAAGATCTTTCCACCAAAACCTCCACCCAGCCGCTGAGTTTCCACTGTGATGCTGTAACATTACATGATAAATCATAAATGAACAACAAGCAACATTCTTGTAAGTAATAAATACCTCATTTGTATGAATGCTTAATTTGTGTAGCTATGTAACTAAGATGAGAGGTTCGCAGAAATGCATCAAAATTGTCTGGTGTTATAAAAACAGATCCCTACACTCACAACAAATATACTGCGTGCCTCATTCTATTATATGCACATTGGGTTCTTACAGTGTTATGAAGTTTGTGCACTTACTGAGATTCTCCTTATGTGACAAGGAAGAGGTGATCGAGCTCCTGTGGGGCCAGTTGGAAAAAGAGGTGGAACAGACTGAGCACCTGTATGTGGAGAGAATGATATGGTGGAGGATCAGCAAGAGCTCTGAACGAATCTCAAAACTGAGAGGGAAAACCAGGAGAATTTTCAATCAGATGACAGTTGGAACCATTAGCAGTATGACTCTTTGCTGGCTGCTGTACGAGGGAATGGAGGGCATGGGGGAATGTCCTGAATACATTGATGTCATTTCTTAGCTCCACTCAACTCAACTCTCCTAATGTGATCATGGAAGGAGACTGGAAGACTTACAGAGATATCTGTGGACAATGAAAGTGATCCTTGGCAAACCCAGCATTAAGTGCTTGATGCTCACCTAGATTCTGATCCTTGACAAACCCAGCATTAAGTGCTTGATGCTCACCTAGATTCTGATCCTTGACAAACCCAGCATTAAGTGCTTGATGCTCACCTAGATTCTGATCCTTGACAAACCCAGCATTAAGTGCTTGATGCTCACCTAGATTCTGATCCTTGACAAACCCAGCATTAAGTGCTTGATGCTCACCTAGATTCTGATCCTTGACAAACCCAGCATTAAGTGCTTGATGCTCACCTAGATTCTGATCCTTGACAAACCCAGCATGAAGTCCTTGATGCTCACCTACAAAGTCTACAAAGCAGTTGTATTATCCACACTGCTATATGCTTGTGACACCTGGACTGTTTATCAGCGACACGCTAGGAAATTAAACCACTTCCACACAGTCTGCCTTAGGAAGTTACTGAAGATTAAATGGCAAAACAAGATCCCAGACATTGAAGTTCTAGAAAGAGCGTCCATGCCCAGTATCCACACTCTACTAATGAAGAATCAGATTCACTGGGCTGGTCACTTGACTCGCATGCCAGATCACAGGCTCCCTAACGAATTTTTTACGGCGAGTTGCATTGTGGTAAATGCTCCCAAGGTGGCCAGAGGAAACGCTTTAAAGACATTCTGAAAATCTCACTGAATGCTTTTGTAATTCATCATGACACCTGGGAGACTGCAGCCAGAGACCGAAATTCGTAGCGTGCATCATTACACAAGGGTGCAGTCACTTGTGAGGCAACCAGGACTGCAAGAGCTGTGAAGAAAAGACAGAAAAGAAAAACCACTGCAGAAAATCCTCCTCCAGAAACGTCAAGCATTCTTTTTCCACAGTGTCAAAGAACATTTTGAGCCAAAATAGGCCTTATCAGCCATCTTAGAACTCACGGTTCCATACTTTCAACCCCACTGGATGAAATGAATGGTCATCATCATTCTTGATGGACAAACAAAAGATTCTGATCCTTGACAAACCCAGCATTAAAAGCTTGATGCTCACCTAGATTCTGGCAGTCCCAGCACCTGAGAGACTGTCTCACTACAAGCATCCAGCCACTGAGATGTGGCTATGACATCCATGCCCCCAGTGTCCGTGGGCACGCAGAGAGCAGCCTGGTTCTCCAGGTGGAAGTTGTACTGGTCAGTGGAGTGGACAGCACCTTTCACACGGTGTGGAGCTGCCAGCATGGCCACTATAACATAAGGGATTATAACAATATATATATATATATAATCACACTACTGGGCACTTGAAAATAGTAACATGACAATTAACTGGCAGTAAATTGTTCACCATGTAATATGGCCAAAATCTTTCACAGATAATATCAGGAGGCATATTGTGTAGCTTGTACAGATAGACATTCCAATGTGTTTGAAGAATGTTAAAAAGTTTGTTGCATATCCTTTACTGGATTTCACAGTCACCCCAACCTTTATTTTTGGCTGTTTGTGATCTCTTGGCAAGTGTTTAAGTTCAGTACTTTGCCAGCACCCATACCATTTTATAAAAAACCCAAAGCAAGGTGGTCTGCTGCCAAATCACCCACAGCTGTGTTTCAAACATGTTATGAAGAATGAGCAACCTGATATTGTTATGTTTCAAACCAACATTTGCCACAGCTACCCAAGTGTTCTCCCTTGCGTTACTGGGACTCCAAAGAAGATTCAAAGAATAGTAACACTGCAGATCTCCTGTGCATCTTGTACAAGGCAACTATTGAGGGTTAGTCTGAGGCTGGTTATTTCACACGACAGAAGACAATCAGCCAACATCCAACTCATAACAAACTGGTCTACAAAGGGTTTGGCATGTGTGGTTGTGGGCCTACTCTACTCCAATTTTGTCTCAAAGAACTCACATACAAATCTCAAAGACAAAAGAAGCAGCAGCAGCAGCAGCAACAGCAGGAGGAGGAGGAAGAAGAAGAACTCAAGTGTTTTAATGCTTGTGGTGTATATTTATGTGCCTGTCATATAACGATCCTCACTTTATAAATCAGAAACAACTACAAAATATGTACCTGAATTTGGTTCTAGTTAGGAAGAAATATGGCTACCTCAATCTTCCAAAACTGTGGCATATTACGTATATGTTCATAGCATTTCATAACCCTAAGCCAACAAATAATCATTGTTTTCCTATTTTAATAATAATGAGAGCCACAGTAGCACAGTGCTAACATGCTTGCCACTTGACTTGATAGTCATGTTTGTGTATCTCCATACAGACTGGTTGACCCTGCCATGACATTTAATCTTCATGTTGCATTTCCTTACACTAGGATAAGATTTGTATCCTCTCAATTGTGCTCCTCTGCCCGAAGCTGTTGGCACAATGTGGGGTGTCAGATTTGGTGAGTGCTGCCCAACATTCAGCGCTAACAGAAAGCAGGTAGTACCATCTACTGTCATATCTGACTAAGACCTGACACCCTTCAGGCCACTAACAGAGAAACAGTTCATCAGTAATCTCTCACCACACAACAAAACATATTTCAATGAAAAACTTGCTGTTTTTTTTTTTTATTACTTACTGTTTTGGTTGTAAGCAGTCTGAAACAAGTCAATGGATTTAAGTGTAGACAATTAGCAGACACGTCAGGAATTATATGGAAGCTGTGAGATGTGGTTTCATAGAAGAATTATGCGAACATCCTCAAAGATGTCTTGAAAGAAGACAACTCTCAAAGACAACTGGTTAATCACATCAGAAGAAGACGTTCACATTCTTAGTGTATAGTCATGAGAAGAGGACAGCTGGAGTATGTCATCACAACAGGAAGGTTGGAAGGCAAGAGAGGCAGTGAGAGAAAGAGGATTCTGGACAGTTTGACATTATTTTATGATGGAACGCTGGTATCAGAAATGATTGGCAGCACACAAGCCAGAAGGCTCTAGACAGACATGATCACCAACGCCCCATGGAAAGGACATAAGAAGAATCACTTTGGTTGTGAATGGCTGAAACTCACTTATGGACTGAAACTTGTAAAACTGAAAAAAAAACATAATTCCCATAAAAGTTGTGTTCTTTTGTAGTCTACACTTTGGTTAGCCAGGCAAGTAATTCAGCCTGATGATTTTAGAGACTGAAATTGTTTCAGTTATGTCTCAATACATTTCTAAATATGGTCATTTGAGGAACTTGTCACATTTATTAGACTTCCTATGTGATGTCTTCTGTCTGGAGAAGCTATTGTGAAGTTGTTTCACATGCAAGAGTCATAATTTCAGCAAATTAAAGTCTTATTTTTACAACTTCACAAATCTCATATCATCATCATTATCAAGTGCCTTGCCAACTGGCATGGATGATCAAGCTTCTCCACATCCAGTGATCTCCAAAAGCATGCCTTATTCATTGAGCAGCATGATTTACAAAGGATAAATGCAATAGTGGTTTCCTCTGGCCTTCCATCAATTTGTGAATGGTTTAACTTCAATAGCCTTGGTCTAAATAGACAGACTCTAAAAGGCAGCAGGGAAAAGAGGCTATGTATGGTGCTTCTTATCCACCACGGGCCACTGTCACCCAATTTTGAGGTAATTTATATACATAGCTAACTAGTTCACCTTATCTCAATAACCACCATCTTTTTGGTCCACAGCCGCTTAGTTGACATATCCATGGCTAAATTCTATATCTAGAGGCCGCTCCATCCAGTGAAGATGTCTAGCTAGCAGTTAGACAGGCACATACCTAGGAATCTCGCATCAAGTGACAAAATAAACACCCACCTGTTGCATCCCCTTTTGTGATGGGTCCAATCTTCTCAAAGAAAGAACGTTTCCTCATGGCCTCCTCAACACTAGTGATAGCTGGCTGAATGTCAGTGTATGTAACCTTGACTCCAAACCTTGAACTTTGGGCTGTGACCTCGTCCTCTGTAAATAAAAGAGCTGTACTCAATGCTCAGATGTATTGTCATAAGCTACTCAGTGGAGCAACCATGGTGGCACAGTGGTTAACTTGCTTGCCTACAGGCAGATGGTCATGGGTTCGATTTTCTTTTAGACAAAGAGTTGTTTAATTGACCTGGACTTCCATGTTGAACTAGCCTAAAATGGGTACCTGGAAATGCCTTGGAAACTAAAGTCAGCAGACATGATATTGACCACATCATGCCTGGAGTGCCGATTGGTCTATAAATAATATGGGGCTAGCACTATTTACCCAATATGCCTCAGGGCATGACGAGCGGTGTTACAGTACTTGCTACTTACTTAGTGAGGTAGCTGTAGTGGATGTTTACATGATTTACACATATACAACTTCAGTGAAGTTTGTGGTCTCTTGTCAAGCCCCAGATGGATGATGTACCTTGTCCTAATCCACACTTGCAATTGAGCATAGGGGCAACGAGAGCCTAAGCTGGCATTTCAAGGCCAGATGCCGTGGTTTTGTTGTATTCATGTTTGTTTAGTATATCCTTGAGTTTCTGTCCATCATTTTCATGGTCTTCCTCTGGCTCCATATCCAGATCCTTTTTTTTAAATCTTTTTTGTTATATGCATGAACCATTTTGCTGTCACTAATGAACGAACAAATGAATGAACAAGCTTTATTTTAAAAGGGTCACAAATTTGGCACATTCGGCCTGCCATGAGATGGATACGAGAAATAGGGCAAATGTGTTGAACATAGAAATTATATAGATGCCACTAAGAGACACAGTGGAAAAATACAAGCTAACACCGGCAGCATGAGTGGGCGGAGTTAATGGGGTCACATGACTGAGCCCAGACTGAGAACGGAAAACCGTGTTGTTAGCCAGACGGTGCCTAGACGTCGACAGAGGATTTTCGATCAAGAGCAACTGAGAACAATTGCGAAGAATCAGCAACGATAAGATCATCTGATTCGCACTTTAAGTTGAAATATTCTTTCCTTTGTGGAAGCTGGCGATCATGAAGCAACACACTGAAGCTGACGCCTGATGATGGGCTGCAAACGCCAGCAAGTGATAGCGGGACAGTTGACACTGTTTTGATAACACCTTCGACCAGAATGGCGGACAGAGACACGCTGTGACAAGGACTTGTTGGTTACAGGTTATGTGCGTGAGTAGAAGTAGAATTGTTAAATAAGTTAGCAAGTGAGTTAAACACCAGTAAGATCTACAATATGCCTCAACCAGAGTCCTTCCTGATGATTAGATTAACCATGCATTATGTTTGTAAACAGTGGGTGCGCTAGTCATATGCAGAATGCGAGAACGGCAGGAAGCCGGCGGTGTATGACAGCCACGTGTGATTACTGTTCTGCAATAAAATTGAATGCGTTGACTAAGGATGCAGGGGACTTTGTGGGTTGTGTGCATAGTGGATCTGTAAATTATCAAGTGTTTGTACGAGCCAATACAAAGATTAAACCCTGGACAAATTCCAAGATTTCTGACACTTGACATCATGTCTACACTTTGTGGTTGAATCATGATTCTGACACTAAGCACGATTTCTACACTTGGCACATGGGGGATCGTCCGGGATTTCGTCCGGATAATTTCTGTGTTCGACACATTTGCCCATGGCTCATGGCAAGGCCCTTCCAACCACTGATATTTCTCACATCATTTATCTATTGTGCATTATTGTGCATGTTACATTCAAAAGAAAAACATTGTAAAATAAAAGCTGTGAACATAAACAATGCATGTTACAATTTTATGAGACAAGCAGCGGACAGACACACACACACATATCACACACCCACACATACATAAACACAAACACACATACCTACATACACACATGCATACATACATAATCATTTACACAACCACTCACAGTCATAAATCTACACAATAATACCAACCACACACTCCCTCACACACACATGAAGAAAATCCAAGTGGTTTAAAGTTACTTGTTATAGAAAAGTTCTTAAAATATTGTGGGCCAAGAAGAAGAATAGATACTGACAATCTACCAGATCTGGACACTGTAGAACACAGCCTCATAAACAATATCAAGTCTCGCAAACTGAAAAACCTTGGCCATATTAAATACTATAGTGGTTTGGACAGAACAGCGATGGGAGGAGGTGTGGTTCCTGGGAGAAGTGGCAGGGGTCCCCCAGCACAAAGATGGACACAGGACAATAAAGACATCTCAGGTATAAGGGTGCATGAGGTAAGAGAAGAGCATGCATACTCCATCGTTATTACCAAATCAGATCTTAAGAGATACCTTCATTGAAGTTACATAAAAGATGCTAGACCAGTGTTTCCCAACCTTTTTTGTACCTTGCCCCACTTAAGCCTTTCTAAAATTCATATTGCCCCCCTCCCCCACCCCATCTCCCCCCCCCCCCCCCCCTCAACATATACATTATTTTTAATATTCAAAAATTGAAATGTTCACTAAAGAAACTTGAATGATAGGTTTTAGGAAGAAATCACTAGGTAATTATTGAGCAAACACAGTAAGTAAATTTTCAAAACATATAATGGAGAACTGAAATTAAAGTACAAAATAATTTTAATGAAAGATTTTTCTATATTATTTTAATTATTAGTAATTATTTATTATTTAAATTTAGTGAGATCCTTGCGCTTGATGCTTGCTGCAAAGAGATCTTATGTCAGGTTCCAATTTAGTTAACTTCAGTCTCAAGTCTCCCCGTTTTGTTATATTCAGCCGATTTCTTCCATTTCAAATTGCCCCCCTTAACAGTCAAATTGCCCCCCTGTGGGGCGTGGGCCCCACGTTGGGAAACACTGTGCTAGACGCATGACGCTGGACGGCAAAAGTGGAAGATGATGATGATGATGATGACACAAAACATACAAAATAGAATGAAAGAATAAACATGATACAATACAGCCTCCCTAGCAACAGTTAACAACAAACAGTTCATACCTGCCAACAAGATGCCAATGGGCTGTCCAGCATACAACACTTGCTCTGAGCACAGAAGCTAGACAGCAACCAAACACCAACAATGTTTAAGTGTGTTTTATAACATGTGATGAAGTTTAGTTAAGTATGTTTGTGAGGGTTTATAACGTGGAATGAAGTTTAGTTAAGTATGTTTGTGAGGGTAAACAACATGGGATGAAGTTTTGTTAAATGTGTTTGTGAGAGTTTATAACATAGGATGAAGTTTAGTTAAGTATGTTTGTGAGAGTTTATAAGAAGGGGTGAAGTTAGTTAAGTATGTTTGTGCGAGTTTATAACATGGCGTGAAGTTTAGTTAAGTATGTTTTGATAGTTTATAACATGGGATGAAGTTTAGTTAAGTATGTTTGAGAAAATTTGTATCATGGGATGAATTTTAGTTAAAATATTTGTGAGAGTTTATAACACAGGATGAAGTTTAGTTAAGATGTTTTTGAGGGTATACAACATGGGATAAAGTTTAATTAAGTATCCCTATATCTATATCTGTGAGTCTATGTGTTGAGTTGAGTTGAGTTAAGAACCGACATCACTCCACTCAGGACATTTCCATACCTGCTCCGTCCCCTCATTCAACAGCCAGTGAAGAGTCACACTACTAATCGTTCCCACCGCTATCTGATTAAAAGTTCTCCTGGTCTTCCCTCTCAGTTTTGAGATTCTTCCAGAACCTCTGCTGATCCCCCACAATCTCATTCTTTCCACATATGGGTTCTCAATCTGTTCCTCCGCCTTCTCCACCTGGTCCCACAAGCCTTGTCCATAGGTAATCTGCCACAAAGAAGTGCATTCCCTGCTAGCCTATCAGCCTGTTCATTCCCCCACACCCCCGCATGGCCAGGGCAAAATATCCATACAATTCTCACAATCTGTGACCTCTGAAGCGACAAGAGCCATTCCACCCAAAACATTCCTCTCTCAACTTTATTAAGCATACTCTTTGAATCCGTAATGAATACAACTTGTGTTGCAGTAGTCTCCTCTAGCCAACGGAATGCTGCTGTTATTGCCTCCACCTCCATTCTCATACTGGAGGTCGTAGTCTCATATGCCAGACTCTCCTTTTTCAAGACTCATCCATTAGCCTTTGCAATAAAGCCCCAACCACTACGTCTGTTTCTCACCACTGACCCATCAGTGTAGATGACTATGTCACCTTGATGTGTGTTACTCTGGATCAGCTGTTGCACTTTAAACTCAGTGCGGCCCGCTGCCCATTCTCTGCACTCACGACCCAGTGTTATTATTACATTGTGCCAGTCCATCATGTCTTCCGAAACTTCAACCCACTCTGTTTCACAGTTTATGGTCTCTAGATCACACACCTGACGTATAGATAGTTCTGCCTGTGCCATCCAGGACCTGCCTCATCTTAGTCTATGACCCTTGACCATATCAATGGCTGCATGCAGCGGGTGATCCCTATCTGCAGCAACTCTCAGGTATCATTTGGCCTGAAGGACCCTATGCCTATCCGTCATTGTTGGTAGCGCCAGGATATGCCTCATGCATATAATTGGTGTCCTTTGTGCACCCCAGGATTAACCGCATGGCAGCATTCTGTATGTGCTCCAACCTTTCAAGCTGGCTCTTTGATACTGTCAGCAGCCCCAAACCATACTCAATGACAGAAATTATTAACTGCTGAAAGAGCCTGTACAGCATCCTCTGATCTACCCCGGTTGCTGCCATAGCCCTCAATGCATTAAGTCCCCTACTAGCCTTCACCACCAAAGCCTCCACATGATCCTTAAAAGACAAACACCTGTCAAAGGTGATACCCAAGTATGTGAGTCTATATGATGGAATGAAGTTTAGTGAAGTATCTTGTGTAGGTTTAAACGATGGGATCATGTTTAACTAAGTATGTTTGTGCAACTTTATGACATGGGAGGAAGTGTAGTTAAGGAATCACAAACAGTCAGTGAGTATTCTATATGCTTGTGTACAACCGCATGCTGTTGTCGCATGTGCTCCTGTAGGAACTATGTACAATTCTACTACAGAAGAATGATGAGGAAGCCACAGAAGCTCAGCGGTCTTCATGCCTGTCTGCCAGCCCCGTGGCCATGAGTTCAAATTCCCATAAAAGCAGGAACATTTCTTAAGTTACCTAGGACCCCCAGGTTAACACAGTGTAAAATAGGTACCAGGATGTGTTGTGGGAGGTAAAGGTGCCAGGTGTGCTACTGACCACATCACCAAGTGAGAGCTGGCACTATATGTTCAATATGTCTTAAGGTGTGGACAAGTGTTCTTTACATTTGTTTTTCATAGCAGCATAATGGTGACTGTGATGATGATAATGATGATGATAGTGATAGTGGTGGTGATGATGATAGTGATGGTGTTATTGGTGGTGATAATGATAATAATAGTGATAGTGGTGGTGGTGGTGGTGATGATAGTGGTGTGGTGGTGATATTGGTAATATTGATGGCGGTGGTGGTATTGATAATAGTGATGGCAGTGGTAGTGATGATGATAACAATGATGGTTTTGGTGGTGATAATGATAGTGATAGAGGTGGTGATAATGATGATGACGATAATGATGGTTTAGGTGGTGATGATGATAGTGATGTGTTTGTTGATGGTGATAATGATGCTGATAGTGATGTTGTTGATGATAATGATGATGATAGTGATGTTGCCGGTGATAATGATGATGATAGAGATGATACCGGTAAGATGCAATCAACAACCAGCACACACCCAAACAAAGACAAGTTGACAGAAGGAGCAACACTCTATACCTCCTGCTTATCATGTTCTGCATAGTATCCATGTGGTCTCCAGTCGTTCACACCTGGGATGTCGGATGCCTGGATGAACCGGACCACACCCGGAACTTTCTGGAAGCATGGTCAGGGACAGTCATTGCTTATGCAAAATATCTTTTAGTAAAATCACATTCTCAACATGCACTCAGAAATCACATTTTAAACATGCATTCGTAAATCACATTTTAAACATGCATGCATAAATCTCATTTTAACCATACATTCATAAATCTTATTTCAAACATGCATTCATAAATCACATGTTAAAAATGCATTCATAAATCTCATTTTAAACATGCATTCATAAATCTCATTTCAAACATGCATTCATAAATCACATGTTAAAAATGCATTCATAAATCTCATTTTAAACATGCATTCATAAATCACAAATTTAAAAATGCATTCATAAAGCTCATTTTAAACATACTTTTATAAATCACATTTTAAAAATGCATTCATAAATCAAAACAATGTTTTCACATAGTGAATTTGAATAACAAAGACACAAACAATAGATTGCATGATTTATTGCCTGGCATATTTCACTGCATCTCGTCAGGTACATACTGCAGAAATCACAAAACATAAAGTATTTCATAAACCTAATTTTAAATTTGTAATCGGAATCACATTTTAAACATGCATTCTAAACCACATTGTAATATTTTAAAAACAATTTAGGAAACAAAGATCGTTGTGATGGGTCATTCACTATCTGTGGCAGGATTGTTTTCCCAACATGTGGCCGACTCAGTCTTATTAAATGGGGACCTGAGGTAGCTGGTTCAACCCATACACCGGTCAGTTTGACTAAAATGTTGACTTCTCTTCCTTGATTTGAGTCATAAATTGCAAGTACGTCAGATGACGAGGGACACTGGTAATAGGGAAAGCTAATCCACGCGCAAATATCAGTCCAGTGCACACATGGTCTCTAAAATTTAGCCCAGGATTTATGCTATTTTTGATGCACTATGTAACAAACTATTGTCTGACAAGACAGCAAGATGCCAGTAGTAGTAGCAGTAATATAAGATATGTCTCTATGAAAGAATTGTTTGTCATTACTTACCAAGGCAATGGAAGCATCAATGCTCTGGATCTTGGCATTTCCCTGAGTGCTGAGTACCAGAGCTGCATGAAGTTGGCCTTGTCTGGGAGCCAGGTCAGCCACAAACTTTATCTCTCCAGTCGCCTGCAAGCATCACAAAGTGACTTCAGTGAACTTACTAAACAGCTGTCTGCAACGGATGACATGGACAAAGCTAAAGAAGAACCTGAAACAGAGGAATGAATAGCAACTATTGCATCTATTTGCCCCTCTGAGATAAAATATATCTCCTTCCCTCCACTAACCTACAGGAGACCTTCGGTAAGGTGGATTACCCATTTAGGCCAGGGTAGCATGAAGCCAAGAGAGCAGGTGGTGGACTGAGCTTCAAAGCAAACGACAGATAGTTGTTGGTTATGGTCTCAAGTTCACGACAGTAGGTAGAGGATTTCTTTACAGAGGCAAAGGCCTCGGTCACCGACGAGTAAGGTCAATGCCAAAAGGGAAAGCAATAGTAGACTACCTTCTTTACAGATGTCTAGGAAATCATGATTCGTCAATTCATGAATATCAGATAAATGGCTGCTACATTGGAGCAGCTTCACCCAGTAGGGAAAGTTATGTGTACTAGATAATTTTTATTTTTTGAGGAGAAAAACACTTGAAAACTTAATGACAACTGGCAATACTGATGGGGCAAAAGCAAAGGGGAGGCAATGAGATAAATATCTGGATGTTTTGGTCACATGGCATAATCAGGACCAGACCACTGACCAATCAAAGACTGGTGAGCATGTGAGATGACAAACAATGACCGCCCACATGGCATGGCACATGATGATGATGATAATACCACTCTTGCAATTCAAAAGTGTAATGATGATGATGGAAGTTTAAATTTGCAGACAGAAATTTGATTTTCTTACCAAGTTAAAGGCTGTCAGTTTCATGAGAGGCTTCGTGGCTGGGTATACATCGGAATTATCTGTGCCATAGTCCTGTGTTCCTGTCATGAGAGGCCTGCACAGATCATGACCCCCACTCAAGTAGCGACTGCTACAACTTTTGCCACATACTCCCAGGACAAACTGAAGTACAATGATAGTAAGCAAAACAATCAATAATGATATGGATATGCAAATAACAAGGGCAGCAACTGTGGGAACAATGAGGATGGACAAAGAATACATAACACACTGAGAGAGTTAAAGTTAGTTGCATATCCTTTACAGAACGTAGCAGTCAACCCTAGCATTTTTTGGCTGTTCATGATTCCTGGGCAAGTTTACATTCAGTAGTTTGCCATTGCTTTCTGAACGACCGGCACCCATACCATTTTATTAAGAACCAACAAAAGGCATCTACTGCCAAATCACCCACAGCTGTGTTTTGAACACGGTATGTGGGATTCTGAACTGCGTCCATAACCCCTTCACCACCGAGCTGGCAGAGAGACAGAGCCCCTTTCAAACACCTCGCGTAGTCTTGACTGCCATCACTTCAAGAGTAAATCAATCAACAACAGCAGTTGATCAATCAATCAATTATAGCTGATTAATCAACACATAACAACTACTATTGATACAACTACTATATTAGTATTTTTCATCATCATCAAGTGCCATGACAAAAGGTGTGGGCGGTCACGGTTCGCTATCTCAACCGGTCACCAGAGTCTCAAATCAGGTCTGTGTTCTTGTCCTGACCATACCATGCTGCCCAACCATCAACATATTTATCCCTTTGTCTTCCTCTTGTTCTCTTCCCATCAAGCTTGTTAATGGTCACTAAATTTTCAAGTTGTTTCTTCTCATAACATGTCCAAAATATTTTGACTGTCTGCATCTAATTTCTCTAATTATTACTACTACTATTAATATTACTACTGCCCCTTTGACCACTATATTACACTTTTTCATCTTCTTCTTCATCATCACCTACTGTTTCTCCTTTATTTTTTTTCAACTCCTTCTCATCCTTCTCCCTCTCCCTCTCTTATCACTCTACCTTTGTTGCTGCTACAACTGGTGCTGCTGCTGCTTCTTCTTCTCCTACTTCATATTCTATTTTATTAAATTCTGCTTCTTCACATTTCTTTTATTCTTCTTAAAAACTGCTTGCTTGGTAAAAGATGGGTTAAAACTGTTTTCATGGCACAGAGTCCAAAGTATCCTTTGTAGTAAAGAATAGGTTATAATTGTGCTTCATGGTACAAATTGAGTCCAAAATACCCTCCCTGGTAAAGAATGGGTTCAAAATGTGCTTTTTTGAAAGAATGGGTACAAATATGCTTCTTGGTGAAGAGCAGGTTCAAAATGTGATTCTTTGTAAAGAATGGGTTCAAATGTGCTTCTTGGTAAAGAATGGGTTCAGAATGTGCTTCTTCGTAAAGAATGGGTTCAGAATGTGATTCTTGGTCAAGAATAGGTAAAAACTATTCTTGCTTGGCACAGAATGAGATAAAACTATTCTTGCTAGGTATAGAATGAGATAAAACTATTCTTGCTTTGTATAGAATGAGATAAAACTATTCCTGATTGGTACGGAATGAGATAAAACTGTTCCTGATTGGTACGGAATGAGATAAAACTGTTCTTGCTTGCTATGGAATGAGATAAAACTATTCTTGCTTGTTATAGAATGAGATAAAATTATTCTTGCTTGGCATAGAATGATATAAAATTATTCTTGCTTGGTACAGAATGAGATAAAAACTGCACAAGAACCTTATGGACAGACTGTACATCAGCAAGCCATGAAATTACTAGGTCTACAAACATAAGTTCCCTTTGCTTCTGGATGTTCTTCTACTACATGCTTCAGAACTCATGGATTCACCTTATAGAAATGTCCAATGGCCAATGACTTGCGGTACTCTGGACTTGCTAAGACCAGGTCATCATCTGGAACAATCTCTTCTGAGAGAAGACGCAAGGCACCTGTATTTTGAGAACATTTTATCTGTTATCTGATAATTTATTATGATTGTCTGGATAAGATAATTATGGAGGGAAAGCATACCAGGGAAGTGCATAAGAAGATGACTCTGGTAGTAGTAGTAGTAGTAGTAGTAGTAGTAGTAGTAGTAGTAGTAGTAGTAGTAGTAGTAGTAGTAGTAGTAGTAGTAGTAGTAGTAGTAGTAGTAGTTGTAGCAGCAGCAGCAGCAGCAGCAGTAGTAGAAATAGTCATAGCAGCAGCAGCAGCAGCAGCAGAAGCAGCAGAATCAATAATGGTAGTTGTAGTAATAGTAGTTGTAGTAATAGTAGTTGTAGTAATAGTAGTTGTAGTAGTAGTAGTAGTAGTAGTAGTAGTAGTAGTAGTAGTAGTAGTAGTAGTAGTAGTTAGTAAGTAGTTTGACTCATGTTCCGAAGGTTGTTGGTTCGATTCCGGGCCGCGCCTTTCGGTTTTTTCAGTAGTAGTAGTAGTAGTAGTAGTAGTAGAAATAGTCATAGTAGTAGCAGTAGTAATATAGTAGTATTAGCGAGTGAGTGAATAAGTGAGTGAGTGAGTGAGTGAGTGAGTGAGTGAGTGAGTGAGTGAGTGAGTGAGTGAGTGAGTGAGTGAGTGAGTGAGCGAGCGAGCAAGTAAGTGATTGAATCAATGACTGAATGAATCACAAAAAGCACTCTCACCCTGAAGCACAGACGAGTCTCCCAGTCTCTTGTCCATGAGAAAGTTTTCAGTCTGTGTTGCATGTACCTGGTAATCAATAATAGTTGTCAACAACGTGCATGCACCAGAGAACAGCACAATACACAAGGTCACAGAAATATGGGTGAGGTGACTCGGTCTCTGGCACTCTGGCATATTTTGCTGCATCTTGTCAGGTGCATACAAGAAAGCTATATTTCAAATGAAGTGAATAAATGAGATATAATAGTAATTTTTTTTTTTTTTAAGTAGCTAGTAGCATAGTAGCTAGATGCTTGTCTGCTGGCCCAGTGGTCAGAGGTTCAAATTCACCTTGGGGCAGATTCAGATCTGTAAATAAAATTGACCTGTCCTGTCAGGTCAATCCAGTCTAAAATCAATCAATCATGTGCCATGCCAGAAAGCGTGGGCGGTCATGACTCGCCATTTCACTCGATCACCAGAGTCGTGGAACAGCTCAGTGTTCCTGTCTCGTCCATGCCATGTGGCCAAGCCATCCAGGTATTTTCCTCTCAGTCTTCCTCTTGGTCTGTTCCCTTTGATCTTGCCAGTTGTCACTAAGTTCTCCAATCCATTTCTTCTCATAACATGTCCAAAAAATTTTGACTGTCTATGCCTAATTTCTCTAATCAATTTACGATTGTCATTTGTCTCCTGTAGTACTTGGTCATTGGTTTTTCTGTCTGTCCATGGTATTCTTTGCCTTTTCCTCAGAAACCACATTTCTGCAGCCATTAGATGTTTTTCAGCTTGACTGCTCATTGTCCAAATTTCACATCCATACAAAAGAACAGGCTCTATGTATCCCCTCAACATTCTTTTTCTTGTTCCAATTGACATCTTTTTATTGGTCAGAATGTTTTTCATCTTGCTGAAGGCTACATTCGCCATGGCGATTCTTGTTCTAATCTCTTCAAGGCATCTCCCATTAGATGTTATGACTGTTCCAAGATAATCGTACCGATTCACTTGTTGAAGAATAGTCCCATTTACTTGTATATTACATTGTGGTATTTCATTCTTCCTAGTGACTACCATAACCTGTGTCTTTTTACAATTTAATTCTAACCCCAGTTGCTCACTGTGTACAGTCTAAAATGGGTAAAATTAAATGTCTTGCGAAATAAAGGCAACCTGCATGAAAGTGATTACAATCCCTCGTGTGCTGATTGGTCTATAAAAATATGAGTTTAGCATAATATGGGTAGCGGGGTAGGGGTATCCCCTATCAAAGGAGAAGTAAGGCGCCTCCTTCCCTCCGCTAGCCTACGGGACAACCTTGGGCAAGGTGGAGTACCCGTTTAGCCCCCCGATCAGGGTTACGTGAAGCCATGTGTGCAGGTTGTGGATGAAGATGGAGAGCAGCCAACAGATAGTTGAAGGTTATGGTCTCCACCTTCACGACGGTAGGCAGAGGATCTCTTTTTTGAGGAGACAATGGCTACGGTCACTGACCAGTATGGTCACTGCTAGGAAGGACAGCAATGGCAAACTACCTTCTTTACAGATGCCAAGAAAATCATGTTGTGTGGACTCATCGATAATCAGAGAAACGGTGTAAATGGGTGCTCCATAGAAGCAGCCTCGCCCGGTAGGGATAGTCATGCTCACCAGATTACTCCAGACCGTCAACAGGCTACTAGGTGCAAAAGATTAATATCATTGAAAGTAGGAACTTGGAATGTTAGAACAATTAATGCAGATAGAAAATTAGAAAACATCAAAAAAGAAATGGAGAGAGAGAAGATTAACATATTAGGAATATCGGAAACGAGATGGAAAGGAGTAGGGATAAGGACAGGAGAGGATTGTAAGATTATTTACTCTGGGGGAGAAGAACAGCAATGAGGTGTAGCCATTATATTAGATAAGCAAACATCAAATTCTGTCAAAGGATATCGGGCTGTGTCAGACAGAGTTCTATTTGTAAAATTAAACGGAAGACCTTTTAAAATAAATGTCATTCAAGTATATGCCCCAACAAGTGAATACAGTGAAGAAAGTATAGAGGAATTTTATAATGACATGGAGTCTGCTTTGAAGAACTGTAAAAAATCTGAAATAAATATAATGGGTGATTTCAACGCAAAAATAGGAAAGCAAATCGCTGGATGCAGTATAGGCAAACATGGTTTGGGAAAGAGAAATGAAAGAGGATACAGACTTGTAGAATGGGCAAAAGAACAAGAAATGGTTGTAGGAAACACCTGGTTTAAACAGCATCCTAGAAGATTGTGGACATGGAGGAGTCCAGACAGCAGGATTAAAAACCAGATAGATTACATCTTGATTAGCAAAAGGTTTCAAAATGCATTAACAGTCGTAAAAACAGTTCCAAATGCAGACTGTTACAGTGATCACAGATTAATTACAGGCACATTGAGGGTAAAATTAAAGAAAGTCAAGTATACAGCAGGAAACCCTAAATATGACTTGTGCAAATTGAAAACTGACAAAGAAATGCAAGATAATTTTAACATAGAAGTAAAGAACAAATTTGATTTATTGTCTGATCTAGAGATCCTATTTCAAGATGTAGATGATCAAAGGGAAATGCTGAATAATTCAATCAGTTGTGCAGCAGAAAAAACTATTCCAAAAGTAAAGAAAGTGGGCCGTAAGACATGGATGACTGAAGAAATTTTACAACTGATGGAAACAAGACAGAACAAAAATAATCCTGCCAAATATGAAGAAATTCACAGAAAAGTCAGAACCTTATGTAAGGAGGCAAAAGAAACATGGCTTGAGAAAAATTGCAGAGAAATTAAAAAACAACACAACAGTAAAAATGTGAAACTAATGCATAAAAGAATTCAGGAGCTTACTAATCAAAGAACACGTACATCAGCAGGCTGCCTAAAGACAAAAGATGGAAGAGTCATAATAGAAAAAGATCAGATCTTACATGTATGGTCAGATTACGTGAAAAACTTTTATGACGATAACAGAGACAAACAGTATGATGTTCAAAATAATAATGAAGGACCAGAAATTTTGAAGGTGGAGGTTCAGAATGCTCTTTTTTTTAAAGTTTTGCGTATCCTTTTACAGGACTTAGCTGTCAACAGCAGCATCTTTCAGCTGTCTGTTGATCTCTTGGCAAGATTACGCTCAGTAGTTTGCCATTGCTTTCTGAGCGGCCGGCTCAGTATCCGCAAGTCACGAGCGGGGGTCGAACCACCTCAGTTCTCGCTCCGCTGCGAGACTCTGCGTGATAAACGGGATTACAGAGAGAAAGTGTTGTAACCCCACAGCCAGAGAGACCGGCCAGAATGCTCTTAACCATATGAAATCTGGCAAGACCCCCGGTTCAGACAGCATCACAACAGAAATGATTAATGCTTTAGAAGAATATGGAATAGATAAGTTACCAGTCTGCTTATTACAATATTGATACTGGAAATATACCTCATGAATTATGTAATTCTGTATTTATTGCAATCCCAAAGAAATCAGGAGCCTTTTAATGTGATCAACATCGAACAATTAGTATAATGAGTCACATCACGAAGATTTTGCTAAGAATTATCATGCAAAGAGTTAGGAGGAAAATACAACCTGAAATAGGAGAAGAACAATGTGGGTTTGTAGAAGGCAAGAGTACAGTAAATTCTGTGTATATACTGAGAACCGTAATCGAATGTTCTATAGAAGTAAACAAAGATCTACACCTTTGCTTTATTGACTACACAAAGGCTTTCGATAAAGTGAGACATGTCAACATGATAAGGATGCTTGAAGATCTACAAATTGATGGAAAAGACCTTAGACTTGTAAAATAACATATATTGGAAACAACAAGCTGCCATAAGAGTTGATAATGAAGTAAGCCAATATCAGCCTATTAAGAGAGGTGTGAGACAGGGATGTGTAATGTCTCCAGATCTGTTTTCCCTGTACAGTGAAAGTATTTTCAGAAATATTGAAGATATGGAAGGAATCAACATTCGGGGGACGATGCTTCAATAACATTAGATATGCAGATGCTACAGTCTTGATTGCAGACAATGAACAGGACCTGCAAAATTTAGTAGATGCGATTGTTACACACAGTGAACAACTAGGGTTAGAATTAAATTGTAAAAAGACAGATTATGGTCGTCACTAGGAAGAACGAAATACCACAATGTAATATACAAGTAAATGGGAATATTCTTCAACAAGTGAATAGGTACAATTATCTCGGAACAGTAATAACATCTGATGGGAGATGCCTTGAAGAGATTAGAACAAGAATCGCCATGGCAAAAGTAGCCTTTAGCAAGATGAAAAACATACTGACCAATAAAAAGATGTCAATTGAAACGAGAAAAAGAGTGTTGAGATGCTACATAGAACCTGAATGGATGTGAAGCTTGGACAATGAGCAGTCAGGCTGAAAAACATCAGATGGCTGTAGAAATATGGTTTCTGAGGAAAATGCAAAGAATACCATGGACAGCCAGAAAGACCAATGAACAAGTCCTTCAAGAAACAAATGAAGGTCGTAAACTGGTTAGAGACAGACGTAGACAGTCACAATTTTGTGGGCATATTATGAGAAGAAATGATTTGGAGAACTTGGTGACAACTGGTAAGATCGAGGGGAACAGACCAAGGGGAAGACCTAGAAGCAAGTACCTGGATGGCTTGGCCTTGTGGCATGGTCGAGACAGAAACACGGAGCTGATCCACGACTCTGGTGATCGAGTGAGATGGCAGAACATGACCGCCCATGCTTACCGGCATGGCACATGATAGATGGATGGATAATATGTTCAATGCACCTTGAGGCATGAAAAAGGGTTATTTTTACATTGTTTTTTTTTTACTTTATAATAATTGTTTTTTTTTATCACTTTCTGCTGTTCTTGACAAAGATTGCTGTAAATGAAACATAGGATATATGTGCCATGTTTTAAAGTACACATCATTACTTTTCTTAGTCATTATACAATGTTTATTGTTATCTCTAATACATTTCCCTGCATTATACAATATTTATTATTTCTAATACATTTCCCCATTCATTCATATGTGCGGTATGTTATTTACGTGGTCTGTGATTTCTGTTTACCTGGCTTGAGGCCCATTAACATATGTGCATATGTGTGTGTGTTTGTTATTTCTCCTTATGATCTGAGGATATGAGAGACTTGGAACCTAACCACTTGACCAGCCACTGCCCTGTTTAAATAACAAAATGGTATGATGTGAACTAACCAACTGAGCACTGATGCCTTGTATAACAATGGTAGGCTTTGTCCTGACCAAGTAGTTGTTACCTGGATCCACTTGAAAGTTGAAGCCAGACGTCACATGAGCATGGCACAGCTGTAGGGGTAAAAATGTGGGCATGATATAGCTGTAGATGTAAATACATGGATATGATACAGCTGTAGGTGTAAATACATGGGTATGATACAGCTGTAGGTGTAAATACATGGGTATGATACAGCTGTAGGTGTAAATACATGGATATGATACAGCTGTAGGTGTAAATACATGGATATGATACAGCTGTAGATGTAAATACATGGGTATGATACAGCTGTAGATGTAAATACATGGATATGATACAGCTGTAGGTGTAAATACATGGGTATGATACAGCTGTAGGTGTAAATACATGGGTATGATACAGCTGTAGGTGTAAATACATGGATATGATACAGCTGTAGGTGTAAATACATGGATATGATACAGCTGTAGGTGTAAATACATGGGTATGATACAGCTGTAGGTGTAAATACATGGGTATGATACAGCTGTAGGTGTAAATACATGGATATGATACAGCTGTAGGTGTAAATACATGGATATGATACAGCTGCAGATGTAAATACATGGGCATGACACAGCTGCAGATGGTCAAGCAAGACCATAGCACAGCCGTAGATAGAAAATGTCAGCATGAACCAGATGGTAAAATATGAGAATGACACACCTACAGATGGTAAAACAATGACACCTCTGCATATGACACAACTTCAGATATAAAACATGAGAATTACACAGCCATGGATGGTAAAACATCAACATGACACAGCTGTAGACGGTAAAACATAAGTATGACACAGCTGTAGATGGTAAAACATCAACATGACACAGCTGTAGATGGTAAAACATCAACATGACACAGCTGTAGATGGTAAAACATTAACATGACACAGCTGTAGATGGTAAAACATTAACATGACACAGCTGTAGATAGTAAAACATTAACATGACACAGCTGTAGATGGTAAAACATCAACATAACACAGCTGTAGATGGTAAAACATCAACATGACACAGCTGTAGATGATAAAACATCAACATGACACAGCCGTAGATAGAAAAAATCAGCATGACACATATACGGATGAAGATATATGACTCATTTATCATCTTAAAGTAGACATGATGCATTTTCTAATATTTAACCCAGCTGCAGATAGAGACATGAACTCACTGATCATAACACATGTTCTGACTAATATTAACATTATTTCTAATACTGCTAATTGTGTTTATCCACACGGTTGCAACTGGTATAGCTGTATCACTTCCTGATGTGATCAAGTTGATGCCTTCTCTATCCGTCATATTTCCATATCCACTAGCAGTAGGATGGTCAAATATAGTCAAGGACACTGGGCATATGGTACCAGATCCATATTTTTAATGACTAATCTTAACCAAGTGGATAATTTTAAGTACCTAGAGGCATTTATAACATCAGATGGAAGATGTACAAAAGAGATTACGAGTAGAATAGGGCAAGCAAAAGCTGCATTTCAGAAAATGAAGAATAGCTTATGCAATAAGTCACTATCATTGAATGTAAGAAAGAGAGTGCTGAAGTGTTACACAGAACTTGTTTTGCTATATGGCTGTGAATCTTGGAACGTAAATGAATAAATTAGGAAGCGCTTGGAAGCGAATGAGATGTGGTTCCTGAGACAAATGTTGCGAATTGCTTGGACTGCCAAGGTAACTAACAATGACTACCTGAAAGAGGCTAATGAAACTAGAACATTATATACAACAATAAGAAAGAGACAAACAGCTTTCTTTGGTCATGTGATGAGAAGAGAGCATTGGAGAACATCATAACAACTGGAAAGATTGAGGGGAAGAGAGGCAGAGACAGACCAAGAGAAATGATGTTGGATGGATTGGGACAGTGACATGGAGGAATATCATCAGCAGAGTTGATCCAGAAAACCAAAGACCAAGATCTGTGGAAAGTCATGAATGCCTAGGCCAGCGGGCATGGCACTTGATGATGAAGATGATGAATCGGCATTCAGTAGATGTGGTCAGTATCTAGCCGGCCGCCTTTACTTCCAAAGTCATTGCCTGCTGCCCATCTTAGGCTGAATCAACTTTGGAGCCCAGGTAAATTTTTACAATTCAAATCTGCCCGATGTGGATCAAACTGACGACCATCAGGCCACTATGCTACGGCCACTCCCGACCAGCATTTGTTGAAACAATGACATGTCCTGAGCAGGATGTTGCAGTCACCCCCGAGCTCCTATTGCCTATTTTTCATTTTCTAGGCAATTTTACACTCAGTAGTTTGCCATTGCTTTCTGAATGAGAAGTCAACGTTCAAGTCCAACTGACCAGCTTGTGGAACTATGTCCCCGTCAGAAGAGAAAGTTGAAGTACATTAAAACATAGCCATGTCGACCTCCCAACCAACAGTAGTTAGTTAGTTGTATATCCTTTATAGGACGTCGTAGTCAACCCGAGCATTTTTGTTTAGCTGTGATTTCTTGGCAAGTTTATGTTCAGTAGTTTGCCATTGCTTTCTGAACAACCGTCACTCACACCATTATATGGAAACCAATGCAAGGCGGTCTGTTTCTAAATTACCGGCAGCTGAGTTTTGAATGTGGTATGCTAGATTACAAATTACATTCATTACCCCTTCATCACAGAGCCAGCACCAACAGTAGACTACACACAAATAACAGCCATATGGATCTGATGTGAGTCTGGAGTGTGTACATTCTTATTTCTTAAATAACTCATACACTGTCCTGTCTTTTAATAATTCTCATTATGATCCATTCCCATTGTCTCACATATCTCTTGCAGGTTACTACCTAAAGAAACATTGTGTGTGCTTACTGTCAGAGTCTAAAGTATTGCCAGCAGAGATGCAGGGACATCGTTACGCCCGCCAGGCGAATAGTCCCTAGCGGGGATGCTGTAACATCGTTACGCCCGCCAGGCGAGTATTAGTTACCTGCCTGCGAGGTTGCCGGCTGACGAGACAGCCAGCGGTCAGGCAAGGACAAAGCAGGACGCATGCAGGCCTCGTGAAGCCACTTCAGGTGGGCAGGCGCGTTGCGAGAAATAGCCAGACAGCTCTGGGACTCAGACTCGACTGGACGTATGATGGGAGAAAGGCTTGTGTAGTTCTGTGGCCCGAAAGTCGAGTGCTTGTACATCTTGTGAGACTGATTGTAAGCTGTGGGTTGCCTGTAAGTGTATTGTTATAACTTATGTATTGTGATGATCATCTCTAGATCGTGATCTGTAAATAAATCCATCGAAACTTCGTGTCGTTGAGTCTCAAGTCAAATCACGTTGTATTTGTACTGTCTCACATGTGTTAGGTTAACGAGCCAGGTTTAAGACCCTGACATGTGTGGACGTGGGCATTCGTCCGGCTTTAAAATGAACGTGGTTTAAGTAATTAACATTTAAAACCTAGATTTGTGAACTTAGAAATTGTTGTCCAACTTTAGAGTACATTTAAATGTGATTGTGAAGGCTCATTTTGATATATATTATTACATTATTTAAACATGGAGACTAAATGTGAACGTACAGTGCATACATATTGTTTGATCTTGTAAACGTGTAAAACATTTGTGATTGTGGAACTTGTCACCGTTTTGACCTTGTCGACATTGTGAAGTTGTCGCCATTGTGACCTTGTCGCCATCTTGTAAACTTGATGTCTATGTCCTTACTGAATGTCATCTTAATGTAAGTGATGTGTCATCAATGTTGTAGAGTGTTGAGATATAGTTAGATTGTCTTTGAAAAGTGAGTTGTGTAAAGCAGAAAGTTTCGGAAAGAAAGTGACTTGTGGTTTTGAAAAAAATTGTTGACGGACAACATTACGACCTACAATTATACTCAACGCCATACAAACCTAATCAAAACTTAGGGACAAGCATACACACCACATCAAACAGACGTTAATTTATTTCCTCCAAAAACAAAGCAGGTTTTCTGTGCCATCTGAAACCCTTGCCCGTAGAGGTCATTTGTGTTTTGAAGTAGCGACCCTACAGTTCCTAGTCCAAATTTCAACCGTTCTTCACCGCATCCAGGACACTTGAGTATATTTTTTCTCTTTCTATATACTTTCGGATGCAAATTTAGGCACATATTGTAAATAGAACACAATTGTAAATTGTTCACTTTACTAACAACTTGTGACAAATTGTGTGTCTGATATTTCATTTGCATTTTCCATCATGTCGTCATTAAATGATTTCATCGATATGGGGTTGAAATTAAAGTTAACAGGTGACGAGTTGACAAAGTGGAGTGAAACTAAATACTCTGAACACCTTCGTGAGAAAGCTAATGAACGCGATGAAAGAGCAGCTGAAAGAGCTGCCAAGCAAGTAGAGGCAGAAACAGCTTTAAAGCAAGCAGAGGCAGCAACCGCAGCAAAACAGACAGAACTAGAACTGTCTGCAAAGACAAAACAAGCGGAGTTAGATATTGAACTGAAGAAAGCTGAGATAGCAGCTCAGAGTAAACGGGAAGAGCTGGAAGTGCAACTAAAAATAAAACAACTTGATACTGAGACTGCCATAAACAAAGAGTCCAAGAAATCTGAGAGACTGGAGAAAGAAAACCAGTACAAGAAATATCAAGGTATCGTAAGAAATTATACCTTGCAGCCTTCACCCAAAATTTTGAGACTTTAATGGACCATTACCAGGTCCCATTGTCTGAATGGAATATAATTTATATGAGAAGTTTATCAGGGGAGCCTCTGAAAGTCATAGAGACTATCCCCAAAGACCTCAGAAAAGATTACCATTATCTAAAATCAAAGATTATGGCACATTTTATGTTAGATGAGGCAGGTTACAGAGAACAATTCAGCAAGTTGAGCCCCAAACTGACTCAAACGTTCTCTGACTACCTCTGCTTAGTCCGAGATATATTTTCCAAATGGACTTCAGCAGCTAAAATTGATAAGAACTATCAAAAGTTAAAAGATCTTATCATCAGAGATAAAGTCATTTCATCTATTCCATCAGCATTTTCGAAGTTTTTGCAAGAGAATGAATGTACGAGTGTAGAGCAGATTGAGAGGCGTGGTTCGGCTTATTACACAGCCAACAAACATTGTTTTGCCAGTGAAGCTACTGAAACCAATTTTGTAGCATCGGCTAACTATGACAAACCCTATAGTAGGCAAAAACCTTATAAGCCTACATCTGAGAAGTACAACCATTGTAAATATTGTAGAATTTCACATCATCAAGGTGAGATGTGCGACAAGAACCCCGCATATCTTACATATTTACAGAACATCGTAAACAGACAAGATAAGGAGCGTAAATCCTTTAGAAATTTGCGTAAATGTTTTCTCTGTAAGGCGTATGGACATTATTGCCATGATTGTAAAGGTAGGCAAATGACCAAGAAAGCCAATGCCGCCTTATTTGATAGTTCATCGTCAGATGAAGAACAATCAGAGAAACACCCTGTGAACTCAGCACAGGCTTTTGATATGTTTAACGCAAATAAATGTACTGTTTGTAATACTTTCTATGAAGATGGTATTTTAACATGCGGCCACTCCATCCCTATTGCCAATGAAGAAGCTAATTTGGTAGTAGATTCAAAAGGCAGAATAAACATCCATCAAGGATATGTGAATGGCAAGCCTGCTACAGTCCTTCGGGACACGGGAAGTTCACTGATTGGACTGAAGAGAACGTTCATAATGCCTACAGACTATACAGGCAGGCACGTAACATGCAGAACATTCTCTGGCAATATTGAAAAGTACCCACTAGCATGGGCATATATTCAAACACCTTTCCTCACTGGGAAAGTAAAATGCGCAGCATTAACAAACCCGGTGTGTGATATTATAATTGGAAATTTACCAGAGGTGAATGATATGCCTCATGACATAACATCTCTTTGCATTAGTGAGATCACAACATCACCATCAAATGTCATCATTGATACTGTTGTACCACCTAATGAATGTATGGCAGCTAACGTAGCACTAGGATCTTATGACATCATTGATAACACTATTTCATCACCATCTGATATCATTGAATGTGTGAACGCAGTAACTAGATCTACTGCTAGAATGCAAGATGAAATTAATCAGACTGAGGCTATAGAAATGCTTAGCCCAGTATTACTACCTCCTAAAACCATGAAGGAGACTTTTGTAACAGCCCAAAAGGCTGATCCTTCATTGTCAAAATATTTTAATCTGATCGGCCAAAAGCCAAAGGTAACCAAAAATGCAAGATGGCATTTTGCTTTGAAAAATTGTATCCTCACTAGGTATTATACCAGAGGTGACACCACAACAGAGCAAACTGTTTTGCCAAGTGAGTATCGTAAGCAAGCCTTACATCTTGCCCATGATATACCTCTTGCAGGACATATGGCATACGCTAAGACCAGATCAAGATTATTATTACAGTTTTATTGGCCCAAATTCTGCAATGACATTAAGCAATATTGCAGGAGTTGTGACATCTGCCAAAAACTTGTAAAGAAAGGAAAAAACCCACAGACAAAGTTACAAATTACTGACTTAGCCAGTCGACCTTTTGAGAAAATATCTGTCGACATAGTGGGCCCTCTTAATCAGATAACAACCAGAGGGAATAAATATATATTAACTGTTATTGATCAATGTAGCCGCTGGCCTGAAGCGATTCCGCTAAAGAACATAACTGCCAATGACATAATGGAAGTTTTCTTCCATATATTTTCATGGATAGGATTTCCAGACACTATCTAATCAGATAGGGGAAGTCAGTTCATCGCCGCATCTACGCAAGCTTTCACCAAAATGTTAGGAGTGAAGCAATGTTTCAATTCCCCGTACCATCCTCACTCGAGCGGAATTATAGAAAAATTTAATGGTGATTTAAAGCATATGCTTGCTAAAGTCACGCAAGAGCACCCCAATAACTGGGACGTCTATTTACCTGCTATTCTCTTTGCTTATCGCGAGGTGCCACATGCTAGTACAGGTTTCTCTCCTTTTGAACTTATCTATGGTGCCAAACCACGTGGCCCATTAAGCATCTATCATCAAATGTTAACTGAATCCACTCCTTTACTCAAACCCATATCATCATACGTATACGTTACATCATTGCGTGAAAGAATCATCAAATCTTGTATAATTGCAAAGGATGCACTAAAATTATCTGGTGCTACATATAGACAATATGCTGACAAAGGTAACAGGACAATAACGTTGACACCTGGACAGGACGTTCTTCTTCTCCTACCTAGTGACAGACACTTATTGACTGATTCTTGGCAAGGACCATTTAAAGTGACGAGACAGATTTCACCTGTAGACTATGAGATCCAAATAAAAGACAAACACAAAATATTCCACGTCAATATGCTAAGACCATATTACAACAGAGACAACGAACAAGACGATACAACAGCATGTACAGTGATAATAGACCATGAAGATGACGAGGCTAGTGATGAAATTCCAACACCTGCATTAGACACAACAAACTGCTTGAAGGAAATTAAGATCAACCCAAAGTTAACTCAAGCAGAAACAGACAGTTGCAAACAACTCATACAACAGTACAACACCATTTTCTCCAACAACCCAGGACAAACAGAATTAGTACAACATCACATCACACTCACGTCAAATACACCTATAAAATGCAGACCATACACCATTCCATTGCATTACAAAGAACACTTACATCAAGAGATCATCAGCTTAGAGAAAAACAACATTATTAGATGATCCCAATCAAATTTCTCATCTCCAATGGTCATAGTACGCAAAAAGGACAACACAATAAGACTCTGTGTCGACTATAGGAAATTAAATAAGATAACTCTTTTAGATTTAGAGCCAATGGCAAACTCGGAAGATCTATTGACAGAACTGACAGACGCTAGGTTCTTTACGAAGGTAGACATGACGAAAGGTTACTGGCAAATAGCAGTAGACGAACAGAGCAGACATCTGACAGCTTTTGCCACACCTTGGGGACTGTACGAATGGTGCAAACTTCCATTTGGGCTTGTCAATGCCCCAGCAACATTTGTACGTATGACACGACTTTTACTAGTAGACATACCGAATATTATCTGTTACATAGACGACATTTGTGTTCACACAAAGACGATGACAGACCACATAAAGACATTAGAACAGACATTTGAACGCATTAGACAGCACAGACTGACGGTAAAGCCTGCAAAAGTAGACATAGCCTATCAGGAAATATCCTTCTTGGGGTACAAAATATCTAATGGCTTTGTCACGACAGACGATAACATTGTGTCCAAGATACTAAGACTCTCACTTCCGACTACGAAAAAGCAAGTCAGAAGTTTGTTGGGACTTATAAATTATTATAGGCAGTTCATACCAGATTTTGCTGAACTGACCGAAGTATTTACTAACTTACTAACAAAAGATCAACCCGAGAAAATTGTAAGCAATGAATGCCTAAAATTTGCATTCCATAAAGTATTATCTTATTTCTCTGAGAATAGTTTAAAGAATCCCATTCTCAAATTGACAAATTTTCTTATTTCTTTCAGATTACGCACAGACGCGAGCTCCGTAGCGATTGGAGCAGTTCTGTTACAGGAACATGATAACATCCTACATCCTGTATATTACTTCTCGAGAAAATTAAAACCTAGAGAACGCTCTTGGTCGACACCGCAGTTGGAAGCCCTTGCTCTGGTTGAGGGTATAACTAAATTTTCCAGGTTCCTTCTGGGACGTCATTTTATTGTGGAGTCTGACAGTAGTCCATTGAGATTTATCAATTCAGGTGTACCTTCCAACCAAATGATAGCTCGCTGGTCTCTTAAACTTCAAGATTACAGCTTTGAAGTTCGACACATCGCGGGCAGAACCAACACGATTGCCGATCTTTTGTCCCGTTGTCCGACCGACCCAGTAAGCACCAATGTCTGAGTGCAGTGTGTAAAATACACTCAGACCAACACAGCCATGCATCAGTGAAGTTTTTTTTTTCACGAAAGCTGTGTATGTCTATATGATGTGATAGGGTTTATTCCCAATATATATAGTTTTCTTATTTTATTATTAATGTAGTGATTGTCGTGAATAATTGTGTAGTGTGTGGTAGAAAGAGAACTTTATTAATTGTATATATTACGAAACAAGAACAGTGCCACATTCACTCTGAACTTACCGCAAGCGAACTATCCAATTTATCCGTGGTATCTGCATTTGGAACATATCCAGTGATATTTTAACTCTGTGTGTGAAAGTGTGACCTGAACATTGACATCTACACCACTTCAGTCAATCGAAATCCAGAAGTTTTTCCAGTGAAACAACCAACACATGAACGATCAGAACTTTGCACATTCCGTTTTACTACATCAGACCGGAACAAGTGTGTTCTACAAATTTCAACATCAGCTGTTTCGTGTGTACTTCCGGATGATTTAGAAATTTAGTTTAAAAGTAGCAGACGACAAATAAAAGCTTAAAAAGTTATAACACTTCTAAACTATTTACGATTCAATAATTTCGAATACACAAATTGTGTATTAAGATTTTTCATTTAGTGTAATCTTAGAATCATATCTTGATTAATTTATTCATACTACCGACATTTTTTCGCTAGTATGGAGAAACATCAAGCTATGATGCTGAGAAATAGAAGAATTATTGTAAGATATTATATTTCTTAATTTTTGAAGTTATGTCCCTTTCATTTAATTGTTATTACATTATTACACCAAGGGCGTTAATTGAAATGTATATGATGATGTGTTGTATATAAATAACCATGTTGTTGCCAGATTGTTAACACGCCAAGAAGCCATCTACTGGGCATGGTAGAGTGTTACCGACATTGCAGACCGACACAAGAACTCCTGGCCAAATGAGGTCAGAGTTTGAGCGTTGAATGCGGCTTATATAAAGCCGTATTACAGTCTTGCCAGATGTTTTTTGTCTCAAAAAGCATATTATTACTTTTTTTTGAAAGGCTGCGAGGTAGTTGCTTGGGAAGCTGTTACTACCGATCTGACTGGGTCAATAATGCAATTAAGGTAATCAGCCATCGAGAGGATGAAGCTTGACGAGTGTTAAAGGTTGAACACCACATGTCTTTAGATACAATGTCCATTTCTTATGTGTTTCTATGCCAAGATATGTGTTTTTGTATTTCTACACCAAAATAATTGTATATAACAGAAAGGTTGATTCTGACAGGTTAAAAATATTAACCCAGTATTGTATATAGAGTGTACATGAAAGATAACATCTTTCATGAAGAAGCCCCGGGGGGAGCATGTCAGAGTCTAAAGTATTGCCAGCAGAGATGCAGGGACATCGTTACGCCCGCCAGGCGAATAGTCCCTAGCGGGGATGCTGTAACATCGTTACGCCCGCCAGGCGAGTATTAGTTACCTGCCTGCAAGGTTGCCGGCTGACGAGACAGCCAGCGGTCAGGCAAGGACAAAGCAGGACGCATGCAGGCCTCGTGAAGCCACTTCAGGTGGGCAGGCGCGTTGCGAGAAATAGCCAGACAGCTCTGGGACTCGGACTCGACTGGACGTATGATGGGAGAAAGGCTTGTGTAGTTCTGTGGCCCGAAAGTCGAGTGCTTGTACATCTTGTGAGACGGATTGTAAGCTGTTGGTTGCCTGTAAGTGTATTGTTATAACTTATGTATTGTGATGATCATCTCTAGATCGTGATCTGTAAATAAATCCATCGAAACTTCGTGTCGTTGAGTCTCAAGTCAAATCACGTTGTATTTGTACTGTCTCACATGTGTTAGGTTAACGAGCCAGGTTTAAGACCCTGACACTTACATTATAATTATCATCAAGTGACCTGCCAACTGCCATGGGCGATCATGCTTCTCCCCATTTCACAACCCTCAACAGAATTTATCAATTCATGTGATGATATTTTCCAGGCTATAATCAAAGACTGTCAGGCAACATCTCTCATCATTTTTTGTTAAAAGTTTAAATCAACCGTTCCAATTGTTACAATATGTTCCAGATTGTCTCTACTCATAATGTGGACAAAAACTGCTGACTACCTCGGTCTGATATTTGTGGTAAGCTGTCTTTGTGCTGTAACCTGTTTTAAGACATTTAGTTTATTCACTTCATGACTTAATAATAACTTATGATAAATCCATACTTATACCCTCCCACCCCCCTTTCATACCTGCAGTCTGTGGGAAGTCTTTAATGTCCTAATGACAACATCAGAGGTTTTGTACTTGGGCAGACGCATAGACACAATGACCTTGCCCTTCAGGTCTAGAGACAGGAAGTCTGTCAGAGAGTACTGGTTGCTTGCTCCTAAACCATCCACTGAAAATGACAATTGTTTTAATGAAAGAACAATGTTTTGAGCGTTATAAAGTTGATGTTTGATTTTATGGGGTCGCCTCACCCTTGTCCTATTATATGTGAGTTCTTTAACATTTTACACCCCTTCCTTTGTACCTGTTATATGATTCCTTTGAATTATTCATAGGCACAGCTACCTTTCAGCAATTCTTAGTTCTGAGAATATACTTCATGGTGATTAGTGATTTTTGATGTCACTGGTGCTTTATAAAGTCATTTTCAACCCCACTGGATGAAATGAATGGTCATCATCATTCTTGATGGACAAACAACATAAAGTCATTAGTGATGTATGAAGCTGTTAGTGGTTAATGAAGTAATGAGTATTTTCTGAAGGAATCAGTAATTTATTAAATTATTAGTGATTTATGAGATTATTAATTACTTATGATGGCATGAGTATATTATGAAGACACTACTGATTTATGAAGTCTTTAGTAATTTATTAAATCATTAGCGATTTATGAAGTCATTAGTGAATTAGGAAGTAATTAGTGATTTATGCAGTCACTATTAACTAATGAAGTCTAACAATTTATGAGGTAACTAGTAATTTATCAAGTCAATAGTGACTTATGAAGTATGATGGACCAAACAAAAATAGCTAGTGGAAAATGGGAAGTAGGGGTGTGTCACAGTTATGGCTTAAAAGTTAATATGATAGCAGGCATGTTGTATTATAATGCAATAACAAAATTTAGGTGATAGATAAACCCATGGCAGATACGGGAAGTAACTTAAGTTGATTAATAATCCCATTTCACTTAATCAGTTAAGCAAATTATACACAGAATAGGTGGTTGAGGAGTCAGAATTTCCACCTCACATGTAATGGAATGTGTGTCCAATCCTTTGTAAAGCTCTAGGTCTATCTTATATATGTTAGAATGTACAAAACGAGTTGACTACTAAGGTAAGTTGCATTTACTCCTCGGCCCAGAATAAACATTCTTGACACACACCAGCAATGCCATCATGAAAAAAACAGCATTAGATGGGTATTAAAGCAAATAAATGAGCTACACAACTGAACATCATTTCTGATTGTGCCTACATTATTTGCTAATTTCTCAAAATAATCTCCATCACCACTGATACACTTATCTCATTTCTATATAAGTGATTCCAAAACCACAGCACGGGCATCTCGCTAGATGAAAGAGCACAACTACAAAGCCAGATCGACGAGTTAAAGAAACAAGTCAAGGCACTGCTGACACCTAACCCGACCAGCAACAATGAGAATCTACTGGCGGAAATAAAGGAGATCCAGCAAAACATCAAGCGAGAAGTGGAGTAGATGACCGCAGGAAAACGAAGAAATGCTACGCACCATAAAAGCGGAGAGAGAGCGGCTAAAAGCTGAAATGAAATCAACTCAAAACAAACCAACAGAAGCCATGCAAGAGACCACAGAGAAGCCGCAAGAAACCCAACAGAAAACCGAGCCGAAACTGCAAGATAAAACCAGCAGCCAAACCATGACGCCCGAAACACCCAAGGGAAAACCAACATCCCGCCAGAAACCCGAAGAAAGACAAGATGAGGAACCTTTCGACGCCATGGAGTGGTATACAAAGGAACCCACTCCAGAGGAAATAGAGTGGTGCATAGAAGAAGAAAAGGAACGGGCAAGGCAAGAGGAACTCAGGCACGAGGAATACATGAGGAGACAGGAAGCAAAAGGAAAGAAGGTGAAGAAACTCAAGGGGAAACCCATAGAATACCCGGAGATAATCTCTGACTATGATACCGGCATTGAGTACTATATCGAAGACGAAGAGATCGTCCCATGGCTGACAACAGAGGAAGCAATCGAAAAACAGCAAGAACTTAAACATGAAAGTGAAAGAAAGCGCAAGGAGGTAAATAACATCAAAAAGCTTCTACGAGCAATACACAGAACAGGAGGAAAAAATACTAAATAAAAAGTCCTTATAAGGACTGCAGCCAGTCAAGCCAGACGAACCAGGAGCCTGCAGCAACAAAGAAAACCACAAGAACAGACGAGCACAAAGGATAGCCGCCGACCGATCCCCCAGCTGACGTCACAGACACAAACCAACATAATCAGTCTGAGATAGGACTCACAAGACAAGAATTAGGGTGAAGAACCCACAAAAAACCACAGACCTCAACAATAACCACAGCTGAAAAACGCAGGTTGAACGAGGCCGAATTTGGAATTTTTGGTTTGAAAATTGGAATTGGAATTGGACAGCATTGAAGTATGTGCTTTGCTGTTTCAGCCACATTTGCAAATCACATTCAACATCTGCAGCATCCGTAAAATGTTTATAGCCAAGTTGAGGCTTTAGTGGACCAAAATAATGTGAAACCACTCAGAGCTAAGTTAGGATTGCAAGGTGGATGTTGAAGTATTTGCCACCCTAGTTGTTCACTTTTCTCCTGAGCTAGTCGAGCTGTATGTGGCTTGGCATTGCCGTGATGTAGCAGTACTCTTCTAGACAGTAATCCCTGATGTTGTCTTCAGATTGCATCTTGAAGCATTAACAGAACTGACCATCCTGTGCAGAATTCACAGTCACACTTTCCTCCTGGAAATGGCCAGCAGCACTGCTTGAGAATTCCAAAACACTGCTGGTGAGTGTGCAAAAATCTTGGATTTCTTAGCTGAAGGTGAAGAAGGATGTTTCCACTGAAATGAAGTATGCTTTGTAGTGATTCCCCAATGATTTGTTTCTTGTAACAGCCCTGCTTATCATGTCTTCTCTTTCATCTACATACTGATAAAAATGTTTGAAGGACAGGCCTATTTAGTTTAATTTTTATAACTCAACCAGATGTATTGGCACTCAAAGTGAGAATACTTCCCAGACATTTACTTGATATGTATTATGGTGTAGACTAAGCCATGAGTGCATCCTGCTGTTGTTACCATAGTATCGATCTTTTCTTGCTTGTCAAATAATCTTTTCTACCTGCTGCAAAGATTTCTCTGTCATATTCTCAGTGGGAAGACCAGGTCAGTATTCATCAACAATTTTTAGCAATCTTCAGATTCTCACTGTAAACAGGTAACATTTCCTTATGAATCTCCTGTGCAGTAAATCAATTTGCCAAAATAATCTCAAAACAGTATACCGCTCTTCCTGTGCAGAATAAACAAAAATTGAAACTGACATTTGGTGTGCATGCAGTACCAGGTAGTCTTGCTAAGCTAATTAGAAATCTGGATGAAGTGGCCACTGAATGACACCTTTAGAAACAACAGACTACCATTTACAGCTTCCCCATGTTTGTAACTTCCTGACTTTCTCTCAGAATTAGTGGCCTCTGAGCTCAAAAGAAAGATAGAGTGAGAAGGATTTACCGACAGTGACTTGTGTGCCCACAGTTTCAAGGATGGTGAACACATCAGAGGTAAAATCATTGTGACGATTCTTCAACGCTAGGTTGCCTGCCCAGGAACTCAGCTGAAAACAAATTTTAATTATCTGGAATTAATATTGATTAATTAACATGTAATTATACACAAACACAATCTGTCAACAATAAATGCTTGAGAAGGCTCATAAATAGTCTGTCAGAGTTTCAAACATACTAAATAACTTGCAAAGCTTATACTTTAACATCTACATGTATACATGTTTTGATATCTCAGGTTATTCAATGTTAAAACTGATATGAAATATTTTCAACGTGACATTCTACAGTAAATTTTCTCATTGTCCATTAATTTATTCTTAGAAAATGAATGTGGTGGTTTTCTCTTACCTTCCACATATATTTTGATATAAAATCAAAATTAAAATGTGTGAATGAAAACATGTGACAAAAGTTACTAACACCAGTCATGTCTTTAATGTGACTCCAAACAAGAAATATGTGAAAACAACTACTGAGTATGTATTCTAAGAAGTAATTTTTCATTTCATGTCAATGTTGTCCAATGACATGCTTCCTTAGATTTGCCTTACAAAAACATTGGTGCCTTTCCTGTGATTTGACCATGAACACTTACATTTCTGATACTAGAAGAGGCAACAAGTCCAAGATGTGCCACAAAGACACTAGCATATGGCAATCCAGGATCTGTGGTCTTCTCAAAGGCTTCTTTCAATGCAGTTATGGATACATTGGCCCCAAATGTGATGTGGTCAGTCGGGCTCAGCTGGAGAGTGAAAACAATGACAGTTTGCATGCTAATAAATTATAAATAGCAAATATATTTCTGTCCATATTTTACCAGGGCCATAAGGGAACTACAGAATAGTAACACTGTAATCAACCAAGCTTGGATGGTGGGATAGGGGTATCCCCTATCAAAGGAGGAGAAGTAAGGTGCCACCTTCCCTCTGCTAGCCTCCACAACCCCCTTGGGCAAGGGGTAGTATTCATTTACCCCCTCCCCCGCCCCCAATCAGTACTACATGAAGTCATGAATCAGGTGGTGGATGGAGTTGAAGAGCAGCCAACAGATAGTTGCACCAATTTCACAACAGTAGGCAGAGGGACATTGACTAAGGTCATTGACCAGTATGTCACTGCTAAGAAGGAAAGCAATGGCAAACTACCTTCTTTATAGATGTCTAAAACAGTCATGCTTTGTCAGTTCACGGCATATGATTGATTAAAGGATTTATTGAAGGATTTATTGAAAACTTTATTGAAGGATTTACTGAAGGATTTAGTGAAGGATTTATTGAAGGAAAGTAGCATTTTCTGAAATAAAAACTAATGTATTAAAAGACAACAGAACATGCGTCATATTGAAAGAGAAGGAAATAAATAATCTTATGGGATAAAACTAAGTATGAAGGTAAGTTAATAAGTAAGTCACAAATGGATGCAGAAAAATAACTAAATATGATAACAACTTTAAACCAGTTTATTTTTATACATACATTGTCCCTTTATTTCTCAAAATAATTTCCACCAACATTGATGCATTTATCCCATCGTTTTATCAGTCCTCCCAAACCGGCTGCATAGAACTGTGTGCTTTGTTTTCATTTACCTGCCATCCCACAGAACTGTGTGACTTACTTATTGACTCAGCCTCGTAACTTTTTCTACCCAGCTATGCACTGCTTTACAGGATAAACATTTGTCAGCATAAACACTGAAAACCCACCTTGGCGGGAGATATTTCACGAATAAAGCCGAAGTTGAATGTGAAGTGAAAACATGGTTTAGAAAACAGAGCACACAGTTCTATGCAGCTGGTTTGGGAGGACTGATAAAATGATGGGATAAGTGCATCAATGTTGGTGAAAATTATGTTGAGAAATAAAGGGACAATGTATGTATAAAAATAAACTGGTTTCAAGTTGTTATCATATTTAGTTATTTTTCTACAGCCATTTGTGACTTACTTGTTAACTTACCCATGTAGATGATCCACTGAAGAACAATAAAGAAAAACAATTCGTGGAGGGCATCAAGACAGGCAATTTAGGGGAGTAATAAAGGACTGATGACAAGCTAGGCCAAAGAAGAAAGGGGAGGAGAAGAAAGAGGAAAATAGGAAGAGGAAGAGGACAAAATTAAGAAGAAGAAGAAGAAGAAGAAGAGAAGAAGAGGAGAAGCAACAGCAGCAAGAGTGGAAAAGAGATGAGGAGAAGGAGAAGCAGCAGAAGAAGGCAGAGGATAAGTAGAAGAAGAGGAAGTAGATGATGATGATGATGATGATGATGATGATGATGATGATGATGATGATGATGATGATGATGATGATGATGATGATGGTGATGATGATGATGATGATGATGATGATGATAAGGAGGAGAAGGAGGATGATGATGATGATGATGATAAGGAGGAGAAAGAGGAGGAGGAGGAGGAGGAGGAGGAGGAGGAGGAGGAGGAGGAGGAGGAGGAGGAGGAGGAGGAGGGAAGTAGGAGGATGTGTAGGAGAGCGGGAATTAGCATGAAGATGAGAAGACACAGTAGGATAAAATACAAATAAAACATACAAATACACATTCTAAACTCTGATGATCAATCCATTTAGGTCCATCTCCCATTATTTCAGTTTCATTATATCTCCCTTTTGTCCTTTTCAGTCTAACTTATTTTCACAGAACTAGCCAACGATGAAATTGTCTTTTTGTATAACAACATGAACTCAGAATGAAGCACTTACATCAGTAATGTAAAGCTCCTGGACACCTCTGATGTCGATGAGAACTTTGAAGTTCCACGGTCCCACATCACGAAACACACCTGCAACCAATGAGAAACATCCATCAACCACACTGTATTCTGTAACTCTATCTTAACCCTACCAGACCGCTGTACCAATTTTAGGAAATTTCCGAATCTGCCGCTATACCGCTGTCCCTAATTTTCGGCATTTTGCCTGTTTCGTGATAAATATATATATATATATAAAGAGAAAAAACCAACATGATGTAGAAAAATGTTAGTTACATGCAAACAAGTGGTTAGAATAAGATGTAACTTGGAGACATTGTAGAAAATAGGTCTACCTTTCATCTAGCGCCGATATTCCACCTTTGTGTGCCAATCCAGTCTGAATAAATCAAAGTATCGATCACCTGTTGGACTGTGAAAAGCCTAGACCTACTTCGCTTAGTTAGTTAGTTAGTTAGTCGTGGTTCCAACTTCACGGCAACGGGTTGACCCCATATTGCTCCGTTCCTGTGCCAAAATGCTCCTCACTGCCAAAAGTAAACAATGGAACAGACAGGAGTATCGGCAAGACAACAGCCCGCACAGGTACACTGTGCATAATGCCGCCGCCAGAATGCCAACACAAAAGTCCTCCATGAAACATACAGTTCATCGTCGATGGAAATGGCAGTCACCAGAAAGACTTCATTGACCCGGGTTTTATCCCATATGACTCGGTCTCTTTCCACAGGATGACCCGCCAAAAGCGCAGCACAAAGCACGAACTCCGTACCTCCAGCGACGACTCCCAGGAGTCTCCTGAAAAATGCACTCGTGAGCCGAAAAGGCAAACCAGTCAATCCAGCAACAGCCGGCCGCCATCGTTCCGAACATGAAGTTCACGCTACACACAACCGCGGACAGATGTAAAAGTATTCCACACGAAACTCACAGCTCACAGTGTTGTGCCACGCACTCACTCAGTAGCAGGGCGACGGAACCATAACCTACTTCGCTTTCTTGTTGAAGTGCTTGGTTCATCAAACGCTCGTTTCATTGTGAATTTTCATAAATTTTTCGCGTTAATCCACATAAAGTCAATTCAAACCTATGGGGGAAGACATTTGCAATGGCTAAACATGAGTTTTTACCACGATTGGTTGGTTATTTTTAGTTTGTGACACATATTTATCACGAAATAGGCAAAATGCCGAAAATTAGGGACAGCGGTATAGCAGCAGATTCGGAAATTTCCGAAAATCGGTACAGCGGTCTGGTAGGGTTAATGTAACAACTGAAATAGAGTTGCCTAATATAAATAACAACTGAGATAAACTTAGTTAATTTAAAAACTTAAATAGAGTTCCTTAATAAACAACTGAGATAGAGTTGCTTAATGAACAACTGAAATAGAGTTGCTTAATGTAACAAATGAAATACAGCTGCTAAATGTAACAATTGATATTTAGTTGCTTAATGTGACAACTGAAATAGAGTTGCCTAATGTAACTAACAACTGAAATAAACTTAGTTAATGTAAAAGCTTAAATAGAGTTCCTTAATAAACAACTGAGATAGAGTTGCTTAATGTAACAAAAGAAATAGAGTTGCTTAATGTAACAACAGAGAACAGTTTGGAGTCTGTAGTCAAAGAAATATTGAGAGCCCCAAGAGGAAACATCAACATAAAAATGAAAAAGAACACAGAAATCACAAACAGACAAACCACTCAAAAAGAACACAGAAACCGCAAACAGATAAACCAGTCAAAAAGAACACAGAAATCACAGACAAACCACTCAAAAGGAACACAGAAACCACAAACAGATAAACCAGTCAAAAAGAACACAGAAATCACAAACAGATAAGCCAGTCAAAAAGAACATAGAAATCACAAACAGATAAGCCAGTCAAAAAGAACACAGAAACCGCAAACAGATAAACCAGTCAAAAAGAACACAGAAATCACAGACAAACCACTCAAAAGGAACACAGAAACCACAAACAGATAAACCAGTCAAAAAGAACACAGAAATCACAAACAGATAAGCCAGTCAAAAAGAACATAGAAATCACAAGCAGATAAGCCAGTCAAAAAGAACACAGAAATCACAAACAGACAAATCACTCCAAAAAAAAAACATAGAAATCACAAACAGATAAGCCAGTCAAAAAGAACATAGAAATCACAAACAGATAAACCATTCAAAAAAGAATACAGAAATCACAAACAGACAAAGCAATCAAAATAAGACACTTAAAGCAACCTTCTCCATCTTCGTTCCTCTCTCAAGGGGAGTAAGTCACACCAAGTTATACACCTCAGGGATCAATGTCTCCAACTTTAGCATACATTTGTGTCAGGTTTGTTTCCTCTGGACAGATTTTTTTTTTTGCCCCGACTCCATTTCAGCTCGAGCATAGTCCACACATACTACTTCTAGTAGTGCTTGACTGAATTGTGTGTGTGGATTAGCTTTCTCTATTAACAGTGTCCCTCGCCATCAGATGAACCGACTCTGACTTCAGAGGTACTTGTAATTTACATACCCAAGTCAAGGACAAGAGGTCAACATCTTAGTCCAACTGCCCAGTGTAGGGGTTGAACCCCTTACCTCGGCATCAACACACCGGATGTTTAATAACACACGTTCTTATCCATTCGGCCATGCTTACCTCCCTCTGGAAAGATTACATCCAAGGTTAACGGGCTCTATCTACCCATAGGTAAGTTTACTTTCTTCTAACAATTTTGCTAGTGGAGCGATCTACTCTTTGCAATTTCCAACCGCCATGGGGATTATGAACGTGCACAACATGCACACAGGACTTCTTGTTTTGACTTTTATCTGACAAGGTTAAGTGATTCAGTGCCAAACAAACAGTAGTTTAGGACCACACATGGCGCATAATTAAATTAACAAGTATTATAATGTAAATTTCCATTCACTGAGCAATAAATTGCCTAAGATACCACAAAACTGAACAGATAACATGATGACCCTAACATGGCGATATATCATCATTCTGCCCAAATAGGTGACATTTGGCGATATATTGTCCTTCAACACTGATTCGCTTAAGTATTTGATCTCACTACTCATGAGATCAGGAATGGGTGATATCATGAGATATCAATGGTTCCTGGACAAATTTCCAACCCTAGGCAATGATCAAACCCGTACATTCAGAGCTCTGAGGCGGACAGCGTAATCTCACAGCCACAGCTCCTTAATCAAACAAAGAAGACAAATAATTCACACAGACAAACCCGTCAACACAAAGACAAGTTAGACAGACTAACCAAAGCCTGTGTTTCCATAGACTAGTCTATACCTCTGACCAGCATACACCTTCAACAAGAGACACAACTCTGCAAGAGTCACCGGCTTAAACCACTGGCCTTGAGGGGCCACAATGTGCAGTGGTTTGGGCACGTGGCTATTGCAGTTTGTGTTATCATTTGACTGGTCATGACTCTTGCACTGACCAACACATGCTTTGCCTGTTTTCTTGCAAAGTTTTCCATCCAGTTCCTATCAGAAAAATAAACCGAGTTTAAGTCACATAATGTTATGTCCGCAACAACAATTGTATGAAAACTGTACACAAAAGCAGAATGAATACGATAATCCTGTAATAGATCTTCTTCTCGTTTCACCCTGTATCCATCACTGAGGTAATGCCCTCTACCAACTCACTTTAAGCTCTCCTGTCCTTAGCTATCCCTGCAGCTCTGCCCATTTCCTCCCAATGTTATTCATTTCTGTTTCTACTTCTCTTCTTCATGTTTAGGTCTTCCTTTACTTCTTTAGCCCTATGGATTCTTATATGCTATTCTCAGATTTTCTCAATGTATGTCCTATCTTGGCTAAAGAAAAGAACAAATGCATCCATACTTCAAGAGCTGAATATTGAAGAAGGGTGGCTATCAAAGACGATAAAACAAAGAAAATTGAAATATTTTGTTCACTTGAAACGTCATGAAAGTTTGGAGAGAACAATAATGGAGGGGCATATGCCTGGGAAGAGATGATTGATTGACTGATTTAGGAACCGACATCACAGCATTCGGGGCATTCCCATAAGCGCTCCATTCCCATCCTCAGCAGCCAGCGAAGAGTTCCAACACCAATAGTACCAGTAGCAATCTGATTATATGTCCGTCTCACCTTTCCTCTGAGCGTCGAACGTCGGCCAGATCCCCTCGTCACTCCACGTTGTCTCATTCTTGCCAGATCATGGTGATCCATTTGCTCCTCCGAGGTGTACACGTGCTCCCACAAGGCCGCAACCACGTCTGCCTTGTCATGCATCAATACTCCACCAAGTTTTACAGAGCCAGCCGATCTGTCCGCCTGTTCATTCCCCAGCACACCGGCATGCCCCAGAGAAAAGATCCAGGCGATGCTTGCCACCCGTAACCTCCAAAGCGAAGAAAGCCACTCTGCCCGAAGCTTGCCTGTCCTCACCTTCCTCAGCATGCTTTCTGAGTCAGTTACAACCAACAATGTGTGTGTGTATCGTATTCTCGATCCAGCGGAAGGCTGCACTGACCGCCTCCACCTCCATTCTTAAGCTAAATGTTGTGGTATCACATGCCAGGCTCTCTTGCACCAAACGTCGACCATTAGCTTTTGCTAAGAACCCCCAGGCACTTCTCCTACGTCTCAAAACCGACAAATCTGTGTAGATAATCACATCACCCGAGCGAGCATTATCCTGAATTAGTTGCTGGATTTCCACTTCCGTGGCCCCTGCTGGCCACTCCCTGCACTCCCAGCTCAATGTGATTATAACTCTGCACAAGTCTGACTGCTCTGCTGGCACTCTGACCCACTCCTCTCCTCGCCTAATGTTCTCCAAGGGGCACACCTGTCTGATCGTATCCTCCGCCTGAGCCATCCATGATTTCCCTCTTATCAGTCGCTGACCCTTAACGGTGTCCAGTGCCTCATGCAACGGGTGATCTGTGTCTGCGGCTACTCTGAGGTATGCCTTTGCCTGCATCACCTTGAGTCTACCAGCAACAGTCGGCAGACCAAGGATGTAACGCATACACACTACTGCCCGGGAAGAGAGGAAGGCCAAAGAGAAGATGGGTGCAGGATGTGGCGGATGATCTCCAGACAGGTGTATCGGACGCGGGACAAAGTGCTTATGATCGAGAGGTTTTCAGGAAGGTTGTTATGGGAGCGAGGTTCTGCAAAGGACATGCTACTGAATGAATGAATGAATGTCCTATCCAACACCAGTCTTTTCCTCACCTCTTGTTTCATTCACGTGTCTATTTCTCCCCATGAGCTCCACATTGGTGATTTTGTCATATCACTTTATTCTTTCTACTTTATGCAGGCACCAATTAGCAAATGTTTTTAGTTTATTTGTAATCATTTTATGTTGTTCTCTATGTTCCTGATCCATACAGCAGTACAGAGTTAATGTTAGAACTGAATATTCTCAGTTTGTTTCTAAGTTTAATTTCTTTCAACTTCCACAAATTTACAAGTGCTATAAAGGCTTCTCTTGCCTTCTGCTTCTTATTCTGATATCTTTATTTGTCCCAACCCCTGCACTAGATACTACAGGAAAACATACAATGTGAAAAACTCTTTTCCATGCATTGAGGCATATTGGGTATATGGTGCCAACCCCATATTTGTATGGAACAATTGTTGCTCTATGGGTGATGTGGCCAATATCATGTCAGCCATCTTGACTTCCCACAGAATTTCCTGGCACCCATCTTAGGTTGGTCAACCTGGAAGACCAGGTCAGTTTTGTTTTTAATCTACACCTGGATGGGGATTGAACACATGTCCAGTGGGTCAGCAGGCAAGTGATCTAGCTACTGGTCACAGATACTGCTCATTGTGAAATGTTTAATTCTTCACATATATTAGGTCAAGCCATTATAATAGTGAGGTGACGAGTTCTTCTATGAAGGTTTGTATTTAACTTTAAGAATAGTTTTTGACTGACAAGCCACACAAGACAGTCATTGAAAAGATTAGTAAATAGTCTTTGACTGATAAGCCAAACAGTGCTTGACAAAGATAGTAATTGATAAGACAGTTAGCAATTGACAAGACAGCTACTGATTGACAAAACAGACAGTGCTTAAAAAAGACAGTCAGTGACTGACAAGACAGTCAATGATTGACAAAGATAGTAATTGATAAGACAGTTAGCATTTGACAAGACAGCTACTGATTGACAAAACAGACAGTGCTTAAAAAAGACAGTCAGTGACTGACAAGACAGTCAATGATTGACAAAAATAGTAATTGATAAGACAGTTAGCAACTGACAAGATGGTCATTGATTGGCAAAACAATCAGAGCTTAAAAAGACAGTCAGTGACTGACAAAACAGTCAGTGTGTGACAAGACAGTTAGTGATTTTTACAACAGACAATGATTGATAAGGCAGCCAGTTCTTAACAAGGCAGTCAGTGACTGACAAGCCTGATGGTGCTTGACAAAATAGTCAGTGACTGATAAGGCAGTCAGTGCTTCACAAAACAGTCAATGATTGACAAAACAGACAGTTACTGACAAGACAGTCAGTGACTGATACAACAGACAGTGATTGATAAAGCAGTCAGTCCTTAACAAGGTAGTCAGTGACTTACAAGCCAGACAGTGACTGATACAACAGACAGTGATTGATAAGGCAGTCAGTCCTTAACAAGGTAGTCAGTGACTGACAAGCCAGACAGTGACTGATACAACAGACAGCGATTGATAAGGCAGTCAGTCCTTAACAAGGTAGTCAGTGACTGACAAGCCAGACAGTGACTGATACAACAGACAGTGATTGATAAGGCAGTCAGTCCTTAACAAGGTAGTCAGTGACTGACAAGCCAGACAGTGCTTCACAAAACAGTCAGTGATTGACAAGACAGTGATTGACAAGCCAGTCAGCTATTAACAAGACAGTCATTGAAAGATCACAAGTTAATCACTGACTGACAAAAAAGACTTTGGCTGACAGACAACACAATCTTTGTCTTTCAACATTAAAATTCCTGTTTCTTTTATCAAATAATTGTCATCATTGTAACTATCACCTACAAATGAGATGTAAGTACATAACACATATTCATTCACTCAGTAGCATGCCCTTTGCAGAACCTCACTTGCATAACAACCTTCCTGAAAACTTCTCAGTCATAAGCAAGATGTCCTGCATCTGATACACCCATCTGGAGATCATCTGCCATATCCTGCACCCATCTTCTCATTGGTCTTCCTCTTCCTCTCTTCCCAGGCATATACCCCTCCATTATTGTTCTCTCCAAATTTTCATGACGTTTCATGTGACGTTTCAAGATAACAACGCAGAGGTGTTTCCAAGGCACCAGTGCCAGGTTTTATACTGGCCAAGACCTACTAACACGTCCTAGTCGTGCGTCCTGGGCAACAGGTCCCTTCGGGGTCCCAACTAACGTCAGTAGGATCGCTGATTTCTCCAAAGTCAGAGAGTATCTTCCTGCACAGCAAGGAACCACCAGTCAGCACACCAATACGCCAGAAATGGGACAACGGAAACTCACGCAAACCTCAGTCTGGTATGACATCACACTGATGTTGGACAACAGGATGTCTTCATCCGACATACATTATTGTTCTCTCCAAACTTTCATGACATTTCATGTGACGTTTCAAGATAATAAAACAGAGGTGTTTCCAAGGCACCAGGGCCAGGTTTTATATTGGCCAAGACCTACTAACACGTCCTAGTTGTGCGTCCTGGGCAACAGGTCCCTTTGGATTCCTGGCTAATGTCAGTAGGATTGCTGATTCCTCCGAAGTCGGAGAGTATCTGCCTGCACGGCGAGGAACCACCAGTCTGCACACCAATACGCCAGACATGGGACAACAGATACTCACGCAAACCTCAGTCTGGTATGACATCACACTGATGTTGGACAACAGGATGTCTTCATCCAACATACAGGACTTCTCGCTGGAGTTCATAGCCAGCGAACGCAAGCAAGCATCCACACAAAACATGCATGCTCCAAGATACAAATACAGGTAAATCAGACAAGAAAAATTAACTCTGTCAAGTGAAACAATGTCCTGATTGTTTGCCAGCCTAAATGCAGTAATACCTCAATATCGATGACTCCTCCGTTCTGTCTGAGAGAAACTGGAGCATCAGTAGCAAACGATTTCATGGCATCCAGGATTGGTCTGTAGCCTGAAGTGGTTACACATGACATTGTTGTCATTTCATACAAAACTGGGCACAGAATGCAGTATGGACATCTGACAAATATTGCATATGACTATCAGCATCACTACCATCGCCGCAACAACACTGCTGCCAGAACTGTTGCCTGCACCAACCATGTTGCTATAATCACCATTAACATCACAATCTTCATCATCAACAAAGTCAGCATTAGTCATCACCATGACAATTATCACCACAGCATCAATAAATAAATATTGTCACTGAAATATTGCATGAATAACATATCAAGAATGTATACTTGAAGATGCTAAAACACAGAGACAACTTATCACAAACATCACAAACAGGCTAAAACACAAAGACAACTTATCACAAACATCACAAAGAGGCTAACACACTGAGACAACTTATCACAAACTTCACAAAGAGGCTAAAACACAGAGACACCTTATCACAAACATCACAAAGAGGCTAACACACTGAGACAACTTATCACAAACATCACAAAGAGGCAGTCAACACTTTTTGGCCACAATATGAGTAGAGAAAAACTGGAACATACTGTAGCAACTGGAAAGATTAACAAAACAAAGAGAGAGGAAGACAGCGACTGAAGACTTTCGTCAGCTATTCTACGTCTACACATTCTGGTGAGCAGATGACCTAGAGGACAGGATGTCTGTTTCTCAAATTTGCAGACATGGATTTGAACAGCAGTAAAGGAACTGTTTTGATCTATCGAAGCTGACATTTTAAAAGATAACCTCCACACTGCACAGACAGGTGAGAGAAGTTAAAAGTTAGTTGTTGTTCTTGTAACTCAATAATTCAAGTTGTTTACTCTTGCATGAATAGAAGAAATTAGGTCTGGTGATGATATAACTCCATCTGGGAAGCCAAGCTACACTCTCAATACATGCATGTTTATGAGATTTCCAACAATAAGCGTGTGTGCAAGATGTGGATGCTGACCATCTGCCATCATCATGGGGAGTTACTGTAGCTCTCTTGCAATCTCGCAGCATGCAAACTTTTCTGGCCTCGGCAGGCTTAATCACAGTGGAGATAATTGTCAAGGCTTTCTTTGTAAGCCAGCCGAGTTTCTGCTTGGGATGCCTTGGTTAAACCTCTCTTCAGTTGCTAGACTCGTGTCAGCATAGGATGTCCCACAGACTAGTGTCTGGAAGGATATCCCACAGACTAGCGTCTGCCCAGGATGTCAAATAGACTAATGTCTGTCCAGGATGCCTCACAGACTATCCCAGGATGTCCAACAGACTAATGTTTGCCCAGGATGTCCCACAAACTAGTGTCTACCCAAGATGTCTCACAGACTAATGTCTGCCCAGGATGTCATACAGATCCTCTATCTACAGCCTAGTGTTGGCCCAAGATGTCCCACAGACTCATGTCTGTCCAGTATGTCTCACAGGCTAGTGTTGGCCCAGGATGTCCCACAGACTAGTGTCTACCCAGGATGTCTCACATTTGAGTGTTTGCCCAGTATGTCCCATAGACTAATGTCTGTCCAGGACGTCTCAAAGGCTAGTGTTGGCCCAGGATGCCTCATGTGAAGGTGAAGCCAGGTCTTGATCAGTGACAAGCCTAATCCTGACACATTGATCCAATAAGTAAAACTGCTACAGGAACTTGTTGCATGCCTTGAGGTGTGCTGGGTATGTGGTGATAGTCCCATATTGTTATAAACCAATCAGCACTCAGTTGTTGATGTAGTCAATATCACACTAGCTACTTGTACTTCCCAAGACATTTCCTGGTACCCGTTTTAGGCTAATCTGACCTGTGTGCCAGGGTCAATTTTAAAACATCCGCCTCGACAAGGATTCGGAACATATGACCACCGGGCTGGCAGGCAAGTGTGCTAGCCACTGCATTCTGTGGCTCCTTGCATGAGTCCAGTCAAGTAAAGTCATAGTGAAGTAAAGTCACAGTGAAGTAAAGCCACAGTGAAGTAAAGCCACAGTGAAGTAAAGTCATAGTGAAGTAAAGTCATGGTGATGTAAAGTCACGGTGAAGTAAAGTCACAGTGAAGTAAAGTCACAGTGAAGTAAAGTCATAGTGAAGTAAAGTCATAGTGAAGTAAAGTCACAGTGAAGTAAAGTCACAGTGAAGTAAAGTCATGGTGAAGTAAAGTCACGGTGAAGTAATGTCATAGTGAAGTAAAGTCACAGTGAAGTAAAGTCACAGTGAAGTAAAGTCACAGTGAAGTAAAGTCATAGTGAAGAAAGTCACAGTGAAGTAAAGTCATAGTGAAGTAAAGTCACAGTGAAAACTAATGTCATAGTGAAGTAATGTCATAGTGAAGTAAAGTCACAGTGAAGTAAAGTCACAGTGAAGTAAAGTCACAGTGAAGTAAAGTCATAGTGAAGTAAAGTCATGGTGATGTAAAGTCATGGTGAAGTAAAGTCACAGTGAAGTAAAGTCACAGTGAAGTAAAGTCATAGTGAAGTAAAGTCATAGTGAAGTAAAGTCACGGTGAAGTAAAGTCATGGTGAAGTAATGTCATAGTGAAGTAAAGTCATAGTGAAGTAAAGTCACGGTGAAGTAAAGTCATGGTGAAGTAATGTCATAGTGAAGTAAAGTCACAGTGAAGTAAAGTCACAGTGAAGTAAAGTCACAGTGAAGTGATGTCATAGTGAAGTAAAGTCACAGTGAAGTAAAGTCACAGTGAAGTAAAGTCATAGTGAAGTAAAGACATAGTGAAATAAAGTCACAGTGAAGTCAAGTCACAGTGAAGTAATGTCACAGTGAAGTAATGTCACAGTGAAGTAATGTTACAGTGAAGTAAAGTCACAGTAAAGTAATGTCACAGTGAAGTAATGTTACAGTGAAGTAAAGTCACAGTATAGTAATGTCACAGTGAAGTAAAGTCACAGTGAAGTAAAGTCATAGTGAAGTAAAGTCATAGTGAAGTAAAGTCACAGTGAAGTAAAGTCACAGTGAAGTAAAGTCACAGTGAAGTAAAGTCACAGTGAAGTAATGTCACAGTGAAGTAATGTTACAGTGAAGTAAGGTCACAGTGAAGTAATGTCATAGTGAAGTAAAGTCACAGTGAAGTAATGTCACAGTGAAGTAAAGTCACAGTGAAGTAAAGTCACAGTGAAGTAATGTCACAGTGAAGTAATGTTACAGTGAAGTAAAATCACAGTGAAGTAATGTCATAGTGAAGTAAAGTCACAGTGAAGTAATGTCACAGTGAAGTAAAGTCACAGTGAAGTAAAGTCACAGTGAAGTAATGTCACAGTGAAGTAATGTTACAGTGAAGTAAAATCACAGTGAAGTAATGTCACAGTGAAGTAATGTCACAGTGAAGTAAAGTCACAGTGAAGGGCTATTTTGCACGCCTTGAGGCTCTCTGGCTATGTGCTGTTAGTCCCATATTGTATACACCAATAAGCACTGAATCAGTGATGTGGTCAATATCATGCAGCCGCCTTTACTTCCAATGACATTTCCTGGTACTTATTTTATTCTGGTTTTACCCGGGTTAAATCTAGTTGCAAATCCTTTACAGGACTCAGCAGTCAGTCAACTCCAGCATTTTTGGGCTGTTTGTGATTCCTTGGCAAGTTTACGTTCAATAGTTTTCCATTGCTTACTAACAACCGGCACTCACACCATTGTATGGAAACCAACACAAAGCGGTCTGCTTCCAAGTCTCCCACTGCTGTGTTTCAAACGCGATATTCGGAATTACAAATACATCTGGGTATCTGGGTCTATTTCTTAAAATCCATCTTGATGGGGATTTGAACATATGACCCCTGGGCTGGCAGGCAAATATAACAACCACTATGTTACTATAGCTCCATTAATTAGTCCAGTAGCAGCTTTGAAAGAATGTTAATTGATTTTTTTTTTAACGTTCATTCATTTTGAACTTAAGCATAGTCCATACACGTGCTACTACTTCTAGTGCACTGGACTGATGTTTACATGTGGATTAGCATCCCCTATTACCAGTGTCATCTCGCCATCAGATGTTTACATGTGGATTAGCATCCCCTATTACCAGTGTCATCTCGCCATCAGACTCCAAATTCTGAGGTACTTTTTATTTATGTACTCAAGTCAACAATGAGAAGTCAACATTTCAGTCCAACTGACCAGTGTAGGGGTTGAACCCACAACCTCTCCATCAACACACTGGAAGTTTAAGAGCAAGTGCACTTATCCATTCAGCCATGGTGACTTCCTGTTATTTGATAATTCATGTTGTAATGTCATTTGTGTGGACCAGTGACTATGTATACCTACCAGTGCATCTGCATATGGTTGCATCATATGCATCTTCTATTTCTTGCATTGTTGGCTTTGGGTTGTTTTGTAATATGCTGGGATAAATATATAATTGTAACAGTCATAAATAGATGTTTTGTAATATGCTGGGATAAATATATAATTGTAACAGTCATAAAGAGATGTTTTGTAATATGCTGGGATAAATATATAATTGTAACAGTGATAAATAGATGTTTTGTAATATGCTGGGATAAATATATAATTGTAACAGTGATAAATAGATGTTTTGTAATATGCTGGGATAAATATATAATTGTAACAGTCATAAAGAGATGTTTTGTAATATGCTGGGATAAATATATAATTGTAACAGTGATAAATAGATGTTTTGTAATATGCTGGGATAAATATATAATTGTAACAGTGATAAAGAGATGTTTTGCAGTTTTGCAATATGCTGGGATAAACATATAATTGTAACAGTGATAAAGAGATGTTTTGTAATGTGCTGGGATAAACATATAATTGTAACAGAGATAAAGAGATGTTTTGCATGTTACTAAACTGAATCACTGAGATAGTAACCATCTGAATACAAATTAATAATAAATCAATTAACTTAACATTAAATCTGTATAGGACACTGCGTAAAGATACTTTTTCATTGCAAGTGATGGTTAAAAGAAAGTCAGGTCTTAGTCAAATATGACTGAGTTACCACATGACAGTAGATGGTACTGTCTGCTTTCTGTTAGCACCAAATTGTGGGCGGCGCCCACCAAACCCGATATCCCACAGTGTGCCAGTGGCTTTGGGTGGAGAAGCGTAATTGGGAGAGTACAAGCCTTACCCTAGTGCAAGGAAATGCAACCTAAAGACTAAATGTCATGGCAGCGCAGACCAGGCCCTAAGCCTTGGTCGGCAACTAGTCTCGGATATAAGTTCTGACAGGTGGACAGTTAAAGCATTGCTTTGCTAATCTGGCAGCTTCTGCAGCTTGTCGTGTTCCAGATGTATTGTTGTTACCTTTCTTCTGGAGTCGGCTCTGTGGCGAAGGGGTTATGAATACAATTTGTAATCCCTCACACTGTGTTCAAAACACAGCTGCAGGTAATTTGGAAGCAGACTGACTTGCACTGATTTCCATACAATGGTATGAATGCCGGTCATTCAGAAAGCACTGGCAAACTACTGAACATGAAACTTGCCCAGGAATTACAAACAGCCAAAAAATTGCTGGGGTTGACTGTAGTATCCTGTAAAGGATATGCAACTAACTAACTACTGTTGGTTAACAATTTTAATGCACTTAAACTTTATCTTCTAACGGTGGTGTAGTCTTTCCAGCGACCAGGTCTTGGTAACTGAACTGCAGAAATGGTTCTGGGCCCTAACAGAGAAGTTAACAATCAGGGCATCAGATTAGCAAAGAAGAGATGGAAGAAGTGCATCAACTTGAGAAGGACTAAAGTCCACACCAATTTCCAGGTAAGTGCCTTGACTTCTCCATACTAAAGTGCACAACTTTTCGGCTAGCCCTTTTATAATAAGAAAATCATAATCACCAAGTCCTACAAGAAACAAATGAAAATCATAAACTGATTAGAAAAATTAGATGTAACAGTCAAAAATTGTTGGGCATGTTATGAGAAATAAATTGGAGAACTTGGTGACAACTGGCAAGATCGAGAGGAAGAGAACAAGGGGAAGACAGAGAAGTAAAGATATGGATGACTTGGCCATGTGGCATGGTCGAGACAAGAACACTGAGCTGATCCACGACTCTGGTGGTCAAGTGAAATGGTGAATCATGACTGCGCACACTTATCGGCATGGCACATGATGGATGGGTGGATAATCACCAATCTTCTGCCTTCAGACATAAACAGGCATAAATTATTGCCATAATAAATGGGAGAGTACCCACCCATACATATTCATGATCTGACCAGGTGTGCAGTAACCACACTGGATTCCATCAAAGACAGCCAGTCGCTCTTGTATAGGATGTAGGCCAGATCTTGTGTCACCCAGACCCTCAATTGTGGTGATTTCCAGACCATCACAAGTGTACAGCTGAAGGCAACACTGCCAAGGAATAAAAGATACTTCTAAAATATCTTTATCATGATCCAAAGTTATGCAATTGTTTCACTAAAAATATTAAAGTCAGTATTTTGAAGGTGTTTAGTTCAGGTAACCGCAAACTTAAAACTTGGGTTAGCAAATGATAAATAAGCTAAAGTTTAGAAAATTATTAGATACATTTTTTGTTTGTTTCAGTTGCAGAGGAAATTAAAATGGTTGTATAATTACAGAAGTTATTTTTAGTACAACAAAACTGGTCACTGGGATGTGTGCTGAGTTATATAAAGGGAACACATTGAGGGAATGTAATATCCGAGCTTAAATGTCATGGACCAATTGTCCGTGACTAAAGCTCACACCAGCATCACAGTTGCCTAGTACGAGAAGCACAATTTCGACAAAGTTCAGGAGAAGGGAATTCTCTCCTGGACTAGACACTTGGATGAGGACCATGGTCCCAGTTGGACCGGTCGAGAGTCAGAGTAGGCAGTGGCGATATTCACCTCTCCGTCATACATATTTTACTTGTAATTACTGATTGTGCCTAGGCATTTTAAACGATGATTGATAACTGTGAATGTAATCTGTGCTAGTGTAAAAGTGTCAGTACATTAGACGATATGAAGTCATTCAGCGTTCTGTTATGTTATTTGAATTGATGTCTACATCTGTGACTCTAGTATGATAGTTGAAGTGAAAGAGAGAGTAAGCTACAAGCAGTCTGTGACCATGGATGAGCCATTAACTGGTGTTGACTACAGGCGTCTGTGGTGTTAAAGCAACACTCGAATCATACGAGCCATATATATTCAATGTCAGAGTATTTCAACTGACAAACTCTAATGAGCCAAGTAAACAAAATATAATCATGACGAGGATCTCTAAACCACAACAAGAGTAAATCCACACCATGACAAGTTGGTGGGGAGGAGGGGGGTCAGTATTGTTTTACTGTTTTACTTTCTTTTGATGAAAACTTTACTTATAAGTGGGATGTGGGTACACTTGCATGCCAGCGTTGAGATTATCGCTTGATTAAATACTTGAGTGATTGAATGTGCTATGGCTGAGTCTGTTTCTCAAGATAATTACATGTGGCCTAAAACATATTTGTGGTTAAACTTCCTCTGCTGACCGTGGTAGTGGGTTTGTTCCACACACTAGTCAGTTGGAATTAACACTGACTTCTCGTTCAGAAAGCAATGGCAAACTACTAAATGTAAAATTGCCTATTAAATCACAAACAGTCAATGAGGGAATAGAGAAAGGGACATGCAATTATTTATATTTCTGAGTGTTTGAGTTTGCAATGGCTAGTTCTGTTTCTCAAGATTATCACTTGATTATATTCTTGAATGTTTGAGTCTGCAATGGCTTGTTCTGTTTCTCAAGATTATCACTTGATTATATTCTTGAATGTTTGAGTCTGCAATGGCTAGTTCTGTTTCTCAAGATTATCACTTGATTATATTCTTGAATGTTTGAGTCTGCAATGGCTGGTTCTGTTTCTCAAGATTATCACTTGATTATATTCTTGAATGTTTGAGTCTGCAATGGCAAGTTCTGTTTCTCAAGATTATTACTTGATTATATTCTTGAATGTTTGAGTCTGCAATGGCTGGTTCTGTTTCTCAAGATTATTACTTGATTATATATTTCCCATTGTGCACAAGCTGCAGAGTATTGCCACTTGTCCAGATAAAATTAGCTTGCAATCAATCACCTCCAGTATTGGCACACACTCTCTTTTTTCACTCTTTATCCCCATAGAGACACAAGCCTTCAACCAACTCACTCCAAGCCATTCTATCCTTAGCTATCCTTGCTGCTCCATCCATTGCATCCTCATAGTATCAATTTCTGTCTCGTACACCAATCTAGGCAGCAACACAGACAAAAATGGGGAAACAGATAAAGATATCAAAACAAGAAGAACACTCTCTTGCCCTGCCCATATTTGCATAACCACAACAAGCTGATTGACTTACCGAGTTCACGGCATAGACTCTGAGTTTGTTAGTCAGGGGGTCCAGGTACTTGGCTGTCACCAGGCAGACCCCACATCCACCCTCGTAGCAGCAGCCTTTAGTGCCCCTTGATATGCCCTCTGTACGCATGTACTCAAGGAGTGAGGTTGCTGGATGGTGGTCGCTGCTAACTGACATGTATAAGTGTATGTAGATTCATGTAATCTGTATTATAATATATTATATGTAGATTCATGTCATGTGTATTATAATGTATTATATGTAGATGAATGTAATATTATTATGATATGTAGATGAATGTAATATGTGTTATAATATGTAGGTGGGTGGGGTTAAATGGCATATTCAGGACATAAGTACAGACCTTGTCCAAGAATGTTGATTGTGTGAGATGTGAACTATGATTGCCCATGTTTAGTGGCATGGCACATGTTGAAGCCCATGTTTAGTGTAATGGCACATGTTGAAGCCCATGTTTACTGGCATGGCACATGTTGAAGCCTATGTTTAGTGTCATGGCACATGTTGAAGCCCATGTTTACTGGCATGGCACATGTTGAAGCCCATGTTTACTGGCATGGCACATGTTGAAGCCTATGTTTACTAGCATGGCACATGTTGAAGCCCATGTTTACTGGCATGGCACATGTTGAAGCCTATGTTTACTGGCATGGCACATGTTGAAGCCCATGTTTAGTGGCATGGCACATGTTGAAGCCTATGTTTAGTGGCATGGCACATGTTGAAGCCCATGTTTACTGGCATGGCACATGTTGAAGCCTATGTTTAGTGGCATGGCACATGTTGAAGTCTATGTTTACTGGCATGGCACATGTTGAAGCCCATGTTTAGTGGCATGGCACATGTTGAAGCCTATGTTTACTGGCATGGCACATGTTGAAGTCTATGTTTACTGGCATGGCACATGTTGAAGCCTATGTTTACTGGCATGGCACATGTTGAAGCCTATGTTTAGTGGCATGGCACATGTTGAAGCCTATGTTTACTGGCATGGCACATGTTGAAGCCTATGTTTAGTGGCATGGCACATGTTGAAGCCTATGTTTAGTGGCATGGCACATGTTGAAGCCCTATGTTTACTGGCATGGCACATGTTGAAGCCTATGTTTAGTGGCATGGCACATGTTGAAGCCTATGTTTAGTGGCATGGCACATGTTGAAGCCTATGTTTACTGGCATGGCACATGTTGAAGCCTATGTTTACTGGCAGGGCACATGTTGAAGCCCATGTTTAGTGGCATGGCACATGTTGAAGCCCATGTTTAGTGGCATGGCACATGTTGAAGCCTATGTTTACTGGCATGGCCCATGTTGAAGCCCATGTTTACTGGCATGGCACATGTTGAAGCCCATATTTACTGGCATCGCACATGTTGAAGCCTATGTTTACTGGCATGGCACATGTTGAAGCCTATGTTTAGTGACATTGCACATGTTGAAGCCCATGTTTAGTGGCATGGCACATGTTGAAGCCCATGTTTAGTGGCATGGAACATGATGTTCAAGTCCATGTTTAGTGGTATGGTACATGTTGAAGCCCATGTTTAGTGGCATGGCACATATGGAAGCCCATGTTTACTGGCATGGCACATGTTGAAGCCTATGTTTACTGGCATGGTACATGATGTTCCAGTCCGTGTTTAGTGGCATGGCACATGTTGAAGCCTATGTTTAGTGGCAAGGTACATGTTGAAGCCCATGTTTAGTGGCATGGCACATATGGAAGCCCATGTTTACTGGCATGGCATATGTTGAAGCCTATGTTTACTGGCATGGTACATGATGTTCAAGTCCATGTTTAGTGGCATGGCACATGTTGAAGCCCATGTTTACTGGCATGGGACATGTTGAAGCCCATGTTTAGTGGCATGGCACATGTTGAAGTCTATGTTTAGTGGCATAGCACATGTTGAAGCCCATGTTTAGTGACATGGCACATATGGAAGCCCATGTTTACTGGCATAGAACATGTTTAAGCCTATGTTTACTGGCATGGCACATGTTGAAGCCTATGTTTACTGGCATGGTACATGTTGAAGCCCATGTTTAGTGGCAAGGTACATGTTGAAGCCCATGTTTAGTGGCACGGCACATGTTGAAGCCCATGTTTATTGGCATGTTGAAAAGTCACTTAAAAGTCGACAGGGTCGACTTTATTGCACCGGGTTTTATCCCATATGGCTTGGTCTCTTTCCGCAGCGCAGAAAGCGTCGCACCAAGTATGAACTCCATAGCTCTAGCGACGACCAACAGGGGTCTCCGAAAAATTTAACTCGTAAACCGAAGGACGCGGCCCGGAATCGAACCCACAACCTTCGGAGCCCGAGTCAGATGGCTTGACCACTTCACCACGGAGACTCCCTGGCATTATTGGCATGGCACATGTTGAAGCCCATGTTTAGTGGCATGGCGCATGATGTTCAAGCCTATGCTTACTGGCATGGCACATGTTTAAGCCTATATTTACTAGCATGGCACATTTTGAAGCCCATGTTTAGTGGCATGGCACATGTTGAAGCCTATGTTTAGTGGCATGGCACATGTTGAAGCCTATGTTTACTAGCATGGCACATGTTGAAGCCCATGTTTACTGGCATGGCACATGTTGAAGCCTATGTTTACTAGCATGGCACATGTTGAAGCCCATGTTTAGTGGCATGGCACATGTTGAAGCCTATGTTTAGTGGCATGGCACATGTTGAAGCCCATGTTTACTGGCATGGCACATGTTGAAGCCTATGTTTAGTGGCATGACACATGTTGAAGTCTATGTTTACTGGCATGGCACATGTTGAAGCCCATGTTTACTGGCATAGAACATGTTTAAGCCTATGTTTACTGGCATGGCACATGTTGAAGCCTATGTTTACTGGCATGGTACATGTTGAAGCCCATGTTTAGTGGCAAGGTACATGTTGAAGCCCATGTTTAGTGGCACGGCACATGTTGAAGCCCATGTTTATTGGCATGTTGAAAAGTCACTTAAAAGTCGACAGGGTCGACTTTATTGCACCGGGTTTTATCCCATATGGCTCGGTCTCTTTCCGCAGCGCAGAAAGCGTCGCACCAAGTATGAACTCCATAGCTCTAGCGACGACCAACAGGGGTCTCCGAAAAATTTAACTCGTAAACCGAAGGACGCGGCCCGGAATCGAACCCACAACCTTCAGAGCCCGAGTCAGATGGCTTGACCACTTCACCACGGAGACTCCCTGGCATTATTGGCATGGCACATGTTGAAGCCCATGTTTAGTGGCATGGCGCATGATGTTCAAGCCTATGCTTATTGGCATGGCACATGTTGAAGCCCATGTTTAATGGCATGATACATAATGTTCAAGCCCATGTTTAGTGGCATGGCACATGTTGAAGCCCATGTTTAGTGGCATGCCACATGATGTTGAAGCCCATGTTTATTGGCATTGCACAATTTAATTATAACAGCGACTTAGGAACATATACTATATCATGGAATCTGTGGTAGCACAGCAGCCAGCATGCTTGCCTGACAGTCCTCTAGTTGAGTCTAAAGATGAGTTGAGTTGCATCAAGAACTGACATCACAGCACTTAGGACATTCCTATATGTGCTGCATCATAATCTGCAACAGCCTGTGAAGAGTCCCAATACTAATGTTACCATTAGCAGCCTGATCATGTTTCCATCTGGTCTTTCCTCTGAGTTTTGAGTGTCGGCCAGATCCTCTGGTCACTCCCTGCAGCACCATTCCAAACTATGATAATCTATCAGTTCTTCTGCACTATACACACGATTCTAAAGGGCCCTTACCACGTCTGCCTTATCATGCATGCACCAATACCCTACTCAGCGATGCAGACCCAACCAATTTGTCTGCATATGTGAAATGTTAAAATTCCATTCATGGCAATGAAATGTTTTTATTAATCTAGGCTCCCAGGCCAACTGAGCCCATAAAGAGCATCAGGACATTTTCTTGGAAGTAAGGACAGCATGATACTGACCATATCACCCACCAAAGGTCAGTGGGTCTACAAATAAGGGGCTACCATCATTTACCCCAAAATGACCTAATATGTGAAAAAAGGTCCTTTATCTTTACACTTTACACAAATAGAACCCACTTCTAAGTCCTCAGCCTTGTATGTATATGGTGCTAGTCCCTCATGTGTATAGACCAATCTGCACCTGATAGGTGATGGATCAATAGCCTGCTGGCTGCCTTTACATAGAGATCATTTCTTGGTGCCTTTTTTATGCTGGATCAACCTCTTCGAATCAGTCTGTCTGTTTTAAAATCCTCACCTGAATGAGGATCTGAACCTATGACCACTGGCTGATGGGATGGCAACCGAGCTCACTGGCCATTGTACCACCACGGTTCCTTACATAATGTATCACAAACAGTATGTCTTCTTCTGCTCCTTGTTCTCTTCTTCTAATCTTTTCTTCCCCTTTTCCTCTTCTTCTCATCCTCCTGGTCCTCTTCTCTTCTTCTTTCTTCTCCTTGTCCTCTTCTTCTCTTCCTCTTTGTTCTATTCTCCTCTTCTCCTCCTCCTCGTTGCCCTCTTCTTCTCCTCCTCCTTGTCCTCTTCTTCTCATCTTCTTCTTCTTCTCCTTTTTTCCGTGCCCTCTTCTACTCATCTTATTTTTATCCTTTTCCTCTTCTTCTCCTGTCATCTTCTTTTCCATGTTGTCTTCTTCTCATCTTCTTTTTCTCGTTGTCCTCATCTTATCCTTGCCCTCTTCTTCTCCTTGTCCTTTTCTTCTTATATTCTTCTCCTTGTCCTATTCTTTTTCTTGTCCTTTTCTTCTCATCTTCTTCTCCTTGTCCTATTCTTTTCCTTATCCTATTCTTCTCCTTATCCTTTTCTTCTCATCCCCGTCTTCTCCTGTCCTATTCTTTTCCTTGTTCTCTTCTTCTCATCTTCTTTTTCTCTTTGTCGTCTTCTTCTCATCTTCTCCTTCTTCTTGTCCTCATCTTCTTCTTTTTATTACATTGCATATCCCAATCCCTGGTTCATCACAAGAAGTAAAATATGGCCACAGCCATGGCAAAATTGCAAGTAAGAAAAACTCCACAGAAAAGATTACTGAAAGTGTGTATGAAGTTGAAGCAAGGAGCCAACAATGCTGTGAGGTGAGATTTGTGAACCAACAGGGGACAATTTACACAGCCTAACACAAACAGCATTCTGATTAGCATGAATGAGAGAAGGGAACAGAGGAAGAATAAGCAAAAGGAGGAAGAGAAGAAGAAGAAGCAGGAGAAGGATGATCAGGAGGATGAGGAAAAGGAGGAGAAGAAGAAGTAGACAGAGGAAAAGAAGCAACATGAGAGAAAGCAGAAGAATGAGTAGGTGGTGGAGAAAGAAAGAAAGAAAGAAAGAAAGAAAGAAAGAAAGAAAGAAAGAAAGAAAGAAAGAAAGAAAGAAGGGAGGGAGGGAGGGAGGGAGGGAGGGAGGGAGGGAGGAAGGAAGGAAGGAAGGAAGGAAGGAAGGAAGGAAGGAAGGAAGGAAGGAAGGAAGGAAGGGAGGAAGGAAGGAAGGAAGGATTATGTAAATAACATTAAATGAGATCTAACAGCACAGCGAGGTAGAAATCAGTCAAGGATTTCTTGATGAAGATATGTAGAGACTAAAACAATGAACATGGAACAATTGAGATAGTGTAAAATGGGAAACCAAGAACCGAGCACCATGGAAGGAGTCTGTTGCTGCCACGCACAAAAATCAAGCCCCATTGGCCCTGATTGCCACTGGTTGCTTCACATTCAAAAATAGATGACATCAATTAGGGAAAAATTGTTTTTTAGTATTACATCCTTACATTTTCAGCAATAACTTTTTTGTTTTATTGGTAAAGGAGAACTTTAATTACTCGTGAATATCTCCATAAACTCCCCCAGCCTCCTCCCACAAATCACACCAGGGAAATCTCAACACAGTGCACAAATTCCATAGCTCTGACACAATAATTATTTATAAGTAAAAAAAATATCTAAACAGAAACAAAAGTTTGTACTGATGTAAGTATTACCATTATAAAGTCTTCCATTGACAGTAAAAGTAATTGTTGTCTTCAGCTCATCAAGCAAGTGTTTACGTTTGTCATTGGAACAGTTTGAATCTTCATGATTCATGATTCGGTCAGTTCACTGTGAAAACAATAGAATATATCACATATGTAACAAATTACATACATTGTATGCTAAAAAGAATTAAAGGTACACATTTGGTAGGGGAAGAGAGGGTAATGTCTGAGGTGCGCATGCTTATGTTCAAGAAATACATAAAAAATTTGAATAAACAATTGTATGTACAAAAATCTTCAAGACACTTTAAGTAGCAAAATCTAATGTGATAATTTGGTCAGGAAATGCAATATTTTAACTGATTGCCTGCCAAAAAAAAGTGGTCCTGACCAAACAGATATTCAAGGCAGAAAATTTGAAGTAGGGGTGTGTCACAATAATGCTTTTAAAATGGTTAAAATGGTATTAGATATATTGCATTACATATCATTAAAGGGGATTGCACAGGGAACATGACTGTGTTAATAATTAATTGATAGGTTACAAATATTATGAAAATAATGAGAGGTTTAGTAATAACAATTGAAATTAAAAAGGTAAAAAATATTTTTAAATTTCACTTATCAAGGCTTTATTTTGTACCCACAGCAGCTAATCCAGTTAAATTTGCTGAATATTTTTACATACACCACTTTTGTTTAATAATATCACAAGAACTGCACCACAACACCAATAAAACATAATTAAAAACTTTTTTATTATTTTGAAGCACATAATGTTCACACAAAATGGAAAATGTCAGGGACACACCAGGCAGATTACTGAGGAGTACTGAGAAACAATAAACACTATTTTCTATTTAGTTATAATTATTCTTCTTCTAAATTTAATTATTTAAATACTCCTTGAATACTTTGTGATAGGCAAAGTAAATTTAGTGGCACAAATGTGGCCTATTAGCGCAAGTATAAGTCGGCATTTGCCATCATAATATGAGGAACTTTCACTGTTAGATTTCTTTTGAAATTATGACTGTCTTCTAAATTAACTGACTACTGCACGTGGTATAAGTTTTAGAATCTTTCACCCAAACTACAACATACCCAGGCATACCTTCTGGCCTAGAGAGACAACAGTGGAAGATAAACTCTATGGACCGCTGAGTGAACTACAAAAGACTGTTAGATTCATACAGGAGACAACATTGCAGTTATAGATGTATTTCAAGTGAACGAAAGAAGAAGAGGAAGAATCTTTCACAAAGTCCTTTACATCACAATAACTATAATATAAAATTGTTTAAAACGGTAATTTTATTAAAATATATGAGGTCCAGAACCAGATGGTATTGTCACCTCGAATTTCGAATCACAACAATTATTTTGAATCACACCAAGCTCAATTTCTCCTAAACAAGAAATGGGGCCTAGCGTGTTCTTGCACACGGGCGGAAGCGAAATCTTTCGTTGTAAAGTTTAATTCAATGGGACACTAAAAATTGTGGACTAAAAAGGAGAAATGGATCAATAAATGTACTATATATACCGAACCGATAGGTCGGTTCGTGGGTGCCAAAGTCGGTCCATGGAACCGACCTATCAGTCTGCGGCAGAGAATCAATTAAGTAAGAAATGTAATTACAATGTTGTTTGATGATGTTTGTCCATTGTTGCCAAAGAGGCCCATAGTGTCATCTGTTAGCCATGGAGTGGGTTAATTAATAGTGGCTCAAAAGACAAATACACTCCCAGAAACAACTGTTATATTGAGAGATGAGAAATGTCAAATGTCAGTCAGAGACATATGACTGAAACAATACCTTTTAGCTAACATTTATACCTTGGACTACCCAGGAAGGTAAATCTGGTCAAAAAGTGCCTGAAGTAGTCAGATGTGTCAGCTGAAAGGCACAAATGTTGCAGCTATGCTGTAAACAGGCACAATAAAAATTTGTCTAAAACAAATATTCCGGATGAACGAAGAAGTAGAAGAAGATATCTTGGACCGGCAGAGTAATTAACGAGTTTCTGGAAGAGGCAAATTAAAGTAGAACACTGTATACACCTATAAGAAAGAGACAAACAATGTTTAGTTGAACATATAATCAGAAGAGGTGTTGGGAAAGACAATAGTTGTGAAGAAATTAGTGGTAGAAGTTTAGCTTAGTTTAGTTTAGTTTAGTTTAGTTTAGTTTAGTTTAGTCGATGGATCAATATAACAGCACACAGGTGTAACCCATAAAAGGGGGCTGACTGGTCTCGAGGTATGGTGTCCGCCTCAAGTGCTGGAGGTCCTGGGTTCAAGCCCCGGTGAAGGCCGGGATTTTTTCATGTGGATTTCTAGTCACAAAATTTCCCCTGGTCTCTGGGTAGTGAGATTGGATGCCTGTGTGTATTGTTGTGCATGTAAAAAAATCCCTTGGCGGTTGGAAATAAAAAAAAAAGAGTAGCCTAACATCACTGCCCAGGCAAAATTTTCAGTTTAAAAATCTACCCAAAGTATTTCAGGATCCTCACCGGTACTACGGAGTTTGTGCACTGAGCTGAGATTCTCCAGACTCAGGCTTGAGTTAGGAGTAGTGGTAGAAGAAACATAGACAAACAAAGAAAAATTATGCTGGAAGGACTGGAACCGGTGGCACGGATGAGTATCATCAGCAGAGTGGATCCAGAACACCAAGGGTTGAGATCTGTGGAGGTGCGTGAACATCAACGTCTGTTGGCAGGGAACATGATGATTACGAGGTAACATCTGTGGTACTGAGAGATGGGAAATGTCAGCTATCAGTCAGAGAGAGATAACTCAAATAATATCAACTACAATAATTCAAAAAAGATCAACTGCAAATTGTGATCTCTGACGGCATGGACCAATTCATGTGTTGACTCCCTTCCGTGCCATGACACAAGACTGTCAAGAATTTTCTCATGCTGTCTTCCTCTATCTCTCTTTCCACAAGTCTTTCTAGTTGTCACGACATATTCCAGTTTGTGTCTTCTCATAACGTGGCCAAAAAATGATGACTGCCTCTTTCTGATATTTGTGAAAAGTTGTCTTTGCAACTTAGCTTCCCTCAAAATGTCCAGATTGCTCATTTTAGCTGTCCATTTAATTTTAACCATTCTTCTATAACACAACATCCCCAAGGCTTCCAGGGATATTATTTTGCTCATTTACAAATAGTCAAGAATGTGCAGCTATATGTTAAATTTTGTTCTATGTAACATGCAAGAACTCTCTTTCTAACTTTCAAGATGTATGACAAAGTAAATACATATGCAGGCTATTAGGAGCTATTTCTGTGAGACTTTTGTCAGTTTAGACATTGATGCCATAAACAATATATATTGCAAGATTTCTTGCCTGGTATATTTCACTGCATCTCGTTCAGTGCATACTGCAGAGTTATGAAGTGAATTACCGCATAAGTCGGACTGGGTTCACCTGATGGCGAGGGACACTGGTAATATGGAAAGCTAATCCACACGCAAAAATTAGTCCAGTGCACTAAAAATAGTAGCATGACTATAGACTATGCTTGCGTTCAAAGTGAATGAATGCAAGAAAAAAATAATTAATAAATGACTTTGGCTGAAATATAAAGTGCAGTATGCACCTGAGGAGATGCAGCGAAATATGTCAGGCAAGAAATTGTGCAATATATTTATGGTGTCTTTGTTTACATTTACTAAGGGAATACATTGGTTTGACTTTTGTTGGTGCTGAAAATGTGAGAGCATGTCTGGTTTGAATACGACCCAAGTCATGACACCCTCTCAAAGATAATCTTTTAGGGAACAGCTGAAGGCAAATGAAGAAGTGAGTCACAGAGAAAATCCTGAACTGATAATGTTAAAGAGTGAACTAGATGTTGTATTTCTACACAAAGAAAATCCTGAACTGATAATGTTAAAGAGTGGACTAGATGTTGTATTTCTACATAAAGAAAATCCTGAACTGATGTTAAAGAGTGAACTATATGTTGTATTTCTACACAAAGAAAATCCTGAATTGATAATGTTAAAGAGTGAACTAGATGTTGTATTTCTACACAAAGAAAATCCTGAACTGATAATGTTAAAGAGTGGACTAGATGTATTTCTACACAAAGAAAATCCCGAACTGATAATGTTAAAGAGTGGACTAGATGTTGTATTTCTACACAAAGAAAATCCTGAACTGATAATGTTAAAGAGTGGACTAGATGTTGTATTTCTACACAAAGAAAATCCTGAACTGATAATGTTAAAGAGTGGACTAGATGTATTTCTACACAAAGAAAATCCTGAACTGATAATGTTAAAGAGTGGACTAGATGTTGTATTTCTACACAAAGAAAATCCTGAACTGATAATGTTAAAGAGTGGACTAGATGTCGTATTTCCACACAAAGAAAATCCTGAACTGATAATGTTAAAGAGTGGACTAGATGTTGTATTTCCATACAAAGAAAATCCTGAACTGATAATGTTAAAGAGTGGACTAGATGTTGTATTTCTACACAAAGAAAATCCTGAACTGATAATGTTAAAGAGTGGACTAGATGTTGTATTTCTACACAAAGAAAATCCTGAACTGATAATGTTAAAGAGTGGACTAATTGTTGTATCTCTACACAAAGAAAATCCTGAACTGATAATGTTAAAGAGTGAACTAGATGTTGTATTTCTACACAAAGAAAATACTGAACTGATAATGTTAAAGAGTGGACTAGATGTTGTATTTCTACACAAAGAAAATCCTGAACTGATAATGTTAAAGAGTGGACTAGATGTATTTCTACACAAAGAAAATCCTGAACTGATAATGTTAAAGAGTGGACTAGATGTTGTATTTCTACACAAAGAAAATCCTGAACTGATAATGTTAAAGAGTGGACTAGATGTATTTCTACACAAAGAAAATCCTGAACTGATAATGTTAAAGAGTGGACTAGGTGTTGTATTTCCACACAAAGAAAATCCTGAACTGATAATGTTAAAGAGTGGACTAGATGTTGTTTTTCTACACAAAGAAAATCCTGAACTGATAATGTTAAAGAGTGGACTAGATGTTGTATTTCTACACAAAGAAAATCCTGAACTGATAATGTTAAAGAGTGGACTAGATGTTGTATTTCTACACAAAGAAAATCCTGAACTGATAATGTTAAAGAGTGGACTAGATGTTGTAGTTCCTCACTTGTGAGTGTTGCTGAGAACAGTGAGCAGGGGAGGACAGATAGCAGTGGAGGAAAGAGAGAAGTGGAGGACAGTGAGCAAAGGAGGGCAGTGAACAAGGGAGGGCAGTGAGCTAGGAAGGGCAGAAAGCAGTGGAGGACAGTCAGCAGTGAAGGACAGTAAGCAGTGGAGGACTCTGATAACTGATGTTTTTATTTTTTAATTTACTTTTGTTATTATGTATTTGTTATTTTGTATTATTTTAACCAAGCAAGAGGTAGACAATGATACAAGTGGGAAGAAATCATCAAGAGATGGATGAACAGCAATCTGACAGAATGTACAGTCAGGGCGAGAGACAGACAGCATTGGAGATCCATTGCAGCCAACCTTCATTGTGGAGATGACACCTTATTGAGGTTCAGTTGATAAGTTTTTAGAATAATGTTTAAACATCAGTGCACAAACACAAATGAGTGTGTCGACAATTTTCAAAGCGACACTTTTTTTTAGCCATTTGGCAAATGAATAATGTTATATACTTCATGATTTATGTTGTGTGATTTCTGCATTATGTACCTGATGAGATGCAGTGAAATATGCTAGGCTCTAAATAATACAATCTATAAATAATCTATTGTTTGTGTCTTTGTTATTCAAATGAGTAATTCTGTATCTCTCTGTATTCTGAAGTGAATGGATACATTAAATGGCATAAAATATTATTAAATATTATTATTAAGAAATATTTCCACTTATAATTATAATTGAAGTAGTCTCTAGTACTAGTACTACTAGTACTAGAGACTACTTCAATTAGTGTTACTAGTAGTAGTACACTAGTAGTAGAGAGAGATAAGAAAGAGACTGAAGTACCGCTGGATTTCACTTTGTTAATTTTAATTTCTATTCCGTAGAATTGTTTCATAATTTGGGGACAATTAGAGAAATATCATTATAATGGCTAAAATATATTGTAGTGTACGACCATGTGTGTCACTACAGCATAGATAGAGATTCATAGTTCATAAAATCATATCATCATCATCATATCATCATAATTCATAGCAGACGTCATTCTCAGCCATTCATTCACTCGCGGCGATGTTATAATAATGAAGTACAATGTTCGCATATATTATTAAACTGTCAATTCTATACACATAACAGTGAAAATGAGAAATAATCATATATGCATTCATTGACAAAATTAGTGAAAATGCCAGCGCTTATGTTACGTTGAAAGAAACATTAGAGTTATGTTATCTAACAACCTGAAAACAACAATAACATCAACAGTCCTCTTCGACACCGAATTGCCCACAGCACGGAACCAGGACGTGGCTCCAGACGGGATATGTTTCGCTGCTGTTGTTTCTTAAATTGTTTCTTAAATTGTTGCTTATGTTGAATCCCTAAACAATGAGAAGTAGAATCGATAAGCTTTCGTAGATCAATCAATCAATCAGGTGCCGTCTCCACAATGAAGGTTGGCTGCAATGGATCGCCACCACTGACTGTCTCTCGCCTTGGCTGTACATTATGTCAGATTGATGTTCGTCCATCTCTTGATGTTCCCACTTGTATCGCTGTCTACCTCTTGCTCGCTTGCCCTCAACCTTGCCTTCCAGTATGGTTTTTATAAGAGTATCATGTCTTTTATCGTGGCCGAAATATTTCACTTGCGTCCTCTTTATTTCTTTCATTAACTCTCTCTTCATTCCCAGTTTGTCTGTAACCTCTGCATTTGATTGGTTTTGTTTCCATGAAATACGACATATTCGTCTGTATATCCACATCTCCAGGCCTCCTATGTGACTTGCTATTGCTTGTTCATTGTCCAGGCCTCCGCGCCATACAGTAGCACGGAGTTCGTGCACTGAGCTGAGATTCTCCAGACTCAAGCTTGAGTTGGGATTAAAACGGAGCACTTATGGGTCACACCCGTGTGCCATGATGTTGATCCGTCGACTAAACTAAACTAAGTATACTGCATGCTGAGCTAAGTGATACTGATAATCAGTTATATTTATGTTTCAGCCATGGCATGTTCTGCTTTGTGCCTATCTTAATTGGAGAAACCAAAAAACGCCAGGGCTTTTCATGTTTTGTCGTGCGCCACTTGAAGTGGTTCAAAGATCGTGCCGAATAGTAGTTGATCCAGCAGTTGGGTCTCTACATGCCCAGATTAAATAACATGTTGCATTAGCAGTCGAAATGACCGAAACCTCCGGGGCGCTGACGGCGAGGTAGGACATTCAATCTCTACATCGCCATTAAGTTGAACTAAAATGTTGACTTCTCGTTCAGAAAGAAATGGCAAACTGCTGAACATTAAATTATCAGGGAAATCAAACTGGGGTTGATCGCAACATTCTGCAACATTTTAAAAACATGACGTTGCATATAAAACATTTCAGTCCAACCGACCGGTGTGTCGCATGAACCCACTACCCCACAGTCAGCGCCCAGGTAGTTTCAGCGCGATCGTCTTGAATTTCTTTGCCGCGAAAACCTCTAAATTTCATATAAGGCTGGTATATCATTCCAGTCTTCGAAATGCCGCCCCTTACATGTTTTCTTCTTTAAAAATTCCGCCTACTTATGAAGCCCCCTTACGGTGTCGCCTGATTCGGCCGCCTCTGTGTATCAGAGCACGGCACGGCCCTGGGGTCTGTACCTCTTGGTGAGGTGTTGCTGTTGTTTGTCCATCAAGAATGATGATGACCATTCATTTCATCCAGTGGGGTTAAAATTATGGAGTCGTGAGTTCTAAGATGGCTGATAAGGCCTATTTTGGCTCGAAATGTTCTTTGACAGTGTGGGCAAAGAATGCTTGACGCTCCAGGAGGAGGATCTCTTGCAGTGATTTTTCTGTCCAGCCTTTCCTTCACAGCTCTTGCAGTCTTGGTTACTTCACAAGTGACTGCACCCTTGCGTGATGATGCACGCCACGAATTTCGGTCTTTAGCAGCAGTCTCCCAAGTGATGAATTCCAAAAGCTTTTAGTGAGATCTTCAGAGTGTCTTTAAAGCTTTTCTTCTGGTCACCTTGGGAGCTTTTAATTAAGTTCTTGGTGGGGTATTGGTGCATGAAAGGGCAGATGTCGTCGGTGACCTTTGAAACCGGCTGCGTTCAGCATAGGATCTGCTATACAGTGATGATGCTATGAGTAAAGTGAAAAGGTTGGCGATCACATGACGCCGCATCACGTTCTGCTTGTCACTAACAGAGTTAAGTAACGACTGTTTAATGCCATAACAATTGATTGGAGAGAGAATAAAAACACACATACGAGGGTTCATATTTACTGTGGGATGTAAGCTTCACAGCAACGCGTTTAGTAATCATTGAGACATAGAAGATGCTAGTATATAGCTACACCGTTGACGCTACTCTTAGACTCCAGTTATTCCACATAGATAAACTGAAGTGTCATGCCTGGTTCTCTGGTCGTAGTTTAACTCTTTCACTACCAGGCTACTATTACTCTAACATGTTTATTGTGGGTGACAAGGTCGAATCCCGCATGTTAACTATAGCTTTTTTAAATTTTTTTTTCCCGCTCCCTTTGAACTCAAGCGTAGTCCATACACAGGCTACTACTGCTAGTGCACTGGAGTTATTTGTGCTTGTGGGGGGCTAGCTTTCCCTATTGTCAGTGTCCGTTGCATATATTAGTATAATACAACATGTCTGCAACCATATTATCAACTTTTAAGTCATAACTTCCCATTTTCTGCCTTCCATTTTTGTTTGGTTGAAACCTACTTGTTGTTTGACACTGAATCTGCCAAGAATGTTTCTGTGAAATCTATGTTCAAAGTCCTGTTTTAGTGATTGTACAATGGCATATAACCCATACCCGTATGTTCTCAAAACTGCTACCTATATTTTGTTGCTCCATGGTATCTTTATGATGGAGTAATCAACAGACACCTAGAGGTTAACATGGACGAATGGATAGGCGCACTCGTTTATAAACGCCTGGTGTACTGATGGTGAGGTGGCAGGCTCAACCCTTACACCGGTCAGGTGGACTAAACTGTTGACTTCTCATCCTTGACTTGGGAACATAAATTACAAGTACCTCTGAAGTCTGAGTGGGTTCGCATGATGGAGATGGACATTGGCAATAGGCAAAGCTAAAGCACACGCAAAAATCAGTCCAGTGCGGACTACTCTCGAGTTCAAAGCGAGCGAACGAAACACAGAACAGACTTGTTCTTTACTTGCTACAGTTACTTAGTTGCATAGCCTTTACAGGACGTAGCAGTCACCCTCTGGAGTGTTTGGCTGTTTGTGATTCCTGGGCAAGTTTACGTTCAGTAGATTACCATTGCTTTCTAAACGTCGGCACTCATACCATTGTATAGAAATCAACGTAATGAGGTCTGCTTCCAAATTACCCGTAGCTGTGTTTCGAACGCGGTATCCGGGATTACGAATTGCGTTCGTTACTCCTTACTTGCTACAGACATAGCGAATGACCTGTCAACATGATCCCTATTAACGACAGTCCCTTTCAGATTAACTAACAATCGAGCTGTTGTTGATTCCATCACAGGTTCATTAATTTGAGGCTGATATGAACCCTAATTATAACTTCTCTTTTCAAGTTGAACTGGGTAGGGGTAATGGAAAATTGAAGGGAATGTAGGAATAACTTGGAATACTACAGAGTGATATCTACAGTTTTATCATGTTACTATAACGAGGTCTTTGTGTACGTTGTCGTCTCAACACGATGGCTAAGGGTACTTATTTTATCTCGGACGAACTTGAGGATCGTTTCTCACAAGCATATTTGACAATAGCAGTTCTACAAGTTCTTGTGGTTACCGAGCGACTTAGAAGAATATTCAAGAAATCCACAGCTGGTTACCTCCCCTCTTTGCCGTTTAAAGGGACTAACCTTCATCATCATCATGTGCCATGCCGTCTCACACGGTCAGCGTAGTTGTGGATCAGCTCTACGGTTTTATCTACATTGTGTTATGTGGCCAAACCATCTAGAGATTTACTTCTCTGCCTTCCCCTTATTCTGTTCCCTTCAGTCATGCCAGCTGTCACCAAGTTATCCGATGTATTTTTTCTCACAACGCGTTCAAAATATCTTGACGATCTACGTCTAATTTCTCTAATTAGTTTACAGTTTTCATTTGTTTCTTGTAGGACTTGCTCGCTGGTTTTTCTGTTCGCCTATGGTATTCTTTGCATTTTCCTTAGAAGCCATATTGTATGTTTTTCAGTTTGTCTGCTCATTGTATACATTTCACATTTAAACTAAAGTGCAGGTTCTATGTAGCACTTCAACACTATTTTACTCGTTGCAAATGACATCTTTTTATTGGTCAGCATGTTTTCCATCTTGCAAAAGGCTACCTTCACTATAGCGATTCATATTCTAATCTCTTCAAGGCACCTCCCATCAGATTTTATGACTGTTCCGAGATAGCTGCACTGATTCACATATTTAAGCATATACTCATTTGCCCGTATTGGCTGTTATCATTCAGTTCGTTTCTGATTATCATTATTGTACTTCAGACATGTGAAGCCTAGGTCACGCAGCAGATGGCACCGTGCCCGGCGGCCCAGCGGTCATGTGTTTGAATCCTCCTCGAAGCGTAAATTAAAACCAAGATATTGACCCGGCTCCCAGTTCTACCAAGCCTATTACAGTACCAAGAAATGTCATGGAAGGAAAATCGGTCCCAGTGATATTGATGACATAACCCACTGAATGTTGATTTGTCTATAAAATTATGGGACCAGCACCATAAACCTAATACACCCCAAGGCGTGAAAAAGATCCTTACTGTGGTCATTTATACACCCCAAGGCGTGGAAAAGATCCTTACTGTAGTCATTTATACACCCCAAGGCGTGGAAAAGATCCTTACTGTAGTCATTTATACACCCCAAGGCGTGGAAAAGATCCTTACTGTGGTCATTTATACACCCCAAGGCGTGGAAAAGATCCTTACTGTGGGATTTATACACCTCAAGGGGTGGAAAAGATCCTTACTGTGATCATTTATACACCCCAAGGGGTGGAAAGGGTCCTGGATGTGGTCACGTACAAGTGCTCCGAACACTATAGTTAAAACTTCCAGCAGTGCTAAAATAAAGTGCTGCATATCCTTTGCGGGACGTTGTGATCAACCTCAAGTTCATTTCTAGGTAATTTTACTTTCATTAGTTTGCCATTATTTTCTGAAGGACAAGCCAACGTTTAAGTCCAAATGACCGGTGTAGGGAATGAACGCCCTAACCCGCCATAAGCGTACCTGATGTTTAAGAATGAACGCTGTTATCCCTCTGACCAGTTCGAACTGCTCTAGTAGTGTGCGGATACTAACTCTGACGGTTCTGTTGTAATACTTCTAGCAGCCTACAGCCACGAACTGTCGCAGTTGTTTTTATTGGTAAGCCAACTTCATATACTCTACATCTCCTTCTCTCAATATCATCAAGTCCGTCAGAAGACGGTGTTATTGTCGTGTGATCTGATCACTTCACCGATCACTGTTCTCATTACTTGTCTTCGACTCTGCTTGAATCTAAAACTCAGTATTCTTGCATATCTGTGTGATATAGCATGTCTCTGTGAAGAAGATGTTTGTTGTATATTTCATATATGTTTTTTGTTCTTTTCCTATGGATTTTGCACTTTTGTATTTTCAATAGCACAGCGTCATGTCTCATTTTGTGAGCAAAGTAGGACGTCCTATATTTTTGCACAATCAAATGCAGAGGTCTTAGAAAAACTGGGAATGAAGAGAGAGTTGATGACAGAAATAAAGAGGAGACAAGTCAAATATTTTGGCCACGTTAAAAGACATGATACTCTTATAAAACCATACTGGAAGGCAAGGTTGATGGCAAGCGAGCAAGAGGTAGACAACGATACAAGTGGGAGGATAACATCAAGAGATGGACGAACATCAACCTGACAGAATGTACAGTTGAGGCAAGAGACAGACAGTGTTGGAGATTCATTGCGGCCAACCTTCATTGCGGAGACGGCACCTGATTGATTGATTGATTGTTGCACATTTGTTGATAGTTTTATATCCCCTTCCAATGTGTTAATATTTGTTATCTTTTCTATCCAGCTAACACTTTTCATTCTGTAACAACGTCACATCTCAAAATCCTCCAAGGTCGTTTCTTTGTTTGGTTGGAGGCCACGTTTCACAACCGCATAGTGCTATGGGCCAGATATGCTAATGCTAATTGTTTCCCTTTAGCTGAATATGCCTTCACTCTAGAAATGTGTTTCTTTCGAAATTATTGGCTGGGTCAATATCAGTTCAGGGCAATAAATAAATAAATAAATAAATAAGCGATCCAAAACAATTTACATTTCCAAGTAAAGTTTGCATTCCTTGTTTTATACCCCTCACACCCCACCTCCTTCCCCATACCCCTCACATCCTGCTAAAACTAGGCTCTTTTTTTTTCTCTAGAACAAAGTACTTGTAATAAGTCCATTACCCCATATGGACAACAATCACCTTCGGATTAATATATCCTGTGAGGGTAAACCCGTGGGAAGCTGCTTTTGCCTGACTCAGTCACAAGATTATCATTCTGAGCCGGCGACGGACCCTGACTATAACGTCTCCTTGAAGTTGATCGGAGTAGGGGTAATGGTGAAATCGAATCGAATGTACTAGTGAACTAGTCTATCAGATATTAATACTTTTAAAATAAAACCACTTGTGGCTTTTGACACGTAAACAAAATTGTGACAGTACCTAGACTTTTGACAGTAATCCACACGGAAAAATCAGTCCGGTACACTGCAGGTAATTCACGTGTATGAACTACGCTTGAGTTCAAAACGAGCTAGCGAGAAAGAAACAGTACCTAAGCTTGTAACATTGCCAAAGTTTCTAACAGTGCCTAAGCTTGTAAGATTACCGAAGTTTCTAACAGTACCTAAGCTTGTAATATTACCAAAGTTTCTAACAGTACATAGCCTATGTCTGCAGCTAAGATTCTGTCAGTGCCAAAACTTATAACAGTACCTAGTTTCTAACAGTACCTAATTTTTAACAGTATCTAAGCTCGTAACTTTACGTAAGCTTTTAACAGTACCTACCGGTACTACCTGCTTTCTGTTAGCGCCGAATGTTGGGCGGCGCTTACCAAACTCAACACCCCACATTGTGCCAACGGCTTCGGGCGGAAGAGCACAATTGGGAGGGTACAAGTCTTATCCTGGTGCGAGAAAATGCAACCTAAAGACAAAATGTCATGGCAAGGCATACCAGGCCCTAAGCCTTGGCTGGCAGCTGGTCTAGGATCGAAGCTCCGACAAGCGGACAGTTAGGGCATTGTTTTGCTGATCCGGCAGTTTCTGCAGCTTGTCTTGTTCCAGATGTAGAGGTGTTACCTTTCCTCTGGAGTGAACTAGGCAGGCCGAGAGAGGGATCATGCTGCACGGGCAACACATGGTCTCTATATTTTAGCCCAGGCTCTGTGCTATGGAGAAGTAATAACTCCATCCCTTGTCTTAACCGGTCTCGGAATCAAAGACACTCGCCACCGCCATGGGTTGTAGTTATTAAGCCTTTTTGAAGCACAATGTACCAAACTATCGTCTGTCAAGACGGAACGGTGCCAGTGAATAACAGTACCTAAGCTTGTAACATTACCTATCTTCTAACAGTATATAAGCTTGTAACATTATCTTAGATTCTGACAGTATTTAAAATTATAACAGTATTTAAGCTTCTAACAGTACCTAAGCTTCTAACGGTACCTAATCTTATAACAATATCTACGCGTATAACAACACCTAGCTACTAACAGTTCCTAAACATATAACAGTACCTAATCTTCTAACAGTACCTAAGCTTATAACAGTACTTAAACTTATAACAGCACTTAAACTTATAACAATACTTAAACTTATAATAGTACCTAATCTTCTAACAGTACCTAAGCTTATAACAATACTTAAACTTTTAACAGTACCTAATCTTCTAACAGTACCTAAGATTATAACAGTACCTAAACTTATAACAGTACCTAATCTTCTGACAGTACCTAAGCTTATAATAGTACTTAAACTTATAACAGTACCTACGCTTCAAATAATACCTAAGCTTATGACAGTACCTAAGCTTGTAACAGTGCCTAAGCTTTTAGCAACACCCACGCTTCTGACAGTACCGTATCGACAAGTAGTGAAGTACAATATCTGCGGACAATGCCTATGTCACAGTTATACGCAAAAGGCTGTAACGTTAGAAATATTTGTATGGTTCCAGTATCAAGTATCGAGGAGTGAAATGTACTGTATACTGACGTATACCAGTTATGTAGCAGTGTTTCGTCACTTGCCATAGGTCAAAATAGCACAGCAAAAGAGATAACATTGATGTCTAGCTGGCATCCAACGCGAGCGACACGTCAGTCTAAGTTATTTCGCTTGATCGGTTTCTGTCCTTGAGGACTCGAGTCTTTGTAATGATGCAAACATGTAAGTGTTTGTGTATTCGTGACACATGCACACACATACGCACACATATACATATTTATGTATGTATGCATACAGACAGACAGACAGACAGACAGACAGACAGAAAGGCAAGCAGGCAGACAGACAGACAGACAGACGATGCACTGATCTGTGGGTTAGAGAGGTGTATAATTTTGTGTCCTAGACTCACTTGGAGTTGTTTTTGTCAGTGATTGCAGCTGCAACAACAGCAGCAACACTTGCAGATGCAGCATAAGTAGTAGTAATAGTAGTAGTAGTAGTAGTAGTAGTAGTAGTAGTAGTAGTAGTAGTAGTAGTAGTAGTAGTAGTAGTAGTAGTAGTAGTAGTAGTAGTAGTAGTAGTAGTAGTAGTAGTAGTAGTAGTTGTTGTTGTTGTTGTATTAGCAGTAGTAGTAGTAGTAGTAGTAGTAGTAGTAGTAGTAGTAGTAGTAGTAGTAGTAGTAGTAGTAGTAGTAGTAGTAGGAGGAGGAGGAGGAAGAGGAAGCAGAGGAGGAGGATCAGCAGCAGTAGTAGTAATAGTATAAAAGAAGTAGAAGCAGCAGTGGTAGCAGCAGCAGCAGCAGACTCAACGCATTGTTTAAGATGCCGGGATACGTGTTGCGATGTCCACATCCATGCAACGTGTGGTGTGTTTCGGGAGAGCTGTTCCTTGTCGATATGAGCAATAAAGACCATTTGCTCAAGCAGTCGTCACAACATTTGCAGGCAAGAACCATTTAAAAAAAAACTGATGAGCCTTACTGAGGATCGAGCTCATGTCTCACGATTTGTGGGGCTCTCGACCTGCCGCCCCTCAATGGACGATTTTGCAAAGTTAATATAACAATGGGACGGAAACATGGAGAACAACTGAAATAATTACTAATAACCAACAAACATACACTAACTGAAGCCTGCACCAAATAGTAGGAATAAAATGGTATGGCAGAATCACCAATGTAGGGCTCATGGAGAGAAGTAAACAAATTCCAGTGACCCAAGAGATGAGGAAAAGATGCTTGCGCTGGATAGGACACACACTGAGAAAACCCAAGAACAGTATGTTAGACACTCTCTTGACGAACTCACAAGGCAAACGAAAAAAGCGGGGGGCCTAAAAACAATCGGAGAAGAGAATTACAGATAAAGATTAATAATATTGGGAAAACATGGAGGGGATGAAGAAGACAGCAAAAGATAGAACGGCTTGGCGTGGTTTGATTGAGTACCTATGCCTCAGTGTGGGATAAAGGGAAGAAGAAGAAGAAGAAGAAGAAGAAGAAGAAGAAGAAGAAGAAGAAGAAGAAGAAGAAGAAGAAGAAGAAGAAGAAGAAGAAGAAGAAGAAGAAGAAGAAGAATGTGGTATAATAAAAACGTCCCTACCCTTTCCTATTTATGGACTCCCTTAAAAATACACAAACCCTTACAATTACTGTTTAAGTAACTTACTTAATGTAGGAGAAAATAAAACCGCGATAGACTGACCGTGGCAGCTTAATTAATTTGGCCTTATTTTGGCCTACATACCTGGCCAACAGTCGTCGACTGATTGTAAAACAAAGGCCAGTGTAGCCATTTTGGTCAGTACGACACAAAGAACAGACATGTAAAAGTTTTCCCTTCGGGGAGAAGGCATGTTGCCTTTTAAAACCATGATTCTCTTCAAGCTATTGGTATGTTATCTACATTCTTAAGATATATTTATGTATTACATAAACCAGTATGTTTAATTAAGAATTAGTTACAATTCTCTTAAACCAGGCTGGATGATGTTTACTAAGGAAACACAGGTGGGCGCCACGCTGTAATTTTTCCTATGTCTTACAAATTCAAATCCTTATGTTAATATCTTTTATAGGCATTATGAACTTATATCTAACTTTATAATCTACGAATATTATGCGTACTACAGAGTATCAACTCTCATGTCAGAAACTCTTTTCAATTTAGGAAAGACTCCTGATTCATACTTCAGAGAAGAAAACTCGTTTCTGCCAATTTCATAGTCCTATGAAAAATAACTTCTATGCAATGGAACTATATATCCCTATCGATGCTTAGAAATCTGCAAATAATTTATGTACTGTAGAGATTGGACTATAAAGAAACATTTTCTCAATGTAGGAGCAGACTCTTGATTTCATACTGCACAAGTAGAGAACTGGTGTCTGCCACTTTCAAATATCCTATGTAGTGTAAATGCACTGGTAAGGATGTCTCTGAACTTGTTTTATCCATGCGGGGACATACAAATGATTACGCATATTCCTGACTCTTACTTAGTCAGGGGATAAAATATTTTGCCACATCATAATCTGTAACTTGGAACTATAGTGTTAAATTTTAGTACCATTCTTTTGTTAACAGATTAGTAACCACTCCATATGAGGGTGAACATATAATCATTTCATAAAATAGTGTTAGGGACAGGCCATATTTGAATATAAATTCATGAACAATTAAACGCGTGATGTAAATGCATGTTCGGATAGGATTCACTCCGCATCACCTCACTGTAGTAGGAACAGAAGCGAAGATTGATGTGAATAAATTGCTTGCAATATTCAGAAGACTGGACCATGCGGCATAAGTTATTCTTATAAATACCCTCCGAATAATAGCAGTCATTGGAAAAACATATCACAACGATTACTATCCTCATGTGCTGTACGCAGTGGGGGGAAACAATGGATGTTTTAGTTTATGAAGATAATTCAAAAACCTAGGCTCCCTGCATCATCATTATGATTATTATGTATGATTATCATGTACTTAATATCAGAGAAATGTACATGTATGTTTTTTTTGGTATGAGAATTTTCTCTGTTCTGATTGTTACTTTTTACTGTGGGAATATACATTTTAATGTTGCATCTTGGGATTAGAGGATGTTGATGTAAGAATCCATGGGTTTGTCAGTACTTTAAGAAGCCAAGGTTGAATAGTCTTGACCTAATGATGATTATAGTGCCGAAAGGAAGACGCGGCATTAGAAACCACAGGGATTCTGTATAGGCTATTCTCTTCAAGTAATGAGAGAGACAATATCAACATGTTGGATGGACAGAATGACTTCACCCATCCAATAGTCCCAGTAACAACAGAACAAAATATAAGTGAGAAAATACCTTACTCACTATGAAGAGTCAGAATGGCTCTACTCAGCAATGAGGGACAGTGGAACATGGACACCCACTCCTTTCCCCTTCTCCCCTTGTTGTTTTGTATTTGTGTTTGTAATTGTGTTGTAAACCTTTTATCATAACACAGTAGGTTAATGCTAGTGTTGTATTCTTTGTCATCCCTTTTCTATAGAAGAGAAGCAGGTGGTGGTTGAATTTGGTGGGACTATATCACTAACACTGGATCCTGGGTAAACAGCCATAAAGTGAATGTCCAAAACCATAGTCTGGATCTAGCAATACCTCAATGTTTACTGCGGCGCTCAATAGCTCCATAGCGAGCAACAGAAAAGTTGAAGATAACTGATTGGGTGAGTGATTAAGTCCTATTTTAGGAAGAAGATCCAGGATGGACTTCAAGATCTAATAATCTACAAAGATGAAGATCAACAGAGTAACTGACAACAGTGTATCGTCTGCTTTACGTCTGAGAAGTATCACCTATAAGCCTTATCACTCAGCAAAATCAGTGAAACTATGGGACAATCCTACAAGTTACTAAAACTAGCAACAGTGAAAGCCCTTCAACTGTTGGTTGGATTACCAAGTTAATATCCAACAATGGATAAGTCTTCGAAACAATGTCTCACAGCTGCAACAGTCAAACATGGAATTCAGCGATTCAACACTAAGTCCTGGCTCAACCAAATGGGGAGAAGACACTGAACCACATAAGCCAATACAACCAAGGTACAAACTGAATATCATCTGAAACATAACTACGAAACCAGATTACCTCAAAGTTCCAAACCCTGAACACCATCAGATAAAAGACCATATGAAAGCCACTAAATGTCTATATCTGCAACAAGAGGAATCATCCAATTGTTTGCAAACCTGTTACTGTGCTGGATTTATTCATCTGCGGATATATGTAGGTATAGATCAAGGTGGCCCTAGTCACAGATACTACCATGAGATGCCTCTCAGTCAATTAAAGTTCTACACTGGACTAGATAACAACGACTAATTCCTTGCCGGTCCAATGTCAGCCTAAATGCCATGGGTTATAGACTCGCGACTAGGTGGGTGAAACCTTTGTGTAAGCCAATTTGGTAGTCGGATATTATAAGCCGAGAAGCTGAATGGACGTCAACTTTTCATCAGCCCTGATGATAAAGGGAATTACCTTCTGCAAAGCTTAAGTGGAACTCCTGAAGTATGACCAACCGGAGGCACCAAATTTCACAAACAGGGCACCGAGCCTAAGGCAACAGAATATTCGTGATTCTAGCCCCAAACGGAGGGGATATATGGTGTGTGATTTTTCAATTCCTGGGTTATGGAGTATAAAATAGTCACCAGCCAATTACCAGTGGATAAATATTAGGAACATAACTGAGTGCATTAATTCGGTACCCAGATAATGGGAAAAGGATCTAATCGACAGCAAAGATGAACTCTTAACCGCACACCAGGAGATAAATGACTATTAATTAAGTTTAATTAGTAATACAAAATGCTGTTTATATGTTGGGTTTTTTTCTGAAGGTAACAGGTCAGTAGTTTTTTTTTCCAATGGTATATAGATGGTATAGTATTTTGACACCAACTCATTATTTTTAAATATGAGAATTGTACATGGTGTCAGAAATAAATGTTGGGTTTCTGCACCTAGACCAAGGTGATTTTATCTAGGTACAATGAGTCAAGTTAGCAGAACCAATTGGTGGTTGTTATGTTGTTTGTGATAACATTGTGTTGTTTTTTTCTGGGGACACTGGGTACTATATTGTAATAATGCAATGAATCCCATGCCTGTCTGAAAATGCATAGTGTTTATTACACATATATATATGTAAAGGCAGATCTTGAGTTAATACCTGAACTGTTTGTCCAAAAGTGTTGTGTACATCAAGTAAATGTGGTGTCCAACAAGTGGTTGTTTATATGTTGTGAGCAATCAATATCCTTCTAGCATCTATAGTTAATTTAAGGGTGATGAAGTGGGAAGGGAAACCTACACACAGATGCCATTGTTTCAAGGATGGAACTCTTTCCTCCTGGGATTTGTGGTAAATATCCCTAATCACCCTGCATTCTTACCAGTGACAGAGAATCAATAATACCCCCTAGACATTTTAACGAATTATTCTCAGGAATTAAAATCCACATCCCACAAAGAAGAAGAAGAAGAAGAAGAAGAAGAAGAAGAAGAAGAAGAAGAAGAAGAAGAAGAAGAAGAAGAAGAAGAAGAAGAAGAAAACAATATATATGGCGCTAGCCTACTGGACACCACTGGGTAAGGTTGAGTACTGGTTGAGTCTCGAAGCACGAGATATGAAGCACGGGGAACAAAGACATCAACTTGGGAGGGAAAAGGTATTGATCTTATTCAGTGAAGTTGAACATGTTAAATAATGCTTCTATGGCAATCATTGGACTGAAGAACAAGTTGGAAAGAACACCAGATATTACTTCTCAAAGTGTCAGACTTCACAGAGTCAAAGACGCATTGTTTGTGGGCAGAAATGACTGAAAGGGCGCGCACAATTCAAATGTTTTAGCTCATGTATACTCATGTTTTTGTCAGCAAATGGTTTTTTAGAAGTACTGCTTCTTCTTGTACCCATTGTCCACCATTGGGGCAAAGGCTTTTAAAGAACCCACCCTAAGCCCTCCTATCCTTTGCTATCCCATACAGATTTGTCCATATCCTCCACATACAATTTATTTCTGTTTCTTCTTCTCCTCTCCGTGTGTTTTAGGTCTTCCTCTGTTTCTTTTGTCCTGTGGATTCCAGACACAGTCCTTTCCAGTTATACTATTTACAGATTGTCCCAATGTGTTCCCAGGATTTCTTATCCATCGCCAGCGTCTTTTCTTCACCTCTTGGTTTAAGGGGCAATCACCACAGGAGGTCTTCGTTAGTCAGACGTCCTTCCTCGTCGGCGAATGCTACGGCATCTATATCCCCTCGACATTCTTCGTGAACCCGGGTCATGACTCCAGGATATCCCTCTCCTGTCGGGCAAATCTGGGCATGGGACTGGCTTTCCCATTCCGTAGACAACCTCAGCTGCAAAAGTCACCCAATTTAGAAGTGCTGGATCACATAGAATTGTTTCTGCTGATTATTGCATAAGATCACGGGGCACAATTAGGGCGGAGATCTCGGTTTACTTCACTGAACGAGAATATCACAATTAGGCCAAAGAACAAATGGAGACCATGTGTCCTATGTGTGCAGAAATGCTGTGTCAAGGTTAATTCCAAGCCTGGTGCAAATGCCAGTTAACCACATCTTATACAGGGTGTTTGTAAGTCTCGCAACACTTTGTTTGTAGAACAGCTGTTTGTTGGAGAGAATGTTTCCGTCTTGCGAACGGAAAACATACTCTCCAACAAAGAGCTGTTCTACATACAAGGTGTAGTGAGACTTTACAAACACTCTGTACGTAAACGTACTCGTGAAGTTATTCTCAGGGCTGACATTTATTGAATCTTTACGAATTTATCAACCAGACTTATTTAGGCTTTCTATGTATGGTTTCATAATATTCTAGGCATACAGTATTTTGTTGTTTGGTCTGATTGATAACTGTTTTCTTTTCTAACTACCTATTTATAATTGGCCGCATTCTGCGGCTATAGTTTTCTACTTTATTTTTTATTTTTTTATATTTTTTTTTCGAGGTGGGAGGTGGGGGGGGGAAGAGAGAGAGAGAGAGAGAGAGAGAGAGAGAGAGAGAGAGAGAGAGAGAGAGAGAGAGAGAGAGAGATTTGTTGTCGGTGCTCTGGTGATTCGATCTTGTCGGGACTACTGTTTCCTTCACAATTTCTTATTGAACAATGATTGCCATTTCGTGTGACTTTGGTTGACACAGGAATTGAACAGTTATAGGATTATGAAGTTCAAACAGTACGACTACTGTTACTGGATGGTGTAACCAGCTCTCAATTCTCCTTTCTCGTCTTGTACGACACGCTTGGCAGGCTGCAATGTTGCAACTATTTACTTCCAACAGCGCATTTGAGAAGTAGGAAGACCAGGATATGGCAAATGGTGAAACAAATAAAACATATGATCACGCAGAGATGTGATGAAGACATACGGCAGACGATGCGATACCTCACCTTGGCTTCATTGTTTGCTAGTGTATTGGTGTACGGGTATGTGTGTGTGTGTGTGTGTGAGAGAGAGTGTGTGTGTGTGTGTGTGTGTGTCAGTATGTCTTCCTGCCTGCCAGTTTCATAACATAGTAATATGCATTGTTTATGTTTACAGTATTCATGTGACAAAGTTGTTGTTTTTTCCACGTGAATGTAACATGCACAATAGAAAATTGATGTGCGAAAGATGAGTGGTTGAAAGGGCCAAATGTAAGACGAGCCTGCATGCCCAATTTGTGACCCTTTGAAAATAAAATTCGCTCATCGTTTATCATTAAATCACACAATATAAATCCTAATATCTGAAATAAACACATGAAATATATCACGCTAGAAACAACACAGATACACATCAATGATTATGCTATACAAACTTCTGCTGCAAACAAATAAAGTCATGACAATATGTTTAATCTGGCTAGGTTCTAGACAATATGTTTAATCTGGCAAGGTTACACTGGAGACAATAAAGTTTAATGGCGAGAGAAAAAGCAAACATTAACCGATAGAAAATAAAATATTGTATCATTGTTAACAATAATATAATATGTTTTAATTCGACGATGGGTTGATGGGCAGGGAGTCACATTAACTTGTTTTATTCTCTTCGGTTTGCTGATTGCCACCTTGCCGGCATGACAGACGATAGTTTGTAAAATGAAGCCTGGGCTGAATTTACAGACCATGTGTTGCCCATGCAGCATGATCCCTCTCTCGGCCAGCCTAGTTTACTCCAGAGGAAAGGTAACGCCAATACAGCTGGAACAAGATAAGCTGCAGAAACTGCCGGATCACCGAAGCAATGCTCTAACTATCCGCCTGTCGGAAGTTCCATCCTAAACCAGTTGCCGACCAAAGCTTATGACCTGTTCTGCCCTGTCATGACATTTAATCTTTAGGTTGCATTTCCTCGTACCAAGATAACGCTTGTACCCTCCCAATTGCGCCCCGCCACCAGAAAACGTTGGCATAATATGAAGTGTCGAGTTTGTGAGCTCCATCCAACATTCGGCGCTAACAGAAAGTAGGTAGTGCCATCAACTGTTATCGCCATAACCAGATTGGGGTATTGTAGCGATGACGCATTGGTGTCAGGCCGTCAACTCATCTTGTAGCAATCAAATTATCTCGCTGCTCGGCCTTTTGGCTAAGATCATAGTGTAGTTAGACAATATCCGATCCCCAATATGGCGGTTAGGCATTGAACCGCTACGGCCTCTGGAGTATTTATATGGTGGCTCAGTCATGTCGAACTAAGACCTGTTTGCTAAATAAGTACATTTTCACCAAGTTTAATATGATGCCTTACCGCATACCTACATTTAGCATGACGAGACGTTCTTCTTCCAATGGTGTTGTGCTTATGCCCATCATTTTCATCGTCTCTCTAGCTTGTATCTTTGAATTTTTTCTTCTTCTTCATCATGATCTGTGAGCTGCCAGCTTGAGTAAGCGTTCATGTCTCTCCATAGATCTCGGTCATCTTTGTTCTGGATCAACTATGCTGAGGATATTCCCAAAGTAACCGTCTCAGTTAATCTAGCATCATGTCTCGCCACAGATCTCGGTCTTTGGTGATCTGGACCAACTCTGCTGAGGATATTCCCCCATGTCACCGTCTCAGTTCATCTGGTATCATGTCTCTCCACAGATCTCGGCCATCTTTGTTCTGGGACAACTCTGCTGAGGATATTCCCCCATGTCACCGTTTGAGTTCACCCAGCATCATGTCTCTTCACAGATCTCGGTCATCTTTGTTCTGGGTCAACTCTGCTGAGGATATTCCCCCATGTCACCGTCTCAGTTCATCTAGCATCATGTCTCTCCACAGATCTCTGTTCTTTGTTCTGGGTCAACTCTGCTTAGGATATTCCCCCAAGTCACCGTTTGAGTTCATCCAGCATCATGTCTCTCCACAGATCTCGGTCATCTTTGTTCTAGGTCAACATTCTGGGGTATGTGAACCGGTCGCTCAGAAAGCAATGGCAAACTACTGAGTGTAATCTTGCCAGGAAATCATAAATCAGCTGACAGATGCTGATGTTGACAGCGATGTCCTGTAAAGGATATGCGAACAAACAAAAATAAAACTGAAAACAATATTAAACAATCAACATTTAACAGTTATGAAAACTTATAACAAGATAGACAAATTGTGCACTAAACAATACACGACTTTCATATCACATGAGAGATTATGCTATAACATTTGTAGAACAGAGATTTACCACTGTCCTATGGGTTTTGTAAACGGTAGATCAATCCTCCTTTAGGTTTTGTAAACGGTAAATCAACCATCATAAAATAGTAAACCAAGCGATGTAAGGACATGCAACCAAGTTTAGTGGGACAGTTCCAGAGATTTGTCCCGATTGATCTCAATTTTATATCTGGAGACCTTGTCCCTGGCACTTTTCTGCATCCGGTGTTCGTTTCGATCTAACGCCTCCCTCCGGAGGAAACTGTTGACTTTCTCTGAGCCCCACATCCACAGCCATCTTGGTACAGCTCGTGCAATCCACAGCTGAAAAATGAGCGATGAATATTGTATCTTTACATTGTTTCTAAATATAAAATATGTGTTTGCGTTCGCTCGCTTTGAGCTCAAGCATCGTTCATACACGTGCTACTACTACTAGTAGCAATTTACTGATTTTTGCGTGTGGGTTCGCTTTTCCTATTACCAGTGTCCCTCGCCACTCCGACTCCCTGAGGTACTTGTTATTTAGGTAAAATGGTAATATGCATTGTTTATGTTCACAACATTCATTTGACTTTTTTTTTCTATGTGAGTAAAACATGCACAATAGATAATTAATTTATGACAGATGAGTGATTGGAAGGGCCGAATGTAAGGCGGGCCTGCGTACCCGATTTGTGACCATTTGAAAATAAAGTTATATAGTTCGTTCGTTTATTCGTTCGTTCGTTCATTCCCGAGTCAACAGTTTAGTCGAACTGACCAGTTTAGGGGTTGAACCTGCTACCTCGGCATCAGCACACCGGAAGTTTCAGAGAGAGCGCTCTTATTAATTCGGCCATGTTGACCTCTAAAGATAGCATTTTACAGATTTAACATGTAGGATGTAATGCGCTACTTGACCAATATATAGCCACGTATTTATCAACTTTCACTTCAAACTGCACCAGTAGACAAGACTAATAGTCCATGTTAGGTACACTATGTATGGTATACAGGTTATGAATTATATTCCAATCCAGCTTTTATACAAGCCTCTTCTGGTAATCTGTGTGTTGAAAGTAGCAATTATAAGTTAGCCATGAGGGGTTTGCAACAGGGACGTGTAGAGTCGACGGACCTGTATCCATACTTAGTGAAAATCGTATGAGAAATTAAAAGGATATGAGAGACATCTCTGGAAACAACATCAGTAATAGTGGGCGTAACTTCAATAATATAGGATATGCAATTACACTGTACTGATTGTACACTACCATTGATATGATATTCTCATTGCGACAGATGCAAGAAAAATGCCGGGAACAAAATCAGCTACTGTTTATTGCCTTCATTGACCTCACAAAGGCATTCGATTTGGTCAGTCGTGAGGGTCTGTTCAAAGCACTAAAGAAGATTGGCTGCCCACTAACTCTTCTGTCCATTGTGGAATCGTTCCACACAGGCATGAAGGGTATAATCAAGTTTGATGGCTCAACTTCAGAAGAGTTTGAAATCAAGAGTGGAGTTAAGCAAGGTTGTGTACTATCCCCCACCCTCTTTGGGATATACTTTTCACTTCTACTGAAATATGCCTTTCGTGATCAGGATGACGGTATATACATTCACTCACGCTCAGATGGTGGCCTCTATAATGCTCAGAGATTGAAGGCCAAGACCAAAATTAGCTGGGTACTAATCAGAGAGTTGCTTTTGCGGATGATGCTGCGATTACGACCCACTCTGAGGAAGAATTACAACATCTGCTATCTGCATTCTCCAATGCTTGTTATGAATTTGGTTTAACAATTAACAAAAAGAAGACACAGATTATGTCACAAGGAGCACATGGTGTACCATCAATCTTTATTGACGACGCCGAACTGGAGATAGTAGACCATTTTACATATCTAGGATCAGAGGTAAATAGCAAATTATCCCTCGATCAGGAAATCAACATCAGGATTGGCAAGGCAGCAACAACAATGAACATGTTAGCAAAAAGAGTCTGGGAGAACAGGAAGCTTACTGCCAAAACAAAAGTCCTCGTCTACCAAGCCTGTGTCCTTAGTAATCTTCTTTATGGCAATGAAACCTGGACAACTTACTCACGCCAAGAGAAACGTTTAAACAGCTTTCATATGCGGTGTCTGCGAAGAATACTTGGTATTAAGTGGCAAGACAAAATCACAAATACTGAAGTATTGGAAAGATCAGGTTGTGTGGCGGTGTATTCCATGCTCAGTCTTCGTAGACTTAGATGGATAGGACACGTTAGGAGGATGGATGATGGTAGAATACCAAAGGACATCTTTTTTGGTGAATTACAGACGGGTAGGAGATCTCAGGGTCGGCCTCTACTACGATACAAAGATGTGTGTAAGCGTGACATGATTGATACAGGCATTGATAATGCACATTGGGAGCACGTCGCCGCTGAACGTGTTGCATGGAGGGCAACTATCAGAAATGGAATAAAGACAAAGGAAAAAATGATTGCAGATAAAGCACACACAGAGCGTGAGAGACGTAAGATGGTGCAAAACGGTGGAAGTGACCATGTTTTCACATGCACCTACTGTGGGCAAACATTTGCAGCAAGATTTGGCCTTACCAGCCACACTCGCCACCGCCATGGATCGTAGTTATTAAGCCTTTTTGAAGCACAATGTACCAAACTATCGTCTGTCAAGACGGAAAGGTGCCAATGAATGTACTGATTGTAGACAATGGACAGGATAGCAGCATTTAGTAGATGCGGTTACTGTACACAATGAGCAACTAAGGTTATAATTAAATTGTAAGAAAACAGAGATTACGGTCATCTCCAAGGTGAAGCAAA
>OY992876.1:148951527-149221527 GCA_963921405.1 Cepaea hortensis | reverse complement strand
CAGGTTATGGTCGTCACTAGGAAGAACGAAGTACCACAATGTAATATACAAGTAAATGGGAATATTCTTCAACAAGTGAATCGGTTCAATTATCTCGGAACAGTCATAACATCTGATGGCAGATGCCTTGAAGAGATTAGAACAAGAATCGCCATTGCGAAAGTAACCTTTAGCAAGATGAAAAACATTCTGACCAATAAAATGATGTCAATTGAAACGAGAAAAAGAGTGTTGAGGGGATACATAGAGCCTGTTCTTTTGTATGGATGTGAAACTTGGACAATGTGCAGTCAAGCTGAAAAACATCTGATGGCTGCAGAAATGTGGTTTCTGAGGAAAATGCAAAAAATACCATGGACAGATAGAAAAACCAATGACCAAGTACTACAAGAGACAAATGAAAATCGTAGATTGATTAGAGAAATTAGACGTAGAGAGTCAAAAATTTTTGGACATGTTATGAGAAGAAATGGACTGGAGAACTTAGTGACAGCTGGCAAGATCGAAGGGAACAGACCAAGAGGAAGACCGAGAGGAAAATACCTGGATGGCTTGGCCACATGGCATGGACGAGACAGGAACACTGAGCTGATCCACGACTCTGGTGATCGAGTGAAATGGCGAATCATGACCGCCCACGCTTTCCGGCATGGCACATGATTGATTGATTGACTGAGCAACGTGGCACGATATAGAATCCATAATATTCGGGGCATCTAAACATGTAATGTTTTCAGAGCTGGCAAGTTTAGCAGTCACATCTCATTTGATGAGCACCTTAGTTCGTCGAATCCTAATTAAGACGGAGATATTTTTCAAGCTGGTCTGGTTTTCCAGGTCAACCCAACCTAAAATGGGTACTCAGACATATTCTGAGAAACAAAGATGTCCGGTGTCATGCTGACTATATCTCCTATCAAAAATTTGGTCTATGGAAATATGCACTGGCAACATATATCCAATAGTCCTCAAGGCATGAAAATGGCTGTTTGTACTTGTTGTAACTGTTGCCCAACCCACGTTGGCATGCATGCTCTTGTTCAAACCCGTGACCACTCTGAGCCGTATAGAACTAGGGTGATCATTAGTCGTGTGCCATCTACCTGCTTTCATGTCCTCTCTCTCTCCCTCTCTCTCTCTCTCCTCTCTCTCTCTCTCTCTCTCTCTCTCTCTCTCTCTCTCTCTCTCTCTCTCTCTCTCTGGGCCGTATAGAACTGGGGTAATTATTGGTTGTGTGCCACCTACCTGCTTCCTTGCCCTCTATGAACACTTGTGTGTTTCAACTCTCTCTCTCTCTCTTCTCTCTCTCTCTCTCTCTCTCTCTCTCTCTCTCTCTCTCTCTCTCTCTCTCTCTCTCTCTCTAGGCCATATATAGCTGGGGAACTCGTTGGTTGTTTGCCACCTACCTGCTTTCATGTCCTCTCTCTCTCTCTCTCTCTCTCTCTCTCTCTCTCTCTCTCTCTCTCTCTCTCTCTCTCTCTGGGCCGTATAGAATTGGGATAATTGTTGGTTGTGTGCCACCCACCTGCTTCCTTGACCTCTCTGAACACTTATGTGTTTCGCATCAACTTAAGACTTTGTGGCTTGACACTGGCACATATACATAAAAGAAAGACATAGCTTGATAGACAGAAGGACGGACAGCCGGGAGGACAGACAAACAGACAGGAAGACAGACAGACGGGAAGAAAGCAGGCATTCAGATAGACAGACAGGAAGACAGACAGTCAGTCAGACAGTCAGACAGAAAGACAGTCAGACAGACGACAATCTGACATACAGGACGAGATAGAGACAGGAAGACAGACAGACGAACAGGAATACATACAGATAGACATGAATATAGACAGACAGACAGCAGACAGACAGTTGAGTACACAAGTAGTCCCAGGACAGACACCGCTTGTGGAGTGTGAAGAGTTAAACCTTCACATATTACAGAGAACGGTATAATGAAGTGAGCTGACCCGTTATCGTCCTCTCCGTTTCCTTAATAGATTATTCCCAGAACATTCTGAAAACGTTTCTGCTATCCAGGTGAAGATGATGTTGTTGTATGAGGCTCAGAGAAGAACAAGCTGGCTTCAGACCAAAACGGTCATGTATAGACCCCATTTTCATCCTTAGAATAATCATTGAAGGCTCTGTAGAATTCGAGTCGAAATTAATCACCAACTTTGTCGACTTTCAAAAAAGCCTTCGACAGTAGCCACCGTCCTTCACTTTGGAATCTACTTAACATCTATGGTTTCCCTACCAAATATATCAACATCATAAAATCTTTCTACAAGGAGACACTTTTCTGCAAGAGAACAGAATCAGGAAACTCTGACTGGTTCTCAGTGGAAACGGGAGTGAAACAGGATTGTGTCTTGTCACCGATGCGCTTTGGAATAGCCATCGATTGGGTCATGCGCAAATGCACAAGCTAACACAAACAGGGGTATCCATTGGGTTGACAAAATTCTAGAAGACCTGGACTTTACCGACGACATAGTGCTTTTAAGTTCAACACACCTTATTGCCCAAGAGAAAATAAACCATCTCCAAAATGTTTCAGGACAAATTGGTCTCCAAATTAACACTGCAAAATCAAAAACTATTGATCTTACCAACAGTTCAGACGACACCAAATTAAACAACCATGTTCTTGAAAAAGTCAACAGCTTTACATACCTAGGAAGCAAAATGACATCTACAGGGGACTCAACGCCAGAAATATTATCTAGAATAGCACTGGCATCTGGTGCCTTCAATAAACTGTCAAACATCTGGAAGTCAAAGACACTCAGAAAACATACGAAACTTAAAATCTTCAACTCTTGTGTGATTCCAGTGCTAACTTATGGATGTGAGAGTTGAAAATCAACGGTAGCTTTAGATAAAAAAAATTAGACAGTTATGAGAACAAATGTCTTAGAAGAATTCTAAACCTCCACTGGACAGATTTCAAAACCAATACGCAAATAAGACAAGTGACTAAGCAAGACATTGTACCCAATTTTATAAGAAAACGCCGCTGGAACTACATCGGCCATGTACTCAGAATGGATAAGACAAGACTCCCCAACCAAGCCCTCTTATGGTCAGTAGGGAAAAGAAAACGGGGAAGACCAAGAGAAACCCTGCGTAGAACCATCATCAGAGAAGGCTCATTCAACGACCAAGTGAACTTCCAGGATCTACAACAGGTAGCAGCAAACCGCCGGACATGGAGAGCCATGACTTCTGCCCTATGCGCCGCCTTAGGCTCAAGAAGAAGGACTAACTAACTAACTATTCAGGTGAGGATACTGGCTCAACCCCAGATCTGTGCAGGGCGGAAACATGATCCAATCACTGGCGAGGATTGATGCCGGACCGCTGTCTCGGTATGCAAGAGAACCAACCACTTGCCATAAGAGCTCTTATATTTACGTACATTTCTCAAGCATATGCTTATATGTCAAGGATCACAGCATCTCAGAAACAAAACACAATTTCTCTTCGCAAAATAACACAGATGTTCCTCCCCTATATATCAAAGACGGGGGCGACAGAGAACGAAAGACACTTTCTCTTACAAGTTAATACAAATATTCCTCTCGTATATCAACGCTACCAGCATCAATGAAACAAAAACATGCACTAGCCTCACCAGTGTGGCAGCTCCGATGTTGACATGAATGAGCTGCCACAGCTTCTGGCTGGAGATATTGAGCAGGACATCCGGGTAGTCGTACATGACACCAACGTTGTTCACTGAAAGAGAATGGAGACAGGGATGTTAAGGAAATTTGGCAGTAATCGAGATATTCAAATACAACACTATCTACCCACAAGGAGTTCAAAAGGAACAGGTATGCTCACTTCATTTGTTAGATTATTCTCAAGTAAATCTTAACATACCTCCCCAGTGGGCGGGTAAGTGTAACTGATAGGGAACTAGGCTGGTAATTCCGCAAGCTCGACCAGACGAGGCTGGGCACCTGCGTTCGTCTTTATTTGTGTCCACAGTGGCAATGTTGTGAAGTACGGGTTCAGAACATAGTGGACGGCTAGTTGTCAGCATCCGGCGGTTGCCTTTTGCGATAATGCGTGTGCAAGTCTTTGAGTTTGTTCGGACTGCTGTCTTTTAAGATCATATCGTGAATGCATTAAAGAACCCCTTTACTCATCTTAAGGAGTAATGGGCATATGGTGCTAGACTATACATTATGGACTTTCATCACTCCTGAGCTGATGTGGTCAACATAACGCCGGCCGACTTCACTTCCCAAGACATTGCCTGGTACTAATCTTAGGTTGAGTAGATCTTGGAGCCCAGATCAATGTTCGAAAATCCGTCTGGATGAGGATGCGAAACATGACCACCGGGTCGGCAGATGGGTGTCTAGCCACTACCACCTCGACTCTCCGTGTATGCATATCATTGTAAGAAGTCTATGAAAGCATGAGAAATCCTTGTTTATTGAATGATTTTCACCTTCATGAACGTTGACAGTTCAAACTGCGCTTGCAGATCTTTCATAGTTTCATCACATGTACAAGCTGTCAAATTAATCAAATGTCAAATTGTCAATTGTCAAATTACAGCCAAAATGAGCAATCTGGACGTTTTGGGGGGAGGCTAAGTCGCAAAGACAACTTATCACAACCATCAGAAGAGGTCAGTCTTCGTTTTTGGCCACGTATGAGAAGACAACTGGAGCATGTTGTGACAGCCAGAAAGATTTGCGGAAAGAGAGATAGAGGAGACATCGTGAGGAGATTCTTGATAGTCTTGAATAATGGCGCAGAAGGGAGTCAACACACGAATTGATCCCTGCCTTCGGAGATCGCAATTTGTGGAGAGGCATGATTGACCACGCCAGCCGGAAGGCACTGGGGGATGATGATGATGATAATGTGCTCGGTCGTGAGGTTTAGGACGCTCGCGTTTCAACATCCTCTGCGCTGATCGTCTGGTAATGACTTCTCGTTTATGAGGTCAGCGTGGCCGAATGGATAAGAGCGCTTGCTCTTAAACTTCCGGTGTGATGATGTCGAGATACCGGGTTCAACTCTTACACCGGTCAACTGGACTTAAATATTGAATTCCCGTCCTTGACAAGGGGTCGCAAATTGCAAGTACCTCAAAAGTCGGATTGGATTCGCCTGATGGTGAGGGACATTGGTAGTAGGGAGAGGGTAATCCGCACGAAAAAGTCAATCCAATTCACTAGAAGTAGTCAGCCGTGTAAGGACTACGCTTGAGTTCAAAGCCGGCGGACGCAAAACAAATCCATTTGTATGTCATTTCCTCGTTAACCCTGCTATATATAATGTATATTTAACCCACTGTTAATCATTCTTTATCTAACAATCATGTTATCTATACTTTATCTAACAATCATGTTAACTATACCTTATTTAACAATCATGTTAACTAAACATTTTCTAACAATCATGTTAACTGTACCTTATTTAACAATCAAGTTAACCATTCTGTATCCAACTAACAAGTTAACCATTTTGTATCCAACAATTATGTTAAAAATTCTTTATCTAACATCAGGTTAAAAATTAATTATTCAACTATCATGTTAACCATTCTTTATCAAACAATCACGTTATATTCTTTATGTAACAATCAAGTTAACTATTTTTTTTTAAATCCAACAATCATGTTAACCATTTTTTATCCAACAATCATGTAAACTATTCTGTATCCAACAATCATGTGAACTGTTCTGTATCCAATCATGTTAACTATCTGTGGTATACAAAAACGTCTCTACTAACATCTTTCTAGTGACGCTTTAAAAATACCAATCCCTAACAATTACTGTTTAAGTATCTTACTTAGTGTAGGAGAAGAAAAGAGTAGGGCAGCCAAAATTTATTTGGCATTAGTTAAAGTTAGGCGGGCGATAGAGCAAAATACCTGGCCAACCGTCGTCGATCTTTTAAGACAAAGGTAAAAGAATAGCCATTTTGGTTCAGGTGAACAAAGAAGACAGATGTGTTAACCTTCCCTGCGGGGAAGGGCAGTTTAGCCCAAAAATATGTCATTCTCTGCAGCAATGACAGTAGCGAATGGTGGTTTGTGGGACTGCATTGCATCACTATCAACTGGAAACTGGGTCAAAAGCCAGAAAATGATAAATGACAACCTGTCCTAAAACAAAGTCTGGACCAACACAACAATGTTTACTGCTGCACTCATTAGCTGCAAAAGCCGGCAAAAGACAATTTCGAAGGCGACTGACAACGTTATTGATGATGTCCTACTTCAGTAGGAATATCCAGGATGAACTTCAATATCTAATAATCGACAAAGATAAGATTTACAGAGTAACTGACAACAGGTATCGTCTGCTTTACTTCTGAGAAGTACCACCTGAAGCCTCATCACTCAGCAACATCAGTGAAACTATAGGCAAATCCTACCAGTTACAAAAACTAGCAACAGTGAGAACCCTTCAACTGTTGGTGGGATTACCAAGTTGATATCCAACAATGGATAAGTCTTCGAAAGAAAGTCTCATAGCAGCAAAAGTCAAACATAAGGTTCAAGACACTCCACACCGAGTTCTAGATACGAACGCCACCTCAAAAAATTGGGAAGACACTGAACTACACCGAGATAACAACAAGGTCAACTCCAGGCCATAAGTTGAACACCAACTGAAAGACTCAAGTCATCAACAGCAGGTTATAGACCTGACTACCAACTGAAACATACCATACCAACAAGTTCAAAAACAGGTCCTATACCTGAATACCAACCCAAAGACACCGAATGAAGCTAGTGGAGTAAATATGTATATACATGCAGCAGAAAGAAAATCATTGGACTGTTTACGACTCTGTTTGGGTACTGGAATTATTCATCTTCGGATACATGTATGTATAGATCAATTCTGGACATAGTCACAGATACTACCATTGGATGCCTCTCAGCCATATAAGTTCCTACCCTGGACTAGATAGCAACGACTAACTCTTTGCTGGTCCAATGTCAGCCTAAATGCCATGGGTTATAGACTCGTGACTGGGTGGGTGTAACCTCTTCGTGAACATAATTAGGATTCGGATAGTAAAACCGAAAAGCTGAAAGGACGTCGACTTTTCATCAGACTTGATGATAAATAGAATTACCTTCTGCAGAGCTTAAGTGGAACTCCTGAAGTACAACCAACATGAGGCCCTAATTTCACAAAGGCACCGGGCCTAACTGACAACAGAATCTTCGTGAATCTAGCCCCACGGAGGAGATACTTGCTTGTGTGTAATTTCATTTCTTGGATTATAAAGTATGATTTTAACCAGCCAATTACCAGTGGATATAAATTTTAGGAACACAAATGAGTGCATTTATTTCGGTACCCAGATAATGGGAACAACAAGAGAGTCAGGACAGTAAACAACTAATTAATTAGTTTAATATTATGTAATGAATGTAGTGTTTACTTTTGTTGAACACATGCCAATGTTTTTTTTTTTATTATTAAGGGTCAATAGTGTTGGGAACCAACTATGTATTGGTGGGTTTTTGAAGATTGTTGAATCTTGGAGGAACAGGGGATTGCACTGTGTCTATGACCTGTCATATTTCATCCCATGCCTGTTCCAGTATTTCAGTATGGTCAATATATGTTTGTGATTGTAGGCTGCTGTCATATTTCAAGTGAATGTATACATATGTCAAGTGAGACATATTCAAGAAGCTTACAGTGGTCAATACATTTGTCTATTTGTTACTACAGATCTTGATTTAATGCCTGAACTGTTTGTCCAAAAGTGTTGGTGTTTACGTAAAGTCCAGTGTTGATATTTGTTCAACCGTGGTTGTTTAGATGTTGTGAACCATCAATATCTTCTAGCACTATATAAACTTTAGAGGGTGATGAAGTGGGAAGGGAAACCTACACACAGATACTCTTGGTTCAAGGATTGAAGTGTTTTCTCCTGGTGTTTGTGGTAAATATCCCTGATCACCCTGCATTCTAACAGTGACCAGAGAATCAAACCTAAATCCCCTAGACACTTTTAACAAAATATTCTCTTACATTAAAATCCACATCCCACACAATCCAACAATCATGTTAACTGTTCTTTTTCCAACAATCAGGTTAACATTTCATTATCTGACAACTATGTTAACAATTCTTGATCCAACAATCAGGTTAACCGTTCTTTATCCAATTATCAATACAATGAAAAGTCTGCTAAAGTGGTATATCTTCAGCGTAATCACAGGCATCGTGTCTTTGTAGTTACAAAGTATGGAACTAACATCATCATTCGTATCTGAGAAATCACTGGACATTAAAATCATGTCAAATTTAGAAATAATTCACGCGAGCGCATAACCACCCCCCCCCCCCCACACACACACACACACCCACACACATACACACACACGTACATGCAAACACACAAACACACACATACTCACAGACACAAACCCACAGGCACCACCCCACGAACACCACGTACACCCCTAAACACACTACACACCCACAGACAAACACCTACAGACACACACACACAGACACACACCCACAGACAACACACACACACAGACACAAACCCACAGACACCACCCCACAAGCATGACGTACACCCCTAATCACACTACACACCCAGAAGGCCAACATCCTTGTCCGCCAGCTTCTCCTCAATTTTCTGGTACAGCTCATTCTGATCCTCTGAGGCAAAGTCTGCCACTATGTACTCCACTGTCACTGGATATTTGGCTTCTGTGGGAGACATTGTGGACATTTTACACACAAATGCCAATTTCCAACAAGCTAACTAAATGCTCCAGTAGCGTGTACACATTATACAGATTGTGTTTCTTTAAAATGCTAAATGTGCTAGTAAGGAGATAACGTGTAAACATTACACATAAACGAATTTTATGACCAGGTAAATGTGCCAATAATAAGATAACATGCACACATTACATAGAAATGCCTATACAAGCTTAATGTGCCAATAAGAAGATAATATGTACACATTGCATAGAAATGTTATATAAGACCAGGCAAATGTGCCAATAAGGAGATAACATGTACACATTGCATAGAAATGTTATATAAGACAAGGCAAATGTGTCAGTAAGGAGATAACATGTAAACATTGTATAGAAATGTTATATAAGACTAGGCAAATGTGCCAGTAGGGAGATAACGTGTACACATTGCATAGAAATGTTATATAAGTCAAGGCAAATGTGCCAGTAAGGAGATAACATGTACACATTGCATAGAAATGTTATATAAGATCAGGCAAATGTGCCAGTAAGGGGATAACATGTACACATTGCATAGAAATGTTATATAAGACCAGGCAAATGTGCCAGTAAGGGGATAACGTGTACACATTGCATAGAAATGTTATATAAGACCAGGCAAATGTGCCAGTAAGGAGATAACATGTACACATTGCATAGAAATGTTATATAAGACTAGGCAAATGTGCCAGTAAGGGGATAACGTGTACACATTGCATAGAAATGTTATATAAGACCAGGCAAATGTGTCAGTAAGGGGATAACGTGTACACATTGCATAGAAATGTTATATAAGACCAGGCAAATGTGCCAGTAAGGAGATAACGTGTACACATTGCATAGAAATGTTATATAAGACCAGGCAAATGTGCCAGTAAGGAGTTAACATGTACACATTGCATAGAAATGTTATATAAGACCAGGGAAATGTGCCAGTAAGGGGATAACGTGTACACATTGCATAGAAATGTTATATAAGACCAGGCAAATGTGCCAGTAAGGGGATAACGTGTATATGTAAATAAAACATATCTGTTCTGGTCAGTGTTTTGTATATTGTGATCTTGGTGTTACAAGATAGCGCATTTGATTTTAGCAGATGTTGTAGTGCATAGTATATCTTATTTCCAGAGTTGATTCTAGCTTGTATTTCTTCCCTTATTACGTTGGAGTAGTTGAAGATTGTACCCAGGTATTTGTATGCTTCCGCTTTTTTTAATGGTCATATTATCCATTTGTATTTGGCCAGAGTTTTTAGCCGTTCCTTCTCTTGAAACTACCATATATTCTGTCTTATCTTGGTTGATAACCAGTCCCATCTGTTGGGCTTTTTCCTTTAAGTGAGTCAATATCTCCAATGTCTTTTGTTCATGTTCCCCTATAATATCTATATCATCTGCATAACCAAGCAGTTTGTATGTTCCTCCAATAGCACATTCCTCCTTTATTCTCCTTACAACTTTCTCTAGAGCCAGATTGAACAGGAGCGGCGATAGTGCATCAGCCTGTTTCAAGCCAGGTGTTATTTGGAAAGGGTCTGATTTCCTACCTTTATATGTTACTACATTATAAGTATCTTCCATGCATAGTCTGGTCATGTTGATTAACTTTCTTGGTATTCCAAATTCCTGCATAGCATTCCATAGACTATTCCTATGGACACTATCATAAGCCTTTTTAAAATCCACAAAAATGTTATGGAGATCTCTTTTATATTCCCATCTTTTCTCAGCTATTTGTCGTAAGATAAATATCTGATCTATTGTTGATCTGTTTTGTCTGAAACCCGCCTGGTAGTCACCTAATATGTCTTCTGAATATGGTTTTAGTCTATTTAGTAATACCGCGGATAGTATCTTACAGCTTATGGACAGGAGTGATATTCCTCTATAATTTTCACATTGGAACTTGTCTCCTTTCTTAAAGATAGGTATCAATAATGACTCTTTCCTGTCATGGGGTAATTCTTCTGTTCTCCATATTTTTATTATTAGTTCGTATAGCTTTAGATGTAATGCATGGCCACCTGCCTTTATAAATTCAGCAGCAATTCCATCAGCCCCAGTTGCCTTATTGTTTTTAAGTCGTGTTATTACATATAGGATTTCTTCAAAAGCAGGTTCTTCAATTTGTGGTTCACACGTTAGAACCGCTTCGTGTGGGAAAGTGTTATTTGGAGCTTCACAATTTAGTAATTCAACAAAGTATTCTTTCCATGTGTTACACATTTCCTCATTGGTATTTATCATATTATAATTTTTGTCTTTTAAACCATATGTTTTGTGTTGTGCCCTCGTTTCATTGACTTCAGTTCTTTAAAAAAAACTTTCTGGATTCGTTTTTTCTGGTGATTAGTTTCCATATCTTTGATACTTCTTCTTCTTCTTCTTCAGCGTTCCGAGCCATTGAGGTTCTTTGCTGCAGATACAAGCCGTCTCCATTCGTCTCTCTGGTGGACCTTCTCTTGCCAGTCGTTGATTCCAAGTGCTTGTAGGTCTGTATATATATTATCTCTCCACCGTCTTCTAGGTATACCTCGGGGTCTACGGTCATTTATTTTCTGAGTGTAAGCGAGTTTTGTTTCCCTATTATGTTCCATTCTTTCTATTTGCCCCAGCCATTGTAGTCTATTAGCCTTCATGATACCAGTGATTAGCGGGGACTTAAACAGATCATAAATGTCTTTGTTACTTCTTCTTTTCCACTCTCCACTTTGTGTATCCCTAATGGGTCCAAAGATGCGTCTTAAAACTTTGTTCTCAAAGGTTTGTAATAAGGCTTCGTCTCCTTTCATTGTACTCCAGGTTTCAGAGCCATACAGCACAACTGGTCTGATCAGTGTTTTGTATATTGTGATTTTGGTGTTACGAGATAACGCATTTGATTTTAGTAGATGTTGTAGTGCATAGTATATCTTATTTCCAGAATTGATTCTAGTTTGTATTTCTTCCCTTATGATGCTGAAGCAGTTGAAGATTGTACCCAGGTATTTGTATGTTTCCGTTCTTTTAATGGTCATATTATCTATTTGTATGTGGCCAGAGTTTTTAGCCATTCCTTCTCTTGAAATTACCATATATTCTGTCTTATCTTGGTTGATAACCAGCCCCATCTGTTGGGCTTTTTCCTTTAAGTGAGTCAGTATTTCCAATGTCTTTTGTTCATTTCCCCCTATAATATCTATATCATCTGCATAACCAAGCAGCTTGGATGTTCCTTCAATATCACAGTCCTCCTTTACCTTCCTTACTTTCTCTAGAGCCAGATTGAAGAGTAGCGGCGATAGTGCATCACCCTGTTTCAAGCCAGGTGTTATTTGGAAAGGGTCTGATTTCCTGCCTTTATATGTTACTATATTATAAGTATCTTCCATGCATAGTCTGGTCATGTTGATTAACTTCCTTGGTATTCCAAATTCCTGCATAGCATTCCATAGACTATTCCTAAGGACACTATCATAAGCCTTTTTAAAATCCACAAAAATGTTATGGAGATCTCATTTATATTCCCAATTTTTCTCGGCTATTTGTCGTAATGCATGGCCACCTGCCTTGATAAATTCAGCAGCAATTCCATCAGTCCCAGTTGCCTTATTGTTTTTAAGTCGTGTGACTACATATAGGATTTCTTCAAATGTAGGTTCTTCAATTTGTGGTTCACATGTTAGAACCTCTTCCTGTGGGAAAGTGTTACTTGGAGCTTCACAATTTAGTAATTCAACAAAATATTCTTTCCATATGTTGCACATTTCCTCATTGGTATTTATCATATTCCCATTTTTGTCTTTTAAACCACATGTGTTTTGTTGGTGCCCTCGTTTCATTGACTTCAGTTCTTTAAAAAACTTTCTGGATTCATTTTTCTGGTGATTAGTTTCCATATCTTTGATTGTATTACTTATATATTCTCGCTTCTGCTGTCGGACTATTTTTGTAGCCTCTTTACATTCATTTCTATAATGCTCTTCCTTTTGGATGTTGTTGATGTCATTTAACCATATATGTCTGGCATTCTTTTTCTTAATGACTGCTTCTTCACATTTTTGATTGAACCATCTGTTCTTTCTATGCGTGGTTAACACACCGAGACATTCTTCTGCGGTAGACTGAATTGTATTCTTGATGTTCAACCAAGTTTGGTCAATGCTTTCCTCCAACGGGTTTTGTAGAATTTCAAGTTTACATTTGATTTCACCTGCACATTTTTCTTTGACTGTACTTTCTTGTAGTTTTTCTCTGTATATGTTGGGTGTAGCCTTTGTAGTTTAGCATAGAAAGCTCTCTTAAGTTTTATTTTAAATTTTGCTCCAATGAGGAAGTGGTCGCTGTGGCACTCAGCCCCTCTATAACTTCTAACTTGTTGTATGTTTGATGCATTTTTATTGTTAATTAAAATGTGATCTATTTGATTATAGGTTCTCTTGTCACATGATTTCCAAGTTTGTTTATGTATATCCTTTCTTTGCAGTTTGGTACTGCTGATCTGCCGTCCTTTGGCTTCTGCTAGGTTGATGACTCTCCATCCATTGTCATTTGAAGTTTTATGTAGGCTTTCCATACCGGCAACTTTTTTATAAGTTTGCTCTCTTACACACTTCGTTTAGACTATTTATATTGGCATGCACCCAATACCCTCTGTACTCACCAATGTCAGCCTTTGCTGCTGCAAGTTTGCTCTCACTGCGGCTGAGCAGAACAATGTTGAGACCTCTTCCAGCTAGTTCATAAGCGTATGCATGTCCCACTCCTTCACTGCTGCCTGTAACCACTGGAGTGTAGAGAAGCATACATTACAACCACAACTGTGACACTATAACGACGGGAAGATAGCCGGAGATAAACATGAGGTTCAAAACGGATCCTACAGAATAGACAAACACAAAACCACATTTAACGGTTCAAAGACATGCAAACAACACTGTTTACAGTGTTTGTGGTTATTACTTGCTTAATATAGAATATGGATTTTTGTTTGTTTTGTTTTAAGTACTTTTGTAATGGGTGTATTTTTAATGACTGTGGGGATTCTGAAAATATTGCCGTTCCAAGTTTTGTATTCACCATCTGTGAACTCATCAACATCAAAGGTAAATACAAAACTTAGAACGGCAATATTTTCAAAAACCCCACAGTCATTAAACATACACCCTATATTTGCATATATCCATCGTGCGTGGGAGCCGCGGCAGGCTAGTTGCTAGCCGCTCGACTATCGGCACGGCGAACATGGATTCGAATCCGCAGCAGAGCGGACTGTAAATATTGACCAGAACTCCCATGTCGACGTAGACAAACATGTGTACCAATTATGATTTGGGAAGTGAATGCGGCCGGCGTGATATTGATCACATGACTCATCAAGTGCCGTTTGTTCTATACAAATATGGATATAACGCCATATAACCAATGCACCTTAAGGCGTGTCAAAGCATCCTTGACCTACTGTGTGCATGCCTCTTTATGATTACGCAGTGCCTCCTGTCTGTCTGTCTGTCTGTCTGTCTGTCTGTCTGTCTGTCTGTCTGTCTGTCTGTAAGGCTCTGAAAGACATCACGTGGTGTACAAATTCACGATCCATGGACAGACCTCCATATCTGTAAGCGGGTGCATGAAAAGTTGATACTTAACTCTATTGTAAACATCTTCCAGACTCAATGTCGTCCCTTCCAGACTCAATACCACCTCTCCCAGACTTAAAGTCGCCTCTCCCAGACTCATTGCCACCTCTACAAGAATCAATACCGCCTCTCCCAGACTCAATACCGCTCCCCGAGACTCAATACCGCCTCTACCAGACTCATGGTCGCCTCTCCCAGACTCAATACCGCATCTCCCAGACTCAATACCACATCTCCCAGACTCAATACCACCTCTCGCAGACTCAATACCACCTCTCCCAGACTCAATATCACCGAGTCTCCCGCTGCAAGCTTATTCTGGAAACTTTCTGGACGCGGCGTAGAGAAGTGGCTACGAACGCAATTCGCAATCCCGTATACTGCGTTCAAAACACAGCTGTAGGAGATTTTGAAGCCGACTACCTTGCGCTGGTTTTCATACATTGTCGGTCGATCAGAACGTGATGGCAAACTTGTCTTGTCTTGTCTTGTCTTTCCTCTCGTGCCTAAGTTGGCGCATAGGGCAGAAGTCGTGGCTCTCTATATTTGGAACATTTGGAGCCAGAAATCTGATTCTGTAACAGTTGGGAGTTTTATGATGGTGGATTGTCAAGCCCCCGATCAACCGTCTTTAGTCAAGTTGACCCAAGTCGGAAACTCTGTAATATAGTGACTCTTTACAAAACAAATGGTAGCCTAGAGCCTCGTGCAGTGACTCTTTGCAAACAAAAGGTAGCCTAGAGTAAATACACTGCAACATATGCGCGTCGCAAGCCGACACACGGTAGTGTTGCTTTAATGTATTCCATTATTCCATGCACCATTATTCAGGCAGCCGAGGCCTGCTTTGAACACTCTAATTTTTTCAAAGTAAACGCGCCGGCCACCCGGGACGCTCAGCGAAGAGCACCCACGGGAGAGAGCCGGCAGACGGTAGGGCAGGAACAACGGGCAGTGAACCGGCGCGAGCCGGACCGCCCCGCCCGCCTGCACCTGAGATCCAACTACGAGCTTTTTAACTGCAACAACTTTAATATACGCTCGACGTGTCGTCGTGCGTCGTCGGGCACTGCGAGCGCTAACAAGTCAAGTCGCATTATTCTGTCAAGAAGCCTGATCAGCGGGAAAATGTCACGTCGAAAGTCCAACAACAAGAAACACGCTGTTGCCAAGATGTGCAGCGTGGGAGCCGACAACAAGAAGAAGAACGTCGAGAGCCCACCTGCTAGCTGCATCAAAGAGCCTGATACTACAGCCATCACTGAAGCTACTACGAGGGAGAAGATTGACAGCCCAACACAGTCAAGAACCAAGACAGCAGAGAAGAAGGAGAAAGACACCAGAGTCGGAAACACCGACTCGAAAACAGTCCGATGGGTTGTCAAGCGGATTCCTATAGAGCTGACAGATGAAGAAATCCTGAAGCAGCTACGTGAAGAGAATCTTCACATCCGATTCTTGAAGGCGGAGCGGCTTCTCACCTACTCCAGGATACCTACAACCTTGGCAGTAGTGACGTCGGAGGGCAGCGAGATGCCGAACACAGTATCATTCAACAAGAGAATGCAGCAACCAGAGAGATTCATACCAAGAATCACGCAATGTTCCAGATGTCAGAAGGCCGGCCACAGTAGAGCTACGTGTCGCAGTAAGACGGAAATATGCCGATACTGCGCCGATCACCACGCCTTCAAGGAGTGCCCGCTGGCCAAGCTGGACACGGACTTCCGAGCACCCAACAACAAAAGAAAGTGCGCCAACTGCCTTGGCAAACATGGAACAAGATACCTGGGCTGTCCGTACCTGCAGAGACACAGAGACGTCTTAAAGATATCAACTTCAAAAGCAGATAGACGAGTTGAAGGAACAAGTCAAGGCACTGCTGACGACGACTCCGACCAGCGATAATGAGAAGCTGCTGGCCGACATGAAAGAAATCCAGCTCAACATCAAACAAGAGATTCAGCGCATGGCTGAGATAAAGAAGGAGAACGAAGAAATCCTACAAATTATCAAGACCGAAAGAGAACTGCATAGAGCTGAAATGGAACTCTTTCAAAACAAACCAGCAGAAGCCACACAAGAACTCTCAGAAAAACCGCAAGAAGAAACCCAAGAGACCGAGTCTGAACAGCAAGCTAAAGCCAACAGACCAACCACAACGCCCAAGAGGGAACTACTATACCGTCGGATCTCTGAAGGAGGCACAGAATACCCAGTCGACAAGGAGGAACTCAATCGCCAGGAATTCAGAAGGCGCTGGGAAGAAAAAGAAAAGAAGAAGCCTAAAAAACTCTGGGGGAAACCGATGGTATACCCAGTAGTACACTACAACTGTGAGGCCGACTTCGAGTACTATATCGAGGACGGTGAAATCGTCCCATGGCTGACCACGGAGGAAGAAAACGCTAGGCAGCAGATACGCAAACGCAACAGTGAAAACAGGCGTTAGGAGGAAAATGAAAACGTCGAACAGGTCCAACAGAAACTACACAAGAAAGGAGACAAGAAGACCAAATAAAAAGTCCCTTTAAGGACTGCAACCAATCAAGCCAGGAGCCTGCACCAACAAAGAAAACACGTGGAAACATGCACAAAGGACAGCCGCCGACCGATTCCCCAGCTGGAGTGGGATAACGAAAAGTCCTTATAAGGACTGCAGCCAGACGAGCCAGGAGCCTACACCAACAAAGAAAACCACAACAACAGAAGAGCACAAAGGATAGCCACCGACCACTGCTGATGTCACAGACACAAACGCTACATAACCAGTCCGAGATAGGACTCACAAGACAAGAATTAGGGCTAATAAACCCACAAAAACCACGTACCTCAACAATAACCACAGCTGATGAAGCAGGTTAGACGAGGTCGAATTTGGAATTTTTGTTTTTGAAATGGAATCGGAATCGGAATATACGCTATTGGAGCTGGAATTACCGCGGCTGCTGGCACCAGACTTGCCTCCAATAGATCCTCGTTAAAGGGTTTAAAGTGTACTCATTCCAATTACGGGGCCTCGATAGAGTCCCGTATTGTTATTTTTCGTCACTACCTCCCCGTGCCGGGAGTGGGTAAGTTGCGTGCCTGCTGCCTTCCTTGGATGTGGTAGCCGTTTCTCATGCTCAGTAAACAAAATGCTGGGGTTCGTTGCGACGTCCTGTAAAGGCTATGCAACTAACTAACTTCATAAACATCATAAGCAAGATCCGCTGCATTTACCCAAGTATCATTTCTTGGTCAATACCTCACCAGTCCTTTCCGGAGAAGCTCTTTCAGTTTTATGGTAACGATCTTTTCCAACACCGTGATTCATACCAATGTGTCCGATTCTGCGGCGACATCAATTAATGAATGTTTGTAGTTTAGTGGTAGTCATTTTAGCCTTACTCTCCTCAGAACAGGAAAAAATAAATTTCGCAACCACATGTATACACAATTCAAGAGTTGCGTTGTATTGAGGTGAGCTAAGAACTGATATCACTGCACTCTGGACATTCTTATACGCGCTCCGCCCCCTCGTTCAACAACCAGCGAAGAGTCATACTACTAACCGTTCCCACCGCTATCTGATTGAAAGTTCTCCTGGTCTTCCCTCTCAGTTTTGAAATTCTTCCAGTCCCCTTGCTAATTCCCCGCAATCTCATTCTTTCCACATACGAGTTCTCAATCTGTTTCCCCACCTTCTCCGCCTGGTCCTACAGACGCACGATCACCTCTCCCTTGTCCATAGGTAATCTACTATCAAGAGGTGCATTCCCTGCCAGCTTATCAGCCTGTTCATTCCCCCACACTCCCGCATGGCCAGGGCAAAAAATATCCATACAATTCTCACACTCTGTGACCTCTGAAGCGAGGTGAACCATTCCACGCGAAACATTCCTTTTTCCACATTACTAAGCTGACTCCTTGAGTCTGTAATATAATACAGTGTGTGTTGCGGTGTTCACCCCTAACCAACGGACTGCCGCTGTGACTCCTTCTCATTTTGGAGGTCGCAGCCTCATATGCCAGACTCCCCTTCTTTAAGAATCGTTCAAGATTGCTGAATCTCTGGCGGCATGGATCAATGTATGTGTTGACTCCCTGCCATGCCACGACACAAAACTGTCAAGATCACACTGGAGAGTAAAGTGGAAAACAGGCCAACGAGAGGTAGACAGCAAGACAAGTAGGAAGATAACATAACGAGATGGACTATCAGCAGTCTCTCATGGTGTACAAGAGACAGAATGTTACATATCTCTTGCTGCCAACTGTCAAGGTGAAGACGGCACCTGATTAACTACACTAATCTAAAATATCAATGTGGTAAGGAGAAGTAACATACTTACCAGCCCATGGACCATATTTCTCCACCCACTTGTCACTGCACTGACCAATCAAATGCATGTTGATTACCTCTACAATTCTAGAGGTGAACCTCAGCACTTTGTTAGCCAGATAAATCACTCCAACGACTGCCAGAACGTTTCGAGAACATGCAAACAAACAATTTGCTTCCCGCCCGATTTCTTCGCACACAAGTTTCACACCCTCAAACATTGTAGCCGACTCGATCAACATGACTCTTATAATAATGTATGCTCAGAACTAAGAATGTCTAGGTAGGGGCATCTATTTATGTGTCCGGAGTGCAATTATGAAAACGTGAACGGTACGGAACGGAAATGTCTATGATCAGCTAAGGAACAAATTAAAACTGATTAAAACACAAATATAAACATGGTATTATGATGTTACACTTGTCATATTTTAGCCAGATTAATGCCACATTCACGAATTTGTGATTGGACATACGCAATTTGCATTATCACAGCCCGATGTGTTCGTCGCAGAACACTGTTTAGCACTGTAAACATGCATCAGAACGGAATACACACAATCAGCCAACCAGAGTGATGGACCGGCAACATAATCCCAAGGACATGTTTATTGGGACAATGTTTGTAGTTCCCAAATGAATACAGTGAATTCCATAGCACGGTTTTCCATACTGAACCTCGTCAAGTAATCTCTAAATACCACCACCACCACCACCATCATTACTACTACCACTACTACTACCACCACCACTACTACTACTACCACGACTACCACCACCACAATCAGCACGACTACCACTACCACCACTGCCATCACTACCACCACCACTGCACTTTATACTGCTACTACTACTATTGCTACTACTATACAGCTACTACTACTACTACTGCTACTACTACTACTACTACTACTACTACTACTACTACTACTACTACTACTACTACTACTACTACAGCTAAACAACAAGTAATATTAATACTGCTATACTACTACTACTGCTGCTGCTACTACTACTACTACTACTACTACTACTACTACTACTACTACTACTACTACTACTACTACTACTACTACTACTACTATACTGCTTCTACTATTACTGCTATACTACTACTACTACTACTACTACTACTACTACTACTACTACTGCTATACTACTACTACTACTACTACTACTACTACTACTACTACTACTACTACTACTACTACTACTATACTGCTTCTACTATTACTGCTATACTACTACTACTACTACTACTACTACTACTACTACTACTACTACTACTACTACTACTACTGCTATACTACTACTACTACTACTACTACTACTACTACTACTACTACTACTACTACTACTACTACTACAGCTAACACAACAAGTAATATTAATACTGCTAATACTATTACTATTACTAGTACTATCACTACTGATGCTGCTCCTACTACTTTTACTACATCTAATATATTACGATTTCCACATACCTTCGACAGTGATAGAAACGATAGTGATAATCTTAATAATAATAACAACAACATCAACAGCAACTTGTAGTTTTATACAACTTCCAAGATTGTTATATTTTCCAGACTTTATACACGGAATAACTAAACACAACACCCCAAATCTGTAACCGTAAAGGGTTCCCATTACATCTGTTTTTGACGCTCCTCTACTGGGCAATAAAATTCCGCAATCGTCCTAGCCCCATTGTGCAAACATACGTGTTGTTGAAGTCAAGGCCCAAACAATTTGTTGTTTTCCATTCTTTGTTCATATCTAACCATCAACTGAAACGCCTCCGTTGACGCATTCGTTGCCAGCCGCTACTGAAGTTAGCAATGCGAAGGAGTGATTTGGTCTTAGTAGGCAAGTGTTTACATACTTTCAGATATATGTGGATTATTTTTGCAGAGTTAATTGCGTAAACATGATACCAGGGTATCTTTTGGTACATCAGTATTCGTTATAGTGAAATGTGCTAGCGTCAAATGTTGTTGTTGTTTTCTTCTTATTAGATTTTTAAAACTTCGCTAGGGAGCAAACACGATAAGAAGTTTCCGATCATCAGAAGCCGTTCTTCACCCCCCCCCCCCCCCCCAACTCGCCGAATGTTTCAGTCCCTTTACTGTCTTGATATTCTCAGGGAGGACTGCGACGTTCTGCTAAGGATATGCACCTGAGTTTAACTTCACCTCCGATTCGGTGGCCAGCTAAGACCGAGTCAGTAGACGTCGTTGCCGCCATGATGTCTTCTTCGTGCCCTGGTCACACCTTATGAATCGCCCTCCTGCATGCCTCAGCGGAAGCCATCCCTTCATATGCGCAAATACAAATGAGGCTTAGCCCTTCCTTGCCTTTGCTACAGATGCAGGTGTCGGTCTTTGCGAGACACCCTATTTCACCACAGGCTGTCATTTCTTCAGTGGTTCGATTTCTGAGGACATTTCCGGTCCAGGTGATCGCTACAGTGTGGTGTTTCTACCCCTCTATGGCATCCCGGCTTGGATGCCCTGTTCTAAACTGGTCGGATGGCTTCCGGGTCGCCACGAGACCATAAATATTGTTTCATTCTCATTGTCAGGCTGCTATGTTTCGGTCGTAATGAGAGGTTTCGGTCTTATTGCGAGATTTCCTTCTTTTAAAGAAGCTGACTTATATTGCAGGCAAAGTTGTGAACCACATACAACGTATAATACGTGTCCCACCCAGCATTATTGCGCTTGCTCCATAGAGCTAGCACAAGGCGTTCTCCGCTGCCTTGCCCGGTCCTTTATGTGCCCGTGTTCATGCTTGCCCGTTCACACCTAGTTGATTCAGCACGTTGTATACGGAGTTAGAAACAAGGCCTCTCGTGTCTGTCTCAACGACGAATAGAATCGCGATATACATACAATGGTATGAAAGTTATAAACATGACCCCTTGTGTCTATCTCAACGGCGAACTGCCTGGCGGTATACATACAATGGGGTACGGGGGAATGAACAGGCTGATAGGCTAGCAGGGAATGCACCTCTTGGTGGTAGTTTGCCTATGGACAAGGGGGAGGTGGTCGTGCGCTTGTGGGACCAGGTGGAGAAGGTGGAGAAACAGATTGAGAACCCATATGTGGAAAGAATGAGATTGCGGGGGATCGGCGGGAGTTCTGGAAGAATCTCAAAACTGAGAGGGAAGACCAGGAGAACTTTTAATCAGATAGCGGTTGGAACGATTAGTAGTATGACTTTTCGCTGGCTGTTGAACGAGGGGACGAAGCACGTATGGGAATGTCCTGAGTGCAGTGATGTCGGTTCTTAACTTAACTCAACTCAATACATACAATGGTATGAACATTAGAAACAAGGCCTCTTGTGTCTATCTCAGCGGCGAATTTCCTGACGGTATACATACGAGGGTAAGTTAATAAGTAAGTCACAAATGGTTGTAGAAAAGTAACTAAATATGATAACAACTTGAAACCAGTTTATTTGTATATATACATTGTACCTTTATTTCTCAACATAATTTCCACCAACATTGATGCACTTATCCCATAGTTTTATCAGTTCTCCCAAACCGACTGCATAAATCTGCGTGCCTTGTTCTCATTTATCTGCCATCCCACAGAACTGTGTGACTTACTTATTGACTCGCACGCCAGCTTTTTCTGCCCAACTACAATGCACCGCTTTACTGGAAATCGTTAGAGGCCAAGTCCATTGAAAACCCACCTTGGCGGGAGACATTTCGCGAATGACGCTGGAGTTGAATGTGAAGTGAAAACGTGGTTTAGAAAACAGAGCACGCAGTTCTACGCAGCCGATTTTGGAGAACTGATATAACGATGGGATAAGTGCATCAATCTTGGTGGAAATTATGTTGAGAAATAAAGGGACAATGTATGTGTACAAATAAACTGGTTTCAAGTTGTTATCATATATAGTTATTTTTATACAGCCATTTGTAACTTACTTATTAACTTACCCTCGTACAATGGTATGAACGTTAGAAACAAGGCCCCTTGTGTTTATCTCAAGGGCGAATAGCCTGATGGTACACATACAATGGTATGAAAGTTAGAAACAAGGCCTCTTGCGTCTATCTCAACGGCGAATAGCCTGAAGGAATATCCTTCTTGTCTCAGGCTTGCGACCATATCACTTCTCCATCTTTTAGGTGTGCTGTTCATCGACTCTTGACTCGAACGGAAGTTAGCTTGATTAGTACCAACTGATGAGCCGGCGAAGAGCACACCACAATCAAAGTCTGATCGCAACTGAAACCTCCGGATTGCCGCTGGATATTTGCCACGGCCTTTTAGGTCTGGCAACTAGAAAGTCGCATAGAGACCCTGGAGATGTGGATTTACAGACGAATATGTGGTACTTTATGGAAACAAAAACAATCAAATGCAGAGTTTCTAGAAAAACTGCGAATGAAGAGAGAGAGTTAATGGAAAAAAAGAGGAGGCAAGTGAAATATTTCGGCCACTTTAAAAGATATGATACTATTATAAAAACCATTCTGGAGAGCAAGGCTGAGGGCAAGCGAGCGAGAGGTAGACAACGAAACAAGTGGGAAGATAACATCAAGAGATGGACGAACAGCAATCTGACAGAATGTACAGTCAGTGTGAGAGACAGACAGTGTTGGTGATCCATTGCAGTCAATCTTCATTGCAGAGACAGCACCTGATTGATTGATTGATTGATTTAGGTCTACCCTCAGTAACTTTTTACGTGTAACTTGTCAACACAGACAACTAACAATTAACAATGACCTTCTCCCTCCCTCCCCTCTCTCTCTCTCGCTCTCTCTCGCTCTCTCTCTCTCTCTCTCTCTCTCTCTCTCTCTCTCTCTCTGCCTTGTTCTATATTTTATATATTTCCCCCAGACACTGATATCTGGTCATGAGTAGTATAAGACGGGCTCCAGGATATCCATTTTTGAGGTGCAAAAGCGATTTGCGCCTCAAAGGGCGATAACTCTCCGAGTTTTTGAAAAAGTAGGCGTGGTCAGAGTAGGTGTGTTCTAGTGACTCATCAGAGTGGGTGTGGTCACGTGGTTTACGTACAACGTTTAACATGAAACATTCAAAATAACAAACGAGTCAAGTAAGGTATATAATGTTTTTATTAAACCATGTATAGACAAAGTTATAAAGTTTGTTTTTTTTTCTTGGCGGGGACGTGTGGACACATCTGGAAGGTAGTACCGGGAACTTATACGTCGACGAAGTGTGGGAAAATCTCGTGCGGGTGTGACGGCGGTCGGTTCATAACAGACGTGGAGGGGTGCATATGGAAAAGTCATTAAGTAACGGGTTGTAAAAACATTGGTGAGTGGTGTGTTAAAATATTTTGAACTGGTAGCGCATTGGTGGTGTATATTAGTACGAATAAAAGGAATAGGTGCGGTGGGGATAGTAGTGGGTATGGGTTAGTGAAATTAGTTTATAAGGGGTGGTTATTAGTGCTTTGTAGATGGTCATAGTAGCTTATTCACTAACATCACACGTGTTACACATGAAACATTGAAAGCTAAAGATCGTCGGTTGTAATGGATATGGTATAGTGTCATTCGGTGGTAAGAGTTGGGTACCAGGTATTAGTGGTCAAGAGATGGTCAAGTGGGGGTCAAGTGAGAAAATTTTAGGGAAAAGTAGTTGTAATGATACGGTGATGATTAAAGGGTGGTGAATTACTGGTCAAGCAGTGGTCAAGCAGTGGTCAAGCAGTGGTCAAGTGAGGAAAATTTTTACGGGAAAGTGGTTGTAATGATATGGTGATGATTAAAAGGGTGGTAAATTAGTGGTCAAGCAGTGGTCAAGCAATGGTCAAGTGGTGGTCAAGTGAGGAAATTTTTTGGTGAAAGTGGTTGTAATGATATCGTGATGATTAAAGGGTGGTAAATTAGTGGTCAAGCAGTGGTCAAGTGAGGCAATTTTTAGGGGAAAGTGGTTGTAATGATATGGTGATGATTAAAGGGTGGTAAATTAGTGGTCAAGCAGTGGTCAAGCAGTGGTCAAGTAGTGGTAAAGTGAGGAAATTTTAGGGAAAAGTGGTTGTAATGATATGGTGATGATTAAAGGGTGGTAAATTAGTGGTCAAGCAATGGTCAAGTAGTGGTCAAGTAGTGGCCAAGTAGCGGTCAAGTAGTGGTTAAGTGGTCGAGTGACCACTTAAATTGTAAGGGAAAGTACGTGTAGTGAACCTGTGTTTGTTAAAGTGATCGATGACGTGGTCAAGTAGTGGTCAAGTGGTCGAATTGAAGGGTATGGTACGTGTAGTGACATGGTGATGGTTAAAGTGATCGATGACATGATCAAGACGTTATGCCGGCTGCTAAGTTCAGAAAGTAGTGTCCTTAGTATTGGTAATTTCCCCACCACGAGCGCCTCGAGCACTGATTTTGCATTTATCAATAGCACCTAGTGGTACAGTCGACACACATGGACAATAGTTACATCCGGTCAAAGATGGCGGCGCACCCTAGCACACGTGGGTTATTGCTACAATCAGACTACGTCTCATTCGCTTAAACTGGTCAAATATGGCGTCACATCCGGTCACACGTGTAATGGTACACCCGAGACAATGGCTCATTGGCGAAAACCAGTCAAAGAATTCCCTGCTTCCGATCACAGGTATAAGGGTACAGCCACTAAACGTGGCTAATGACTCAACCGGTCAAAGATGGCGATGCATCCAGTGACACGCATAACGATACACGTGGAACACGTGGCTAATAACCCAATCGTTCAAAGACGGCGTCGCATCCCGTCACAGGGGTAATGGCACACCCGAGACACGTGGTTAAGAGGGAAAATATAGAAAAAGGGTGTCCTATCGGTTGTCGAGTCAGGGAACCTAACGTATGATGATCACTGTTTATAGGAGTGAATACACTGCATCATCAACACTGCATCCGAAGGGTAAAATGGTCACCCTTCTCTCTCTTTTCTATATCCGTGTAGTCCTAGTGTTACCGGGTTACACCAAAGGACACCCGGACATCAACACAACATAAACTGGTCTCGAAAACCCCATACGCGCGTGTAAACAACTAATCACAGTTTTCCGACTAAGCCTTTCTCATACTCAGAGTACAGAGATGTGATCACCGATGCTAGTCGGGGAAGTCGTATTTGTACGTAACAACTATCGGGTCATACAACGACGAGTGGGTAGTGGATGTTAACAGATGCACAACAAACTGCCCCGACTCAACCTTAGGCAATACACGTAACATGACAGGTCACATGTCCGCCGTCATAACCAGCGACGTTATCACATAACAAATTAGACATCCACACTTTCATTTCCTTTCTATGTGTCCATAGTGTCTTTACATCTTTCTCCAGAAAGCCATTTCCAAGACCAATATATGTTTTTTTCAGTGTACCTGTTCAGTGCCACACTTCATAACCAGACAAAAGTAAACCTTCTATGTACCACTTCAACCGCCAAATAAGAAAATATGTTAGACAAAATATTAAAATTATTGATCAAATACAGAAATATCTCGTCCAAACTTATAAAAAGTAGGAACATTTGTTAACCTATTGGGAACAATATCAATCAACTAGGAAAGTTTGTTAGTCAAATAGAAAAAATATTGACCATGGTAACGATATATCTTGTCAACACTTATGAAAAGTATGGAAATTTGTTAGTCAAATTAGAAAAAATATTGACCAAGTAACGAAATATCCCCACCAAACTTATGAAAAGTACGAAACTTTGTTAAGCAAGTATGAAAATGTATCGACCAAACAGAGAAATATATCACCCAAACTTATAAAAAGTAGGAACATATGTTAACCAAATGGAAAATATCTTGGCCAAATAGGAACATTTGTTAGCCAAATGGGGAAAATATTGTCCAAGTAACGAAATACATCGTTCAAACCTACGAAAAGTAGGAAACTTTGTTAATTAAATATGAAAATTTTGGCCACATTTCAACCAAACTTATAAAAATTTCACCTAAACTTATAAAAAAAGTAGGAACATTTGTCAACCAAATGGGAAAAAGGTCGGCCAAATACAGAAATATCGCAACCAAACTTATAAAAATTAGGAAAATTTGTTAACCTAATGAGAAAAATATTGACCAAGTAAAGAAAAATTTACAACAAATTTACGAAAATTAGGAAAATGTGTTAACCTAATGAGAAAGAAATATTAGCCAACTAAGAAATCATGTTAACCAAATAGGAAAAAGTATCGGTCAAACTTATAGATGTCTCGTTTAAACTTATAACATGTATGAAAATTTGTTAGGCAAAGGTGAAAAATATTGACCAAGTAATGAAATATCGCATCCAAACTTATAACAAGTAAGAAAACATGCTAGTAACATCAAAAAATATGTAGACCGAAGTAATGCAATAGGCAAAACGATGGACAAACTTATAAATATGTCGACCGTTATAAGAAAAGGTTACCCATATTAGGAAAAATATTGGCCAACGTATGAAATATCTCGACCAAGCTTACAAAGAGTAGGAAAACATGTCGACCAAAGTAAGAAAATTGGTTAGCCAAAGATGAAAAAATAGTGGCCCAGTAAAGAAATATCGCATCCAAATTTTATAAAATGTATGAAAATGTGTTACCCAACGGTGAAAACTATTGACCAAGTCAAGAAATATCTCATCCAAACTTATAAAAAATGTCGACTGATATAAGAAAATATGGTACCCAACGTAGGAAAAATAGTGGCCGAGTTACGAAATACCTCAACCAAACTTACAAACCTTAGAAAAATATGTCGACCTAAGCAGGAAAATGGGTTAGCCAACGATGAAAAATATTGGCCAAGTGAAGAAATAATACATCCAAATTTATACAAATTAGGAAAAATTTGTTAACCTAATGAGAAAAATATTGACCAAGTAAAGAAAAATGTACACCAAATTGACAAAACTGTTGACTAAACTTAGTCCAAACTTATGAAAAGTAGGAAACTTGGTTAACCAAAGGTGAAAAATATTCTCCAGGTAAAGACATGTTTCAACCAAACTTATAAATATATCACCCAATCTTATAAAAAGTAGAACAATTTGTTAGCCAAATGGGAAAAATGTTGGCCAAATACAGAAATAGCTCGACCAAACTTATAAAAAAATCTAGGAAAAAATATTAGCCAACAACTAAAATGTTGACCAAAGTTATAAATATCACATCCTTCTTCTTCTGCTTCTACGTTCATCCGGAGTTTTTTTCCGGACGTGATTGTGTTGTGCCTGTTTACAGCAGAGCTGCGTTCTTGCGCCGTTAGGCCGACACATCCGACTTCTGCGGGCATTTGTTGACCGGGTTAACCTTCCCGGGGAATATCACATCCAAACTTATGAAAAGTAGGAAACTTTGTTAACCAAATGTGAAAAAATACTGACCAAGTACAGACATATTTCAAACAAACTTATAAACTTGTCGTCCAAAGTGATAAAAACTAGGAAAATCTGTCAACTAGTATAAGAAATAGCTATGGAAAAGTAAGAACTATGTCGACCAACCCAAGAAAAAAAAAATGTGGTACCCAAATTAGGAAAAAATGTAACTTCTGTAGTTATGTCAAACGTGTCTTGAACTTTTAGGTGAAAAGACGCTATCAATGGCACCAATTTCCCGATTTTACATTACCGAAAGCTCCAACTTCAGCGTATCTGTTACAGAAACCCTTATACAGACTAATCACGCATCTCTCCACACTCTTGGTTTCTTTCTAACACAAAGTGGTCACATCACCAAGAACTTCAAAACGCCATTGTACACATGCTCCATTGAAACACCCATGACAGTTAACAACATTTATGGTAAGGTCGTCTATGGTTCCACCTGGTATAGTTTCTGTATCATCTAGGTATTCGTCATCACAGAACCATTTCCCATGGCTGCCATCTTCAACTTTCCATACCACAATGTCTGCGACACTATCCTTTCATTGTTCCATCTTTCAACAATACAACGGTTTTTCTCGAAGTCTGCCTAAAATAACATTTCTTGCGGTGTCCACTCCTAGCTCACATTACCATTTCACATCCGCAATAACGTCAAGTCTGCAACCAACCAACACTGTCTGTTATAAACTCGGCCTTTCTTAAAACCACGCCTGCCTTAGTGAACTCGGGAATACCAGCTACCACATCTTCTAATCGACTTTCAATGTTTCATAACAAATAACACTAACATTCTTTTTTGATTACAGAACAGCATAATATCTGCTGACTAAGCAGATTTTCCAACCTAATGGAGGTAAAGCTTCTGTCCCCCTTAACCTATTAGTTGCTATTCTAGACCACGAATGGGGTCATCGACCATCACCCCTAGGAAGAACTTGAAAAAAAAAAAGAGAGGGGGGTTCCTGAGACGAATTATTTGAATTTCTTGGACTACCACAGTAACTAAAGATGATCGCCTAAGAAGAGCCTAAGGAAAATAAAGGATTATATACATCAAATACACCAAACTCTTTCTTACTAACCCTAACCCTAACTATACATCAGACACAACAAACTCTTTCTGTAAGAAACAGACACAAACCAGTGTTAGAAAGGGAAGAAGTTAAATTTTAAAGACAATTTAAAACTAATAAATCACAATTTTATTGTTCGCTTCACTTAATATACAGATATAGACTAAGTATAGGTATAGGTTAGATATAGGACGTATATCGATCTTACATCTTGCGCACCTGTAAATAGACCCATACCATCATTCGAGCATGTAACATCATTGCGTGAAAGAATAATGAGATCCTGTATTATAGCTAAAGAAGCACTTAAGAAATCTGGTGCAATTTACAGACAATACGCAAACAGAGGAAACAGGACGATAACGCTGACACCTGGACAGCTCGTTCTTCTTCTTCTACCGAGCGACCGACATTTACTAACAGACTCATGGCAAGGACCGTTCAAGGTACTAAGACAGATTTCGACAGTTGACTATGAAATTGTAGTCAAAGACAAACATAAAATATTCCATGTCAACATGCTAAAACCATACTACAACAGAGACGAAGACCAAGACGAGACAGCAGCCAGCACCACCATAATTGACCATGAAGACGACGAAGAGACAGACGAAATACCAACACCAGCACTAGACACGACAAAGTGTTTACAAGACATTAAGATCAACCCTCAGTTAACACAAGCAGAGACTGACAGTTGCAGACAATTAATACAGGACTACAAGACCATCTTTTCTAACCAACCAGGACAGATAGACTTAGTACACCACCACATCACCTTGACATCCAGCACACCAATAAAATGCAGACCATACTCCATTCCCATACATTACAAAGAACAACTACATCAAGAAATTATAGATTTAGAAAAGAATCACATCATCAGAAGATCGCAGTCACATTTTTGCTCTCCAATAGTCCTAGTATGCAAAAAGGTTAAACAATAAGACTCTGTGTAGATTACAGACGCTTAAATAAGATTACACAATTGGATTTAGAACCAATGACCAATTGTGAAGAACTACTGACAGAACTGACAGACTCTAGGTACTTTACGAAACTGGACATGACAAAAGGTTACTGGCAAATACCGGTAGACGAACAGAGCAGACATTTGACAGCATTTGCCACACCTTGGGGACTGTACGAATGGTGCAAATTACCATTCGGACTTGCAAATGCACTCGCAACATTCGTACGCATGACCAGACTATTACTGACAGACATAACGAATATCATCTCGTACATGGACGACATTTGTGTACACACAAAGACAATGACAGATCATATAACTACATTACAGAAGACGTTTGACCGTATTAGACAGCACGGACTGACAGTTAAACCTGCCAAAGTTGACATAGCCTACCAAGAAATCTCCTTTTTGGGATATAAAATCTCTAATGGCTTTGTCACACCTGACGACAACATCGTGTCAAAGATTCTAAAACTGTCACTTCCGACTACGAAGAAACAAGTCAGAAGTGTGTTAGGACTACTGAATTACTACAAACAGTTCATACCAGATTTCGCTGAACTGACTGAAAGTTTTACTAACATACTAAAAAAAGAACACCCAAATAAGATTGTGAACAACGAATGCCTAAAACTTGCATTTGATAAAGTATTGTCCTATTGTTCCGAGAATACTTCAAAGAATCCTATTCTCAAATTGCCAAATTTGCATATTCCTTTCAGATTGCGCACAGATGCGAGCTTCGTGGCGATTGGGGCGGTATTATTACAGGAACATGACGCCATTCTGCACCCTGTATATTACCTAAGCCGAAAGCTTAAAGCAAGAGAACGGAAATGGTCCACACCTCAAAAAGAGGCCCTAGCTCTTGTTTTTGGCATCACAAAATTTTCCAGATTCCTCCTTGGGAGGCACTTTATTGTGGAAACAGATAATAGCCCTTTGACGATTATTACATCAGGTGCTCCGACCAACCACATGATAGCTCGATGGTCTCTTGTGCTCCAAGATTATAGTTTTGAAGTGCGGTTCATCCCAGGCAAGCTTAATACCGATCTTTTGTCACGTTGTCCCGATGATACCCAGTAGCCACTTATTGTCTGAGTGCAGTATGTCAAAACACTCAGACCATCACAGCCAATAATGAAATTTTTTCAGGGAAGCTGTGAAGTATGTGATAGGGACCAGATCCCAGTGTAAATAATGCTATATTTTATAATATGATAATTGTGTTGTATAAGTGCGTAGTATGTGGTAGAAAGTGAACATTATTAATTGTAAATACGAACAGAGAACAGTGCCACAAGTGTTCATTACTTACCTCAAGTGAACAAGTTAAGTTATCCGTGGTACCTGTCAACATGACGTATCCAGCGATATTTTAATCCGAATGAGTCTTACGAGTGATTGAAACAAACTGTGACAGTTAAACTACCTTAAAACAGTGTAATCCAGAAGTTTTCAATGAAACATCGAACACACAGGCTTGCTAGAACTACTTCACATTCCGATTATATCCATACGGAACAAGTGTGTTATTACCAGGTCATCGAACACACCAACTAGTGAAATCAACCTGACATTCCGAGTATTATTACATCCTTACGGAACATGTGTGTGAAGAACTTTCGTTTACATCAGCTTTGCGTGTGTACTTCCGGAAAGTTAGAAATAGATACAAAATTGTAGCAGACGATAAACAAAAATCCAATAAGCAAGGACGCATGTAAAATATTTGTGAAACACAATTTCAACATACGCGAATTGTGTATTACGATTTTTGTAGTATTGTAATCTGAGAATCATATCTTGATCAACTTGTTCACAGTAGCGACACTTATTTCGCTATTGTAAAGAAGCATCAAGCTATGACGCTGAGAAATAAATAGATAAATTAAATTTATTGTATGTGATACATGTTTAAATTATTCCCCTTTCAATTAATGGTTGTCTAAGATTACACCAAAGGGCAGTAAATCGAAATAGATTGTAATGTGTAAGGTATAAAAATAGCCGTTGTGTTGCCAGCTTGTTAGCACTCCAAGACGACATCAGCTGGGCATGGAGAAAATGGCTTATGTTGTAGACCAACATGAAAAGTCCCTGCCAAAGTAGGTAGGACTCTATTGTTGAAATCGCCACATTTTGGGACGATTTACAGTTTAACCTGACGTCTTCGGACGTATCTGAATTTTTTTAAATTTTGGTTGCGAGGTAGTTGCATGGAATACTGGTGCTACCGGTCTGACTGGGTCAAAAATTGCAACATACGTCATCACCCATCGAGAGGATGAAACTTTGGAGGTGTTACTGTTTGACACCACTTGAGTTAGAATATATATATCATACATTACCCATGTATTTCAATTGAATCTATGCCAATGCATTAACGACAACTAAGGGGATGATTCTGTCAAGGTTAAAAGATTAACCCTAAAGTTACAGAGTGCTTACATAAAAGGTCATACCTTTTATAAAGGTGGGGTGGGCAGCATGTCATAATCCCCCATAGTTGTGCCGCGGCGTCGCTACGCGTGCCAGGCAAACCACAGGTTGGTGGGTGAGCTAGAGTAACCGACAAGGGTCAAGCCAGTGCAAGTGTGATGCACGCAGTTCCCGCTGGACTCGATCCAACAAGGCAAGCGCTCAGGGAGAGAAACGCCAGACGAGGCTTGGGTTTCGAACCGGACAGACGTTGTATGAGAGAGGCTTGTATTCGTTGCTGTGCCTGAATGCCGATTGCTAATAGATCTTGTGAGAGGATGGAAGACTGTGCGGCTGTGGTTTGAGTCTGTGAGTGCATTGTTTCATCAACTGGATGTGTTAGTGTATTCACATCATGTCGAAGTAGAGTGTGTTGCGTATAGAGTGTAAATAAACTATTGAACTCCGTGTTACCGTGTGTCCAATCAAATCATTCTGTGACTGTGTATGTCTCGCATATGTTAGGTTAAGCGAGCCAGATTCATCATTCAATATAAGAGCCTGACAACTATACCATATCCATTACAACCGACGATCTTTAGCTTTCAATGTTTCATTTGTAACACGTGTGGTGTTAGTAAATAAGCTACTATGACCATCTACAAAGCACTAATAACCACCCCTTATAAACTAATTTCACTAACCCATACCCACTACTATCCCCACCGCACCTATTCCTTTTATTCGTACAAATATACACCACCAATGCGCTAACAGTTCAAAATATTTTAACACACCACTCACCAATGTTTTTAAAACCCGTTACTTAATGACTTTTCCATATGCACCCCTCCACGTCTGTTATGAACCGACCGCCGTCACACCCGCACGAGATTTTCCCACACTTCGTCGACGTATAAGTTCCCGGTACTACCTTCCAGATGTGTCCACACGTCCCCGCCAAGAAAAAAACAAAAAAACTTTATAACTTTGTCTATACATGGTTTAATAAAAACATTAAAAACCTTACTTGACTCGTTTGTTATTTTGAATGTTTCATGTTAAACGTTGTACGTAAACCACGTGACCACACCCACTCTGATGAGTCACTAGAACACACCTACTCTGACCACGCCTACTTTTTCAAAAACTCGGAGAGTTATCGCCCTTTGAGGCGCAAATCGCCTCAAAAATGGATATCCTGGAGCCCGTCTTATACTACTGTCATGTCACTATAAAAGTACTCAAGAATGACCCCCTCCCTCCCTCCCTCCCTCCCTCCCCCCCTCTCTCTCTCTCTCTCTCTCTCTCTCTCTCTCTCTCTGCCTTGCTCTATATCTTATATATTTCCCCCCAGACATTTTACCAACTCCTGCAATATGTTGAAGACAACGCTTCTTAAAACATGGTTCGAACATACAGCAGGAGAAAGACACCCGGAGTCATGACCTGGGTGGGCCCGCCCGCAGATCATGTCAGGAAGATAAAGGGCTGAAACATTCAGGGAAGGGGGACAGTTTTTGACGATCAGAAATCTACTGTGGTAGTTTTTGTAATCTTAATATTTTGTCAAAATGGTGCGTGTCTCCTGATGTTTTTCTGTCATCATGTGTCATGCCGATAATCGTAGGCGGTCATGTTTCGCCATCTCACTTGATCACCAGAGTCGTGGATCAGCACAGTGTTTTTGTCTCGACCATACCACGTGGTCAAGCCATCCATAATGTGTCCAAACAACCGTGACTGTCTACGTCTAATTTCTCTAATCAGTTTACGGTTTTCATTTGTTTCTTGTAGGACCTGGTCATTGGCTTTTCTGTCTGCCCATGATATTCTTTGCTTGTTCCTCAGAGACCACATTTCCACAGCCATCAGCTGTTTTTCAGCTTGTCTGCTCATTGTCCACGCTTCACATCCATACAAAAGTATAGGTTCTATGAAACACCTCAACACTCTTTTTCTCGTTGCAAATAACATCATTTTATAGGTCAGTATGTTTTCTATCTTGCAAAAGGCTACCTTCGCCATGGTGATACTTGTTCTAAACTCTTCAAGCAATGCCCATCAGATGTTATAACTGTTCCGAGATAATTGTACTGATTCACTTGTTTAAGAATATTCCCATTTACTTGTATATTACATTGCGGTACTTCCGAGTGACGACCAAAATCTGTCTTCTTACAATTGAATTCTAACCCTAGTTGTTCACTGTGTGCAAAAACCGCATCTACTAAATGCTGCAGTTCCTGCTCATTGTCTGCAATCAATGCTGTATCATCTGCATATCTAATTTTATTGATGTTAATCCTCCAATGGTGATTCCTTTCATATCTTCTACATATCTGAAAATATTTTCACTGTACAGGGTAAACAAGATCTGGAGACATTACACATCCCTTTCGCACACCTCTCTTTAAAGGCCGATATTGACCTATTTCATTATCAATCTATATGTCAGCTTGTTGTTTCCAATTAATGTCTTCTCTTTATCTGTGGGAAATTAACTAGCTATAGTATTAGTCTTCTTCTACTTATTCTCCTTCCTAGCCGTCTACTACTTCCCTGTTCGCACTTTGACCTCGAAGTTAATGTCTCTAATAAAAGCAATGCAATAGTTATGAGATCCTCCGTGGCGAGTGGCTACACCGGCTGCATCACGCTCCGAAGTTCGTTGGTTCGATTCCGGGCTTCGTCATTTGGTTCACGAGTGAATCGACACTTAGGGGTCGTCGCTTGAGCTTTGTGAGACGTTTTGGCGGGCCGCCCTGTGGGGAAAGAGATCGGAACCTATGGGATAAAACCCGGTGCAATGAAGTAGATCCTTCTGCCTTAGCAATAATTAGTTTCGATTTCATGACATCGTAGTTTTTCTGGACGGAAATTTGCTGGCTGATGACATATTTGTCACTTTGAATGCAGAAAGTTCGGCAGGATTTTAGGACAGAAAATATCAATTGGAGAACTCTTGAGACCACTACGACAGCTCATAAACAAACTAATAGAAGCAGAAAAGGAAGTAGATATTAGTTACTAGCATATCCTTTAAAGGACGTTGCAGTCAACCCCAGCATTTTTTTACAACCTTGTATGGAAACCATCGCAAGGCTGTCTACTTCCAAACTGCCCGCAGCTGTGTTTTAACCGTGGTATGCGAGATTGAGAAATTTATTCGTAACCCCTTCACCACACAAGCCGGCTAGGGATATCAGAGGACATATTAAACAACACAACAATTGAAAGCTATAGTTACCACATCGGGATTCGAACCTGTCACCTCCAAATGACTACAGTGTCTCCAAGTAGGAACAAGGGTACTTCGACGCTTAACCGACACAACACCACTAAAAATAGGTATCCTCATATGACATGTCTATCTTCCACATGAACCCACAACTAAAGAATCTGGACATAATTAATATCTAACCATTGAAATAGCGTCTTAGGTCTCAGAATTTTATAGTAACCCAACAAAATTGTAGAAGATCGTCATGGTATATTGCCGTCACATTCACACAAAATTCGATCTGCCCATCTTGAACTTGCCATGTAGATCAATCCGCTGTGCTCTGTTCACAATCTCAACATGATCTTGCCTTGAAGTTGATGATAAACATCCTCTTTCATATGGTGGAGCAGTCTTTTGTCCAGTGTGTGTCGGATAAAGCTTTTTATAGAAGTTTTTCTGGTTCATAAATTATATTTGTTGCAAGATGTGCCCGACATTCAATACGAGGTCTCGAAATCAGCCGCGAGTCATTTGGGAGCAGATTGCTCTCCGTTGATTTCCACGGTATGAGAGTTGGCCGTTCAGAAAGCAATGGCAAGCTACTAAATGTTAAAACTATCTAGTGATTCTAGTCAATCACAAATAGCCATTAAATGCTGGGGATGATTGGGGATATATATATATATGTATATATATATATATATATATATATATATATATATATATATATATATATATATATATATATATATATATACACACACACACACACAGATGAGTAAGAGATCTCAGGGTCGGCCTCTACTACGATACAAAGATGTATGTAAGCGGGACATGATTGATATAGGCATTGATAATGCACATTGGGAGCAAGTCGCCGCTGAACGTGTTGCATGGAGGACAAACATCAGAAATAGAATAAAGACAAAGGAGAAAATTATTGCAGATAAGTCACACACCGAGCGTGTGAGACATAAGATGGTGCATGATGGTGGAAATGACCACGTGTTCACATGCACCCACTGTGAAGGGACATTTACAGCGCAAATTGGCCTTATCAGTCACATTCGCTACCGCCATAGGTAAAAGTTATTATGCCTGATGGAGTTATTGCCTCCCCATAGCACAAAGCCTGGGCTAAAATATAGAGATCATGTGTTGCCCATGCAGCATGATCCCTCTCTCGGCCTGCCTAGTTCACTTCAGAGGAAAGGTAACACCCCTACATCTGGAACAAGACAAGCTGCAGAAGCTGCCGGATCAGCAATGCAATGCTCTAATTGTCCGCCTGTCGGAGCTTCGATCCTAGACCTGCTGCCAACCAAGGCTTAGGGCCTGGTCTGCCCTGTCATGACACTTTGTCTTTAGGTTGCATTTCCTCGCACCAGTGTAAGGCTTGTACCCTCCCAATTGCGCTCTTCCGCCCGAAGCCGTTGGCACAATGTGGGGTGTCGGGTTTGGTAAGCGCCGTCCAACGTTCGGCGCTAACAGAAAGCAGGTAGTACCGTCTACAGTTATATGGTAGCTCAGTCATATCTGACTAAGACCTGACACAATATATATATATATATATATATATATATATATATATATATATATATATATATATATATCATGTGTCATGCCGGAAAGCGTGGGGGTCATGACTCGCCGTTTCACTCGATCACCAGTGTCGTGGATCGGCTCAGTGTTCCTGTCCCGTCCATGCCATGTGGCCAAGCCATCCAGGTATTTTCCTCTCGGTCTTCCTCTTGGTCTGTTCCCTTCGATCTTGCCAGTTGTCACCAAGTTCTCCAATTCATTTTTTATCATAATGCGCACATACCTCGAAATTGGTGTGAACTTTACTACACTCTATGTATTCACCTCTCAAGGCGACGAGCTTCTGCCATCACTTCTTCACCAATCTAATAATCAGATTGTAGAAAAAGTGGTGTTTGTGGTGCCTGACTATAAAAGATGGCATTTGAGTATAAGAGATGGTGTTTGTGTATAAGAGGTGGTATTTGACTAGAAAATGTGATGGTTAGCTACACAATGAGGTCAGCCTGCTGAAGTTGTTAATGTATGAAGAAAATAGCTACTTTTACATTGATTCAGACTTTCCTCTTCTAGTCTAGGATGTATAGGTTAGCATGCTCTCACATGTAAGCACACACAAAGATGGGGGCAGTGGAAGACCTCAACTATAAATACATTCATGTAGGTGCCTAAGTTGACCTACAGATGGGGGTCCACGTGATAAAAGAGAAGAAGAATGACGAAAACAAAAACAGACTAACACATGACCTATCTGTGAATCCTGCAGGTACCATGAAAGAAACAACATTTAAGTGATTCACTGCCATGCGATATTTTATTGACAGAATGGAACTCCCAGTGACTGCCGTCTGCCACTTTATTGACATAATGTTGATAGTTCGTTATTTGTTTCATTTCTCTTATTTTCCACAATTTTTAGTGCTTAGTAAGTGAAAATTTACAAACAGAATAGATATGCCTTCGACAAGACACGTGGATTAAGCTTTGTGAAAGTGGTTTAAGCTGAGTAAGCTTTGTGAAAGTTGTTTGTTTTTATCATGTTAGTAATGGCAACGCGCAATGGATGTCAACTCGTCGATTTACGCCAGATAATCTTGTTAAATATTTTAGATTATAGTTATTCTGATTTAATGGAATTTGTGAAAGATTGTAAAACTGATAGCGCGTGCAGTAATGTCGTTATTCAGTTAAATTATTTAGCATTATGTAAAACAAACAGCCGGCTCCATGGCCGAGGGGTTAGCAGCTTTCTCCGCTAACCCCGAATACTCTCGTCGCGTCACGCGACGAGAATTAGCAGTGGTTCGAATCGCAAAAGTGACATATGAGAGTATGGAGCCGGTCGCTCAGAAAGTCGTGGCGTGCTGATGAGCGTAATCTAGCCTAGGAATCAACATACAGCTGAAAGATGCTGGTGTTGACCGCAATATCCTGAAACAGGATGGAAACGCGAAAAAAAAAAAAAATGTAAAACAAACCTAACACTACTAACAGCGACAGCCCGTCATATGGTGGCACATGTCGAATTAGGCTTGATCTAATGGGCCACACTTGTGCCCCTAAGTTTGCTTTGCCTATCACAAATAAGCTGAAGAGTATTTAAATAATTAAATTTAAAAGAATAATTATAACGAAATAAACAATAGTGTATATATTGTTTCTCAGTACAAACCTGCCTCATATGTTCCTGACATTTTTGATTTTATGTGAAAATGATGTGCTTCAAAATATTGTTGTGTTTTATTGATGTTATGGGGCAGTTCTAGTGCTATTGGTGAAAAAAGTGGTGTATTTATCATTATTCAGTAAATTTTATAGGATTATCATCAGCAATTGAGAAGTAGTGCCTTGGTAAGTGGAAAGTTTACTTAATTTGTCACCCCTATCTTCAATTCTTTTACATCTGCTAATATTATTATTCTATTTCTAACCTATAGTAATAGTAGCAATATCAACGTTTTCCATGTGCAATCTCATTTAATTTGATATATAATACAATATATCTGCTATCATTTTAACAATTTTTTTTACATTATTATTGTGACACACCCCTACTTCCCATATTCTGCCATCAATTTCTGTTTGGTCCAAACCCACTTTTTGTTTGGCAGTGAATCAGTCCTGGGAGACATTTTGGATAATGAACTGAAATAAAGCTTTAAAATTTAAAAAAAAAAAAATGTAAAGCGGAATTCATCAACTTTACAAGAACACTGCCCCAGTGTATAGCAGTTTAATTTAACCCAAATAAATGTTAAAATCTCTTTCTTCCTCCTCCCACTCGTCTGTGATTCCCATTTCTCTATGTGTATACTCTTCCTTTTCTTTGCTCTGTGCCCATCCAACCCGTGTCTTGACCTTCCTAACAACCACTTATTACATTTTAGCTAACACTCTATCCACAATGTCACTTCCTGTCAGCTGACCTACAGAGCTTGTGGCATGCAGTTTGGTTTTTGTGCAGTAAGATTCAGACACCTTCAGGACCTAAGCTAAGAGATTTTGTTGTAGTATTGTAATGCAGCTATATCAGTTCCATTTTGTGTCTGTGTGCTGATGAAGCCTTTCTAGCCACAAAGCTCATTATGTCACGTGTGATTGTGTTCATGTAAAGATAAATTCCACTTTTTATTTTGTTTATTTACTCACAGTATTTCCAGTGGCAAGAGATCAACTTGAGGTGCCAGCTGGGTAGGTTTCCTCATTTTCAGAAATTTATGTTGGTTTGCTCTTTGCAATTTCTGATTGTCAAATGATTTGAATCATGGGCAATGTACACACATGACCTTTCCCTTCATCCTTATATGAGATGGTTAGATATAAAATCAACTACACAAGAATGGGAGGTATCAGAAAAAGAAAAATGACAACACTGTATTGCAAACTTATGGAAGCTGCCGCTGATAAAACCAATACAAAGTCCCATAACAAGAACTTGCTGTGGGTATGTGCAGTGTTAGAAGCAACACATGATGTAGACCTGAGTGCATGTCCTAAACCAATGTGCCTACTGCCAAGAAAACAATAGACAAATAATCCCACCTTTTGTACTGCAAACCGCTTGCAACTGCCAGAGATAAAGTCGACAAATGGACATGTAATAAACTTCACTCTTTCAGTCCCACCAGTATATGATGTGTGAGTGACTCCTTCAAGTGAATGCCAACTATCATGCATTGCGTTCTTGTACTTTCTACATTTGGTTAGACTGTACTAACTACGAGGGCGAGTCGAATAGTAAGTCACAAATGGCCGTTGAAAAATAGCTAAATAAGATAACAACTTGAAACCAGTTTATTTTTATACATACATTGTCCCTTTATTTCTCAACATAATTTCCACCAACATTGATGCACTTATCCCATCGTTTTATCAGTCCTCCCAAACCGGCTGCATATAACTGCGTGGTCTGTTTTCTAAACCACGTTTTCACTTCACATTCAGCTTCGGCGTCATTCGCGAAATGTCTCCTGCCAGGGTGGGTTTTCAGTGGATCAAAAAGGTGGAAATTGCTAGAGGCTAAGTCGAGGCTGTAAGGTGGATGTTCCAAAACTTCCCCACCTTTAGTTGGTTCATTTTCTCCTGAGTTAATCGAGCCGTATGTGGTCTGGCATTGTCACGAAGAAGCAAAACTTCTCTAGTCAGCAGTCCTGGACATTTTCTTCAAATTGCATCATGTGAGCACTATATTGCAGATGCTACAGAGTCTGTCATCTTCGAATTGTATCATGTGAGCACCCTATTGCAGATTCTACAGAGTCTGTCATTACTCGCCTGTCACCTCTAATCATATCCTTCACCAGCTGCATGGATGCTTCTGTTGCAATCTCAACAGGACGACCAGATCGGATTTCATCAACAATTTTAGAACGTCCTTGAGAAAATTTTTCTACCTAGCTATGCACCGCTTTACGAGACAAACATTTGTCAGCACAAACAGGAAGCATTTCCTTATGAATGTCCTTTGCAGGCAGTCCTTTTGCCCACAAAAAACGCACATCAGTACGTTGCACTTTGGTTGTACACGCCGTTAAGTACAGTTGCCATTTTGTTTATGCGCTGCACACGGGACACCTAGCGCCACCTGACAAACAGGAATATAAAGTTCAATGTTGCTGTTACCTGATGACACCTGTAGAAAACACCAATTACATTTACCTGCCATCCCACAGAACTGTGTGACTTACTTATTGACTACTATTGTCCTTGTATATTTCTACATATGTGATCATATTGACAATACTCATTTTAAACATGAGCAATGTGCACACATTACCTTTTTCTTTATTCTTACATGAGATGGCTAGATATTGAATTGAATATGGATATGTTGTGAAAAGGGACCGGGGGGGGGGGGGGGGGGGGGGGGGGGGAGAAAGAACCTTAACTTATTTTTACATATAGTTACCATAATGTGGGCAAACATTTGCAGCAAGAATTGGCCTTACCAGCCACACTCGCCACCGCCATGGATCGTAGTTATTGCCATATGACAGTTATTAAGCCTTTTTGAAGCACAATGTACCAAACTATTGTCTGTCAAGACGGAAAGGTGCCAATGTAATGTAAAAAGTTACCATAATGACTATGCTTCAAACGGCTATAAACTATTGGAATTTATAACTTTAAAAAATAGACAATATGTAACAAAATTCAAATTTATTTACAATATACTCTACTACTTGTAAATATATCACATTCTTATAGCAGCAACATGGCAACAATTTCAAGTTCCCACAAAAATGTGGTTTAAAAGTAATAAGGCGGTAATAGAACTTACTAACAATACCTTAAAATTAAACATTTATATTTCATTTACACAAGAAAAGTTAAGAGCTGAAAACAAAACGGTACACATAGACCGCACAAATGACTGAGCTGTTCACACTGTCAACACTAAACAACTGGATCTGCTATAAAAATACCAATGAACATATTAAAGATACCAGTGATCCTGACACGACTCTGTTGAAGAAACGGATTTAAAAGTCACATTTCTATCAAATCAGAGATAAAACAGACATGTTTCCCTCAAATCAGAGTTAAAATAGTAACATTTCCCTCAAATCAGAGTTAAAATAGTAATATTTCCTTCAAATCAGAGTTAAAATAGTTACATTTCCCTCAAATCAGAGTTAAAATAGTAACATTTCCCTCAAAACTTTCCCTCTTTTTATTTACAAGTAAAAAAGCAATATTTCAACAGTGACATCTTAACATCCTTCACAGTGAATCAATCTTCCTCTCTTCTTTCTATGTGCCCTTCTTCTCACCAAAGCACATGCTCACATGTGAATATGCATTTCAGATCTGGCCAAAATAAAAACAATGAACACATAAACAAGATATGTTAAAGAAACAATCATGTGAGGACAAGATAAAGACAGGTGTGCAAAAGTAAATTTAAAAGAGATTCCAACAAATCAAGGCACATAGCAACTGAATGAACATATATTTAAGCAAATCACATATAGCACAAAAAATAAACATGCATTCCAAGAAAAAATACATATAGCAAACATAATAACCACACATTCCAACAAATGACCATATATAGTAATAGAAGACACAAACATGCAAATAAATCAACACATTCAGCATCTTAATAAATGTGCATTCCAACAACATAGCACATATTGCTATAAACATACATTCCAACAATATAGCACATATTGCTGTATACATATATATATATTCTAACAACATAGCACATATTGCTATAAATATACATTCCAACAACATAGCACATATTGTTGTATACATACATTCCAACAACATATCACATATTGCTGTAAACATACATTCCAACAACATATCACATATTGTTGTATACATACATTCCAACAACATATCACATATTGCTGTAAACATACATTCCAACAACATATCACATATTGCTGTAAACATACATTCCAACAACATATCACATATTGTTGTATACATACATTCCAACAACAGCACATATTGCTATAAACATACATTGCAACAACATATCACATATTGCTGTAAACATACATTCCAACAACATATCACATATTGCTGTAAACATACATTCCAACAACATATCACATATTGTTGTATACATACATTCCAACAACATATCACATATTGCTGTAAACATACATTGCAACAACATATCACATATTGCTGTAAACATACATTCCAACAACATATCACATATTGTTGTATACATACATTCCAACAACATAGCACATATTGTTGTATACATAACTTCCAACAACATAGCACATATTGCTGTAAACATACATTCCAACAACATAGCACATATTGCTGTAAACATACATTCCAACAACATAGCACATATTGCTGTAAACATACATTCCAATAACATATCACATATTGCTGTAAACATACATTGCAACAACATATCACATATTGCTGTAAACATACATTGCAACAACATATCACATATTGCTGTATACATACATTCCAACAACATATCACATATTGCTGTATACATACATTCCAACAACATAGCACATATTGTTGTATACATAACTTCCAACAACATAGCACATATTGCTGTAAACATACATTCCAACAACATATCACATATTGCTGTAAACATACATTGCAACAACATATCACATATTGCTGTAAACATACATTCCAACAACATATCACATATTGCTGTAAACATACATTGCAACAACATATCACATATTGCTGTAAACATACATTGCAACAACATATCACATATTGCTGTATACATACATTCCAACAACATATCACATATTGCTGTATACATACATTCCAACAACATAGCACATATTGTTGTATACATAACTTCCAACAACATAGCACATATTGCTGTAAACATACATTCCAACAACATATCACATATTGCTGTAAACATACATTGCAACAACATATCACATATTGCTGTAAACATACATTCCAACAACATATCACATATTGCTGTAAACATACATTGCAACAACATATCACATATTGCTGTATACATACATTCCAACAACATATCACATATTGTTGTATACATACATTCCAACAACATAGCACATATTGCAGTAAACATACATTCCAACAACATAGCACACATTGCTATAATTTTACATTCAGTAGTCTGCCATTAAGAACAAATGCATCCATACAAGAGCTGAATAATTGAAGAAGGTTGGCTATTAAAGACGATGAAACATAGAAAATTTAGATATTTTGGTCACTTGAAACGTCATGCAAGTTTGGAGAGAACAATAATAGAGGGGTATATGACTGGGAAGAGAGGAAGAGGACGGCCAAAGAGAAGATGGGTGCAGTATATGGCGGATGATTACCAGATGGGTGTATCGGACGCGGGACATCTTGCTTATGACCGAGTAGTTTTCCAGAAGGCTGTTATGGGAGTGAGGTTCTGTAAAGGACATGCTACTGAATGAATGAATGAATAAATGAATCTGCCATTGTTGTCTGAACAAATAACTGACCGACTGGTGTGTGAAATGAACCAATTCCCCGCCATCAGCACACATGAAGTTCAAGCGTTCACAGAGTTCTCTGATCCCTTCGTAGCTGAGAAACTAGCAGGGTGTGCAGGACCGGTACTGGAACATGTTAGCTGAGAAACTAGCAGGACCAGTACTGGAACATCTTAGCTGAGAAACTAGCAGGCTGTGCAGGACCGGTACTGGAACATCTTAGCTGAGAAACTAGCAGGCTGTGCAGGACCGGTACTGGAACTTCTTAGCTGAGAAACTAGCAGGACCAGTACTGGAACATCTTAGCTGAGAAACTAGCAGGGTGTGCAGGACCGGTACTGGAACATCTTAGCTGAGAAACTAGCAGGCTGTGCAGGACCGGTACTGGAACATCTTAGCTGAGAAACTAGCAGGACCGGTACTGGAACATCTTAGCTGAGAAACTAGCAAGGTGTGCAGGACCGGTACTGGAACTTCACTTGTGTGGAGAGGTAAATTAGCATGTAACCAGGTCATAACTTAAAACAATAATGAGGACTGGATAAGATAAGGCCTGGGTTGGTTTGATTTCAAACAGGGCATCAAACATGGCTGCATTTTGTCCCCTTATTTATTTAATTTGTATACTGAAAATGTCACGAGGAATGTTAGAGAAAATATGGACTGGGAAATATATGATCCCTTTGTGGTCAGAAGAACAGAAATACCTGGACTTTAAAATGTTGACGACACAGTATCACTATCAACAACACAAATGAGAACTGACAAATTAATAATGTCAATGCAAGAGCAAAATGAAAAACAAAACTTCTATCTCAATGCAACAAAAACAACACGAACAACGAGGATAAAACAAATGTGTCAACAGATATGTTCATCAAAGGATAGAAATTACAGAAAGTGAATAGTTTTGAATTGATTCATTCACTGCTAACAAGCCATGGAAATGTGATGACAGAAATTATAAGAAGAACAAATGCTGCACTTCAAAAACTTAAACAGTGAAAAGTTTGATAGATTCAAACAGACAGAGCAACAGAAGACAGGGGACTACTTCCTGTGACAACCTATGGGTGTGAAACTTGGACAAGTAACAAATCCGCTGAAAAGAAGATCTGTGATTTTGAATATAAGTGTCCTAAAGTTCAGGAGTACACGGAAAGAACATCAGACTTATTAGTAACTTGCACTGGGAAAAAGTGGCGACAATTAGACACATATATAATTATTTGCCGCCCACAGAAACAAAAAGTGGAGTACAGGAGGGATGTGTGTTGTCACCAAGCCTCTTCAACTTATACGTAGAAAGAACTTTTAAACAATTCAAAGTGCCTGGACTTAACATCAATGGAAGAATCATAAATAATCTTAGTTATGCTGACGATAGTGTTATTAGCAGAAAGCAAGCAAGAGTTACAAAAACTATTGGAACAAATAAACAGGCATACTGCAAAATGTGGCTTAGATATTAACATCCAAAAACCAAAAACTATGATAATTAGTAGTAGAAAGGAGAGGCCATCAAACAGCTGACAGAAAACGGGGAGATACTAAAATAAGTAACAAGTTTCTCCTATCTTGGACGTATAATAACATGATGGCAGAAGTGAAACAGATATCAAATAGAGAATAGGAATAGCCAAAAATGCTTTCAACATCATGAGATCAGTATTAACATCTACTGAGATTAACAACACGTTAAAAATAAGAATTGTCACATGTTATGTATATTCAACACTACTATATGGCATGGCAGTCTGGACCATGAACAAGCAATTATTTGAATAGAGGCCCTGAAGATGTGGATGTACAGAAAAATATATTGTATTTCATGGAAACAAAAACAATCAAATAGAGAGGTTCTAGAAAAACTGAGAATAAAAAGAAAGTTGATGAAAGAAATAAAAAAGAGGCAATTTAAATATTTTGGCCACGTTAACAGACCTAACACTCTGATAAAAACAATACTGGAGGATAAGGATGAGGGCAAGAGGTAGACAACAATACAAGTGGGAAGATAACATCAAGATATGAACGAACAGCAGTCTGACAGAATGTACAATCACGGCGAGAGACAGACAGTGTTGGAGATCTATGGCAGCCAACCTTCATTGTGGAGATGGCACCTGATTAACTGAAAATTTCAGTGGACATTAAAAAGAATAACCAGATCTATCCAACAAGACCTCAATATTAAAGAAGATTAATTGCGAAGACAAATCAAATTGAGGAAAATGAAATATTCTTGGCATTAATTGAGACATGAATGCCTGGACAAGATTACAGAGGGAAACGTACAGGAGAAGCAGAGATGAGGAAGACTACAATGTAGATAGATTCAGGACGTAATAGATCATTTAGACAGGACAGTAACAAGCAGGACAGCTGGTGTATGACAGATAGAAATTTCCAAAGCCTGTCATGGAGACAGGAGAGGCAGGCGTGTTAGCATAGTTGATAGACAGCTATATTGACAATGCTGAGAGCAAGAACTGACGAGGGCTTGAAGCTGGCATTTCTGGTCTCACTAAGTCAGGGAAAGACTGACCACCTATTCCTCTGTGCGTTGGGACCTACACAATGTGATGGCTTTATCCTATCATAGACTTAAAGCAGGTCCCTGCTTCGGGAGATGTTAGGTTATGGAGGAACAATTCTGTGGAGGAAAGCCGCTGGATGATGATGGTAATGTTTCCTGCATGGAGTTCAGGTGTGTCATTACTAAACAAGTATAGCCACAAAAACACACATGACAAGATATGAACTTACGATGTGTGCACGCACACACGCACGCACACCTGGAATGTCTTGAGCACCTTGTATCAAGTGGAATGTTGCTTCAGTGAAACAGTAACCTTAACATTGGATAAACATCTGGTATAAAAACATACTGACAATGAAATCCCAGGGTCAAGACTGCTGTTGAGGTGTGGGATGTTAGGACTTCACATATACTAGGTATAACTCACAATATGAGTTGAAGTGACAGATTTTCTTGCTCATAACTTTTCCTACATACACAAAGAGTCAATTCTGAATATGATCATCTGGGACTCAAGTTTATGAGGCGGGTTCAACTCCAGGGCAGCACTGGGTTTAAAACTTCCTGCAGCTAACAGCCATCAAATCCAAGCTACTGTCATTAACAATAGATTTACAAGGCAAGAGGACTGACTTCATTGCACTGGGTTTTATCCCATATGGCTCGGTCTCTTTCATCATGGTGGCCTGCTGAAAGTGTTGCACAAAACGTGATCTCCGTAGCTCCAACGGTAACCCCCAGAAGTTGCCTGTGATGAACATCAACATGGTATATATATTTATGCCATTGTATATATCCACAGTGGTTTGAGCACTTGCCTGCTATATGGTGATGATCTGAGTTCAAGCCCAAGCAGAGGCATCTTGATCATTTCTTCCAACCAGTGCAGCTCTAGTTGTGGCAACATGTGTATGCAAAAATGTGGATGTTTAACAAATCAGCTGAAAACACATATCCATCTTTGAAAACAAATGTTACAGAATAAAATTCACTGGATGGACAGAATAACAAACAGATCTAGCTGAAAAGCACATATCCATCTTTGAAAATAAATGTTATTGGACAGAATTACAAATTCACTGGATGGACAGAATTACAAATTTACTGGATGGAAAGAATAACAAACAAGATCTAACTGAAAAGCACATATCCATCTTTGAAAACAAATGTTCTAGAAGAGTATTACAAATTTATTGGATGGAAAGAATAACAAACAAATCTAGCTAACAGGAAATCACCACTGAAGAATACTGGTTAGTAATTCAAACAGAAATGAGGAACAATGAAGTATTTTGAAAGAGATAAAAGTCTAGAAAAGGTAATTGTGGAGGGAAGAGTACTGAGGAGGTGGAGAAGAAGACCCAATGTAGATGGATTCAAGATGTGATAGGCAGGTAATACACCGAAGACAGCCACAGAGGAAGGACATCTGGCTTATAGCAGAGAGACATTTTCAAAACTTGTTATGGGAACAAGTTCTGCAGAGGACAAGCCACTGACTGAGTTGAGTCAAGAACTGACATCACAGCACTCAGGAAATTCCCATACATGCTCCGTACTCATCTGCAAGGTATCAAAGAGTCTTAATACTAAATGCATCGATGGCAGTCTGATTATGTATCTGTCTGGCCTTTCCTCTGGGTCTGCACTACTTGGTGGGTATTGGGGCATGATACAACAGACGTGGTCATGGCCTTTTGGTATCATGTGTATAGTGCAGAAGAACAGATAGATCATCACGGCTTGGAGAGAATGGTGCTGCAGGGAGTGACCAGAGGATCTGGCCGACACTCAGGTCACTAGATGAAGGCAGCTCTGGGGTGACCCAGCCTCATATAAATTTAATATTTAGAATGTTCTGAGAAGAAAATGTGACTTGGAAAGGAAGTGACCACCGCATCTCATATGCCATGACCTAGAACGTGTGAAAGCCATGTGAATGCCACATCCCAACAGCATTATCTGCTTTACGACTATCTATACATTTGCCTTATCTATATATACTACATTCATATAAATGTACTCAGCTTCTACAATACTATATACACCATCCACTTAAAATGCAGTTATCCCTAATAGTACACACACCACTTCCACATTATTATATATAGTGATTTTACATTTGTATGTACACTTACTTCCACATTAATATGTGCTCTGTTTCTACATTAATACAGATATTTCCATCTCTCTCTCTCTTTCATGCACTTACACACACACACACACAGAGCGCGAGAGTGTGCGTGCGTGCACGCGCACACACAGAGAGAGAGAGAGAGAGAGAGAGAGAGAGAGAGAGAGAGAGAGAGAGAGAGAGACTCTGCAAACCTATTACTAAGGATATTGCCTACACTTTAATAAATGCAGTTTCTACATTAATGTATGCACTGTTTTCACATTAATACACGTATTTCTAGTGATATTATTTTAATAAATACAGTTTCTATTAATATGCTCACTACCTTTACATTAATGTATGTTCTAATTCCACACCAGGGAGTCCTGGAGTAGAGTGGCTAACAAGATTGCCTGCTGGTCATCAGTTCAAATCCTTATTGAGGTGAGGGTTTGTAAACAACTGACCTGGGTTTTATCAATGAAATCTAAAATGGGTACCAGAAAATGTCTGAGAAGTCAAGGAGGCTGGGATAGTGACCACATCACCGACCAAGTGCTGTGTCAAGAACCGACATCATAGCACTCAGGACATTCCCATACATGCTCCGTCTTCATCTTCCACAGCCAGCGAAGTCCCAATATTAATTTACACACTAGTTTTATATTAATAATACAAGTGCTTGTCGGTGTATTAAAAAAATACAGAGCTAGCACCATATACCAAATATGCTATAAAGTGTGGAAAATGGTCCTTCAGTTTTACTACTTACTACTACATGAATATAGACACTGCTTTCAAATTAATAAATGCACTTATTTCCCATTAATATATAAATTAATGCATTAGTCCTCCCATTAATATAGCATTGGTCCTCCCATTAATATAGCATTGCTCCTCTGCATCAAAGCTAGATGAATGTCTGCAGCCATCTTATTCAAAGTTGATGCCATCCCCAAAGTAAGCAAAGATCAGCATGACGGAGTACCCTGTCAGCATGCCCAGATTCTGCAAGAGGAGTGTCTTCTTCTCCCCAAACGCTTTCCCCTCTGCTGACTCGGCAGCCGCATTCATTTCTGGCATCTGCAGCAGGGACATATTAAAATAATTGTTTTCAATATAAATGCATTCTTCTACAATACATTAACATTCTACCTTTCCTTACATTGAAAATTGAGTCTTAAAGGAGAGAGAATCAACTTCATTGCCCTGGGTTTGATCCCATATGGCTTGGTCTCTTTCTGCAGGGCGACCTACTGAAAGGTAATCTTTTAAAAATTAAGAGTGGTGTATACACTATGGCAAAATGTAAAGGCAGTGACAGAATTATCTGCTTCACCAAGATGGCTGGGGGATTGTTGTAATGGGCAGAGACTGATGAGGAAGACTCTCTACGGATGATCACAAGATGTTCACAGAAACAACAGATGACTTCCTGAACATTTCACATACTTCATCATCATGTGCCATGCAGATAAGCATGGGCGGTCATTTTTTGCCATCCACAGGATCACCAGAGACATGATCAGCTTCATGTTCCTGTCTTGGTTATGCCATGTGGCCAAGCTGTCCAGATATTCACTTCTCTGCCTTCCCTTCATTCTTTTCCCCTCAATCTTGACAGCTGTCACCAAGTTCTCTAGTTTATTTCTTGTGTCCAAAACATTGTAACTGTCTGAGTCTAATTTCTCTAATCAGTTTATGGTTTTCATCTGCTTCTTTTAGGACTTGCTCATTGGTTTTTCTGTCTGTGAATGGTATTCTTTGCATTTTCCTCAGAAAACACATTTCTGTGTTTTTCAGCATGTCTGCTCATTGTCCACATTTCACATCCATACAAATGTATAGATTCTATTTAGCACCCCAACATTCCTTTTCTCATTGCAATTGACATCTTTTTATTGGTTATATGTTATCCATCTTGCAAAAGGCTTACCTTCGCCATGGCAATTCTTGTTCTAACCTCTTCAAGGTGCCTCCCATCAGATGTTATGACTGTTCCATCTTGCACCCAACTTCAGCCATGTTATATGTTCGTTTGTTAAGTCCGGAAAAAGTAGCAAATATATGTTACTTTAGATATAGACAAGATACTAAATTAATGTTGCCTTTTATGTTTTCAACTTGTGTGGATCTACTGTTCTAGTCATGCAGAATTGTGCAGAACCAAGAGAGCTGATACGCTAGACTCAAAAGTACAGTGTCTTTCTCTATCACTTCTGCCAAACACCTGTTCGATTTTGAGCCATTTCAAGTGGAATATGACACACTTCGAATTAACTCTTTAAATCCCAGAAGATCTTTAAGCAGATTCCCAAGGGGTTAAATACCCTGTGGAGAAGTCTGATTTTAACGGTATATTCTGACCAAATGTAAAAAGTAAGAGCTCATTACGTGATGGCTGGAATTCACAGCAAAGAGCCAGCCACACACCACCGCTTCGAATTGAAAAAGTTAATGATTTAATAAAAGGACATAAAGTGCTGCTACACTGTTAGTTAGTTAGTTAGTCGACAGATCATCCTCATTGCACATCGAACCATTCAGTCCATAAGTGCTCAGATCCCCTCCTCAGCAAATCCTGCAGCGTGTAACGGCTAACGACACCAGTTCTGTGTTGGTTTATCAATCTTCTTTGGCTTCCTGCGTAGTGTTCTTGTTTGGCCACCCCTCTTTTAATCTGCTGTTCTCATAGTCTGGCCATGGTTGTAGATTCACAGTCATCACTTGGTTCACGCAAAAGTCTTTCTTCTCGTAGAGCATTCAGAATGTCAGCCCGGTCCATGGCGCGCGCGCCCTCCACCGTAGCCTCACCTGCGAGCTTGTCAGCCCGCTCATTTCCTTGTACTCCCGCATGCCCTGGCACGAAGATGAAACTAATCTTTGCCAGCCGAGACCGCTCCAGAGACAGCAACCATTCTCTTCGGATCCACCCCACCTCTATCCTCTTGATCATGTTCATTGAGTCCCTAAGGAAACATGCCCTAGTAAATGTCTGTGTCTCGAGCCATGTTATTGCTTTACTTACTGCCATGACTTCCATAGTCAGGTTACTTGTGGTCTCAACAAAAGCACCAGAGTCCTCCTTCACAATTCTCCCTTCGGCCCGAGCCGTAAAGGCCCATGAGCTTCTCATATGTCGGACGACCGACCTATCTGTGTAGATGACAGAATCACCGTCTAGCGAATTCTTGAAAATCAACGCTTGTACTTCAGCCTCCGCAGCAGCTGGATTTTCTTGTCTGCATTTTCTATCTAGTTGGATGCAAACTGAAAAGGATGTGCAGAAATCTGCTGGCACTTGTACCCACTCCTCGCCAGGTTCTAAGTCCTCAAGTGAACACACCTGTTGAAGAATGTCTTCAGCTTGACCCATCCACGACCGTCCTCTTTTTAACCTGCTGCCCTTCACCTTCATAATTTCACTATGCAGTGGATGTTGTGTGTTTGCGTTAACTCTGAGGTAGGCGCGTGCTCTGCAAACTTGTATTCTCTCTTCAATGGTTGGAAAATCAAGACTGTAGCGCATCACCCTGCATGCTGTATCTCTTGTACATCCAAGAATAATGTGCATAGCTTCATTCTGTATCCTTTTCATCCTTTCTATCTGCTTACAGCTGAGAGTCAGGATTGCCATTGCATACTCAAAAACAGACATGACCAGCCCCTCATAAAGAAGACATAGATGGCGCTGCTCACAATTTGCTGCCACCATCACCTGCATCACAGCCAAACCCCGCTTGGCCTTTATTATCACCTGGTCTATGTGCTCATTATAAGCAAGGCTTCGATCAAACCATATCCCCAGGTAATTCATTGCCTGCATTCTTTCCACCGTCTCTGAACACAGCTTTAGAGTTGGAGTGTTGACAATATGATTATTTGAGAACCAAGTCACTGTTGCCTTTGTTGGGTTGACCATTGCCCCAGCTTTATCACACCAAGTACTTATGCGATTGAGTTCGGTTCGTAGTTCCACAGCAACCTGATCTCTATCCTACACTGTTGGTCAGATGAAGGGAAAAACTGAGAATAAATCACTTACCATATCAACCAATGAGATGTAGAGAAACATCCCACCGGCCACTGCAAAGATCCATTCATGAGATTCTGTATTCTCCCCCAGGAGAATACCTATGATCGTTCCCAGGTAACAGGTGCAAGCAGACAGGAAATTGTACATCAGAGCTTTCCGAAATCGCATGCCAGAGTTGAGCAGTATGGCAAAGTCACCTGAAGATAGTTGGAATACAATCTAGGTTTAATTCTCATCAACTGTATTGGTGGATAATTAGTCAAATACGTTAGCTGGAAGGAGAAGTGGCTTTGTATGGTATCCATCTCCGACTTGAGAAGCTCTACACAATATGGAACCCAAAGATTCCCTTCTGATCTCGGGGTAGTAGATCAGATACACTGTCATCTTCACCACATGTACCATCAACAGGAGCCAGCTTTCAGGTACTTCCATAGGTCTTGGTCCCTAGTGTTCTGGAACAATTCTATTGATGGTAATCCTCCATGCCACCATCTGAGGCCATCCGCATTTCTCTAAGCCTGCACCTTCTACTGTGATTTTTCTAGTTTCCATAATATTTTCCAGTGCTTTGACCACACCTCATACATCCAACTCATAAGGCAACTCCTCCCACACTTACCCAACTCATAAGGCAACTCCTCCCATACTTACCCAACTCATAAAGCAACTCCTCCCACACTTAATCAACTAATAAAGCAACTCCTCATACACTTACTCAACTCATGAAGCAACTCCTTACACACTTACCCAACTCATAAGGCAACTCCTCACATACTTACCCAAGTCATGAGGTTAACTCCTCTCACACTTACCCAACTCGTAAGGCAACTCCTCCCACACTTAATCAACTAATAAGGCAACTCCCCACACACTTACTCAACTCATGAAGCAACTCCTCATACACTTACCAAAGTCATGAGGCAACTCCTTCCACACTTACCCAACTCATAAGGCAACTCCTCCCACACTTAATCAACTAATAAGGCAACTCCCCATACACTTACTCAACTCATGAAGCAACTCCTCACACACTTACCCAACTCATAAGGCAACTCCCCATATACTTACCCAACTCATAAGGCAACTCTCCACACACTTATCCAACTCATAGGCAACTCCCCACACACTTACCCAACTCATAAGGCAACTCCTCACACACTTACCCAACTCATAAGGCAACTCCCCATATACTTACACAACTCATAAGGCAACTCTCCACACACTTATCCAATTCATAGGCAACTCCCCACACACTTATCCAACTCATAAGGCAACTCCTCACCACACTTACTCAACTCATAAGGCAACTCCCCATATACTTACCCAACTCATAAGGCAACTCTCCACACACTTATCCAACTCATAGGCAACTCCCCACACACTTACCCAACTCATAGGCAACTCCCCACACACTTACCCAACTCATAAGGCAACTCCTCACCACACTTACCCAGCTCGTGAGGTAGCTCCTCACACATGACAGCCACGCTGACGCCGACTCCGGTCATAATGCTCTGAGTAAAAGCTGACCCTATGGACAGGCCATCAATGAAATTATGCAGAGCATCACCGAAGATGATCATGTAGGCTACAGGAGCTATCTCCGATGACTGATGCAAGTGCTGGTGATGGGAATGTCCATTGCTGATAGGCTTCTCCAATGAAGATGATGAATGCTAAACATGCAAAAGAGAAACTTATAACAACTGCAATGATTCTATATAATATGGAATAGGAAAAGAATATCACTATAAACATATTGTTATTACGAAGGTGGCAAGCACCAATATGGATATTACAATTGCTTGAAGGGAATTTCTATGACAAAGTGGTTATGCTACCTGCCTCATGCTCTAAAGGTTGCATGGGTTGAATTCCTGGCTATGTCTTTCGGTTCACGATGGCAATTTTCTTGGGGACTCCTAGGGGTCATCGCTGGAGCTATGGAGTTAGTGCTTTGTGCAATGCTTTCGGCAGGCCACCCTATGCGAAGAGACCAAGCTATCTGGGATAAAACTCGATACAATGAAGTCAATCCGCTTGCTTTTTAAACCATAATTGCTTAAAAAGGCACAAATAAACAAACAAAAAATCCTTTTATTTAAAATAATAATTAGACACTAAATATCGCAATTATAACCAAAAAGGATTGGGAATATGTTACCTATTACATTTTCTGAAAAATGAAATGAAAAATCCTTTTATCTAAAATAATAATAGACACCGTATATCACGATTCTAACACAAAAGGGATGGGAAGGTATTACCTATAATATTTTTAACCTATAATAATATGCACATGTGACAACAGGTATTGTCAGTAACCTTTTAAACATATAATAATATACATGTGACAACACATATTGTCAGTAATGATGCACATACTCTGCTTCAGAAACAAAAATAATTTTAAGAATGGCTATGGGTGTTTGACAGGTGTTGCTGTTATAAAATTAACAGGATAAGCTGTGGTTGATGTGCCTGCAACTATCAGGGTACTGATGGCAGCTTTGTGTGTTTAATTCACACATTAATCAGGTGGGCTCATATGTTGACTTCTCGCCCCTGACTTGGGATGTAAATGACAAGTACCTCAGAAGCTGAAGTGGGCTTACCTGACCTGGTGGTGGGGATACAGGTAATAGGGAAAGCTAACCCACAAGCAAACATCAGTCCAGTGAATTAGCTAGTAGTAGCAACTACTTGAAGTAGTAGCATGTGCATGGACTACGCTTGTGTTCAAAGTGAACAAACGACAAACAAACAAATTAATAATTTGCACAAAAAAAGAGAAAAACAATTATATTCTGGAATTAATAAATGAACATAGAACCTGGCTCCAGTCGAGATGTGACTGTTTAGAAGAATGTGGTGAATATGGTGAACAGAGAAGAAAACTTCATTGAAAAGAGGTGGTATGCATCACATAAGTGGTATTGTCACATAGGTGTATGTATTACCTAGGTGGGAGATATTGGAGAAGAGATATTAAACACAGTAAAGGTATGTGCAGACAGGTGAATTGTATCACATAGGTGGCATGTGTCCCGAGGTGACATGTGCCACATGTGATATTAGGTGGTATGTATCTCATAGATGGTATGTATCAGAGAGGTGGTATGTATCATAGGAGTGGAATCTAACACAGAAGTATGTATCATAGGAGTAGAATGTATCACAGAGGTGGTATGTACCACAGAGGTGGTATGTATCATAGGAGTGGAATCTAACAAAGAAGTGGTATATATCACAGAGGTGGCATGTATCATTGGAGTGGTATGTATCACAGAGATAGAATGTATCACAGAGGTGGTATGTATCACAGAGATAGAATGTATCACAGAGGTGGTATGTATCATTGAAGTGGATATGACCTATTTGAGTGCCAGCTGTACACAATATGGGGCTAAAACCATTTACCCTAAAACACCCATTGACCTGAGAGTACAGGTAGATCCAGTCTAACATTGATACCAGGAAATATGCTGAGAAGTACAGGTGTGATACTGATCAGATCAGCCATCGATTGCCAACTGGTTAACACCTATGAGGCTAGCACCATTTACCCAAACAGGCCTCACAATGTGAACAGAGATCCATTACTTCTGCCATCGTTAGATCTGTTACCTTACTTCTGCCATCATTACATCCATTAGCTTACTTCTGCATCATTAGATACATTGAGAAAGCAAAACAATGTAAATCTAATATCATAAAGCTAACTAGTAATAAATTATCATGATGAAAAAAGATAATGCAAGGGTAGTAGAGGAAACACTAAACACTGTGTACAGTGACAGACCAGGCTAAAGTCTCCTCTCAATGAATGGACTAGAAGTGAAACCTCTATAAACACATTATTAACAATAACACAAAGAGTCACAGGAACAAATAAATGAACACAAGAGCATGTTTACATTCTACAGGCATGCAGTCAAATGTGTCAACAAAAGTCCAGTTTTAATCAGGTTTGACTGCAGCAGATTTCTTCAACACTGGTCAGTTGGGCCTACATGTTGACTTCTCATCCTTGGCTTGGGGACAAAAAACAAAAGTGACTCTGAAGTAAGAGAAGTGTATCACCTGATGGCAGGGGACACTGGTAATAGGGAAAGCTAATCCTCACACATCAGTCCAGTAAACTTACTAGTACTAGCAGCAAATGTGTGGACTATGTCTGAATTAAAAGCGAGCGATCAAAAAAAAAAAAAAATTAATATATCTGATTCAGTGCCTAACAAAAAGTAAGTTTGGACCAAACATGCGACTGAATCAAATGAACAAGTATTATAATATAAATTATAATTCACCGAACATTGAAATTGCAGAAGATACTACGCAGAAAAGCAATTAACACAATCACTGTTGTATGGCGATAATCGTCCTTCTTTTTAAATGAGAGGTCGTGTTTGGTGATATATTATCCATCAGCACTGAATCAGATATAAACTCAAATTCTAAGAAAATAATAATGGACAAAGTTAAAGTAAAATAAAGCACAACACAAAGGTTGATTGATTGATTGATTGATTGGATTCAGTGACCATGTTCCCAACACTGGAAACTATCCACTGGTAGTGAAATATCCAAGTTTCACACTCGTATGTTGCCACAGAAAATATGCATGCTTAGAACTCTGGCTTTTACTGCTCTCTCTGTTTTATCTAAGTACTCTGGCTTTTACTGTTATCTCTGTTTCAATCTAAGTATTCTGGCTTTTACTGCTCTCTCTGTTTCAATCTAAGTACTTTGGCTTTTACTGCTCTCTCTGCTTCAATCTAAGTATTCTGGCTTTTACTGCTCTCTCTGTTTCAATCTAAGTACTTTGGCTTTTACTGCTCTCTCTGCTTCAATCTAAGTACTCTAGCTTTTACTGCTCTCTTTGTAAAAGTGTTAACTACATAGGAATTAATAGGAGTTAAAACTCATTCTTCACTTGATTCACCAACCAACCAACAATCATAGGAACAGAAAGCTACAGGATTAATTGAAACCAAAATGACAAATCAATAAAACTCATGAAAGGGTTTAATAACAACAAAATATATCACTAACATCAAACTGAACAACTCTAGCATCAAGCTGAACTCACATCAGAATTCATTATCTCCCCACTCATAATTATAAATTGACAGATGGGCTGAACATATGAGTTTTGAGACAGCATTTCATGTCAACCCGAGAGTTGCAGTAGTGTAGTGGCTAGCACACTTGCTTGCTGGCCCAGTGGTCATATGTTCAAATCCCAATCAAGGAAGACAATGTTTTGTTTCGTTGGACAGGTCTTCCAGGTTGGTCCAGCCTACAATGGGTTCAGAAGCGTTCTGGGCAGTGAAGGCGGCTGACGTGATAATGACCACATCACCGACTGAGCATGGATTGGTCTATACAACAACAACAAATGGGATCAGCACCATATACCCATGTGGAAAAACCTGACACTGAAACCAACAACAACAAACACACACTACCAACCAGTGGTTGCTGCCAGTGAAAAAGAATTAAAAGGAAAGATTAAGAATAAGAAACATTACATTTTAAATGTTCACATTATTGTCTTCCAATCTGACAAATATATTACTTTCTTTTAACTAAAATATACTTCTCTATTTTTATGACAATATATTACTCTTTTTTTAACTACAATATATTACTCTATTTTACAAATCTAAATTATTTCCTTCCAATCTGACAAATATATTTCTCTATTGTAACTAGAATATATTACTCTATTGTAAGTTTCTAAATTATTGTCTTCAGGCTTGATAAATACATGACCCTATTTTAACTTTCTACATTACTGTCCTCAGATTTGACAAACTGATGGTCCGAGTTGTCATTTTCAACACACTGTCTTCAGGTTCTGACACAAAAAATATCAACTATTTTAACTGTGTGCACTATTTTCTTTGCATTAATATTAAGTATATCATGATCTTTGTGCCAATGTGCACTTCAACTTATAATAAAATACTGATGTGACCAACTTATACATGTCAGTTTTTTCAGTTCCTATCCATTTTCTCTTAAACATGTGAAGCAGCAAGAAGATAACTATTACAACAGGTATGCAAAAGAACTGGATTAACTAAGTCTTCTGAAGACTCCCAAACACTGTTATCAGAACAGAATTCGGCATAGAGGATTGGGGAGACATCATCATCAATGTCTGCTTCAGACCAGACACCTCTAGAGGATTGGGGAGACATCATCATCAATGTCTGCTTCAGACCAGACACCTCTAGAAGATTGGAGAGACATCATCATCAATGTCTGCTTCAGAACAGACACCTCTAGAAGATTGGGGAGACATCATCATCAATGTCTGCTTCAAACCAGACACCTCTAGAAGATTGGAGAGACATCATCATCAATGTCTGCTTCAAACCAGACACCTCTAGAAGATTGGAGAGACATCATCATCAATGTCTGCTTCAAACCAGACACCTCTAGAGGATTGGAGAGACATCATCATCAATGTCCGCTTCAGACCAGACACCTCTAGAAGATTGGAGAGACATGATCATCAATGTCCGCTTCAGACCAGACACCTCTAGAAGATTGGAGAGACATCATCACCAATGTCTGCTTCAGACCAGACACCTCTAGAAGATTCATTCATTCATTACGTGCCATGCCGATAAGCGTGGGCAGTCATGTTCTGCCATCTCACTCGATCACCAGAGTCGTGGACCATGCCACGTGGCCAAGCCATCCAGGTATTTAATTCTTGGTCTTCCCCTTGGTCTATTCCCTTCAATCTTGCCAGTTGTCACCAAGTTCACCAATTCATTTCTTCTCATAACATGCCCAAAAAATTTGGACTGTCTACATCTAATGTCTCTAATCAGTATACAAACTTCATTTGTTTCTTGAAGGGCTTGTTCTTTGGTTTTTCTATCTGTCCATGGTATTCTTTGCATTTTCCTCAGAAACCACATCTCCACAGCCATCAGATGTTTTTCAGCTTGTCTGTTCATTGTCCACGCCTCACATCCATATAAAAGATTGGAGAGACATAATCACCATCATCAATGTCTGCTTCAGACCAGACACCTCTAGAAGATTGGAGAGACATGATCATCAATGTCTGCTTCAGACCAGACATCTCTATAAGATTGGAGAGACATGATCATCAATGTCTGCTTCAGATCAGACACCTCTAGAAGATTGGAGAGACATCGTCATCAATATCCGCTTCAGACCAGACACCTCTAGAGGATTGGAGAGACATGATCATCAATGTCTGCTTCAGATCAGACACCTCTAGAAGATTGGAGAGACATCATCATCAATCTCCGCTTCAGACCAGACACCTCTAGAAGATTGGAGAGACATGATCATCAATGTCCGCTTCAGACCAGACACCTCTAGAAGATTGGGGAGACATGATCATCATCATCAATGTCTGCTTCAGACCAGACACCTCTTGAGGATTGGAGAGACATGATCATCAATGTCTGCTTCAGATCAGACACCTCTAGAGGATTGGAGAGACATGATCATTATCAATGTCTGCTTCAGACCAGACACCTCTAGAAGATTGGAGAGACATGATCATCAATGTCTGCTTCAGATCAGACACCTCTAGAGGACTGGAGAGACATGATCATCATCAATGTCTGCTTCAGACCAGACACCTCTAGAGGATTGGAGAGACATGATCATCAATGTCCGCTTCAGATCAGACACCTCTAGAGGATTGGAGAGACATGATCATCAATGTCTGCTTCAGATCAGACACCTCTAGAGGATTGGAGAGACATGATCATTATCAATGTCTGCTTAAAACCAGACACATGTAGAAGATTGGAGAGGCATCCTCATCAATGTCTGCTTCAGACCAGACACCCCTAGAATATTGGAGAGACATCATCATTGATGTCTGCCTCGAGAAGATTGTGTCAGGTCTTAGGCAGATACAACTGAGCTACCGTATGACAGTAATACCTGCTCTGTTAGTGCCAAATGATGGGAGACGCTCACGAAACCCCACATTGTGCCAACGGCTTCTGGTGGAGGAGGAAAATTTGAGCATACAAGCCTTATCCTAGTGTGAGGAAATGCAACCTAAAGATGAAATGTCATGGCAGGGCAGACCAGGCCCTAAGCCTTGGTCAGCAACTGGTCTAAGATCTAAGCTCAAACAGGGGGACAGCTAGAACATTGCTGATCCAGCAGCTTCTGCAACTTGCCTTGTTCCAGATGTATTAGTATTACCTTTCCTCTGGAGGAAACTAGGCAGACAGAGAGATGGAACATGCTGCATCTGCATGGGCAACACATGGCCCAGATTTAGTGCTATGAAGAGGTTTAACATTCGCTACCGCCATGGGTTGTAGTTGTTTGGCCTTGTTAGAAACACAATTTAACAAACTAACCTCTGTCAAGGCAGTTAAAATGCCAGTGTACAGCAAACTCTCAACAAGAACAGGCCATATTACCACAGGTAATGTAACGCCATGCAGTATATACATTTAGAACAGGTCAAAGTATTACACTCTCAGAGACAAGGAAGCAAACACAAAGAAGATACATTGGGTATCATAAAAGTCATGAAAAGAACTGGTGACTGATAATGGTGTTCAAGTTTACAGCCAGTACTGGTGACACAGGGACTCGCAGAAACAAGAACTTTGGCCTGTACATGTATCAAGTGTCTTGCTCAGGCCTATACTTGTCTTCTCTGAGCTGTGCATGAACTGGGAGTAGTTAGTTGGTAATTAGCTCACTTATCAGCATTATGGCCAGGATATTATCTTCAATAGTGGCCAGACTGAATTTCCCTCTCAGCCAACTTAACTCCAAACCAACTGTCCTCCAAACCAACTTTTCCCCCAACCATCTATCCTCCTAACAAATTCTCCCTTTACAAAAATCAACTTTCCTCCCAACCATCTATCCTCCCAATCAACTGTCCTCCCAACCAGCTGTCCAGCCAACCAACTATCCCTCAAACAAATTTCCCCTTTACAAAAACCAACTTTCTTCCTAATCAGCACTCCTTGAGTTAGTATGTGAAGGCCAATCATACATCATACCACTATCTGCCAGAGAAATAGTGTTATCACCTTTCATACATAAATTGGGACATAGTTTTTATAGTGTATGAATCATCCTAGACTGATCAGTATGTGCACATAAATATAATAAGTAATCATGACACAAATATACAACAGTGTGTATTATTTCATAATTAATCTTGTTATTCATGTTTCAATAATCATTACATCACCTTTACATACTTCAGTCCATCCATCTTTTACCTAACTAAATTCCTCCATCTTTCATGTTCCACTTAGTTAATCCACATCAAACTTGTTATGGTTACATTGGGTGGAGTGACATAGCGGTACGACATCCACCTCTAACTTATTCAGATTTGGTGTGGAATTTTACAACAGAAGAAAAGTAGTCTCAGTGGCAAAGTGGTTATGTCACCTGCCCTGTGCTCCAAAAGTTGTGGGTTCGATTCTGACCTGCCTCATTCGGTTCACAAGTGCAATTTTCTCAGAGACTCCTGAGGATCATCGCTGCAGCTTTGAGCGACACTTTTGGCAGGATGGCCTGTGGAAAGAGACAGGGCCATATAGGATAAAACCCAGTGCAATGTAAGTGAAGCCTCTTGCCCTTTAAATCCTCTTCAAACAACAGAAGAAAGTGATGGCTCACTCTCTCTTTGATGATCCTCAGTAGCAAGCCACATGTCCAGCCTTCTTGAATGAAGGTGACATTCTAAGAGGGACAGTGAGCACATTGCACGCATTACATGTCCTTCGCAAGTTGTCAATCAAACACAGAAGGCTGTACACATGGCTGCCCAAGCTAAATTCCAATTTAGAAAATCAACCAACACGGAAGAATATTGAAAATATGTGTGATTCTGGTACACACACATTGGGAGTTCATGCACTGCACTGAAATTCTCCTTGTACAATCTATTGTGAGGCAACTGGAGCACTTATGGAGGTTACAGGTGAAATGATCGGTTTCACTGCATCAAGTTTCAGCCAATCTCTCTCCACAGAATGCAGAAGAGCAAGTGCAAGTCACCTGCCAAGAGCATCACACAACACACCGACACCCTCCCTGGTTCTCCATATGAATGAAGCAATGGGAAAATGAACCCATGATCTTCACAGCACAAGGCAGATGGCTGAACTCCGTTGTCATGGAGACCCCCTTACCAGACTTATGGAATGTGTTGCGTATCCCTTACGGGACGTTGCAGTCAACACCAGCATTTTCAGCTGCTGTTGATGTACTAGGCAAGTGTTACGTTCCGTAGTTTGCCATTGCTTTCTAAACGACCGGCCCCTATACCTTTTTCGAAAAAACCAGCACCGCTGTGTTTCGAACCCGGGTATACGGGCTCACAAACCGCGTTCGCAAGCCCTTAGCCACAGAGACCGACTTATGGAGGCATCTGCACTTCAATTCTGTCATCACATTTCTGCTCATACACTGTACCTAAATATGAGCACAAGGAACTACAAATGTCAGCATCAGGGCATGATAATACAGCTGACAGGGAGAACTACCATGCTGTCAACTGTCAAAGTCAAACCTGAAATAAAATAGAAACCCAGAAGAATAGGGATTGTGGTCACCTTCTTCTTTTGTCCTTTATTCCCCCACTGGGGCATAGGCCCTCAACCACTCACTCCAAGTGTCCTATCTTTTGCTGTCTCCTCCATCTCCCTCCTTGTCCTTCCTGTGTAGTTCACCTCTGTCTTCAATTCTCATGTGTTTTTAGGTCTCCCACTATTTCATTTGCCTCGTGGGTTCCAGACAAGGAAGTGTCTAATCCTACTATTCTTCAGGTTTTCTCAATTTATGTACTATCCAGTGCCAGTCTTTTCCTCTTGTCTTGATTCACTGGACTATGTTTAGTTCACTCCATGAGCTTGACACTGGTGATTCTGTTGTAACATTATAGTCCCACGATTCTGAGCAGGCACCAATTAGCGGATGTTTGTAGTTTATCAGCGATTCTTTTAGTTGTTCTCCATGTTTGTAATCAATCCAATTTCTTGTTTTAGATCATTTTCACCTGTATGGAGCCCATTGTAAGGTATGTACACTATGTCTATATACCTAACTGTCTGTAATTCATATTGTTATATCCTGCTGCAGCAGGTGCTTCTTTCAATCAATCCAGCTGTACTGATTTAGCACTGAAGTTAAATATTCTAAGTTTGGAGCGAAGTTTAACTTCCACAAGTTTAGTGATATGAAAGCTCTCCTCTTGCCTATTGTATTCTTATTTTACTATCTCCATCTATTCTCCGATCTTTATCTACATGGCTATCTATATAGGTATTGTAGCCACCTGAAACACTTACCAAATCTCCAGCTCCACTGTTGAAGAGTGAGAAATCTATATCTTCAGCGGCCTTGTCGTAATGAGAAGCACTGACAACTTCGCTGCTGCTGCTTGAGTGAAGACTGCTGTGGGCATTCGATGGAGAGATGCAGATGCCTCCAATATTTTCAGGTATATGTGCTGGATCCTTGCCAGGTAGAGAGTTGTCTAAAGGGATGCGTCTAAATGAGGTAGTCACGGCTCCTTCTGTTGCCATTTCATCCCTCCGCTTCTTCATGGAGGTGTTCTGAAGATGTAGGAGACAAAAAAGTGAATAATGTTTCACAGATTGATAACCCTGTATCCAAGCTTCAGTGGGATAAGTAAAGTTTTGTATGCATTGTGCAGAAGAACAGATAGATCATCACAACCTGGAGAGAATGCTGCTGCAGTGTTCAGAAATGTTGACCGATACTCAGGACTCTGGGGAAAGGCCAGACGGACACATAATCAGACTGCTACTGGTACCATTAGTGTTGAGACACCTCGCTGGCTGTTGCAGATGAGGATGGAGCCCTTATGGGAATGTCCTGAGTGCTGTGATGTCAGTTGTTGACTCAACTCAAGTAAATGTTAAGCACCCTTTTATAGGGTGTATTATTACTGACTGTACAGTGTCTGAAAATATTCCCGGTTCAAGTTTTGTATTCACCCTCTGTAAAGTTCATGCAACATAATAGGTAAATACAAACCTTGGACCGGCAATATTTTCAAACACTCCAGTCATTAAAACTACACCCTATATATGCCTTAAGACATGGGGTATATGGTCAATCAATCATGTGCCATGCCGGAAAGCGTGGGCGGTAATGACTCGCCATTTCACTCGATCACCAGAGTCGTGGATCAGCTCAGTGTTCCTGTCTCATCCATGCCATGTGGCCAAGCCATCCAGGTATTTTCCTCTCGGTCTTCCTCTTGGTCTGTTCCCTTCGATTATGCCAGTTGTCACTAAGTTCTCCAATTCATTTCTTCTCATAACATGTCCAAAAAATGTTGACTGTCTACGTCTAATTTCTCTAATCAATTTACGATTTTCCTTTGTCTCCTGTAGTACTTGGTCACTGGTTTTTCTGTCTGTCCATGGTATTCTTTGCATTTTCCTCAGAAACCACATTTCTGCAGCCATCAGATGTTTTCACCTTGACTGCTCATTGTCCAAGTTTCACATCCATACAAAAGAACAGGCTCTATGTATCCCCTCAACACTCTTTTTCTCGGTTTCAATTGACATCTTTTTATTGGTCAGAATGTTTTCCATCTTGCTAAAGGCTACTTTCGCCACGGTGATTCTTGTTCTAATCTCTTCAAGGCATCTCCCATAAGATGTTAAGACTGTTCCGAGATAATTGTACCGATTCACTTGTTGAAGAATATTCCCATTTACTTGTATATTACATTGTAGTATTTCGTTCTTCCTAGTGACTACCGTAACCTGTGTCTTTTTACAATTTAATTCTAACCACAGTTGCTCACTATGTACAACAACCGCATATGGTGTTAGCCCAATATTTGTATATAACCAATCGGCACTTGGTGCGTGATGTGGTCAATACCTGGCTTGCCACATTTATTTCCCATGACACTGCCTGGTACCCCCTTTAGGCTGGGTCCACCTGGAGGCCCAGATCTATTGAGAAAATCTGCCTCTATGGGGATCCGAGCTCATGTCCAACTGGACTGACAGGCAAATGTGCTAGCCACTGTGCTACCACCACTCCTAAAGTGGCATACATGGATGCAATGTTAATAATAAATAAGGTATACAAAGAGATCAGGTAAACAAAGACATATTAGGTCCAAAAAAAAAGAACAGCCACACAGTAACATGCCATACATGTTGCACCAGGTGACGAGGGAGGGTTGGAATGAGACTGGCTATCTCACCTCATTGAAAACTATAGCTGCAAAACCCAATCCATCATGAAGAAGTCTACAAAGGCCTTGGCATAAGTTAAATAAAGACCTGTGCTACACTGGGAGATGACGGGTTAAAGAAGACAAAGATAAACATCTAATGGTAATTATGATGCGGCTTCAAATGAAAACCTTAAAAGTGTGATAGAAATTACAATAACCACACCATTGTCTTGTAACCTGTCAATATTGTTAAGAATGTCAAGAGTGTTAAGCATGTGAAATTACATTGCAGATGAACATGTGATGTCATAAGGACAGTTTTAAAATGGCTGCCCCACTTTTGATATGCACCAAAGAGTAGTAGAGTTCTGTTATCCATTTTTTTTTTAATCAGTGAAGGGGTGAAACCTATCAAACTTCATTGATGAATGAAGGTCTAGTATGGTGATGCATGCCTCTCAGTCCAGCAAGTGTATGAGTGGCGTAGGAAGTTTCAAAACTTTTCGGTCTGACGAAGAAGTACAGCAGGTGGTGCATGAGTGGTTACACGCGTGGCCAAGAACATTTTTTCTACAAAAATCCAAGCACTTTATCGGCGGTGGAGGGCTTGCAATGAACGCAGTGACTACATCACACAATGATACATTTTTTCTTTATTTTTTTCAGAATATATTCACACACACACACACACACAAATTTAAGGTTTTTATTTGAAGCCCCTTCATAAAGATCTAATGATAATTATTAGAAACCTGAACTAATGTGTGAGATGTGTCTGAAACATCTGCTATCTACAGACAGCGGCAACATATATTTAAAAAAAAGATAGCACCAAAATGTGATATCACAATAGAAGAAAAAGTGCTTAATCAAATAAATAAAATAAATATCTTGGGCAATCATGACACCACCTGGAAGATGCGTGACTGAAATGAAGAGCAGAAAAGGACAGGTAATGTGGTAAGTATCATCATCATCTGTGTTCATCCAGAGTTTTTTTTTTTGGACGTGATTGCGTGGTGCCTGTTTACAGCAGAGCTGTGTTCTTGCAGCGTTAGGCTGACACATCCGACTTCTGCGGGCATTTGTTGACCGAGTTAACCTTCCCGGTGGTTTCTTAGGACATTTGACTCTCACTGTTGTGGTGTTATCCCCTATCCCATCTGACCCATTTAAAGCAGCCGAAGACATCCCGGTCAGCCCTCAAGGGAAGGCAGGGGCTGACCATGGGCATCCCCTGCTATCCAAGGAGGCTTCCATAATTGCAGAGCCGACACACAGCGCTCAGGTACTGGGCTCACCCAAGGAATCATCACGTCCTGCACATGGCTGTTTAGCCTCCTTCTATATATAGGGCCTTCCATTCACCATAGGCTGCTCCTCCGGAAACCAGAAGAATGCAGTCTGCAAATGACATCCACACAGTGAGCTTTCGATTCGTGCTTTCCACATAATGGATTTGCTATCCAAGCAATATTCCATTTTGTGCCATTGGGATGCTTTTTCCACCTTTGATGACGCCCACACAACGAGCTTTTGATTCGGATTATCCGCGTAATGGATTTGCTAGCCAAGAAATATTCCATTTAATGCCTCTGAGACTCTTTTGCTACCGACATACCTGTGGTATGAAGTGTGGCAGTCTAAGTACTTCTTCACACACCTTTAGATGTCAACCTGAATGTAGTTAAAGTAAGCTGCAGTCAACTTGAGCTTGTTGATTTCTCAATAGAGCGTGTCCTCAAATGAAGCAGGTGTGGGTTAAAATATCTATCTCTGTTCTGCATATTTTGGGCACTCCTGCAGCAAATGTTTAGCTGTCATTTTACCAGTTCCACAATTGCATTCATCGGTATCTCCTATATTTAGTTTATTGAACAAGTGGTATTTCAGCCTGTTATGTCCTGTGCGAAGTCTGAAGATTGATACTTGTTCACTTCGGTCGAGTTTGTAATATGCATCATCTTTCTGGTGGCCTGGATGCCATGATTCCTATTTGGTTCTATAAATGCTTTTTATAAACCTCTTTGCCTCATTATAGGTTATGTCTATGTCAGGCTGAGGTAGTCGTCTGCCCCCTTTTGCTAGTCTGTCAGCCTCTTCATTTCCAATGTGGTAAGTATAACACCAGCCAGTTTAGCTTCACTTCCCTAAAAAATTGTCTCACACCCATTTAAGTGATCCATGTGTGGCCACAACTTTCTCAGATCTTGTAAATGATCCTGGCAATAAGTACACTAACCATTATGTCATATTAAGTGTGAATATGATTTTGCTCAAATGTCAAGTGCATCTCAAACATGTACAATACCTCAGCGCAAGACTGACCTCATACGACATGAGTGGCTCGACACACTGAGCACATTCCAGATAGCTTTCACCTATGTCCGAGCCACTCACATGTGAAAGATAATGACTGAGCTGATCGGCCGGCAAACATAGCAGTGATCGAGGAGGGAAGAGTATTGGATGGGTCAGACATTGTCAATGTCATTAGAGACACAGGATGAAGAGGCAGCTTTAAGGACACTTGGGAATCTGCTTCCTTGTCCAGGGCGAGGGAGGTGGGAGTGAAGCCTGGTGTTGCCAAACATGCACATTTTGTCAAGGGCACAATAAATTTAATTTATCAACAGACCTGGTATAATCACATGCTATACTAGCAGAGGTGTTAAGGAGAAGATTAGAGCATCTATGGACCGGTCTTGTATGTGATGATAATTATCACCAATCATTAACATTCCAGCTTTCTTTCATTGAACTGTCATTTCTTCTCACCCTACATACCTTCCACAGTCACTGATCATCCTCACATTTCAGCTCACTTTCCTCAAACTACCACTTCCAGTTGTTATTCATACCTGTCACTGATATCCTCACAACATTTCTTCCCTCTTTCCCCCAACTGTCACTTCTAGTTGGCATTCATACCTGTCACTGATCATCCTCACAACATGTCAACTCTCTTTCCCCCAACTGTCACTTCTAGTTGGCATTCATACCTGTCACTGATCATCCTCACATGTCAACTCTCTTTCCCCCAAATGCCACTTCTAGTTGGCATTCATACCTGTCACTGATCATCCTCACATGTCAACTCTCTTTCCCCCAAATGCCACTTCAAGTTGGCATTCATACCTGTCACTGATCATCCTCACAACATGTCAATTCTCTTTCCCCCAACTGTCACTTCCAGTTGTCATTCATACCTGTCACTGATCATCCTCACAACATGTCAACTCTCTTTCCCCCAACTGTCACTTCCAGTTGTCATTCATACCTGTCACTGATCATCCTCACAACATGTCAATTCTCTTTCCCCCAACTGTCACTTCCAGTTGTCATTCATACCTGTCACTGATCATCCTCACAACATGTCAATTCTCTTTCCCCCAACTGTCACTTCCAGTTGTCATTCATACCTGTCACTGATCATCCTCACAACATGTCAATTCTCTTTCCCCCAACTGTCACTTCTAGTTGGCATTCATACCTGTCACTGATCATCCTCACAACATGTCAACTCTCTTTCCCCCAACTGTCACTTCTAGTTGGCATTCATACCTGTCACTGATCATCCTCACATGTCAACTCTCTTTCCCCCAAATGCCACTTCTAGTTGGCATTCATACCTGTCACTGATCATCCTCACATGTCAACTCTCTTTCCCCCAAATGCCACTTCAAGTTGGCATTCATACCTGTCACTGATCATCCTCACAACATGTCAATTCTCTTTCCTCCAACTGTCACTTCTAGTTGGCATTCATACCTGTCACTGATCATCCTCACACCATGTCAACTCTCTTTCCTCCAACTGTCACTTCTAGTTGGCATTCATACCTGTCACTGATCATCATCACAACATGTCAACTCTCTTTCCTCCAACTGTCACTTCTAGTTGGCATTCATACCTGTCACTGATTATCTTCACATGTCAACTCTCTTTCCCCCAACTGTCACTTCTAGTTGGCATTCATACCTGTCACTGATCATCCTCACAACATGTCAATTCTCTTTCCTCCAACTGTCACTTCTAGTTGGCATTCATACCTGTCACTGATCATCCTCACACCATGTCAACTCTCTTTCCTCCAACTGTCACTTCTAGTTGGCATTCATACCTGTCACTGATCATCCTCACACCATGTCAACTCTCTTTCCCCCAACTGTCACTTCTAGTTGGCATTCATACCTGTCACTGATCATCATCACAACATGTCAACTCTCTTTCCTCCAACTGTCACTTCTAGTTGGCATTCATACCTGTCACTGATTATCTTCACATGTCAACTCTCTTTCCCCCAACTGTCACTTCTAGTTGGCATTCATACCTGTCACTGATCATCCTCACAACATGTCAACTCTCTTTCCCCCAACTGTCACTTCTAGTTGGCATTCATACCTGTCACTGATTATCTTCACATGTCAACTCTCTTTCCTCCAACTGTCACTTCTAGTTGGCATTCATACCTGTCACTGATCATCATCACAACATGTCAACTCTCTTTCCTCCAACTGTCACTTCTAGTTGGCATTCATACCTGTCACTGATCATCCTCACAACATGTCAACTCTCTTTCCTCCAACTGTCACTTCTAGTTGGCATTCATACCTGTCACTGATTATCTTCACATGTCAACTCTCTTTCCCCCAACTGTCACTTCTAGTTGGCATTCATACCTGTCACTGATCATCCTCACAACATGTCAACTCTCTTTCCTCCAACTGTCACTTCTAGTTGGCATTCATACCTGTCACTGATTATCTTCACATGTCAACTCTCTTTCCCCCAACTGTCACTTCTAGTTGGCATTCATACCTGTCACTGATCATCCTCACAACATGTCAACTCTCTTTCCCCCAACTGTCACTTCTAGTTGGCATTCATACCTGTCACTGATCATCCTCACAACATGTCAACTCTCTTTCCTCCAACTGTCACTTCTAGTTGGCATTCATACCTGTCACTGATCATCCTCACAACATGTCAACTCTCTTTCCTCCAACTGTCACTTCTAGTTGTCATTCATACCTGTCACTATCATCCTCACAACATGACAACTCTCTTTCCTCCAACTGTCACTTCTAGTTGGCATTCATACCTGTCACTGATTATCTTCACAACATGTCAACTCTCTTTCCTCCAACTGTCACTTCTAGTTGGCATTCATACCTGTCACTGATTATCTTCACATGTCAACTCTCTTTCCTCCAACTGTCACTTCTAGTTGGCATTCATACCTGTCACTGATTATCTTCACAACATGTCAACTCTCTTTCCTCCAACTGTCACTTCTAGTTGGCATTCATACCTGTCACTGATTATCTTCACATGTCAACTCTCTTTCCTCCAACTGTCACTTCTAGTTGGCATTCATACCTGTCACTGATCATCCTCATAACATGTCAACTCTCTTTCCCCCAACTGCCACTTCTAGTAGGCATACGTACCTCCCGCCTGCCGTTGATCATCCTCATGATCTTCTCTGTCATATAGAAGAGATAAATTCCTCCCATGATAGTGGTTGACTTCCAGATATAATCTTTATGATTGCCCTCAGTCAACAAGAAGGCCTGCATGAAGGATGCAAATTGTTTATTAGCAGGTAACATATGGGCACATTTTGTTTGTCAGGACGTAACAGTTGTGCACATTATTTGTTACAACATAACAGTTGGGCAAGTTGTTTGTCAGTACACAACAGTTGGGCAAGTTGTTTGTCAGTACACAACAGTTGGGCAAGTTGTTTGTCAGTACACAACAGTTGGGCAAGTTGGTTGTCAGTACACAACAGTTGGGCAGGTTGTTTGTCAGTACACAACAGTTGGGCAGGTTGGTTGTCAGTACACAACAGTTGGACAAGTTGGTTGTCAGTACACAACAGTTGGGCAAGTTGGTTGTCAGTACACAACAGTTGGGCAGGTTGTTTGTCAGTACACAACAGTTGGACAAGTTGGTTGTCAGTACACAACAGTTGGGCAAGTTGTTTGTCAGTACACAACAGTTGGACAAGTTGTTTGTCAGTACACAACAGTTGGACAAGTTGTTTGTCAGTACACAACAGTTGGACAAGTTGGTTGTCAGTACACAACAGTTGGGCAAGTTGTTTGTCAGTACACAACAGTTGGACAAGTTGGTTGTCAGTACACAACAGTTGGGCAAGTTGTTTGTCAGTACACAACAGTTGGGCAAGTTGTTTGTCAGTACACAACAGTTGGACAAGTTGGTTGTCAGTACACAACAGTTGGGCAAGTTGTTTGTCAGTACACAACAGTTGGGCAAGTTGTTTGTCAGTACACAACAGTTGGACAAGTTGGTTGTCAGTACACAACAGTTGGGCAAGTTGTTTGTCAGTACACAACAGTTGGGCAAGTTGTTTGTCAGTACACAACAGTTGGGCAAGTTGTTTGTCAGTACACAACAGTTGGGCAAGTTGTTTGTCAGTACACAACAGTTGGGCAAGTTGTTTGTCAGTACACAACAGTTGGGCAGGTTGTTTGTCAGTACACAACAGTTGGGCAAGTTGGTTGTCAGTACACAACAGTTGGACAAGTTGGTTGTCAGTACACAACAGTTGGACAAGTTGGTTGTCAGTACACAACAGTTGGACAAGTTGGTTGTCAGTACACAACAGTTGGGCAAGTTGGTTGTCAGTACACAACAGTTGGACAAGTTGGTTGTCAGTACACAACAGTTGGACAAGTTGTTTGTCAGTACACAACAGTTGGACAAGTTGGTTGTCAGTACACAACAGTTGGACAAGTTGTTTGTCAGTACACAACAGTTGGACAAGTTGGTTGTCAGTACACAACAGTTGGACAAGTTGTTTGTCAGTACACAACAGTTGGACAAGTTGGTTGTCAGTACACAACAGTTGGGCAAGTTGGTTGTCAGTACACAACAGTTGGACAAGTTGTTTGTCAGTACACAACAGTTGGGCAAGTTGGTTGTCAGTACACAACAGTTGGGCAAGTTGGTTGTCAGTACACAACAGTTGGGTAAGTTGGTTGTCAGTACACAACAGTTGGGCAGGTTGGTTGTCAGTACACAACAGTTGGGCAAGTTGGTTGTCAGTACACAACAGTTGGACAAGTTGGTTGTCAGTACACAACAGTTGGACAAGTTGTTTGTCAGTACACAACAGTTGGACAAGTTGGTTGTCAGTACACAACAGTTGGGCAAGTTGGTTGTCAGTACACAACAGTTGGACAAGTTGTTTGTCAGTACACAACAGTTGGGCAAGTTGGTTGTCAGTACACAACAGTTGGACAAGTTGTTTGTCAGTACACAACAGTTGGACAAGTTGTTTGTCAGTACACAACAGTTGGACAAGTTGTTTGTCAGTACACAAAAGTTGGGCAGGTTGTTTGTCAGTACACAACAGTTGGGCAAGTTGTTTGTCAGTACACAACAGTTGGACAAGTTGTTTGTCAGTACACAACAGTTGGACAAGTTGTTTGTCAGTACACAACAGTTGGGCAGGTTGTTTGTCAGTACACAACAGTTGGGCAAGTTGTTTGTCAGTACACAACAGTTGGACAAGTTGGTTGTCAGTACACAACAGTTGGGCAGGTTGTTTGTCAGTACACAACAGTTTGGCAAGTTGTTTGTCAGTACACAACAGTTGGGCAAGTTGTTTGTCAGTACACAACAGTTGGACAAGTTGTTTGTCAGTACACAACAGTTGGGCAGGTTGTTTGTCAGTACACAACAGTTGGGCAAGTTGTTTGTCAGTACACAACAGTTGGGCAAGTTGTTTGTCAGTACACAACAGTTGGACAAGTTGGTTGTCAGTACACAACAGTTGGGCAGGTTGTTTGTCAGTACACAACAGTTGGACAAGTTGTTTGTCAGTACACAAAAGTTGGGCAGGTTGTTTGTCAGTACACAACAGTTGGACAAGTTGTTTGTCAGTACACAACAGTTGGGCAAGTTGTTTGTCAGTACACAACAGTTGGGCAAGTTGTTTGTCAGTACACAACAGTTGGACAAGTTGGTTGTCAGTACACAACAGTTGGGCAGGTTGTTTGTCAGTACACAACAGTTGGACAAGTTGTTTGTCAGTACACAAAAGTTGGGCAGGTTGTTTGTCAGTACACAACAGTTGGACAAGTTGTTTGTCAGTACACAACAGTTGGGCAAGTTGTTTGTCAGTACACAACAGTTGGACAAGTTGTTTGTCAGTACACAACAGTTGGACAAGTTGTTTGTCAGTACACAACAGTTGGACAAGTTGTTTGTCAGTACACAACAGTTGGACAAGTTGTTTGTCAGTACACAACAGTTGGACAAGTTGGTTGTCAGTACACAACAGTTGGGCAAGTTGTTTGTCAGTACACAACAGTTGGGCAGGTTGTTTGTCAGTACACAACAGTTGGGCAGGTTGGTTGTCAGTACACAACAGTTGGACAAGTTGGTTGTCAGCACACAACAGTTGGACAAGTTGGTTGTCAGTACACAACAGTTGGACAAGTTGGTTGTCAGTACACAACAGTTGGACAAGTTGGTTGTCAGTACACAACAGTTGGGCAGGTTGTTTGTCGATACATTAATCTTAAGTACAAAATTCAAAACAATGTATTCCCTTAGTGATAAAAGGCATTTCACATACTGAATTCGACGAACAATAATTTATTACACAATTCATTACACAAATATATTGATGCATTATCAATAAGGCAATTCCAACCATTTCTCTGCAAACAGAAAGACTTCATTTTGAATCTTAGATTACCATTGGGATGTCATACTCCACATTCAAACAGTATCAGTGACTGTTTTAGTATTTCAACCAAAGTATTATTTATTTACTTCATATGACAAGATGGAGTAAAGTATGCCAGGCAAGAAATCATGCAATATGTTGTTTGTGGCTTCTATGTTTATAATCTTAAGTAGCTTAATTTAGAATTATCTTCCACAAAACTAGTTCTTTATGTTTACATAATTTAAACTAAACATAACACAAAAACAATCTTTATTCATCTAAACATTTCCCATACAACTGGTTTTATTTATGAAAACTAAACTAACAGTTTCCTATAATACGTTTTCCTGGTAATTATATCAGTTAGGGCAATGAAACATTACCTAAATAACTTTTTTTCCTGGAGTAAACTCTATTCATAAAACTAATTTTGTAAATACCAAAATGACTTTTCCTAGAATAGCAAAACAAAACAATACCTATATAATGAGTTTTTCTGATAAAGTTCAAGCCAAATATTAAATGATACTACTAACACTCCTGTGTAAAACAAATGGGCATATGATTTATATGTGATTTAAATATTGTAAATTGCAACATATGGGCATATGATTTATATGTGATTTAAATATTGTAAATTGCAAGAGCAAAAGTTTTACAGTTCAAACTCAATTCCTTGTTAAATTTTAACCCTTAAAATCCTGGCTCACTTACTTCAGGGATAAGAAAAAGTAGTCCACTGCCAGCCAGAGTTCCAACGGCTAAGGCAACCATAAACATGAGTACCAGTTTGTAAATCCTCATCTTCATGCAAGGAATAACAATAGCACCAGTCAGAGAACACAGGTTGATCAGGGTCACAAACAACATGCTGTAACCCCAGGCTGGCCAAACAAACAATAGAAGATTCATATAATCCTGGCAAAGTCCATCACACAATATTTTATTGCAAACTATGTGATATAATTAAGCAAAGGTTGTAAACCAAATGGGGAAAAGTCAGTTTAAAATGTTGCTTTAAACTAAGAAGGAAGAAGTCAGTTTAACTAAATTTTGTTTTAGACTGACTGCAAAGAAGTTAATTTTACAACATTTTGTTATAACAATCTGAGAAGAAGTCAATTTAACATTTTGTTATAAACAATCTTGAGGAGAAGTCAATTTAACTACATTTTGTTTTACATAAGTCAATTTAACTAAACCTTGTTACAAACCAACCAAATATGACTGGCTCCTGCATTCCTAGGTATGTCTTATTTTATTATTTTAATTCTTTCTACCTAGAAAGTTGTTACTTAATTAATAAATGTCTGAGTCTGAAGGAATTAATAACATAAGGAGACAGCAAGAGCTAAAGTAACAACAGGAGCTCAATAGGTTGATATGAGTTAAGAACCGACATCACCGCGCTCGGGACATCCCTGTAGGTGCTCCGTCTCATCTTCAGCAAATAGTTCTAATACTAATGGCACCAGCTGTAGTTTGATTATGTGTCTGGCCTTTTCTCAGAGTCCTGATAGCCGGCCACATCCTCTGGTCACTCCCTTCCGCTACGTTCTCTCCAGGGTATGATGATTTATCTGTTCACTCATGCTATACACATGATTCCAAAGTGCCCTGACCACATCTGCCTTATAAAGATAAAGAGCATCTGTTGGATCTTTTCCTTAGAAAATGCTGGTGTATTGAGAAATGAACAGGCGGACAATTGGCTGGGTCTGCCCGACATGGTGGGGTACTGGTGCACTAAAAGGCAGATGTTGTCAGGTCCCTTGGGGATCATCTGAATTGGGTAAAAGAACAGATAAAATCATCATGACTTGGAGAGAATGGTGCAGCAAGGAGTAACCTGGGGATCTGACCGATACTCAGAACTCTGAGGAAATACCAGACGGACATATAATCAGACTGCAGCTGGTACTATCAGTATTGGGATTCTTCTCTGGTGGTTGAAGATGGGGACAGAGCATGTATGGGAATGTCCTGAGTGCAGTGATGTTGGTTCTGGAATCAGCTCAAAACAACCCATTGAGCTCCTGTTGTTACTTTAGCTCTTTCTGTCTCCTATGTTATTAATTCAACAGAGTTGAGAAGACAGAGATTGTTCTTTCATTCATCCTCTCCAAATCTGACCCCAGGTCCTTAGCCACACAAGTTCAGTCCTCGGAAAGAGGCATAATAGAACAACATATTGGTTGAGCTGGGAGTTTAATGACACCAGTTAAGTTAGCTGCATATCCTTTACAGGACGTCACAGTCAATGCAGCATTTTTTGGCTGTTCGTGATTTCTTGGCAAGTTTAAGTTCAGTAATTTGACATTGCTTTCTGAACGACCAACACTCATACCATTGTATGAAAACCAATGCAAGGCTGTCTGCTGCCAAATCGCTTGCAGCTGTGTTTCAGATGCAGTGTGCGGGATTGTGAATAGGGTTCATAAACCCTTCACCACAGTGACGTGCTGATAAGTACAGTTCCAGATAAACCCAAATAAGTAGTTTCACTACACAGATGTCCCAGTTTAACCAGGCCATTTACAACCAGCCCAGTCAGTTTAGTCAAACCATGGTTCAGCGCTAGTCACTTGTAACACGTGTGGCCCCACTGACAGAGCAGGAAAGTACAGTGGGTGGCAGCATGGAGGTCTTAGCCAAGGATGTGCAATTACTGAACCATTGATTTGATGACAGAGAAGATTGTGGCAAAACTGCAGCAGGCAGCAGAGTGCTACACGGTGCTGGATAAAAGGAAACGAGTCAGAGGTGGAAAAAACAAGCATGGAGATGGAATGCTGAATGCTAGAGCAAGACCACCTAAAGATCATGACTTGTGGACATCATCCAGGGCATGCTTCCTTTGTGACTCAATGAGTATGCTCAGAAAGATAGAGATGGGTTGGGTCCAAAGACAATGATCGGTATCTCTGGGTGGTTCATGGCTGACATAGATTAGCTTCATTTTCATGCGAGGGCATACAGGTTTATAAAGGAAATGAGCAGGCTGACATGGCTGATATACTGAATGCTCTACGAGAATTAAGACGTTTGCGAGAACCAAGTGATCACTGTGAATCTACAACCACAATCAGACTGCGAGAACAGCAAATTAAAAGAGGTGTGGCCAGACAAGAGCACAATGCAGGAAACCAAAGAAGATTAATAAACCAACACAGAACTGGTGTCATTAGCCGCTGTACGCTGCGGGATTTACTGAGGAGGGGATCCGAGCACTTATGGACTGAATGGTTCGATGTGCACTGATGATGATCTGTTGACTAACTATCCAGAAGCTCAAGTTCTTTAAACTTCTTGACTAAACTGAAGGTTCATATCCATGATCCAAATGCACCACAGATTGGTTTGCATAGAGAATATAATAAAGACTCACAAGCTGCAGAGTCGGGTGCCAGACTGGATTTTAATGTTCCACCATGTGAGATAAGGTCTTTGAGCTGCAGGTCATCACAGGATATCAAGGAGTAGACCAGGGCTGGTGACATGTGAACCACATCTTGCTTGGAGAGACCCCCGTTGATGTTGACGCCATACAGACTTGTTAAATCTTTGACACTGATGCATTTCTGTGACAGCAGAAACCATACGTGCCAAATGAAGGCTTGTAACTTTAAAAAAAACACTTAAGGATAATTTAAACAATATAAAATAACACAAAGTAATGCAGTTTTACAGAACAGAATTACGAAACATACAGGACGTTCGGCGACTAGCCTTCATCAGCAAACAAATATACACTAAACTTAACATATAGTCAAGGAGACGGTGACAACATTAAGACATAATGACAGGATGAGAAAAATAAAAATATGGAAAAATGAGAGCAATGAAGAGAAAATGAAAAAATGTTGCCTCTTATCTCAGCATCCTAGGCTGTAATACTAACACAAATGTCACCTTTATCCTCTTTAATACACACCCGTGGGAGTCTGTGGGTCATGGGGACCGGGGTAGGGGATAATACCAGGGTAGTGGGTGGTAACATTACATTATCAACTTTAACATTAAGTAAAACCCACATATCACATTGGTATAGTGGTTAGAGCAGCTGTTTTACTGGGTTAAGTAACCAATGGCTTATGATCAACCCAGCCATAAGTAAGGTATCAGACTTATCTGTGAATCATGGATGACAAAGATGGGGAGGAAGGGAAATGATCAACCAACCATGCAAATCTGTCATCTAGCAAAGAAAAATGTAAATATAATCTCAAGCCAGACAATGTTATAATACAAAACAATGTTTTCCCGTAGTGAATTTGAATAACGAAGAGACAAACAATAGATTGCACGATTTATTGCCTGGCATATTTCGCTGCATCTCGTCAGGTACATACTGCAAAAATCACACAAACTGGGTGGACAAGATACTACACACAGAAGATGGTAGCTTAGGCAGGCCGATACACCAGAACAGTCCTGCTTCATCGGTTGCGAGACACGTGCTCGAGAGTGGTCATGTGGTTGAAAGAGACAGTGCCTTCCATGTGTTGTTCAACACACAGAGTAGTCGGTTGTTAAGGTTTGCTGAAGCCATAGTGATCAACCTGCGTAAGCCGGCCTTGTGCAAACAGAAAGACATGTTAGTCAGTTTAAAATTACTGTGGTAGACAATCAACATTACTGTGCGAATATGTGTATATTTCAGATTGAAGGATTTATCTAGTTATTTCACTTTACGTTGTGTGATTTCTGCAGTATATACCTGACGAGATGCAGCGAAATATGCCAGGCAATAAATTGTGCAATCTATTGTTTGTGTCTTCGTTATTCAAATGTTATAATAATGTAAAGTGAAAGTCGCAACCAAACATCTTAGTCACTTCATTAGGAAGTCAGGTGTTAATTATCTTCCTTATCATATATTTCCTGCTTTGAGAAAGCTTGACTGTCCATTTCATGAGGGCTAGTCAGACATAAAAGGTGTACTATAACAAAATGGAACATCAGCACTGTGAGGAATCTTCTTTCCTTTTCCTCCTCTTCTATGAGTTGTATTGGATATATGTTGCTTGCCCTATATTTATTTAGACTAAATTTGTTGTAGCGCTTGCTCGCTTTGAACTACAGCGCAGTCTATATACATGCTACTACTTCCAGTGCATTGGAATTATTTTTTTTTAGTGTGGATTAGCTTTCCCTATTTCCAGTGTCCTTTACTATCAGGTGAAGCCATTCTGACTTCTGAGGTAGTTGTAATTTACATCCTTAAGTCTAGGACAGCCAGCTCTCTGGTGAAAATGTTATGAATTTGCAATCCCGCATACTGCTTTTGGAAAACAGCTGCGTGCGAGCTGGCAGCAGACCGCCTTGCGTTGGTTTACATATAATAGTATGAGTGCTGGTCATTCTTAAAGTAATGGCAAACTACTGAACGTAAACTTGATAAGAAATAACAAACAACCAAAAAATTTTGGAGTTGACTTTAACTAAAGTCAAGGACAAGAAGTCAACCTTTTAGTCCAACTGACCAGTGAAGGGATTGAACCCACTACCTCAGCATCAGCACACTGGAAGTTACGAGCATATGCTCTAATCCATTCAGCCATGTTGACCTACGTATAGACTATGTGATACTTGATGGGTGATGTGGTCAATACCACGCCGGCTGCCTTTACCCTTTACTTCTCAGGACATGTCTTGCTAAATGCTACCCATTTCTGTCTGGGTTCACACAGAAACCCATGCCAAATTTACACAATATTTGCCTCCAAGTGGATTTGAACACATGTCCACCACAAGAGAGGGCCAGATCTTTGATATCTGAACGTTTGGTTTCCTCTAGGTATGCCATATATGTGTCCGATAGAATGGGACATAGAGGACTCTCCTAGAATGGGACCTAGAGGACTCTCCTAGAATATAACCTAGAGGATTCTCCTAGTATAGGACCTAGAAGACTCCCCATGATCACTCTGACAATTTGGCGGTAGGACTGTTGAAAGAAGTCAAATTTGATGTCAGCAATATATAGCAGTTGCAGTCTCTTAGTCAGAAATGACTGAGCTACTGTATGACAGTAGACGGTACTACCTGCTTTCTGTTAGCGCTGAATGTTGGGTGGTGCTCACCAAACCTGACACCCCACATTGTGCAAATGGCTTGAGGGGGGGGGGGGGGGGGGTGTATAACTTTATTTTACAAACTACTGTCTGTCAAGATGGCAAGGTATCAGTCAGTCAGTCTGTCAAATAGGGTGTCTGGAAGTCTAGTTACAACTCTTTCTCTTTTATACCTTTAATATTTTGAGATCATTTTGAGGGAGACTAAGTCGCAATGACAACTTATCACAAACATCAGAAACTTTTTTGACCACATTATGAGAAGAAAAACTGGAATATGTTGTGTCAGCTGAAAAGATTTGTGGAAAGAGAGATAGAGGAAGACACAGAGAGAAAATTCTTGACAGTCTTGAGGCATGGCATGGAAGGGAGTCAGCACATGATACATGCCACTGGAAATGGAAAGATGTGGAGAAGCATGATTGCCCGAGCCAGTCGGCTTGGCACTTAATGGATCATCTTTACTGTTTCTTTAAGGGAACATTGGTGAACAGAGAGGTTACATATATAGATGCCATGTGTAAATTTTATGTCTAAAGCGTCCAATAGTTCTATCAGTTCAAACATGTTCTTTATTGTTTTAGGGACAAACGATTGTCCAAGTGGCTTCACTATTTCAGCTACCGATTCTACCATGCCGTGATGTGTGTTGTTGACTATGGACAGAATACGTCTCAGTGGTGTTATAGGTTTATCTATTCTGGGGAGACCAGAATAGTTAAAGAGTTTATAAGCCTCGCAGAGCAAGCATATTTGAAGTTGCTTCAATGATGAGTTTCCTATTTAAAAACGTCTGGATTTCTTCCACGATTTTGATATCTAAGTCTCCTGAATTGCTTACTTGCGGATCCTGCTGGTATTTAGATTGATCCAATAATATCTTTTCCATTTTGGACTGGTGGTCAGACGTGCCCATCAAATTTGTACTGCTTCTTTAGCCTTGTTTGAGAATTGTGAGTTGTACATTGATCTTTAAACTCTCAGTGCTGTAGTGTCAGTTTCGACACTACTGTGCAGTATTGATGTTCTAAATCCATGGATGAGCCTTCAGTCATCTGATCAAATAAGCAGATGTTGCTGTTCAGATTGAGATATGATCAATAAGCATTTTGAACTGGGCTTGATATTGTTATTTTTGGGTTTTACGCAGATTATTAATCCTTGCACGAGGGTTTCAGATTGAATCTGGTTAAGTGTATAGTAAGATAAATTGCTCAGATATTTCTCCGGGTTGTCAAGCACAGATGGTGTGGTCTTTTGAGAGCTTAATGGATTACTGAGGCGTGAACCCTCTTTCCTTTTTTTTTCCCTCTATCCTTTTTATAACAGGAAACACTAAATATGATTTGTGTACATTGAGTAATGACAAGGAAATACAAAACAAATTCAACATAGAAGTACAGAACAGATTTGATGAATAGTCTGATCAAGAGATCCTATTCCAGGATGTGGATGATCAATGGGAAATGTTGAAGAATTCAGTTTGGCTGCAGAAACGACTATTCCAAAATTAAAGAAGGTGGGTTGTAAGAAATGGATGACTGAAGAAATTTTACAACTAATGGAAACAAGAAGACTCAACAAAAATCATCCTGCCAAATATGAAGAAATTCACAGACAAGTCAGAATATTATGTAAGGAGGAAAAAGAAGCATGGCTTGAGAAAAATTGCTTAAAATTGAAAAACAACACAACAGTCAAAATCCCAAATTAGTGCACAAAAGAATTCAGTAACTTACTAATAAAAGAACAAGTACATCAGCAGGCTGTCTAAAAAACTAAAGATGGCAAAATCATAATAGAAAAAGATCAGATTCTACATGAATGGTCAGATTATGTGAAAAACCTTTATGATGATAACAGAGAGGAACAGTAGGATATTCAATTTAATAATGAAGGACCGCCAATTTTGAAGATGGAGGTTCGAAATGTTCTTAAACATATTAAAGCTGGCAAGGTCCCCGGTTCAGATAAGATCACAATAGAAATGATTAAAGCTTTAGAAGAAAATGGAATAGATCAAGTCACCAGACTGCTGAATACATTATATGATACCGGAGATATATCTTTTGAATTATGTAACTCTGTATTTATTGCAATCCCAAAGAAATCAGGAGCCTTGGAATTTGATCAACATAGAACAATTAGTATAATGAATAACATCACAAAGATTTTGCTACAAATTATCATGCAAAGAGTGAGGAAGAAAATACAACCTGAAAAAGGGGAAGAACAATGGGTTTGTAGAAGGAAAGGGTACAGTAAATGCTATGTATATGCTTTGATCAGCTATTGAATGTGCTATAGAAGTAAACAAGGATATACATCTTTGCTTTATTGACTACACAAAAGCTTTCGATAGTTAGATATGTCAACATGGTGGATATGCTTGCAGATCTACAAATTGATGGGACTTATAAAAAAACATATATTGGAAACAACAAGCTACCATAAGGATTGATAATGAAGTGGGACAATATCAGGCTATTATGAGAGGTGTTAGGCAGGGATGTGTAATGTCTCCAGATCTTTTTTCCCTATACAGTGAAAATATTTTCAGAAATGTAGAAGATATAAATGGAATCAGCACTGGAGGACGAAACATCAATAACATTAGATATGCAGATGATACAGTATTGATTGCAGACAATGAGCAGGATCTGCAACAATTAGTAGATGCGGTTGTTGCACACAGTGAACAACTGGGGTTAGAATTAAATTGTAAAAAAAAACACAGATTATGATCATCACTAGGAAGAACGAAATACCATAATGTAATATACAAGATAATGGGAATGTTCTTCAACAAGTGAATTGGTACAATTATCTCGAAACCGTCATAACATCTGATGGAAGATGCCTTGAAGAGATTAGAACAAGAATCGCCATGGCGAAAGTAGCCTTTAGCTAGATGAAAAACATACTGACCAATAAAAAGATGTCAACTGAAATGAGAAAAAGAGTGTTGAGGGGCTACACAGAGCCTGTTCGTTTGTATGGATGTGAAACTTGGACAATGAGCAGTCAAGCTGAAAAACATCTGAAGGCTGTAGAAATGTGGTTTCTGAGGAAAATGCAAAGAATACCATGGAAAGACATAAAAACCAATGATCAAGTACTACAGGAGACAAATGAAAATCGTAAATTGATTAGAGAAATTAGCGTAGCCAGTCAAAATTTTTTGGACATGTTATGAGAAGAAATGGATTGGAGAACTTAGTGACAACTGGCAAGATCAAAGGAAACAGACCAAGGGGAAGACTGAGAAGAAAATACCTGGATGGCTTGGCCACATTGCATGGTCGAGACAGAAACACTGAGCTGCTCCACAACTCTGGTGATCGAGTGAAATGGCAAGTCATGACCGCCCACGCTTTCCGGCATGGCACATGATTTATTGAATCCTCTTTAGTTTTCACTCTGTTGACTATTTCTGTGGTTTCCATTCTGTCTACTATTTTCTGTGGTTTCCACTCTCTACTGTTTCCTGTGGTTTCCACTCTGTCTACTGTTTTCTGCTTCCACTCTGTCTACTGTTTTCTATGGTTTCCACTCTGTCTATTGTTTTCTGTGGTTTCCACTCTGTCTACTGTTTTCTGTGGTTTCCACTCTGTCTACTGTTTTCTGTTTCCACTCTGCCAATTGTTTTCTGTGGTTTCCACTTTGTCTACTGTTTTCTGTCATTTCAAGTCTGTCTACTGTTTACTGTGGTTTCCACTCTGTCTACTGTTTCTGCTTCCACTCTTTTTACTTTGTCTGTGGTTTCCACTCTGTCTACTGTTTCTGTTTCCACTCTGTCTACTGTTTCTGTTTCCACTCTGTCTACTGTTTTTGTTTCCACTCTGTCTACTGTTTACTGTGGTTTCTGCTCTACCTACTGTTTCTATCCTGTCTACTGTTTCTGTGGTTTCCACTCTGTCTACTGTTTCTGTGGTTTCCACTCTGTCTACTGTTTCTGTTTCCACTGTCTATTGTTTCTGTTTCCATTCTGTCTACTGTTTCTGTTTACATTCTATTTACTGTTTCTGTGGTTTCCATTCTGTCTGCTGTTTCTGTTTCCACCCCGTCTACTGTTTCTGTTTCCATCCCGTCTACTGTTTGTTTCCATTCTGTCTACTATTTCTGTTTCCAGTCTGTCTACTGTTTCTATTTCCACTCTGCCTACTGTTTTCTGTGGTTTCCACTTTGTCTATTGTTTTCTGTGGTTTCCACTCTCTGCTGTTTTCTGTGGTTTCCACTCTGCCTACTGTTTCTGTTTCCATCCTGTCTACTGTTTCTGTGGTTTCCACTCTACTGTTTCTGTTTCCACTGTCTATTGTTTCTGTTTCCATTCTGTCTACTGTTCCTGTTTACATTCTATTTACTGTTTCTGTGGTTTCCATTCTGTCTACTGTTTCTGTTTCCACCCCGTCTACTGTTTCTGTTTCCATTCTGTCTGCTGTTTCTGTTTCCATTCTGTCTGCTGTTTCTGTTTCCACTCTGTCTACTGTTTCTGTTTCCACTCTGTCTACTGTTTCTGTTTCCATTCTGTCTGCTGTTTCTGTTTCCACCCCGTCTACTGTTTCTGTTTCCATCCCGTCTACTGTTTGTTTCCATTCTGTCTACTGTTTCTGTTTCCACTCTGTCTACTGTTTCTGTTTCCACTCTGTCTACTGTTTCTGTTTCCATTCTGTCTGCTGTTTCTGTTTCCATTCTGTCTGCTGTTTCTGTTTCCACTCTGTCTACTGTTTGTTTCCACTCTGTCTACTGTTTCTGTTTCCATTCTGTCTGCTGTTTCTGTTTCCACCCCGTCTACTGTTTCTGTTTCCATCCCGTCTACTGTTTGTTTCCATTCTGTCTACTATTTCTGTTTCCAGTCTGTCTACTGTTTCTATTTCCACTCTGCCTACTGTTTTCTGTGGTTTCCACTTTGTCTATTGTTTTCTGTGGTTTCCACTCTCTGCTGTTTTCTGTGGTTTCCACTCTGCCTACTGTTTTCTGTGGTTTCCACTCTCTGCTGTTTTCTGTGGTTTCCATTCTGCCTACTGTTTTCTGTGGTTTCCACTTTGTCTACAGTTTTCTGTCATTTCCAGTCTGTCTACTGTTTTCTGTGGTTTCCACTCTGTCTACTGTTTCTGTTTCCACTCTGTCTACTGTTTTCTGTGGTTTCCACTCTGTCTACTGTTTGTTTCCACTCTGTCTACTGTTTATGTTTCCACTGTGTCTATTTCCATTATATCTACTGTTTCTGTTTCCATTCTGTCTACTGTTTCTGTTTCCACTCTGTCTACTGTTTCTGTTTCCATTCTGTCTACTGTTTATGTTTCCACTGTGTCTATTTCCATTATATCTACTGTTTCTGTTTCCACTCTGTCTACTGTTTCAGTTGTTTCCATTCTGTCAACTGTTTCTGTTTCCACTCTGTCTACTGTTTCGGTTTCCATTCTGTCTACTGTTTTTGTTGTTTCCACTCTGTCTACTGTTTATGTTTCCACTGTGTCTATTTCCATTATATCTACTGTTTATGTTTCCATTCTGTCTACTGTTTCAATTGTTTCCATTCTGTCTACTGTTTATGTTTCCATTCTATCGACTGTTTCTGTTTCCACTCTGTCTACTGTTTCTGTTTCCATTCTGTCTACTGTTTATGTTTCCATTCTATCGACTGTTTCTGTTTCCACTCTGTCTACTGTTTCTGTTTCCATTCTGTCTACTGTTTTTGTTGTTTCCATTCTGTCTACTGTTTATGTTTCCATTCTATCGACTGTTTCTGTTTCCACTCTGTCTACTGTTTCTGTTTTCAATCTGTCTGCTGTTTCCACTGTCTACTGTTTCTATTATGTCTACTATTTATGTTTCCACTCTGTCTACTATTTCTATTTTCACTCTGTCTACTGTTTCTGTTTCCACTATGTCTGATGTTTCTGTTTCCACTCTACTGTGTCTGTGGTTTCCATTCTGCTGTTTCTGTGGTTTTCACTATGTCTGTTGTTTCTGAATCCACTCTGCTGTTTATGTTTCCCCTCTGTCCACTATTCTGTGGTTTTCATTGTCATTTCATTTCTGCTGTTTTTAATTTGTATACTGTTTCTGTGTTTTAAGGAGAAGCTGGAAAACAAATATCACACAGACAGGCACACACATAAAGGCAAGCAAACACACAAACTGACATAAAGACACACATAGTAGACATTTCAAGTAAGAGGTTCATAGCCTCTCTTTTCACCACAAACACTAAATTGCTGTGAAGTTGGAACTGCGACTAACTAACTAACTAACTAACTAAATTTCAACGCTACAGTAATTAACGAAAAAAAAATGGTGCATATCTCTACAAACAAATGCAACACAGTACTCCCTACTTATTAGCTGACATGTAAATCTGTGGTTTCAGTTATGCAAGACTGCCACCTACTTCCTGACAGCTGCAGCTCTATACTACTGCTGTTTCTCTCAGAGTAAGGCGATACATGCAATCTGTTCATTGTTTCCTGACAGTTGTGTTGTGTGTGGGTGTAACCTAATGCATGGATGTGATATTTAGTATCTTTCTGACACCTTCAAAAAGACACCCAAAGGAAAGGGTTCATTTGTGAGACAACCACAAACAATTATGACTTTATACAAAGAGAGTCCAGACATGATGAACACAGAGAGAGAGAGAGAGAGAGAGAGCGAGAGAGAGAGAGAGAGAGAGAGAGAGAGAGAGAGAGAGAGAGAGAGAGAGAGAGAGAGAGAGAGAGAGAGAGAGAGAGAGAGAGAGAGAGAGAGAGAGAGGTTTGCTTCAAATGATGAGACTTGCTGAGGAGCGGCTGGCTGAGTGGCTAGAATACCGGATTCTCCTTTGGGAGACCTGGATTCAAATCCGCGGTAAGGTGTGGGGTTTTTTTCTGCCGGGGGCAAAAAGGATACCACTTATAATAAATGTTTAAAAACACTGGTAGAAACGAGAATTGGTCACAACACCACATAAGACAGTGACCTGTTATATGCAATGGCAAGGTAGGCAATTCAACCCCAACACAGGCATTAAGTTGGACTTAAATGTTTACTTCTCGTTCACAAAGTGATGGCAAACTACTGAACATATAATTGCCTAGAAATTCAACCTGGAATTGACTTCTCGTCCTTGACTTGAGGACATAGATTACAAGTACTTCAGAAGTCAGAATGGGTTCACCTGATGGCGAGGGACACTTGTAAATAGGGAAAGCTAATCGACATGCAACAATCAGTCCAGTGCACTAGAAGTTGTAGGATGACGCCCAAGATCGTAAAGAAAACCTGGAGTTGGTCACAATGTCCTGCAGTGGACATGCAACATTTTTTAGTCACTTCAGACCTTGACGGTAGCGTCTGCCATATGATGACCATGATCTTATTGAATGTGATGATAGAAATCTCAGGGATAATCTTCCATTAAAGACAAGGTTAAAGACAAGAGGCTCAACTTCAACACATCAGGTTTGATGTCATTTGGTTCAGTCTCTGTCTACAGAGCAGCTTTCCGAAAGCATCACACAGAGCATGAATTTCATAGCTCCAGTGATGACCCTCAAGGGTCTATGATAAAATTTCACTTGTGAACCGAATGACAGTCTGAAAATGAACTCACGACCTACGAAACATGAGGTAGATGATTTGTCCACTTCGCCACAGAGACTTCCAGATCTTTCAAACAAGAAAAGCACACACTTCTTACCTTTCCATTCTGTAAACATGACGACAAGGCACTGAAGTTGCCAGCAGGATCAAAGCACGTGAGGTTTAGTGATGATATGTTTACAGTTTCAGCCAACAAGGGGTTTAGCAATGTTGTGGTGGATGCAAATGACATGTTAGTGTTCGCTACAGCAGACGCAAACACATCTTGAAGTACAAGACTGTTCTGAGCTTTCCCAGCCTGACAGATAAAACTTAAGAGTCCGGCTAATATCACAGTTCTCTTTATTGCCAACATTGTTGTTATCTTTCTTTGTACTGAGTACGGGTAAAAAAAACTGGTAATGTTATCAACTTCGTTTTCCCTTCATCTTAGTTCATTTCCTTGTGATGTTGCACATCTTATGTTGGTGGATTGAAATCTAAAATAGACAATAAAAACAAAAACTGTATATTTCATAATTATCTAGTGCCCTGTCAATTAGCATGGGTTACAGCGAGCAACCACTCATCTAAAAGTGAATGGGAATGATTATGTGTGCAACAAATACAGTGCTACTAACTGTAGCAATAAAACAAAATAGCTAACACTATAATGTTATTGCCTGCATAACAAACAGCCCCGCGAACGTATGTGTATGCAAGCGTGTGTGTGTATATATGTGTATGTGTTTTGTTGTGTGTATATATGTGTATATGTTTTGTTGTGGGTAAAGGTGTAGGTGTATGGATGTTCAAGTGTAGGCACATATTTATGTATGTCTTGGTGATGTGTCTAGGGGGTGGGTGTGGGTGTATGTGTGTGTGTGTGCATGTGTGTTTGCGTGGGCATGCAGGCAGGAATGTATATATGGCACATAACATGCTATTACATAATATTTGTGTATACTCAACTTTCATAATTTATTTTTACTGCCACTTGATTTTGACGATTAATATGATCATTTTTTCACTGATTACTTCATCTTGCTTACATTAATTTTAGCTATTATTATCTTATTGCATTGCATTAATATGTACTTTAAGATATGCAATGTATATATGTAACAAATGTTTCCATGTTTGTGTGGATGTTAATGACGCTTGTGCGTGTGTGAAAGTGTGGGAGATTGCGTATATTAGTTTGAGTGATTGTGTGAAGGAATGTGTGTACACGTGTGTTGTTGTTGTGAGTGTGTGAAAATGTGGCAGTTTGTGTGTGTAAGTTTGAGTGAAGTCTCTAGCTGCTTGTATCTCTATTGTAGTATCTGTACTAGACAATATTGTGACTAAACAGCTAATGCCAGGTCACTCACTAATGATGACATTTTTTAAACTACACAGCGAATGTCTAGTGTTTTGCTACGAAGTGTAGTTTGTTAAACTAAACAGCAAAAACCAGGTGACCTGATAACTAGTATACTTTGTTAACTAAATAGCAAAAACCAGGTGACCTGATAACTAGTATACTTTGTTAACTAAATAGCAAAAACCAGGTGAACTGATAACTAGTATACTTAGTTAACTAAATAGCAAAAACCAGGTGACCTGCTAACAAGTATACTTTGTTAACTAAACAGCAAATACTAGGTTACCTGCTAACAAGTATACTTTGTTAACTAAACAGCAAAAACTAGGTGACCTGCTAACAAGTATACTTTGTTAACTAAACATCAAAAATTAGGTGACCTGCTAACAAGTATACTTTGTTAACTAAACAGCAAAAATAGGTGACCTGCTAACAAGTATACTTTGTTAGGAACCTGTTTACACGCTTTTAGACATATTGGACACATGGTGCTAGAACCCCCTCTCTTCCCCCCCCCCCCCCCCTTCCCCCTTTAATAGATCCATCGACAGTCAGAGAGTGAAATGGTCAATATCACGCCAGATTTTTTTTTTTAAACTAACCAGTAAATTCCACATGTCTCTCTAGTAATTACATTTTGTTAACTAAATGGCAACTGTCAGATGTTTCTGTAACAAATATATTTTGTTATCTAAATAGTAAATGCCAGGTGACTCGTTAACAAGTACATTTTGTTAACTAAAGAGAAAATGTCAGGTAACTCAATGAAACATATTTTGCTAATTAAGTAACGAATGCCAAGTGACTTGCTTAAAGTTTGATAACAAGAAATATCGGGTGACCCACTAACAAGTATATTTTGTTAACTAAACAGAAAATACAAGGTGACTTGATAACAAGCATACGTTGTTAACTAAACAGAAAATACCAGGTGACCCACTAACAAGTATATTTTGTTAACCACACAGCAAATATTAGGTGACTTGATAACAAGCATATGTTGTTAACTAAACAGCAAACACCGGGTGATTTACTAACAAGTATATTTTGTTAACTAAACAGAGAATACCAGGTGGCTCGATAACAAGCATACGTTGTTAACTAATCAGCAAATACCTGTGACTTAGTAACAAGTATATTTTGTAAACTAAACAGCAAATACCATGTGACTTGATAACAAGTATATTTTGTTAACAGCAAATACCAAGTAACTCACCAAGAAAATTTTGTTAACTAAACAGCAAATGCTATGTGAATCAATTACACATATATTTTATTAACCATTTAACTTTTGAACAAATATATTTTGTTCTCTATACAGCAAATGTCAGATGATTTGTTAACAAGTACATTGTATTAACACTGAACAATAAATGCAACATGAATCAATGACATATATTTTGCTAACTAAAAACAATTCCAAATGGCTTATTACATGTACATTTTGTTAACTAAACAGTGAATTCCAGATGACTCACTAAAAGGTAGATTTTATTAACAAAGCAGTTTATTCCATGTAACTTGCTAACAATTACATTTTGTTAACTAGCCAGCAAATGCCAGTAACTCAATAACAAAAATATTTTGTTAACTAAACAGTAAATGCCAAGTGGCTCACTAACAAGTATAATTCGCTAATTAAACAGCTAATGCCAAATGACTCAAACTAATTAATGCACAGATTCACAGCTGAAGCCACCATAAAAGCCACAATGCCTGCTACCTATGTCGCTAACTCATGGACATGAAACATCAACCTACACCTTCTTAAATCAATAACAAAATCAACAGAAAAGAAAAAGTAACAATGCTGAACAAAATGATTACAATTAAACGCCCAGATGCCAACAGACCCAGCAAGAATAACAGTGAGATCCTGTGTCCCTTCTGATCAGAACTCCCTGATTTGTGCACACAAAGATCCGCTGCTTTAACAAAGCAGTCGCTCAAATAATCATTCTTAACAGTGGGTGCATAATGAGGTCACAGCTTGAGGCAATAACAGCAAGAGTGTTTTTTTTTAAGGATAAAAATGCAGAGCATGTTTTACCTGGCTGATTATACCATCAAAAGCTCTATTCACTTAAAGCAGAGGTTCCCAAACCACGACCCGTGGGCCACTTGTGGCCCACCAGCTGTCAGAAAGTGGCACATGAGGCCTCGTTATTTAATATATTTTAATAATTTCAAAAATGCACCCAGAGCACCCCGTCACCGTGCGATAATTTATTCTGCTCATGGTTGTTATGCTCAGATATACTTTGTTATTGAATGCGCCTGATCAATTCGCAACGAAATGTTATGAAGTTCCAATATCCCAGCCTTGTCGACCAATCAGATTGCGCAAGGCGCCATGTTGTCATCTGTTACAACTGTTTAGCAGAGTCGGTAGTATTGTGTTGAAATTAGATTTTCTTCAAATAAAAATTTATCGTTAAACCCTATAAACATGTGTGTGGAAAATATAAAATCAAACAATGGTAAAACGCGAAAATGTGAAGACAGAGAAATTTATGTTTATACCTAGCTGTAGTGGTAAATCAGTTTGCTTAATTTGCTGATTTCGTGTTTCTGTTACCAAAATTTTTTTTTATCTGGAACGACACTTCACGACCACACTTTCAGACATAAATGTTCAATATCCGATCAATTCGGAGTTAAGAAAAGAATTCATAGCTAAAACAGAAAGTTCTCTGACCAGACAGCAGTCATTTTTCATCAAGGCTAATGAACAGAGCAAGAGTGCTATTGTTGTGTCATACAAAGTCGCTCTTCTGTTGGCTCGCAAAAAGAAGCCGTTCACCGATGCACAAGAAATAATCAAGCATTCCTTTAAAATTGCTGCTAGAATGCTTGGCTATAAAAAGTGTGAAACAAAATTTGATCAGATTCCTTTGTCTAATAATACTATGGCCAGGCGCGTTAATGAATTAGCCAACGATGTTCATCGTCAAGTAGCAGCAAATATAAAAAATTGTAAATGTTTTTTCACTGGCAATGGATGAATCCACTGACATTTCTGACACAGCTCAGGTCGCAGTTTTTGTTCGAGCAATAAATGATAATTTTGAAGTCATTAAGATCTTCTAGGACTTGAATCAATGCATGCAACTACCAAATGGACTGATCTGTTTGAAACTCTGAAGTTGTGTATAGAGAAAAACAACACAGAATGGACCAAATTGGACAGTGTATGCACTGACGGTGTTCCAGCTTTGACGGGTAAAAGCCTGCATGTCTAGCATTATTGGAACAGTCTCTTGGCCGCACTATATTAAAATATCATTGTATCATTCACCAAGAAGCTCTGTGTGGAAAGACATTAAATCTGAAACATGGCATTGATGTTTTTCTGAGATGTGTGAACAAAATTCAAAGTAAGCCGCTGAACAGGCATGAGTTCAGACAGATTCTATCAGACCTGAACTAGGAATACGGTGAGCTACTGTTACACTGTGATGTCAGATGGATATCTAAAGGGAAAGTTCTGTCATGTTTCTGGGCACTGAAAAATAGTGTCTGTCTGAAATAAATGAATTACCTAAGAACGGGAATGTTTACTGAACGTTGACTGGCTTAAAGACCTGGCATTTTTGGTGGACATCACATCTCATTTAAACTCTTTAAATGCGAGGATCCAGGGAAAAAAACAAACTGTTCACTAATTTGTGCGATGACATTTCTTCATCAAAAATGAGACTACGACTGTTTATCAAACAGCTGACTGAAGGGACTTTAGAGGCGTTTCCAACTCTGAAGACGCTTGTGGTGGAAAAGAAATGTGACTTGTTACAGTACAAAGTAAAAGTTTAAAGCCTTCTGGATATCTTTCAGTCGAGATTTCAAGAGTTCACAATAGAGGAGGATAATTTTGCCCTCTTCATAAATCTGTTCGTATTTCCTGATGCCAAGCTCCATCAATTTTTTAGAGCAAAACCTTCAGCACGAAGTAATTGATTTGAAATACAATTCTGCACTGAGATGTAAATTTCTGGAGCTGCCTGCTTCACCTTCAGCTGATCATATGATTTCATTCTGGCGACTATTGCCTGTTGAACAATTTGAACACTTGCGTTCATTCGCCCAGAGATACATTTGTCTTTTTGGTTCGACTTACAGATACGAGCAGTAATTTTCTGCAATGACCGTTATAAAAAAATACAAGCAACGTTCCAGACTTACCGACAGTAACCTAGTTGCACTTATGACTATGGGCACGACAGATTTGTGCCCAGACATTGATAAACTGGCATTTGAACTGAAGTAACTGGTTATGAAGAACAGTTACAATTGTAAATTAATTACATTAATAGCGATTTTTTAAACTGATTAAAAATTTATCGTTAAATGAAATTTTGATTTTAAACCAAAAAATGACCGCAATGTAGTACTGATACTGACATTGATTGCCTTTAAAGTTTTAGAATTTTGTTGACGAAAGTTAAGAAAGGTAAGAATGATATTGCAAGACTTTTATAATTTTATAACGTTGTGGCCCGCTTAACTACCGAAAATAGTAGCCCTCTGCTTGAAAAGCTTGGGAACCACTGACTTAAAGCATAAATGTCAGTAGATTGATGTAGCCGGAGCTAGGCACAGTATCAAACTGTTGCGTACATATTGATGGGTTTTCAATTTGTTATCTATCTATTATCAACACCCATATGCTTGATGGATTATGGTTCACATTTGCTGTTAAGTGTAGGGGAAAGTTAAGTTATTTTGAGCCAAATGTGCTGTTGCCTGGGTGGCACTGAGTTTTGTTTGTCTAGTGTTATACTCTGATTTTTTATATACCTCTAACTTTATCTGTCTGTCTGTCTGTATCTATCTACCTACCTACCTACCTATCTATCTATCTATCTATCTAATCTTATCTATCTATCTATCTTATCTAATCTATCTATCTATCTCTCTATCTACCTATCTATCTATTTATCTATCTTCTTATCTATCTAATCTATCTTTTCTATCTATCCATCCATCCATCCATCCATCTATCTAATCTTATCTATCTATCTATATATCTATCTATCGATTGATTGATTGATTTAGGAATCGACATCACAGCATTCGGGGCATTCCCATAAGTGCTCCGTCCCCATCCTCAGTAGCCAGCGAAGAGTTCCAACACTAATAGTACCAGTAGCAATCTGATTATAAGTCCGTCTCGCCTATCCTCTGAGCATTGAGCGTCGGCCAGATCCCCTCGTCACTCCTTGCTGTCTCATTCTTGCCAGACCATGGTAATCCATTTGCTCCTCCGAGGTGTGCACGTGCTCCCACAAGGCCGCAACCACATCTGCCTTGTCATGTATCAATACTCCACCAAGTTCTGCAGAGCCAGCCAATCTGTCCGCCTGTTCATTTCCCAGCACACTGGCATGCCCTGGAGAAAAGATCCAGGCGATGCTTGTCACCCGTGACCTCCGAAGCGAAGCAAGCCACTCTGCACGAAGCCTGCCAGTCCTCACCCTCATCAGCATGCTTTTTGAGTCAGTTACAATCACAATGTGTGTGTGTGTCGTATTCTCCATCCAGCGGAGAGCCGCAGTGACTGCCTCCACCTCCATTCTTAAGCTGGATGTTGTGGTATCATATGCCAGGCTCTCCTGCCCCAAACATCGACCATTAGCTTTGGCTATGAACCCCCAGCGACTTCTCTCACCTCTTGACACCGAACCATCTGTGTAGATAATCACATCACTCGAGTGAGCATTGTCCTGAATTAGTTGCTGGATTTCCACTTCCGTGGCCCCTGCTGGCTCTATCTATCTATCTACTATCTATCTAATCGTCTGTCTGTCTGTCTGTCTATCTATCTATCTATCTATCTATCTCTCTGGGATACAAGAGAAGCAATGGATACTTTTGATTTACTTTGTCTCTCTCCCTTCTCCTACATCCCTATATATTAGAGATAAAGGGGAATTAATGAGTATCCAATTTGCTAAAGTGTGATATACTTTTAATATAATAAACTCTCCATCTGTTTCTCTGTCATTAAGCCTTCTCTGTGCCTGTCACAGACACACATCGCTCTTCGCTTCCCCCCTCCCCTCCCCCTATCTATCCGAGATAAAGGGGAATTAATGAGTATCCAATTTGCTAAAGTGTGATATTTGAATATAATAAACTCTCCGTCTGTTTCTCTGTCATTAAGCCTTCTCTGTGCCTGTCACAGACACACATCGCTCTTCGCTTCCCCCCTCCCCTCCCCCTATCTATCCGAGATAAAGGGGAATTAATGAGTATCCAATTTGCTAAAGTGTGATATTTGAATATAATAAACTCTCCGTCTGTTTCTCTGTCATTAAGCCTTCTCTGTGCCTGTCACAGACACACATCGCTCTTCGCTTCCCCCCTCCCCTCCCCCTATCTATCCGAGATAAAGGGGAATTAATGAGTATCCAATTTGCTAATTTTGTGAGATTTTTTTTTTGCACATTCTATTTAATTGCTAAATTGTGATATACTTTGAACACCCTGGAAGGTTAACCTGGTCAACAAATGCCCGAAGAAGTCGGATGTGCCGGCCTAACAGCGCAAGAATGCAGCTCTGCTGTAAACAGGCATAACCCAATCACATCCAAAAATTTATAAGGATGAACGCAGAAGAAGAATAAGATATACTTTGAATTATCTCTTTGTTTGTTTCTCTATGTCACTAAGCCTTCTCTGTGCTTGTCATAGACACATACATGCTCTCTCTCTCTTCTCCTCTCTCTCTCCACCTATCCCTATCTATCAGAGATCAAGTGGAATTAATGAGTATCCAGTTTACTAAATTGTGATATATTTTGAATATGATTATCTCTCCCTAAGTTCCTCTCTGTCACTCAGCATTCTCTGTGCCTGTCATAGACATGCATATGATCTCTTTCTTCCCCCCCCCCTCCCCCACCCCTCTCTCTCTCTCTACCCCTATCTATCACAGATAAATTAATAAGTTTCTAGTTTACTAACGTGTAATATTCTTTGAATATAATCATCTCTCCATCTGTTTCTCTCAGTCACTCAGCCTTCGCTGTGCCTGTCATAGACACACATACACTCTTACTCAAGTGTGATATACTTTGAATATAATCATCTCTCCATCTGTTTCTCTGTCACTAAATCTTCTATCTGTCTGTAAGAGACACACTCTCTCTCTCTCTTTCTCTCTCTCTCTCTCTCTCTCTCTCTCTCTCTCTCTCTCTCTCTCTCTACCTACCTACAGGACAGAGACTACAGGATAAATAGTAAAAGATAGAGAGTATAGAATAGAGAGCAAAATATAGAGACTACAAGATAACAAAGTACAAGAAACAGGGTGCGAATTACACAGTACAAGATGGTGATTGCAAGATTGAAAGTACCAGACAGAGAGTACTAGATTCAGAATACAAGTCATAGAAAGAGTACATGATACATGGTATAGCTGTGAGAGTATAAGAAGAAGAGTAAATAGTAAATAACCCAGTTACATGTCTTGAGGAGTGTTGTCTATATGAAGCAAGCCCCCGTATTTGTATAGACCCTTTGGCACTCGTTGCGGGATGTGGTCAATTTCACATCAGTGGCCTTTACTTGCCAGGACTTCTCCTGGTAACCATTTTAGGCTGGGTCAACCTGGGAATCCAGGTCAATTATTAATATTCTGTCTGGATGGGGATTCCTACATAAGACCATTGGGCTGGCAGGCATGGGTTTTATCCATTACTCTACCATGGCTCCCATTAGACAGAGGGTATGAGAATGTTAAAAGTACACAGCACATGAGGGGGATTCAATTGAAAACCTTAAAAGTGTGATAGAAATTACAATAGCCATGCTATTGACTTGTAACCTGTCAATATTGTTGTTAAAATGGCAAGAGTGCTAAGCATATGACATAACGGTTCAGACAAACATGGTGACATCATAAGGACAGTTTAAAGATGATCATCACACTTTTGACATGCACTAACGATTAGCAGTGTTCTGTTATCCGTTTTTAGATCAGTGAAGAGGTGAAACATCAAGAACTTCATTGGCGAATGAAGGTCCAGTATGGTGATGCATGCCAGCAAGTGTCTGAGTGGAGTAGGAAGTTTCAAAATAGCGTGACTTCTGTGACAGACTGTTCACGACTGGGTCAGGCACACCGAGTAGTGACCAAGAGAATCTTTTTCTACAGCACATTATCAGCACTAAAGGACTTGTATTGAATGCAGTAGTAACTACAATGAAAAATTATATATTTGTTTGGTTCTTTACTTTTTCAGAATATATTCAGCACACAAAAAAGACATTCAAGGTTTTCATTTGAAGCTCCCTCATACAATAGAAAAGAAAAATTTTGTTGCGAATCCCTTACGGGACGTTGCAGCCAACACCAGAATTTTTCAGCTGCTGTTGATGTACTAGGTAAGTGTCACGTTCAGTAGTTTGCCATTGCTTTCTGAACGACCGGCTCCCATACCAGCACGTTATTATAACACAACGCAACACGGTCTGCTGCACAAATCGGTCGCAGCTGAGCTTCGAGCGCCTGGTACCCGGCTCACGAACCGCGTTCACAAGCCTTTAGCCACTGAGCCGGCCATATAATAGAGAGTACAAGATAAAGGATAACAGGAACAGAGTACATGATACAGAGTGCAAGATAAACAACAACAAAAACACATCCTAAAGCAGTTTCCTGCTACGGGTCTGTGATGTGATAAGGCCATCATATATCGTAGGCCTGAATATTGAAGAAGGTTGGCTACTAAAGGTGATAAAACAAAGAAAATTGAAATATTTTGGTCACTTGAAACGTCACAAAAGGAAGAGAGGAAGAGGAAGGCCAAACAGAAGTTGGGTGCAGGATATGGTGGATGATCTCCAGATGGGTGTATCGGACATGGGGCATCTTGCTTATGATCGAGAGGTTTTCTGGAAGGTTGTTATGCAGCGAGGTTCTGCAAAGGACATGCTACTGAATGAATGAATGAATGAATGAATGAATGCGTGGATGAACAGGTGGCCAGTCTTTTCCCCACTTAGTGAGGCGATGAACGCTGGTGTCAAACCCTCATCTGACCACACTCATGATATTATTACCGCAGCTCCATATCAACTATGCTAACACGCCCACAGGGTACAAGCTAAGGAGTGCTAAATATAAAGTTTCTAAAAAGAGGAAAAAAGAAGAGGAAGAAGGCTGTGCAGCCAACCTTCACTGCGGAGATGCCACCTGACCGACAAACTGAATCATACTTTCTAAACGATCCACATTCTTTACACATCACATGAATAGCCCACCACATGGAAAAATGTACTTTTGATGAGATAATGAGTGATTTTTCACACCCATTATGGCATGGCACAGCTGGAACACATTTGACAGGTCATGCAGCATTCACATACGGAACAAAATGATTTTGCAAGACTCACTTTTAACAAATCAATAAAGTAATTACTGGTAACACTTAAAGGTATCAAACATTATCGACAGCATGCATTGATGGCCACAGGTTTTGATTGGTAAGCTGCTATTTGCAGTTTCCTTTGATTTAGGAGAGATTGCCTGTATTACATGGTTGCTAAGCAGCCATGTTATCATATTTCGTTTCCAGGATGCTACAAATAATCAATATCAACTGCAGTGACGTCTGCATAGGGGGAGAAGAGATGTCAACTATTTTATATATCATAACAGACAGGACATCAATTCTTAATGGGTGGGAAGGAGAATCATGTTTGATTCAGGATTTCACTCTTTCTATCAGATATTTACTGTATTTGCATACTGTTGTCATATGCTGTTTCCAGAATTTTTTTCAGAAACTGCATTCTAATACTGATTTCAAATACTGTTTTTTAGTTACTGTCTTCAGATTTTGTTTTCATTCCCTGTTTTCAGGTGCTGTTTTCCTATAACATTAAAGATTATGTGTCAATTATTTTACAGATACAAATGAAACACTTTAAAATTATTACAAGGATAAAACGAAACAAGAAATGTAGTAACAGTTCTCAGCCACAAATACTGGCCTCCTATTACAAACATGTGAATTAACAGCCACAAATACTGCCTCCTATCACAAACATGTGAATTATCAGCCACACATATTGGCCTCCTATTACAAACATGTGAATTATCAGCCACACATATTGGCCTCCTATTACAAACATGTGAATTATCAGTCATAAATACTGGCCTTGTACTACAAACGTGTGAATTATTGGCCATAAATATTGACTGACCAATAACAAACATGTTAATTATTAGCCACAAATACTGACCTCCTATCATAAATACATGGAAATATCAGCTTTAAACACTGATATAGTGTACTTATAGCTGTACTACTTTCTAGTGCTCTACAATAACATATGTTGCAAGAAGTACAACTATGAGTATAGCATATGTTAGTGTAGAACATGCCATAGTAGTACAACTACAAGTACATCATGTGTTAGTGTAGAGCACTAGAAAGTAGTACAGCTACAAGTACATCACATGTTAGTGTAGAGCACTGTCGTGAAATACTGAGAGTTAATGATTCCCAGATAGACGACTGTATACACCGACTAACCAGGTAGAAGAAGGGTTAACAAACGAAGCAGTAAGGGTAACAAACAACGGGTTGACCAGGCACAGGTGTTTATAGGTCAAGACAGAAGGGGCCGCTTACAGCACAAGTAACCTGTCGCGTGGAAAAATTGGTTTGCGACAAAGGCAGACAGCATTATTGGACAGCATATTGCGGTCTGAATGTATGAATAATGGAAAAGTTTCAGATCTGTAATTTTCCACTAACTGTGATAATGAAGTAGGAACCTGAGGTGTCAAGCAAGGTCAAGGACTATGCGGCAAATATGACCTATAAAGAGTGGCAACTCTTTGTGGAAGTTTAGTGTGATTCTTGGGTTTCATGAGACAAAGGATTATGAAAAGGGTGATGCTGCGTTCAGAAGAACGTTTGTGTATCTATTGTGCATTAGTACTCCCAATTCAGACTAGGATTATTATAAGGTATATTAGAGTATAGTTTAGCATAGGAATATAGATGTGAGTGAATAGCATTTACCATGGCTTTCTATTAGTGGATAGTTTAGACTTTGGTGAATTCATATGTCTTATGCCGGTGTTCACTTCGGAAGCCTTGTCATTATGGCTGGAGAAGGACACTTGCATAAGTAGTAGTAAGGGGCGGATGCTTATCACGGGATCTGTTATACTTCTCCACAGGTTCAAATCTCCTAGTGAAAGCAGAGAAGAGATGAAGAGTACTACACTTGAACAAATAAAGTACATACTTAGAACCAAAAAGAACATAGACAGGTTTGAAGATGAAGAAATAATCAATTCAAATACAGAACACTGTATGCTCAAATGAATATACCACTAAAACACTTAAAAGGAAAAGATGTTAACCTGGGGCAAGCAGGGATACTTACAACTACATACGTATTGTATGCATAAGGAAGAAAGAATAGACAAGTAAAACAGTGTTAGTAATAAAAGACTATAGGAAGAACTGTGACGATGTGGTGGTTTTTCGAGGTTGGATACTTACCGTCATGAAACAGATTCAGGCGCATTCATAAACTTACGGGACTTTTATTACGGTACCTTGACTCAGTGGTGAACAGTTTTGTTTCCTTCAATAACGGATTTACCATCAGATTCAAGCATACGGATCATCCAGGGTGAGCTCTGTCCTGTTTGATGTGCTGTCCTGTGATCTTGAAGAATGAAAGGGCGAGAAGCAACACAGCTGATAGACATTCAGAGCTCATATCTGGCAACCACACTAGAAGAACATACCAACTACATAGACAATATCCATACATACACCAGACATAGTTTTTATTAATAAATCTTTTATCTTATCGTTGAAAGGAACTGTTGTCGGAGTATGTGTTGAGGGAATAATAGAGAGAGAGAAAGAAATAGATATATGGAATGGAAGACAGAAGAGAGGAGTGTAGACCAAAGTCAGTCAATAATCCCAACAGATACTAAGTTTAAAGATGTGCTTGTTGATTCCAATCTCCTCTCGGGAAATTAACAGGACATAATTGGTGGAGCGAACGGGGTACATACAGAATACCCATATGACCTGAAGGCATAACATGGCATATGCATAGAGGGGTACCTGCATATTGGCACAGGCATAGCGGAGTACCTGCATGTTGGGACATACTGATTGGAATAAAAGAAAAAGAAGTATATATTGATGACTTTTAATGGAAGGACGTCCATTGGATATATGGTGCCATTACATTTATGGTGGAAACATTTCATTAACGCTGGTGACTTTACAGTGAGAAAGTTCCAGACAGAGTGAATGTGGATAGGTGGTAAGACACATTACATACCTAGTCACACGGTCACACGTCTACATAAGTCTTTATCCTATATCTCCTCTTGTGGATGAGAGAGTGGTTGTGATGTACTGTGTGGTGTTGTAGAGTTATAATATTAGATAGACATAGATAAATGATATAGGTTCTAGGTAGATTATCTGTTTATAGTGAGTACTTCTTTACTGCCTTGAGGGGTCTTTACTCAACGTGCTGACTTACCTGCTTTAACTATGGCCACTACTAAACTGACAACAGCAGAACTTAGGGCCAACGGAGAAGAAATTGGGTTATCTGGCTCGGAATTAACTGATTACATACAGGAAAGAGAGCGAGAGATTCGTCAAGCGGAACGAGAAGAGCGAAAGGCCGAGTTGGAAGTGAGAAGAATAGAGGTGGAGGCCAAGCGACTGGAAATGGAACAAGAGGCCAAGAAAATGGACCAGGAGACCAAGCGAATGGACATTGAACAAGAGGCCAAGAAAATGGACCAGGAGACCAAGAAACTGGAAATGGAACAGACTGCCAGGAGACAAGAAATGGAACATGAATACCGCTTGAAAGAGTTAGAACTCAAGACACAAACTAAGGGTGAAATAGATGCAGCAGAAGGAAGTTCTTCGTCACCTGGTGCAACCCACATGAGTGGACATGGTTACCATGCCATGAAGTTTCCCTTAGCTGTCTACGATCAGTCTAAGGAACGCTTTGACCAGTACGCATCTCGTTTTGAAGCAATGTCAGTCGCTATGGGGCTGGATAGGAGCAGGTGGGCTCTTAAATTATCCCAGGGATTAATAGGTTCGGGATTTGAGGTGTACACACGCTTACCACCAGGACAGGAAAATAATTACCAGGAATTAAAAGCCGCTTTGATGAAACATTTTGACATCACAGCACAAACGTATAGGAAGAAGTTTAGATCGTCTAGACGAGAGCCGGGAGAACTATTCGCCGCCTACAGTCTGAGGCTGAAATCCTATCTCCAGAAATGGATGGACTTGGCAGAATTCAAGAGGGATTATGAGAGTCTCGAAGAGATGATGGTGGTCGACCAGATGCGAAAGCAAATGTCGAAACCTCTCAGAACCTTCTTGGGAGAACAAGGGGCGGAACGGATTGATGTTGTGAATAAGCTGGCGGAACGATTCGTGGAAGTACATGGTGAAACGGAGGAACTAAGTACACAAACCAAAGGTCAGGAGAAACAAGAGAAAAAGAAACCTAAAAACTGGGAAGGAGAAAAAGTGGAACCTTATATAAAGCACACAGAGGAGAGTTCAGAGAAGGTGAAGGTAGGAAACCAGAGCACCTCGAATTCTCAAGCGAAACGACAGTGGTCTGAGAAGTGGTGTTCATTTTGCAAGGCGGCCTCTCACAACACCAAAGACTGCAGATCGAAACCTAAAAGTTCTTACTTCGCAGCATGCAAAGTGATTCCTACATCGGTGATCACAGACAAGGCTGAGGTCGGCGAAGGAGAAAGGAACAAAAAGGACACACGGAAACCTAGGAAGGGAACAGGGTGCACACACTGCCAGTCGATAACACATAATACTGTGGACTGCAGATGCAAGGCAAACGACGCCAATTGCATAACCAACCTCGAGGAATTAACAGAGGAAGGCAAGGAAACGGTCAAGGAGATGAAAGGCACTCAGGACCAAGAGAGACCACCTGTGGTTGAACTGATTGAAGTCAATGGCCAGCAGGTTGCTTGTCTCTACGATACAGGTTTGGATGGGGAAGCGGTGGTGGACGCCAGCTTGGTAAGCCCAGACCAACTTACAGGGGAGACCATAGAAATACAGCCGGCAATGAGGAGTGCTGTTACCATGACGCTGCCAATCGCCAAGGTGGAGATTAAATCCAGGTACGTCACGGGCATTATTCCAGCTGCTGTATTATCTGACTCCTTATTTCCCATGATCATTGGCACGAAATATGTATTTTTGGGGATGCCCAAACAGCCAGCCCAAAAGGGAACAGTAGTCAGTGGATCTCAAGGGAAGGAAAAAGAGGCAGAGACACTATGCGACAACTCAGGGAGAGGAGAATTGCATACTGCTCAGAGGAAGGATACTACGTTGCATCCTTGCTACAGGAAGCTGCAAAGAAGTGCTGAGCCACCAGAACGGGGACAGTACTTTCTGAAGAATCGACTACTCTATCGGAGAGCTGGGAGGGGAGATAACCTGCACGAGCAGTGGGTGGTTCCAGAGACCCACCGTCCTCACATTCTTCAGAGTGGACACATCATAGGCGAGAATCGACATATGGGTGTCAGAGAGACCTTGCAGCAAATATCCGGCCATTATTGCTGGCCAGGAATGACCGGAGATGTACGCCGGTGGGTGAAGTCTTGTTCGGAGTGCCAGAAAGCACCACCCAACAAGCGAATAATAGAGAGAGAGAAAGAAATAGATATATGGAATGGAAGACAGAAGAGAGGAGTGTAGACCAAAGTCAGTCAATAATCCCAACAGATACTAAGTTTAAAGATGTGCTTGTTGATTCCAATCTCCTCTCGGGAAATTAACAGGACAAGCACTAGAAAGTAGTACAGCTACAAGTACATCATGTGTTAGTGTAGAGCACTAGAAAGTAGTACAACTACAAGTACATCATATGTTAGTGTAGAGCACTAGAAAGTAGTACAGCTACAAGTACATCATGTTAGTGTAGAGCACTAGAAAGTAGTACAGCTACAAATACATCATGTGTTAGTGTAGAGCACTAGAAAGTAGTACAGCTACAAGTACATCATATGTTAGTGTAGAGCACTAGAAAGTAGTACAGCTACAAGTACATCATGTTATTGTAGAACACTAGAAAATAGTACAGCTACAAGTACATCATATGTTAGTGCAGAGCATTAGAAAGTAGTACAACTACAAGTACATCATATGTTAGTGTAGAGCACTAGAAAGTAGTACAGCTACAAGTACATCATATGTTAGTGTAGAGCACTAGAAAGTAGTACAGCTACAAGTACATCATGTGTTAGTGTAGAGCACTAGAAAGTAGTACAGCTACAAGTACATCATATGTTAGTGTAGAGCACTAGAAAGTAGTACAGCTACAAGTACATCATGTTAGTGTAGAACACTAGAAAATAGTACAGCTACAAGTACATCATATGTTAGTGTAGAACACTAGAAAATAGTACAGCTACAAGTACATCATATGTTAGTGCAGAGCACTAGAAAGTAGTACAGTTACAAGTACATCATGTGTTAGTGTAGAACACTAGAAAGTAGTACAGCTACAAGTACATCATATGTTAGTGTAGAGCACTAGAAAGTAGTACAGCTACAAGTATATCATATGTTAGTGCAGAGCTCTAGAAAGTAGTACAGCTACAAGTACATCATATGTTAGTGTAGAGCACTAGAAAGTAGTACAGCTACAAGTACATTATATGTTAGTGTAGAACACTAGAAAGTAGTACAGCTACAAGTACATCATATGTTAGTGTAGAGCACTAGAAAGTAGTACAGCTACAAGTACATCATATGTTAGTTTAGAGCACTAGAAAGTAGTACAGCTACAAGTACATCATGTGTTAGTGTAGAGCACTAGAATGTAGTACAGCTACAAGTACATCATATGTTAGTGTAGAGCACTAGAAAGTGGTACTATCATGTGATAGTTTACAACACATCAAAGCTAATACAAGTTACAAGAACATCATATACTTGTAACTGTACTTGCCTGGAAATATTCTTCACTGACATATTGTGTACTTGTAACTGTAATAATCTTGGCGTGTTCTTCACTAGAATATAATGTACCTGTCTACTTGCCTAGGAATATTCTTCACTGATATATTGTGTACTTGTAACTATACATCTAGGAATGTGCTTCACTAACATATTGTGTACTTGTAACTGTAGCAGTCTCAGAGTGATCTTCCCTAACATACTAATACATTATGTACGTGTCTTCCTTTGTTTCAGCATTTTGCACTATTTTACTATCAGTTGGTCACTTCTTAACCCCCTGCTCCCTCTCTCCTTTCTATTTGGATATCTCAATGCAATACATGTTGAGCCCATAACTGATAGAAAGATACCTTCTGTGTAAGGTACAGTATGTAGAGCATTTGTTTATTTACTGAATTGGCAGGATACCTACCCACCATATTTGTTACATTTTAAACTAACTACTGTACAGGATTTACTTTTATGTAAAGATAACCCAGTGATCACAGACTGGCAGTCCTACGTAATGTAGTCATCAATATACGTCATGCCTGCACTGCACAACACAAGTATAATGGGAATAACTGTGACGAAGCTGTAAAAATTCAGTGAATAATTGTGTAATAGATTGAATAATAAATCTGTGACCTGCTTATAAAGTCTCTGTGACGCAAATACACAAAGAAATCTTGCACAACCAGCAGAGAAATATAAAACCAAATGTTGCTACATATATAACGTTGATGGCACTCCTCTCTGCTTGAGGCTTTATAACTTTAAGTTACACCATGAATAGGCATAATTTTCCAGCATAGAACGTTTCTTTATTTACTACGCTAGGCAAACACCCATACAACAATAAATTCTTCAACTCATTCAGGCGCTACACAATCAGTCTTTTGAAACTTTCCCATTGTTGAGAAAATAACATTAATTATCTCGCCTTGTTCAGTGCATGGTGACATCTATAGATGAATGTTCTAAATTATGATTGTTGGCCTGGAGAATCAAAATTGGAAATCGTCCAAATGATCACAGGCAATGACATTTCCGATGTACATACCACCCATTTTTTTATGCGGCCTGTATGGGAAGCAAAGAATTATCATCATCATTTGCTATGCCTAAAAGCGTGGGCAGTTATGTTTCACCATCTCATACAATCACCAGAATTGTAGATCAGCTGTGTTTTTATCTAGATTATGCCTTGTGGGCAAGTCATCCAGATACTTACTTCTTTGTCTTCCCCTTCTTCTTTTCCCCTCAATCTTGCTAGTTGTCACCAAGTTCTCCAGTTTATTCTTCTCATAATGCGCCCAAATATTCCTGACTGTCTACATCTTATTTATCTAACTAGTTTACAGTTTTCATTTCTTTCTTGTATGGCTTGCTAGCTGGTTTTTGTGTCTGTTCATGGTATTATTTGCATTTCCCTCAGAAACCACATTTCCACTGTCATTAGATGTTTTTCAGCCTGTCCACATTTCACATCCATACAAACGTACTCCAATATCCTCCCATATCCTATCAGTGCAGGAACAGAACTATCAGTGCAGGAACAGATCTAAAAATGCAAATAGATCTATCAGTGCAAGGATAGATCTATCAGTGCAGGGACAGATCTACCAGTGCAGGGACAGATCAATCAATTAATCTATCAATGCAGGAACAGATCTACCAGTGCAGGGACAGATCTATCAATTAATCTATCAGTGCAGGAACAGATCTACCAGTGCAGGGACAGATCTATCAATTAAAATATCAGTGCAGGAACAGATCTACCAGTGCAGGGACAGATCTATCAATTAATCTACCAGTGCAGGGACAGATCTACCAGTGTCAGGACAGATCTACAAGTGCAGGGACAGATCTATCAGTGCAGGGACAGATCTACCAGTGAAGTGCAGGGACAGATCTATCAATAAATCTATCAGTGCAGGAACAGATCTACCAGTGCAGGGACAGATCTATCAATATATCTATCAGTGCAGGGAAAGATTCAGTGCAGGAAAGATCTATCAGAGCAAGGACAGATCTATCAATAGATCTGTCAGTACAGGGACAGATCTACCAGTGCAGGGACAGATGTGTCAATAGATCTACCAGTGCAGGAACAGATCTATTAGTGCAGGAACAGATCTACCAGTGCAGGGACAGATCTATCAATAGATCTACCAGTGCAGGGACAGATCTACCAGTGCAGGGACAGATCTATCAGTGCAGGAACAGATCTATCAATGCAAGGACAGACCTATCAGCGCAGGGACAGATCTATTAGTGCAGGAACAGATCTATCAATGCAAGGATAAATCTATAAGTACAGTGACAGATCTAACAGTGCAGAGACAGATCTATTAGTGCAGGAACAGATCTATCAATGCAAGGACAGATCTATCAATAGATGTAACAGTGCAGGGACTGACCTGTCAGTGCAGGAATAGATCTATCAATGCAAGGGAAAATCTATCAATAGATCTATCAGTGTAGGGACAGATCTATCAGTGCAGGAACAGATCTACCAGTGCAGGGACAGACATAGTGCAGACACTCATGGAATCACGCATACTGACATTAACCATGGAATGGAAGCTTTATGACCAGCTAAAGGTTTGAAATACTTGATCTTGATGATGATGATGATGATGTGGCTCTGTGTTGAGGAAAAAAAACACAACAAAGAATAGTTTCCAGCTCCCTTTGATGTATAGGTAATGGTTCTATTCAAACCATCTTCAAAGTGTGTATTGTATCCATTGTTCGTCCATAGCTCTCACATCTGATAGCAGCTGTTGACAGTGTTTAAACTAAGGACACTGGTATTCACCCTAGGCATACTGGGTATGTGTACAGTGGCTAAGTCCCATACTTGCATAGACCAATCGGCACTGGATGGGTGATGTGGTCAGTATTACTTCAATCAGCACTGGATGTGTGATATGGTCAGTATTACTTCAATCAGCACTGGATGTGTGATATGGTCAGTATTACTTCAATCAGCACTGGATGTGTGATATGGTCAGTATTAGTTCAATCAACACTGAATGTGTGATATGGTCAGTATTACTTCAATCAGCACTGGATGGGTGATGTGGTTAGTATTACTTCAATCAGCACTGGATGTGTGATGTGGTCAGTATTACTTCAATCAGCACTGGATGTGTGATATGGTCAGTATTAGTTCAATCAACACTGAATGTGTGATATGGTCAGTATTACTTCAATCAGCACTGGATGGGTGATGTGGTCAGTATTACTTCAATCAGCACTGGATGTGTGATATGGTCAGTATTAGTTCAATCAACACTGAATGTGTGATATGGTCAGTATTACTTCAATCAGCACTGGATGTGTGATATGGTCAGTATTACTTCAATCAGCACTGGATGTGTGATATGGTCAGTATTAGTTCAATCAACACTGAATGTGTGATATGGTCAGTATTACTTCAATCAGCACTGGATGGGTGATGTGGTTAGTATTACTTCAATCAGCACTGGATGTGTGATGTGGTCAGTATTACTTCAATCAACACTGGATGTGTGATGTGGTCAGTATTACTTCAATCAGCACTGGATGTGTGATGTGGTCAGTATTACTTCAATCAGCACTGGATGTGTGATGTGGTCAGTATTACATCAATCAACACTGGATGGGTGATGTAGTCAGTATTACTTCAACTGCCTTTACTTTCCAAGATCATTCCTGGTACCAATTTAAGGCTTAGTAATCTGAGAGCCAAGGTCCATTTTCAAAAATCCAACCTGTTGAGGAACTGAGCTCTGCTTCTCCTCTCCAAGCTCAGAAACAACTAGGAGGCAGTGCAAGACTGGTACAGGAACTCCACATCTGTGGGCAGGCACACTGTGATGTCACCAGGTCAGGATTCAGCACAGCATATGCTGAGTGACTTGGAGTAGGCCCAGGTGGCAATGTTCCCTCCACAGGTTTGAGGTTTGTTATTGACAAAGGATTCCAACCCAATGCCCATAGGGAACTACAGTATTCTAAACTGATGACTCTAAGGGTGGCTCACGTTATTTAACCCACATCAGCAATTTAATTCTCAGATTAAGAAGAAACAAAGTCAAGCTGTACTTAATTTTGTGTGGTAGCAAGGTAGAGGGTAGCTCCTACCAAAGGAAAAATGAAGCACCTCCTTCCCTCCACTAGCCTGCAGGACACCCTTGGTCAAGATGGAGTACCCATTCAGCCATCCAAACAGGGCACGGCCAACCCATTGAGCAGGTGGAAGAATGAACTTGAGAGCAGTTGATGGGTGACAGTTGGTTATGGTCTAAAGATTGCAACAGTCAGCAATTGTATAGAGTTGAGTTGAGTCAAGAACCGGCATCACAGCACTCAGGGCAATCTCATATGTGCTTGGTCCTTATTTGCCAAAACCAGCGAAAAGTCCTAATACTAATGGTACCAGTAGCAGTCGGATTATTATTTATAGAGACAATGGCTACGGTCACTGACCAGTATGGTCATTGCCTTGAAGATAAGCAATGGCAAACTACCTTCTTTACAGATGCCCAGAAAATTAGAGCAGTCACAGAAATTATGAAGAAAAGAGAACAAACACATCTATTCAAAAAGAACTCAACACTGAAGAAGACTGCTTTTATTAAGACATAAAACTGAGGAAAATTAAATATTTTGGGCACATAAATAAAAATACATGAATGTCTGGAAAAGATAGTTGAGTTGAGTTGAGCTAAGAAATGATATCACTGCACTCAGGACATTCCCACTGTCACAAAACAGCCAGTAGGCCTGACCTCACGTCTTTTTCTGGTACGGGGAATCACTGCGCTATTTTTAGAAGGCGGAACCCCAAGGGAACCTCCCCTTCTGTAACCTTCAAGTTTCCAGAAGTTCTGTTTTAGGGGTTCTTTTTGCTCCGGGAGAGACCAGAACTTATGGAACCCGTTTTTCACGGGATTGGGGATTGAAAACTCTAAGAAAGTAAGTTTCACAAGAAGTAGAACTTCTCCGTTCTCCCCCGAGAAATATATGGAAAGGAAGTGTGTAGATTCAGCCGGCCACAGTTTAGTTCCCTTCTGACAGTGGAAACGAGACCTTGGAGAGCAGCCAGTCATCTAAAAGGACGTTAAAGCTTCCAGACAGTAACTATGGCCAAGGTCTAAAGGTGGTTTCATTTATGAAGGTAAAGTGAATTTATATACCTCCTTGAAGTGTTGACCGAATCGTACAATTGTCGACGCGAGTTCGCTGTTCGTGTGTCATATGTCAGAAGACTACAACATAGATGGATTCAAGGTGTGATAAATAATGTACACATTACACCAACAGAGGCGGGACATCTGGTTTTGCAACAGACAAGCTTTTTGAAGAACTTATGGGGAGTGGGGGGGGGGGGGGGGAACTTCCTCAGAGGACGAGCCACTGGATGATGATGATGACGATGATGTTGATAATGATGATGATGATGATGATGTTGATAATAGTGATGTTGATGATGATGATGTTGATGATGATGATGTTGATGATGATGATGTTGATAATGATGTTGATGATGATAATGATGATGTTGATATGATGATGTTGATACTGATGATGATGTTGTTGTTGTTGTTGTTGATGATGATGATGATAATGATGATGTCACTGATGTTGATAATGATGAAGTTGATGATGATGATGTTGATAAAGATGATGATGTTGATGATGATTATGTTGATAATGATGATGATGATGTTGATAATGGTAATGATGATGATGTTGATAATGATGATGTTGATGCTGATGATGATGTTGATAATGATGATGCTGATGATGATAATGACTTAAACAAAAATACTTTTCATTTACTTATATGGAAGGGCTCCATAAAGATAGTCTGCATACCACGGTCCAATGAACAGAATAATTGGGCCCCTCAGGATATAGTGACATAAGCTTGTTAAATGCAAAGTGAGTTAAAGCAATGGTTGCATAATTTTAGCAGTTAATATATACAGGAAACAGGGCTACCTGCGTAAAGCTTTGAGAATGTAAGACATAATAGGAAAAACACAAAGTGAAGGTCAGATTAACAAGAACACAGTACAAAAAACAAACAGATGACACTGAGATGACAAGCCTTTATGAGCAAACAAAAGTAAATAAGAAATAAAGGTAGACATGCTACTAAAGCAATTACATGAAGACAAAGACAGACATGACACTAAAGCAATTGCATTAAAGCATACAAATATTATTAAACATACTTTATAGCGTGAACAATGAGCAGACAAGCTGAAAAACATCTGATGGCTGTGGAAATGTGGTTTCTGAGGAAAATGCAAAGAATACCATAGACAGACAGAAAAACCAATGAACAAGTTCTTCAAGAAACAAATGAAGGTCGGAAACTGATTAGAGACATTATACGTAGACAGTCAAAATTTTTTGGGCATGTTATGAGAAGAAATGAATTAGAGAACTTGGTGACAACTGGCAAGATCGAAGGGAAGAGACCAAGGGGAAGACCAAGAAGTAAATACCTGGATGGTTTGGGCATGTGGCATGGTCAAGACAGAAACATGGAGCTGATCCACGACTTTGGTGATCGAGTGAGATGGCAAAGCATGACCACCCACGCTTATCGGCATGGCACATGATGGATGGATGGATAGCATTATGCTATAACAGTTGTTTTTATGTCATTTCTGTTTACCTGCTATTTGTGTTTGTTTAATGGTACAGGCTTATAGCCTTAATGTCACTGTGTTCTGATCAAGTTGATCTCATCATCATCATCATCAAGTGTCTTGCTGACTGGCATGGGCAATCATGCTTCTCCAAATCTTGCAATCTCTAACACATGCATCAATTGTGCTGACACCTTTCCATGCCATAAGGCTGTAAAGAATCTTCTCTTGATTTCTTCCTCTTTCCATAAATCTTTCAAGCTGTTACAACATATTCCAGTTTTTCCTTTCTAATATGGCCACAAAATGTCAACTGTCTCTTTCTGATATATGTGATAAGTTGTCTTTGTGTCTTAGCCTCTTTGAAAACATTTAGATTGTGTGATAAGTTGTCTTTGTGTCTTAGCCTCTGTGAAAACATTTAGATTGTGTGATAAGTTGTCTTTGTGTCTTAGCCTCTGTGAAAACATTTAGATTGTGTGATAAGTTGTCTTTGTGTCTTAGCCTCTGTGAAAACATTTAGATAACTCATTTTGGCTGTCCAGAGAATTTTCTGCATTCCTCTGTAAAACCACATCTCTGAGGCACATGAGGGTTTATTGTTCTGATGACCACTGTTTACATTCAAGTATTTACATCCATATGTTAAATCTGGTTCTATGTAAAATGCAAGAACTCTTTTTCTAACCTCCAATGACAGGGATTCATTCCATAAGATGATGTTCATTTAAAAAATGCAAATTTTACTTGTTCTATTCTGTTTGTTTTTTTGTTATTTGTCTCTGTGATAAATCTTCAAACTTGTTATCCACATGCCTAACTACTAGAATTTTTGTATTTGCCCCAAATTAATATCACTGACTTGTACAATTAGATATGATCTGCTTCTTTCTCTCTCTTATGGAGAGAGGGAGAGAGAGAGAGGGAAAGAGAGAGAGAGAGAGAGAGAGAGGGAAAGAGAGAGAGAGAGAGGGAAAGAGAGAGAGAGAGAGAGAGAGAGAGAGAGAGAGAGAGAGAGAGAGAGAGAGAGAGAGAGAGAGAGAGAGAGAGACTATCTGTTTTTTTCCTATTATTCAAGCTGAGGGCCATTTGTTCACTGTCTACAACCACTGTATCTATCATTTTCTTCACTTTCTTCTGACATCTGCTGTCAAGATGATGTCATCAGCAAAGCATAAGTTATGTATATTATTATCCCTTTTCTATAAATCTCTTTACATTTTTTAAAAAGTAAAGGACCTTAGAAATCTTAATAAAAAGTAAAGGACCTAAAGGAGCCAGCTCCGTGGCTAAAGGCTTGCAAACGTGGTTCATGAGCCTGGTACCAGGTGTTCGAAGCTCAGCTGCGACCGATTTGTGCAGCAGACTGTGTCGCGTTGTGTTATAAAGTGCTGGTATGGGAGCCGGTCGTTCAGAAAGCAATGGCAAACTACTGAACATAACACTTGCCTAGTACATCAACAGCAGCTGAAAAATGCTGGTGTTGACTGCAACGTCCCGTAAGGGATATGCAACAAAAAAAAAAAAAAAAAGGACCTTATTTAGACTTTGAGGTGTATTGGGCTTAAGTTGCCAGCTCATATTTGAATAGACCAATCAGCACTCAGGGTGTGATCTGGTCAATATCACGTGGCCGCCATTACTTCCTAAGAAAATTTCTGGAATCCATTTTAGGTTTGGTCAACATAGGAGCCCAGGTCTCATTTACAAATCTGTCTCAGTGTGGATTTGACCCCAAGTTAAATTCATCCATCATGTGCCATGCTGATAAGCGTGGGCGGTCATGTTTTGCCATCTCGCTCGATCATCAGAGTCGTGGATCAGCTCTGTGTTTCTGTCTCGACCATGCCACATGCCCAAACCATCCAGTATTTAATTCTTGGTCTTCCCGTTGGTCTCTTCTCTTCGATCTTGCCAGTCGTCACCAAGTTCTCCAAGTCATTTCTTCTCATAACATGTCCAAAAAATGTTGACTGTCTATTTCTAATGACTCTAATAAGTTTACGATCTTCATTTGTTTCTTGAAGGACTTGTTCATTGGTTTTTCTGTCTGTCCATGGTATTCTTTGCATTTTCCTCATCAGACGTTTTTCAGCTTGACTGCTCATTGTCCACGCTTCACATCCATACAAAAGTACAAGTTCTATGTAGCACTTCAACACTCTTTTTCTCATTTCAATTGATATCGTTTTATTGGTCAGTATGTTTTTTATTTTGCAAAAGGCTATCTTCGCAATGGCAATTCTTGTTCTAATCTCTTCAAGGCATCTCCCATCATGAAAAAATACAGCTTTATAAATTACAAATGTATTCAAGTGTGATAAAAACAGACACAGAGCTATATTTGAAAGGGCAGGGTACAGAAGATTAAATCTTGCTGGAGGGAAAGATCAGCATCTGACTTAGTTTGGTAGATACATCAAAGATATGATTCAAGATTGATTGTAATGTGTACATTAAAATGAGAGCAACATCACAACACCCCAGAAAGCTTGACGCTGAAGGAACTTAAGACTAACTTTCATAACTTTCAGAAAGCCAAAGACATTTTACGGCAGATATAATCTTTACCTATGGTCATAGGTGGTATTACAAATTTCTTGAAAATCTATTTGACACAAGGTAAGTAGAGAACCCTTTTTAAAACCTGAAAGTGTATTTGGTATATGACGCTATCCCCCAAATGGTAATACACTGCATGAAACTCTATGGATGATAGGGTCAATACCCTGTTGGCCAATATTTCCTGGCATATTTTTTTTTACCTATTATGGTGTCAGGTCTTAGTCAGATGTGACTGAGCTACCGTATAACAGTAGACGGTACTGCCTGCTTTCTGTTAGCGCCAAACGTTGGGCGGCGCTTACCAAACCTGACACCCCACATTGTGCCAACGGCTTCGGGCGGAAGAGCGCAATTGGGAGGGTACAAGCCTTACCCTGGTGCGAGGAAATGCAACCTAAAGACAACATGTCAGGGCAGGGCAGACCAGGCCCTAAGCCTTGGTTGGCGGCTGGTCTAGGATCGAAGCTCCGACAGGTGGACCGTTAGAGCATTGCTTTGCTGATCCGGCAGCTTCTGCAACTTGTCTTGTTCCAGATGTAGAGGTGTTACCTTTCCTCTGGAGTGAACTAGGCAGGCCGAGAGAGGGATCATGCTGCATGGGCAACACATGATCTCTTTATTTTAGCCCAGGCTTTGTGCTATGGAGAGGCTATAACTCCATCTCTGGTCTTAACCGGTCTCGGAATCAAAGCGAGAGGCAACTGTTACAGGTTATAAGTCCCTGTCAGTTGGCGTAGACATGGGGTGCTGATCCGCCACAGCCTGCCTGCTTCAATGGGTGCTTGGGGCTAGGACAAAATCTGAATCGCAGGCTGTAAAACCAATGCACCAGGTACTAATACAAAGAAAAATAGAAACCTCAAGCTACGGCTTGCAACCTGGAACGTGAGAACCATGTGTCCAGGATTTTCCACTGACTTGACCAATATTAACGATGTGAGAAAAACGGCTGTGATTGATGCCGAACTCAATCATCTTAACAATGATATTGCTGGCCTGCAGGAGACTCGCCTCGCTGAGGAAGGGTCACTCAGGGAAAACAATTACACCTTTTTTTTGGAAGGGTAGAGGGCAGGCAGAAAAAAGGCAACACGGTGTGGGCTTCGCAGTGAAGAATTTGCTACTGGGAATGATTGAAATTCCAGCAGGAGGAAATGAAAGACTATTATCCCTGCGCTTGGCAACCTCTTGTGGTTTTACCACCATTTTTTATTACTGCATATGCACTGACACTCGATTCCTCTGATGATGTGAAGGATTTCTTCTATGAGGAGTTAGACTCCATGATTAAGGCAGTTCCAAAATCTGACTACATTTATATGCTCGGTGATTTCAATGTTCGTGTGGGCAAGGACTCGAGTTCATGGCCAGTGTGCCTTGGAAAATATAACATCGGTCGTATGAATTAAAATGGGCAACGGCTGCTGGAGCATTGCACCAGAAATGACCTATGCATTACAAACTCCTTTTTTAAAACAAAAGAGCTGCATAAGGTCACATGGAAACATCCAAGATCCAGCCATTGGCACCAGCTGGACTTCATCATCACACGGAGACAACATCTGAACCATATATCATTGACTCGAAGTCACCACAGTGCTGATTGATACGGATCATTCTTTGGTTGTTGCAAGGGTTAGACTGAGACTAAAGAGAATCTACACAGCTAAACACAAATCTAGCCCCAGATTAATATTATTAACACTCACGATCCTGAAAAGTGCTTTCAGTTTCAACAGCAACTTGAAGACGCTTTCACTGATACACCAGAAAATTGTACAGTAAATGAAAAGTGGGGTCAACTTAAGGAAACTCTTTATAAAACTGCCATAGGGGTTTACGGCACTGTGGATCATAAGAGGCAGGACTGGTTTGCGGCAAATAGCCGGACACTGCAGCCCTTGATTGATAAGAAGAAGATAGCTCTCTTAAGAAACAAGGAAAGACCAACTTGTAACACTCTGAGTGAGCTAAAGCAAGCTAGGAAGGATGTGCAAAAGGCTGCCAGGCAGTGTGCAAATGATTATTGGATCAAGTTATGTGAGTCCATTCAAATCGCAAGTGATAAGGGAAACATCAGAAGCATGTACGAAGGAATAAAGAAAGCCTGTGGTCCAGTGATCAAAAGAAGTGCACCATTGAAAACCTTGACTGGAGAAATCATCACTGATAAGAAACAGCAGATGGACAGATGGGTAGAGCACTATTTGGAGCTTTACTCAAGTGAGACCAAACTAGCGGATGATGCCCTCAACGCCATAGAGGCTCTACCAACTCTTGACCACCTGGACACCTTCCCACCATAACAGAAGTTAAGTGTGCTATAAATGAACTTGCATCTGGCAAGGCTCCAGGTAAGGATGGGATTCCAATAGAGGTTATCAGGAGTGGGCAAAACACACTCACTCTACAGATCCACCAGCTAATAGAGCTATGCTGGCAAGAAGGACAAGTCCCACAGGATTTCAAAGATTCAAGCATTATAACACTGTACAAGAACAAGGGCGATCGGAGCGACTGCAACAACTATAGGGGTATCTCACTTCTGTGTATTGTTGGAAAAGTGTTTGCCAGAATTGTTCTGCGCAGACTTCAAGTCCTAGGAGATCGAGTCTACCCCGAATCACAGTGTGGCTTTCGACAGAACCGGTTTACCATTAATATGATACTCTCATTGCGACAAATGCAAGAAAAATGCCATGAACAGAATCAACCACTGTTTATTGCCTTCATCGACCTCACAAAGGCATTTGATTTGGTCAGTCGTGAGGGTCTGTTCAATGCACTAAAGAAGATTGGCTGCCCACCAACTCTTCTGTCCATTGTGGAATCGTTCCACACAGGCATGAAGGATATAATCAAGTTTGATGGTGCAACTTCTGAAGAGTTTGAAATCAAGAGTGGAGTTAAGCAAGGTTGTGTACTAGCTCCCACCCTCTTTGGAATATACTTCTCACTTCTACTGAAATATGCCTTTCGTGATCAGGAAGGTGGTATATACATTCACTCACGCTCAGATGGCGGCCTCTACAATGCTCAGAGATTGAAGGCCAAGACCAAAATTAGGAGGGTACTGATCAGAGAGTTGCTGTTTGCAGATGATGCTGCAGTTACGACCCACTCTGAGGAAGAATTGCAATGTCTTCTATCTGCATTCTCCAATGCTTGTTCTGAATTTGGTTTAACAATTAGCAAAAAGAAGATACAGATTATGTCACAAGGTGCACATGGGGTACCATCAATCTATACTGTCGACGCCGAACTAGAGATGGTAGACCATTTTACAAATCTAGGATCAGTGGTAAATAGCAAATTATCCCTAGATCAGGAATTGGTAAGGCAGCAACAACAATGAACAGGTTAAGAAAAAGAGTCTGGGAGAACAGGAAGCTTACTGACAAAACAAAAGTCCTTGTCTATCAAGCCTGTGTCCTTAGTACTCTTCTCTATGGCAGTGAAACCTGGACAACTTACTCACACCAAGAGAAACGTTTAAACAGCTTTCATATGCGGTGTCTGTGAAGAATTCTTGGTATTAAGTGGCAAGACAAAATCACAAATACTGAAGTATTGGAAAGATCAGGTTGTGTGACGGTGTATTCCATGCTCAGTCTTCGTAGACTTAGATGGATAGGACACGTTAGGAGGATGGATGATGGTAGAATACCAAAGGACATCTTTTTTGGTGAATTACAGACGGGTAGGAGATCTCAGGGTCGGCCTCTACTACGATACAAAGATGTGTGTAAGCGGGACATGATTGATACAGGCATTGATAATGCACATTGGGAGCACGTCGCCGCTGAACGTGTTGCATGGAGGGCAACTATCAGAAATGGAATAAAGACAAAGGAGAAAATGATTGCAGATAAAGCACACACAGAGCGTGAGAGACGTAAGATGGTGCAAAATGGTGGAAATGACCATGTTTTCACATGCACCTACTGTGGGCAAACAATATATATATATATACACACACACACAGATGGGTAAGAGATCTCAGGGTCGGCCTCTACTATGATACAAAGATGTATGTAAGCGGGACATGATTGATATAGGCATTGATAATGCACATTGGGAGCAAGTCGCCGCTGAACGTTTTGCATGGAGAACAAACATCAGAAATAGAATAAAGACAAAGGAGAAAATTATTGCAGATAAGTCACACACCGAGCGTGTGAGACGTAAGATGGTGCATGATGGTGGAAATGACCACGTGTTCACATGCACCCACTGTGAATGAACATTTACAGCGCGAATTGACCTTATCAGTCACATTCGCTACCGCCATAGGTAAAAGTTATTATGCCTTTTTAAAGCACAAACTATAGTCTGTCAAGATGGCAAGGTGCCAATGAAATGAGTCCTACAAGAAACAAATGAATACCATAAACTGATTAGAGAAATTAGACATAGGCAGTCAAGATTATTTAGAACGTAATGAGAAGAAAACTAGAGAACTTGGTGATAACTAGCAAGAATGAGGGGAGAAGAACCAGGGGAAGGCAGAAAGGTAAATATCAAGAAGGCTATGCCACGAGGCATGGTCGAGACAAGAACACAGAGCTGATCTATGTCGCTGGTAATCATGTGAGATGGCAAACCATGCTTAATGGCATGGCACATGATGATGATGAATCTGGGAGGCGGGACGCAGAGGTGTTTCCAAGGCACTAGGGCCAGGTTCTATACTGGCCAAGACCTACTAACATGTCCTAGTCGTGCGTCCTGGGTAACAGGTCCCTTCGGGGTCCTGGCTAACACAGTAGGATCGCTGATTCTTCCAAAGTCGGAGAGTATCTGCCTACACAGCGAGGAACCATCAGACTGCACAACAATAAGCCAGACATGGGACAACGGATACTCACGCAAACCTCAGTCCGATATGACATCACACTGATGTTGGACAACAGGATGTCTTTGCCATGAGTTGGAGTTGAAGAATATCAATTGATAGTAACATAGATAAATTATACAGTAAGAGTGAGGATTAATCACGGATAGCCAGAGGAAAAGATACACCGGGAGACGGCTGAAGATAGTAACCAATGAAAGAGTGAGGAGCAGGCCACATGATGTGTTGGGCAAACAATCAGCGGACAGTGGAGAATTCAGTCTGCCGGGAAACACAGCCATGTACACATCGTAGAACGTACTAAACCAGCTTTCCAGTATGAAGATGTGGACAGAAATTCGACTATGCCGAGAAGCCCACGATTGAACAACGGGGGAAAAATAACGACATAGTTACTGAGACCAGTTGTACAGAAAGCAGGATGGTCAGTACACACGCCAGGCCAGTAAACACACGGCAGTACAGAAAACTAGGTGAGACTAGGTAATGACGCATTACGAACTGTAAGTTGTCGAATTGTTATAGTGAGTAATTATATGAAAGTGCTATGAATAAAGACATTGATTCGTTCGGTAGGCTTTTGGAGCTGCTATACTTTGTGCTACTGGACGTGTTCATGCTTAAGTTGTTAGTATGCCTACAACATAACCCCTACAAGCACATTGATGTTGGACAACAGGATGTCTTCATCTGACATACAGGACTTCATGTTGGAGTTCACAGCCTGCGAACGCAAGCACCAGCAATCTGGGAGGCCAGATTAATTTTTCTAAATATCAAGCCTTAATTTAGATTTGAATATATGACCACCAGGCTGGCAGGCAAGTTTTCTAGCCCCTGTACTACCACGACACGTGAAAATATTACATTTATACACTGTATCAACATCGATGAATTGACATCTGGGGACTGTAAATTCAGGCGGAAGATTAAGCACCTTGAATTTGGATGATGCTTAAAACATTTTAACTCCTTAAGGACTTGGAGCAGGATTTTTCCCTCTGGGTGTTAATTTCACCAAAAGATTAAGAATTTTGAAAATAAAGTTCAAAACAAAGTATCATGTATGTGTGCGCATGCACGCATGCATGCACGCGCGAGCACACACACACACACATTATTCTAGATATGTTTGTGTAAGTTTTTTGCATGTCCTTTACATGACATCTTTGTGGCTGTGTTGTGATTGTAAAGGCAACTCTGTGTTGAGTAGTTTGCCAATGCTTTCTAAATGACTGATGCTCATAACATTGTGAAAATCACCACAAAACTTCCCAATAGCCTGCGGATGGCCTCGAATCCAGTATGTCAGGATTGTAAACTGTGTTCACTGCCCATTAGCCATAGAAACCAACACATATGTATAATGAGCAAGAGATCTTGAGAGAGAGAGAGAGAGAGAGAGAGAGAGAGAGAGAGAGAGAGAGAGAGAGAGAGAGAGAGAGAGAGAGAGAGAGAGAGAGAGAGAGAGAACGAGTGTGAGAGAGAGCAAGAGTGAGTGAGGGTGAGAGACTGAGTGACAGTGAGGGAGACAGCAATTGAGAGAGAGTGAGTGTGAGAGTGAGAGAGAGAAAGCAAGAGTGAGTGAGAGTGAGAGATTGAAAGTATGAGAGAGAGTGAGAGATTGAGAGAGTGTGAGAAGTGAGAGAGAGAGAGAGAGAGAGAGAGAGAGAGAGAGAGAGAATATGTGAGAAGTTAGAGAGGGAGTGAGGGAGACAGAATGTGAGAAGTGAGAGAGAGATTAAAAAGTTAGAGAGAGAGATTAAGAAGTGAGAGACAGAGATTGAGAAGTGAGAGACAGAGATTGAGAAGTGAGAGAGAGAGAGAGAGTGTGAGAGAGAGAGTGAGAGAGAGAGTGAGGTTGGGAGTGTGTGTGAGAAGTGAGAGAGTGAGGGGAGAGTTAGAGAGAGAGAGAGAGAGAGAGAGAGAGAGAGAGAGAGAGAGAGAGAGAAGAAAGAGAAAGAGAGAGAAAAATAGATAGACAAGGATGTGTACTGTCTCCTAATTTATTTTCATTACACAGTGAGCAGTATTTGACAAACAACAGACATTTTAGCACTGATTAACAACCATTACAAATCTGATTAACAAACATTATAGCATTGATTAACAAACACTATAACACTGATTAACAACCATTATAGCATTGATTATCAAACAGTATAGCAGTGGTTACCAAAAAGTAAAGACTGGTTACCAAAAATTATAGCCTGATTAACAAACACAGCACTGATTAACAACATAACACTGATTAACAAACATTATATCACTGATTAACAACCATTATAGCATTGATTATTAAACAGTATAGCATTGATTAACAAACATTATAGCACTGATTAACAAACATTATAGCACTGATTAACAAACATAGCACTGATTAACACTCTTACATAGCACAGAAAAACAAACTTACATGGCACTGATTAACAAACATAGCACTGATTAACAAACTTACATAGCACTGATTAACAAACAACAGACATAACAGCACTCAAACATAACAAACAATACAGCAATGAATACAGCAAATATAGTGTAATTAACACACTTCACTGCACAAACTTAATAACAGTCTACTTACTTATCTAAAATTAAAGCAAGAGAAAAGAAAGCAGAGCTACTTGTCAGCCCTGCAAACTCATACATAAAGCTGAATTGTTTGAACAGCCCCCCAAGCTCCACGATCAATGTTATCATAAATCCTGCCTCTCTACTCTCTCTGCCTAACTATGCTAGAAAACCATATCCTGTTCCATCCAAGAACTTGAGACACGTCCTTATTCTAGCTACATCCGTGATGATATTTTGTTTTTGCAGTGCTATATTGTTTTGCTGTACCATCCAGTACACTGAAACAATATTATAAATATCATGCAGGTAGTAAAGGTACCTGAACTCAACTGATTCACTCAAGCATACAATTTACAATCGTCTCTGCGTCTAAAGAAACTAGCACTCATTGACACGAGCCACACTCAAGTTTCTAAAAGTAAACATTGTCATTTCAATTTACTTTAATTAATTGTCAAGAGGAGGGCTACATACAGCCGCTACAAACTTACTAAGGAGTAGAACCCTTTTACTCTTACTACTACTACTATTTTAGTTAAGATTAAAAGTACGCCAATAGCTCCCAAATAAATATGAAATAATCCCTAATAAGCCTATCCTAAACAGATAGTATCTGTTCTGAGATAGGATCAGATCTCAAGTTAAATCATCAAGTTTCAAGACAGACACTTTAATCCTTTATTTTATTACTATTAGTATATAACTATATTATATAGTACATTAGTACTTAGACACCAACCGACACTGAAAAGAAAAGGTATGGAAACAAGATCGTGACACTTAACTTTCACAACTCTCGCCCGAATTTAAAGCAATATGTTGCAATATTGAATGGTAACTTCACGTTTATGAACCCAAACATGTTCTTTGGCTTACTTAACGTGCCGTGTGTTGACCCGTCATGTTGTTTTCGTGATCAGACGACCGGGCAGACGTCAACAACGAACGTAAACATGCCCACCGGGCGGGTCAGTTACTGGCTCAATTTCTCGGTCATATTTACCCGCGAAATGTTTCTGAGTCTCGTTTACATTTCTGCATGTACAGAATAACGGGAATATTTGCATTCCATTAATTTAATCAACGTGTAAGTTAATTAACATTCAGATATGTACAGTGCCGTAGTGTGTCTGCTAGTGATTCTGTTGTGGTCGCGGGAAGGCATACTGGTATGTGAACTAAAACACAACAGGTATTGATTGATGAGTAAAAGTGTATCTCATTCATTCATTCAGTAGCATGTCCTTTGCAGAACCTCGCTCCCATAACAACCTTCCGGAAAACTTCTCGATCACAAGCAAGATGTCCCGCGTCTGATACACCCATCTGGAGATCATCCGCCACATCATGCACCCATCTTCTCTTCGGCCTTCCTCTTCCTCTCTTCCCAGGCATATACCCTTCCATTATTGTTCTCTCCAAACTGTCGTGACGTTTCAAGTGACCAAAATACTTAAATTTTCTTTGTTTTATCGTCTTTAATAGCCATCCCTCCTCAATATTCAACTCTTGAAGTATGGATGCATTTGTTCTTTTCTTTACCCAAGATATTCTTAGAACTCGTCTATAACATTTATATTCAAAGGCATGTATGCGCTGTTCAGCTTGTTTAGTAAGTGTCCATGTCTCACAGGCATATGTTGCAATGGGAAAGATGCAAGCTCTTAAAAATCTAATTTTTGTAGTTCTGTCTGTCCCACACCATAATTTATTCATCTGTTTTAGTCCTTGAAGAGCAATGGATAGTCGCCGTTTAATTTCTTTCATTGTGTCACCATTATTGGTAATCAATGACCCAAGATATTCAAAATTTTCCACCACCTCCAATTTTCCCCCATTAATGTATATTTCTTTCTCCATAGTAGTTTTATCTGTGTGCATTATCTTAGTTTTTGCTATGTTAAGATATAAGTTGTGATTTTCACTATTCAATTGTGTTGAGGCTATTAGGTTTTCTATGCCATTCTGTGTTGTGGATAGTAATACTGTGTCATCAGCATATCGAATCTCTGGTATGTCATGACCGCCGATATTTAGGGCATCATATGGCTCCCTGTTTATATCATCTCTTACATTTCTCATTATATTTTCGGCATACAGGTTAAACAAATAGGGTGACAGCACGCAGCCCTGACGGACTCCTTGCTTGATGTCAAACCAATCTGATGTCTCGCCATCTATTCTAACTGCTGCTTGTTGGTCTAGATATAGCATTTTTATGAGATGTACTACATGTGAAGGAAAGCCCATATTCCTCATGATTTCCCAAAGTTTCTGATGCTGTACACAGTCAAATGCCTTTGAATAATCCACAAAACATGAGAATAGGTTTACATTAAATTCTCTGCACTTCTCTATTATTAAACGCATGTTGAATATGTGATCTCTTGTTCCTCTTCCTTGTCTAAATCCAGCTTGAACTACGTTAATCTCTTCTTCCATTTTCTTACTAAGTCTTCGCATTATGACTTTTAGTAGAATTTTACTTGCATGACTTATCAGGGCAACAGTTCTATAGTTTGTGCATAAATTCAGGTTGCCCTTTTTTGGTATTGGAATGAAGATAGTTCTCTTCCAATCTTTTGGCCATATACCATATTTCCAAATCTTTGTACATAATGCATGATATATGTGTATGCTTTCTTCTCCTCCTGCTTTAATTAGTTCAGCTGGTATCTCATCACATCCAGGTGATTTACCATTCTTCAGGTTCCTTATAGCCCAAGCAATTTCATCTAATGAGGGTTCAGGTTCTGTCTCTGCTGTCATTGGCTCATGTATCTCATTCATATCCTCACTGTCACTCATATCATACATTCCACTGCAGTACTCCTGCCATCTTTCTAGAGTTTGTCAAGATTCTGTTAAGGTATTTCCCATCTTGTCACAGATAACATTCAATTGAGGTTGAACATTTCTTGTCAATAACTTCATTTCCTTGAACATTTCATAATCTCTTCCAGCCTTATGATATTGCTCTATTCTGGTACAGCAATCTTATATATATTGATTTTTGTCCTTTCTTGTGTTCTTTCTTATTTCTCGAGTTAAAGATTTATACTTCATCCTGCTATCGGATTCATCTCCTTTCTGTTTCAGCTCCCTTCGTTGTTTTATTAATTCTAACGTGTCTGATGTAATCCATGGCTTAAGTTGCTTTTTCTTGGTCGGAATGAAATCTTTGGCTGCAGTTATCAAGATATCTCTAGCTTGTACTGCCAGTTCATCAGGTGTCATTTCTTCTTGTACAGACATCAAGACCCCAAAGCGATTCCTAACTTCTATGTTGTATGCGTCCGGTATTTTTGTGAGATCAGGGGCTTGGTCTGGGGTAAGCTTTTTGAGTTTTAATTTCAGATCTGCTTCTAATAACTGATGATCTGTATCACAGTCTGCACTTCGTAGGGTTTTTGCTGATGTTATGCTTGATCTCCATCTTCTTTGTATTAAAATATAATCTATCTGATTTTTGGTAAAACTGTCTGGAGACTTCCATGTGAAGAGTCTTCTTGGATGTTGTTTAAAAAGTGTGTTGGCTATCGTTAACTCATTTTCTGTGCAAAATTCAATTAATTTGTCACCTGCATCATTTCTATTTCCTAATCCAAATTTTCCTAAAACGTGTCTCTCATTTTCAGCTCTTCTAGCACCCACTTTAGCATTAAAATCCCCCATTATTATTGCTATATCATTATGACCAATCTTATTTAATGTGTCTTGTAGTGTGTTGTAAAAATCTTCAATTTCGTCCTCCTCTGCTGTTGAAGTAGGTGCATATATCTGTATGAGAGTTGTGTTTTTTGGATGGCCTTTAAGTCTAATAGTGAGGATTCTATCACTAACTGGATTATATCCCATTAAAGCTTTTGCAGTTGTCTTATCTAACCAAAATGCCTCTTGTCTCTGGCCTCCGACATCTCTACCAGAATAAATGAAAATACTTCCATTTTTAGTTGTAAAATGTCCCTGGCCGCTCCAGCGATGTTCACTAATTCCTAAAATGTGAATGTTTAACCTCTCAATCTCATCACACACTACTTTAAGCTTTCCCTCATACAAACTTCTCACATTCCACGTTGCCATTCTCACTCTGTTTCTTAGTCTGACACAGGGGATTTCCTTGGTAACACAGTCAGGATTAACTCCGTCATCACGATTACTAGTACTGGTCCCTGCGTCACACTCTTCCCCAGTGTTATCTGATCTGCCTGGCCTGGGGGTCTCGCCACCAGATCTCTTTCTTATTATGTTTTCTTTCATGGTTGTTATGGTTTCTTGGCAAGTTTCGCAGAAGGTAGTTTGCCGTTGCTTTCCTTCTGGGCAGTGACTGTACTAGTCGGTGGCCATAGCCATTGTCTCTACTGATGAGATCATCTGCCTATCGCCGCAGAGTGCAAGACCATAACCAACAACAATCTGTCGGCTGCTCTCACACTCCATCCACCACCTGCTTCCATGGCTTCACGTAACCCTGATCGGGGGGCTAAACGGGTACTCCACCTTGCCCAAGGGTGTCCCGTAGACTAACGGAGGAAAGGAGGCGTCTTACATCTCCTTTGATAGGGGATACCCATACCCCGCTAACCGGAAAAAAGTGCATCTGCGACTCAGAAATATGCGACCTAGTATATGTACAATCATTCATTCATTCATTCACTAGCATTTCCTTTGCAGAACCTCGCTCCCATAACAACCTTCCGGAAAACCTCTCGATCATAAGAAAGTTGTTCCTCGTCCGATACACCCATCTGGAGATCATCCGCCACATCCTGCACCCATCTTCTCTTTGGCCTTCCTCTTCCTCTCTTCCCAGGCATATACCCCTCTATTATTGTTCTCTCCAAACTTTCATGACGTTTCAAGTTACCAAAATATTTCAGTTTTCTTTGTTTTATCGTCTTTAATAGCCAACCTTCTTCAATATTCAGCTCTTGAAGTATGAATGCATTCAAAAGTCACACACATGTCGAGATTGTAACGGACTTACATAGCATGAAGAGAAACGTGAAGACAGGCATGCCTCGTGCAGAGTGGCATGCCTCAATTCAAAAATTAAACAAATATAAAACAAATGATGGATCTTTTTCCCCAGGACATGCTGGTGTGGTGGGAAACGAGCAGGTGGACAGATTGGCTGGGTCTGCACCGCTGGTTGGGGTATTGGTTCACGATAATGCAGACGTGGTCAGAGCCCTCCTGGATCATGTCTATAGTGTTTTCAGAACAAATAAATCACTATAACCTAGAGAGAATGGTGCTGCCGGGAGTTACCAGAGGCTCTGACAAATACTCAGTACTCCGAGGAGTACTCGCTGGCTGTTGAAGATGAGGACCTAGAGAATGTCCCGTGTGCAGTGATGTCGATTCTTGATTCTACGCAGTTCAACTCAAGGATCCGCAGACTGAAACTCAGATATTGGTCTTGCACACTCCGCTGGTTCCTCCGCCTGGAGGGGAGAAGGAGAGCTTTACCACATCCTAAAAAACATGGTATTTCATTTCCGTGTTATAGGAAAATATATGCACTAATGTTACACTGGCAGAAATAAGCTCTCTTCGGGTGTTCAGGTGACTTGAACGTCAAGGTACTGAACTCAAAAGTTAGAACACAGCCTTTCATGAGAATTCAGTCTTCTAGAGAGGTCTTCAAACAGAATTCAATCTTCCAAGAGTCTTCCGACAAAACTCAGTCTTCCATGGACTTTCCAACCTAACTCAGTCTTCCAGTTATCTTCCAACATAACGCAGTTTACCACAAATCTTCCTAGGGAAATCAGTCTTTTCGAGGTCTTCCAACGAAACTTAGTCTTCCATGGATTCTTCAACAAAATTTAATCTTCCATTTATCTTCCAACATAACTCAGTCTTTCAGAGATCTTCATACAGAACCCAGTCTTCCATGAATTCTCCAACAAAACTCATTCTTCCATGAATTTTCCAACAGACCTCAGTCTACCAGAGACCTTCCTATAGAACTCAATCTTGCATGGAGTCTCCAACATAACTTAATCTTCAAATTATCTTCCAAAATAAATCAATCTTTGGGAGATCTTCAAACATAATTTTATTCATGTATTTTGCAACGGAACTCGTCAACCAGGTAACAACAGATTTTCTAACAGAGGTTAGTCTTTCAGAGGTATTCCAATAGAACGCAGTCCCCCAGATGTCTTTCAACCTACCAATACCTAATAATTAAAATCACAAAACGGAAACGGGACAACAATTCAAGGACGTTTGTCTTCAGGCTAAAATTCTTCAACAAGGTTGTTGAAAGTGTCATATGCCTAGATCTATACGCCCCCCTCCCCCCATGTTTATTCTTTTCTCATGATATATCATTCGTAGCCATCTTTTTTCCTGTCCAACTAACACCAGTCGTTTTATGTACATCGGCTTCTGCATACGTCTAAATGAAGGGATCTGCAACATTTAGTAGATGCGGTTGTGGCATACAGTGACCAACTAGGGTTAGAATTAAATTGTAATAAGACACAGATTATGGTCGTCACTAGGTAGAACGAAATACCACAATGTAATATACAGGTAAATGGGAATACTTTTAAACAAGTGAATCGGTACAATTATCTCGGAACAGTCATGACATCTGATGGAAGATGCCTTGAAGAGATTAGAGAACTTGGTGACAACTGGCAAGATCGAGGGAAAGAGAACAGGGGGAAGACATAGAAGTAAATACCTGGATGGCTTGCCCACGTGGATGGTCGAGACAAGAACACTGAGCTGATCCACGACTCTAGTGATCGAGTGAAATGGCGATTGATGACCACCCACGCTTACCGGCATGGCACATGTCGAATGCAAATGAAGGAAAAGGTTCTTCAACGTAACGGAGGCGCCTTCATTGCAAGAGTGAAATACGTGACTGACTTGATGCCAGCTATCTCATAAATTACTTTGACCCAAGTGAAATACTAAATATCTGAGTTGAAAACACGATTTACTAGTTATCACTATTGAGAAGCATACACACAAGAAAGGGTTTATCACTGTTAGTGAGGCTTGTGAAAAGAAAACCCAAACCTGCACAGTTCACGGCAACTGCACTAGACAGGCGGCCTTAATTCCTCAGGCTCAAGAACCCCCTGTCCTACACAGCAAGGTACTAAAGGCAGTAGATGACACTGACGCTGGTGCTACATATTAACAGTGGCGTGCAGAGGGGGGTGCGACGTCCCCGGGCATCCAACCGGGAGGGGGGTATCCAGTTAGGGAGAGGGGGCAGCACAGTGCAGTCGGAGGGGAGGAGGAATGAATGAGGTAAAGAACAATTTAGGGGCATCCAATCAAAGGGTTGACCCCGGGCATCAAATAACCTCTGCACGCCACTGCATAGTAATAATAATAATAATAATATCTACAATACTTATTTAGAGATGCAGGAGCAGAATCACAGTTCCATCTGCTAAAAGAACAAAAAAGTTATTTGCATGTCCTTTATACAGGACGTCTCAGTCAACCCTAGCATTTTTTTTCATTTGGCTGCGTGATTTCCTGGCAAGTTTACGTTCAGTAGTTTGCCATTGCTTTCTGAACTACCAGCACTTACACCATTGTATGAAAACCAACGCAATGCGGTCGGCTTCCAAATCACTAGCAGCTATATTTCAAACGCGGTATGCAGGATTTGGAATTGTGTTCGTAACCCCTTTGCCACAGTGCCGTGCTGATAAGCACAGTTCCGTCAAAACTCTAGAGATGCATAGCAGCGATTGGAAAATTAAGAGACTTTAGAGCACCACTGGAAGAATATAATCAACCATGTGGACATCGAAAATATGTAATGGCAAAACTCTCACTGATATTAAATATCAAATGAACAGATAGGGCGAATGATTTGAAGAATTTCTGGACAGACCCGTCTCAACCCCCCCCCCCCCGAAATATCCAGTCTATTATCGTTTGGGTATAGGATGCTAGTTTCATATATTTGATACGAACCGGTACACTCTGGGTGGTGGGTGTTGTGGTGAATATCACGCTGGCCGTCTTTATTTCACAGAACATTTCCTCATACCCATTTAAGGCTGGGTCGACCTGAGAGCCCAGATCATTTTGTTTTTTTTTAAACAGTCATCATCATCATCATCATCATCATCATCATCATCATCATCATCATCATCATCTTCCACTTCTGCCGTCAAGCGTCGTGGGGAGGAATAATTTGCGTTCCAGCGCCCGGTGGACGGCACTGGATAGTGTCATTCCGTGTGGTTGTACAATGTCTCTGATGTCGTCAATCCATTTTCTTCTTGGACGTCCTCGTGGTCTCGTCGCAGATGATCTTTGATGTAAGGCCAGTGATGGTAGTTGCTGATGTTGCATTCTAACGACATGGCCAAACCACTTGATCTTCTGTCTTTCAATAAATGTGGCACAAGGTGTTGATCCCACAGTCTGTCTGATAGTAGCATTTCTTACTCGGTCTCGGATTGTTAAGTTGGCAGCTCTCCTCAGGCATGTCATTTCGCAGGTGTTGATTTTGCGAAGGTGTAATTTGGATAAAGTCCAGGTTTGAGTTGGAGTTAGCATAGGGTTGGTGTGAATATGCTGTTTATTATCTGTCGTTTTGCGGACATGGGTATGTTTGGATGCTTCAGTAAGGGTGATAGTTGATATATAAGTGCACTAGCTTTTTGACATCTGATTTCAATTTCTCTGTCCAATCTGCCATCTTCTGTGATCATACTTCCAAGGTATTTGAATTCTTTAACTTGTTTCAGAGGTGTGTTATTTATCTGTATACTTAGTGGGTCTGGCGATCTGCTAACTTGCATTACTTCGGTTTTGGCTGTGTTTATACTCATATTGTATCTGCTGCAGGTTGAATTCAGATTAGTAATATGATTTTGTAGTCTGCCTTCATCGCTGTAAAACAGGCACTGATCGTCTGCAAATAGAAGTTCATTTATTCCTTGTGGGTCAGTTGTTTCATCTGGAGTAAAGAGTTCTAAATTTTCTGAATCTGTTCTGTCGAGACTTGCTTCTTTGGAAATTATGTCCATGTAGATATTGAATAGCAGGGGAGAGAGCACACATCCCTGTCTCACTCCTGTATTGACTGTGAACATATCTGAAATACCTTCTTGTGTTCTTACTGCACTTTGGCTCGAGTGGTAGATGGCTATGATGTTTTCTAGCAGTTGCCCTTCTATCCCATAGTCTTCAAGAATGGTCCATAATTTGTATCTGTCTACTCTATCGAAAGCCTTTTCCTGATCCACAAACACAATATTCTGCTGGTCACTATATTCGATAGTTTTTTCACAAATTTGTCTAAGTGTAAATAATGCATCAGTGCAACTTTTACCTTTCCGAAAACCGAATTGTCCTTTGCTTAACTGTTGTTCAACTATTGGTCTAGCTCTTTGTCCCAAAAGTTGTGCATACATTTTCCCTATATGGCTCAGGAGTGATATACCTCTGTATGTTTCGCACTCTCTCATATTGCCTTTCTTTTTCCATATTGGTACTATTATTGCCTGTTGCCAATCATCTGGGACTTTTCTTTCTTCCCATGCTATGTTAAAAAGTCTTGTTAGCCATTTAACTCCTGTTTCTCCACAGGCCTGAATAGCTTCTGTGGTTATTCCATCTGGACCTGGTGATTTGTTTTTATGACTTTTCTGTATAACTGCTTTGACTTCTGCAGGTATGAAATTTGGTTCTTGCTGTCCCTGGCATTTAGGCACAAAAGTGAGGTTTTCTATGTTATGTGTGGGGTTAAGTAGTTCTTGAAAGTATTCTGCCCACTTTGCTAGTCTATGTTGTGGATTAAATATCGGTATACCTCTTTTGCTGTTTATGATGGTGGTTGGGTTGTAAGATGCATCTCTGTTTCTCATTGTGGTGACACGTTTATAAAATTCTCTTGGGCAGTCTTTGCTAAGGGTCGCCATCTGTTCACCGTATATTCTCCAGGATTCATCTCTAGATGCTCTAATTGTTCGTTTGGCATTACGTCGTGCTATTCTATAAGTAATATAGTCCTGTTCAGATTTAGTTGTGATCCACTTTTTGAATGCTACCTTCTTTTTGAGTATGCTATCTTTAACTTCGTTGTTCCACCAGGCTGTTCTTAATCTTTTGTCCTGCCCTACTTTCTTTGTTCCACATTTATTTTTCAGTGTGTCGAGCATGGCAGCCTTGAAACTTGTCCATTCCTTATCTACGCTTGAGTGGTCATCAGGGATGTTCTTATGTAGGTTTTGGATTTCTTGACCGAATTCGTCTTTAACCGTATTTTCCTGCAGTCTCCTATAATTGATGACATGTGTTGTTACCTTTTTGTTTCTTATTTTCCTGTGTGGTGAAATCTTTTTAATTACGACTGGTTTGTGATCAGTATCAACATCTGTATTTGGGAGTGCTCTTGAATCTAATAGTAGCCTTCTGTCTGATTTCCTAATTAGAATAAAGTCAATTTGAGATGCTTGGTCTAAGTCATTCCATTTATACCAGGTTTTGGTGTGGCTACGACGATGTTGAAAAAAAAACTATTTGCTATTATTAGTCCATATCCCGAACATATGTTGAGTAGATGTTGACCAAATGTTTAAACAGTCTTAAAAGGTATTCGAACATCTGACCCCCGGCCGGCAGACACGCATGCTAGCCACTGCACTGCCGCTGTTATCTAGAACCCCCACATTATCGATAAATATTCCAATACGGTATGTTTTTGTGTGTGTGTGACTTGAAGATAACTGATTCAGTGACAGTGTGGTTTGGGCCAGACTTTGGTACATAATCAAACGAAGAAGTATTATAATGCAAATTTCTGTTCACTGGGCATTGAACAACCTACGACAGGTCTAGCGAACCGGTAGGGAATTTATTTGTTCAAGTACTAATGCTCGAAAATTATGGGGGAAATTGAAAGATAAGTGTGACTCAATCAGCGCTCACACCGAAAACACACCGAACAAGCGAATAACAACAGCTAAAGTACGAAACGCCGGTCTCCCTGGTCGCGTTGGTTACTTACGGGGGTATGTGAGACGGTCGCTCAGAAAGCAATGGCAAACCCTTAGCGTAATCTTGCCAAGAAATCAACAGCAGCCGTAAAATGCTGGTGTTGACAGCGATGTCCTGTAAATAGGATATGCGAAAAAAAAGTACGCAACAGACAGGAGATATTCGGGACTTGGAAAGTTAGTGGACTAGGAGATAAAGTACCTGCTCTCGTAGTTTATGAAAAAAATTAAGTATTAGGACTCGCACATACAAGGAAAAGGGGACGGAACACAAAACGAACACACGAGAATTACATGTACATCTAATAATAATAATATGGAGTGGTGTCGAGCAGCGAGCAAAGGCTAAACCCGAAAAAGCGAAAGACATTATCAACTCTAAATTTATTTAAGAAAGAATAATACTATTACAGATGAAAGAAGCCAGTAAAACAACGACTAGTATACAAACATACGCCATGTGTAAGATACTTACAGCGATGAAGACAAAGACGACTTTTTTTGCAACCTTGCAGACACGTTAAAAAATGTCAGTGAGACAGATGAACTTACGTCCACGTCCTCCGACATCGACTCGACGCGCTATCGAGATCAAGTCGCCTTATCGGTTAACGCAGAGGATGCCTCGCGTTAAAAATGCCACGCAGAGACATGCGCTATATACAGCCGGGAAGAAGGTAGAGACGAGGAAGGCCGCTACGACTGCTGACGCTGTATCTACGAACAGCATCCGGCTCCTACACCAGCTGAAGCCATCCCAGTTGATGAAGAAACCACATCTCAAGCCAGCAGCAGCCGGGAAGTTCCAACCAGCTCCAAGACGATGCAGCTCAATCTGCCAGTGACCTCCACACAGGAGGAAACAACAGCAACATCTGAGTACTTCACCGGCAGAATACTGCTCAAACAGACAAGCTTGGGTGAAGCTAAACTGTCGGCGCTACCAACAGACAAGATAATCAGTCTGTTGGAAAACGAGATGGGAAGACACAGCATCAACCAGCTGCGCAAGACACATGAGGGAGCAGTGGTCTTCCTCAACAACAACCCAAAGACCACAGCACTTATGAAGAAGATAACACAAGATGAGAAAGCCGACATCAAGCTTCACCACGGCATCTTATTGGAAGCCAGCCGACACAACATGATGAAACGATGGGTCATCAAACGAGTCAAGACCCATCTCACCAACGACCAGATCAGGGAGTTGCTGACAAGGGAAAACCACAAACTCAAGATCACCAGTGCCGAGAGGATCATCGGAAAGAACAACATCCCCTCTACTGTCGTCGTCGTAACATCAGAGGACCGACTAATCCCTCAATACATCAGATGGGACAAGAGAGACCAAATTCCAGAGCACTACATACCCAGAGTGCTGCAGTGCTCTAAGTACCAGAAGTTTTGGCACACCCGTGCCACCTGCATGAGTGAGGTTGAAGTCTGCAGATATTGCTCTGGACCTCATCCATACAGTCAGTGCCAGCATGCAAAGATCGACAAGGACTTCAGGAGGCCTAACACTAACAGTTAGTTAGTTAGTTAGTTAGTTAGTCGACAGATCATCCTCATTGCACATCGAACCATTCAGTCCATAAGTGCTCGGATCCCCTCCTCAGCAAATCCCGCAGCGTGTAGCGGCTAACGACGCCAGTTCTGTGTTGGTTTATCAATCTTCTTTGGCTTCCTGCGCAGTGTTCTTGTTTGGCCACACCTCTTTTAATTTGCTGCTCTCGCAGTCTGGCCATTGTTGTAGATTCACAGTCATCACTTGGTTCTCGCAAAAGTCTTACTTCTCGTAGAGCATTCAGAATGTCGGCCTGGTCCATGGCGCGTCCGCCCTCCACAGTAGCCTCACCTGCGAGCTTGTCAGCCCGCTCATTTCCTTGTACTCCCGCATGCCCTGGCACGAAGATGAAACTAATCTTTGCCAGTCGAGACCGCTCCAGAGGCAGCAACCATTCTCTTCGGATCGACCCCTCCTCTATCCTCTTGATCATGTTCATTGAGTCGCTAAGGAAACAAGCCCTAGTGAATGTCTGTGTCTCGAGCCATGTTATTGATTTACTTACTGCCATGACTTCCATGGTCAGGCTACTTGTGGTTTCAGTAAAAGCACCAGAGTCCCCCTTCACAATTCTCCCTTCGGCCCGAGCTGTAAAGGCCCATGAGCTTCTCACATGTCGGACGACCGACCCATCTGTGTAGATGACCGCGTCACCGTCTAGCGAATTCTCGAAAATCAACGCTTGTACTTCAGCCTCAACAGCAGCCGGATTTTCTTGTCTGCATTTTCTGTCAAGTTGGATGCAAACTGAAAAGGATGTGCAGAAGTCTGTTGGCACTTGCACCCACTCCTCGCCAGGTTCTAAGTCCTCAAGTGAACACACCTGTTGAAGAATGTCTTCGGCTTGACCTATCCACGACCGTCCTCTTTTTAACCTGCTGCCCTTCACCTTCCTAATTTCACTATGCAGTGGATGTTGTGTGTTTGAGTTAATTCTGAGGTAGGCGCGTGCCCTGCAATCTTGTATTCTCTCTTCAATGGTTGGAAACCCAAGAAGGTAGCGCATCGCCCTGCATGCTGTATCTCTTGTACATCCAAGAATAATGCGCATAGCTTCATTCTGTATCCTTTCCATCCTTTCTATCTGTTTATGGCTGAGAGTCAGGATTGCCATTGCATACTCCAAAACAGACATGACCAACCCCTCGTACAGAAGACATAGATGGCGCTGCTCACAGTTTGCTGCCGCCATCACCCGCATCGCTGCCAAACCCCGCTTGGCCTTTGTTATCACCTGGTCTATGTGCATATTATAAGCAAGGCTTCGATCAAACCGTATCCCCAGGTAATTCATTGCCTGCGTTCTTTTCACCGTCTCTGAACACAGCATTACAGTTGGTGTTGGAGTGTTGACAATATGATTATTCAACGAGAACCAAGTCACTGTTGCCTTTGTTGGGTTGACCATTGCCCCAGCTTCATCACACCAAGTACTTATGCGATTGAGTTCGGTTTGTAGTTCCACAGCAACCTCCTCTCTATCCTTACCCTGACGATACACTAAAACATCATCGGCATATGACAATGTCCTGCCAGGTCCAGTGATCTGCTCACTGGTGATTCTCACTGTGTAGGCGTTGAACAGTACCGGAGATAATGGTGATCCCTGTGGTAGGCTAGGATATATTGTTGTTGGTTCCGAAGTCCAACTGCCACATCTAAAAACTACTTTCCGTTGGAAGAGGGCTGCAGCGATCCAACTAAGGAGGAATGGACTTACGTTTAGTTCGAGAAGCTGAAACATTAAAAAATCCAGTGGTACTCTGTTGTATGCATCCTCAAGATCAATCGCTGCAGCAACGGTTTCAGTGCCTGAGTGGAAACCTTCATAGACATCCTGGGCAAAGACTGCTGCATTGGTCCAGGTTTCTCTTTTTGGACGGTACCCACCCAGGGTGGGTGGGAAAACACCTTGCCTCTCTAGTTGGCTTGATATTTTCCTGGCAATTACCTTCTCCAGCAGCTTGCCTATTGTATTCTGCATGGTTATAATTCTATATCCCTGAATTTTTTTGTGGTCTTTGTCAGGCTTCGGCAAGGGAATCAGATAGCTGTGTAACCATTCCTCCTTGATGCTAGCACTCCCTATACTGTTGTTGTACATGTCTGCTAGTTTCTCTAGCTCATTGTCAGTACACCTATTAATGTCGTCGTATCTTATGCCATCAGGACCTGGAGCACTGTTTTTTGATCGTCGAAGCACAGCCTTGATTTCTTTCACTGTCACTGTGTCTTCATCCGACGTGTTCTGGGCCTTGCATCTGTCTGAGGTGACCTCCTTGGCCAGATTTCGGCCTCCCATGTCTGTCTGGTTGCTTTGCTCAAGGTAGCGTTCAAAGAGGGCTTTGCCCTTGTCCTCGTCAGTCCTCTGCCAGATGAGGTCAGCACCTTGGAAGTCAGAAATGCTCTTATTCTTGACTACACCACTCATGCTTTTATGTAGTCGCCAGAACAATTTCAGTGACTTGTCTGTGCTTACTCTTTGACACACCTCTGCCCATTTTTCGCTTTTAACAACCTTGACCAGTTTTTTGAAGTAGCTTACTTTTGTGTGCATCTCTCTTTCTAAGTGCAAGCAGGGACTAGGATGACCAGCTCTGTTCTTCTTGGCATTTTGCCATCTCCTTACAGCACTACGCTTATCCACCCAAGCCTTCTCCACCTCGAAACTCCACCACGGTGGCTGCTCCCATCTTTTTTTCCTGCCCTGAAACGTTCTGCGCTTGTCACGTTCTTGCCCTGTACTGTCATACTGGAACGTCTTTACCTTTAGCTTGTGCTGCCTGGTTCTGCCTTTCTCCACCAGTATGCTGCACGGGTGGTGGTGCCATGGTGTCCTAGGACACCCCATCTACACACTGTAGTGAGTGAAGGTGAAACCAACGCCAGATCAATAGCACTGTCCTCATCGCCCGGATGAAACACTAACAGAAAGTGCGCCAACTGCTTCGGCAACCACGGTGCCAGGTACCTCGGCTGTCCCTGCCACCAAGACAGCAAGGAAGCCATGAAGATCGCCATCAAGACTAACCTGCCCTATAAAGAAGCTAGGAGGCAGTACGAGGCCACCAATAGACTCACCAAAAGCGACAAAGCGCAACTTGAAGGCCAACTGAAGGACGTGAGATCAAAGTTCAACAGCATGGAGGAAGAAAAAGACAAGAAACAAGAGACTCAGATCGCAGCCGCCCAGCGCATCCTGGGCGAAACGAAGCAAGTTCAGCAGAAGATTGAGCAGGATGTCGCTCGAATGGCTGCTATAAAGGCCGAGACAGAAGAAAGGCTATCAAGCAGGGAGGAGGAAAAACACAAGAAACAAGAAAAACAGATAACGGCCTTTCAGCGCATCCTCGATGAAATGAAGCAAATGCAGCAGAAGATAGAACAGGATGTCGCTCGAATGGCTGCCATAAAGGCTGAGACGGATGAACAGCTATCTAACGTACAAGATGTGAAACGAAACACAGAAATCACTCTTGATAAGATAAATGAACTGCTCAACATCCAGACAGCCACACCCGAACCAGAGGATACAAGGGCACAAACAGAAGAAGCAACAGGGGAAGAACGATATCGATCACCACCAAGATCCGACTGGCGAACGCCGAGAAGATTCGAAGGCAACTCTCGACGGGGAAATAGGAGGAACACCAGAAGAAACGACAACTGGTAACGCTCCCTGAAAGAAACAGCACCATATGACGGGGTGGGTACCCAATTACTCCAGGCCTCAACAAGTGCGCGACTCTGTCCAGACATGAAATACCTCATCAAGAAAGTAACTTCTTCTTCTTCTTCTTTCGTTCGCCTGAAATATGCTTATAACTGCAATGTTGTCTCTTGTATGAATCCAACAGTCTTTTTTAGTTCATCCAGCGGTCCATAGAGTTTATCTTCCACTGTTGTCTCTCTAGGCCAGAAGGTTCGCCTGGATATGTTGTAGTTTGGGCAATCCTAGAGTATGTGCTCTGCTGTCTGCGACGCCAAACCACATGTGCACATGGCTGAGTCACCAATCTTGAATTTTGTATACATGTGGTTGCGTAATCTATTGTGTCCTGTTCTGAGGCGCAGAAGAATGACCTGTTCTTGTCTGTCCATAACGTGGTAGTCGTCTTGAGTAAGGTTTGGTGGCCTTCTGACTGATTTGATCAGTCTTTTCTTTTGATGGTATGTAATAGGCACATCAGGTTGTTCTTCTTTTGCTCCTTCCTTAGCCAATCGATCAGCTCTGTCGTTTCCGGGGACTCCACAGTGGGATGGTATCCACTGTAGGTGATCTTACGCTGACTGCTAAGTTCAGAAAGTAGTGTCCTCAGAACTGGCAATTTCCCAGACAGGAGCGCCTCTATTACGGATTTTGCATCTGTCAATATCACCACAGGTTGTGTACCATGGCTGGTATTTTGTAATTTCTCTGTGGCTATCTTGATTGCCTCAATTTCAGCATCATAGTTATGGCAGTACTTTCCTGTTGGAATTCTGGCCGTGTCTCTAGTATTATTTGGGTATTCTATGTACACTCCCGCTCCTCCATTTCGAACAGCATTTTGTGCTGACCCATCTGTGTAAACTCGGATCCATAGGTCCTGTGGGTATTCGTCATCAAGGAAGCTGAGAGTGGCTGTTCTGCGCTGTACACTGTTCTGTTCTTCCTTGTAAAATATTCCTCTCACTTTTGACTGGATTTGTAGCGATATTTTATGTTCATCTTTCCACGGGGTTCGCTCTGGAATGGTTGTCAGGGAGATACCAACTGTGGGAAGATCGATGGTTTCTCTGCAGAGTTGTTTGGCCTGGTGGATGAAACTACTTCTTTTCAACCGCCCCATAGCTAAGTTTTCAAATCGGTTCTTCATAGGGTGGCCTGGCAAGCTGAGAAACTTTTCTGCTTGTATGAGTGGTTTTGTATCTCTGCGTTCTCTTAAAGCTTGTGTCCTCCCCATTTTCTCCATTGCTACTATAGGGGTTGATCTCATCCCTCCTGTAATGACTCTAAGAGCTTGATTTTGCACCTTGTCCAGCTCCTGCAATGTAGTTTTTGATGCTGAACACCACGCAGTTGACCAGTAATCCAAGTGTGGTCGTATGCTCTGTTGATAAACTTTGCTAAGTATTTTCCCACTGGCTCCCCAAGTGGTTCCAGTTAGCTTTCTCAGGATGGCAATTTTCCTTCTGGCTTTTGCTACTGCTTTTTTTTATGTGTTTTCTCCATGTCAGCCTGTCGTCGAATGTTACACCAAGGTATGTTGGTTCCTTGTCTTCTCTTAGGGGTGTTCCATTTATCTGAATGCTCCCTGCCTTTTGTTTCGGAGAAAGGGTAAATAGAGTCGTGCTGCATTTGTCAGTGTTTATGCTGATACACCATCTATCCGCCCATGCAACAAATGTATCTACAGCTCTCTGTAGCAATATGGTGGCCACTGATGCATATAGGCAGTTCATTTGCGCTCCACAAAACCAGGTCATCAGCATACATTGCCGCTTTAATTCCATCGGGTAGCGCAATTTTTGAGTTTCTCCCTGTGCCCTCATCGTTAAGCTGTTTTATTAGCCTCCATAACTTCCTTGTGTCTCTTTCAAAGTTCAGTGACTCTGTTTTCTCCTGCCAGCTTTTCCGTCTAGCCTGCAGTTGGGCCCTTTGAAATATGGCTTTTGCGTGCTGATATTTATTGTGGTGCTCTTGGCTGGGATTGGCCTCTGCTTGTAACGAACGCAATCAACCCATCAGAAGCCGGGAACAACAAGCAGCCCAAAGTACGGAAGAGAAACTTCAAGCTACACCATAGACACCCTGCATAGGCAAGTCGAAACGTCGAAGGTTGAAAGTGGGTACTTGTACCAAAAAAAAGCGAAGCGAAGAAGATGAACTTATTGTGATGGGTGATTTTAACGGAAGAATAGGCATACGAAGAACACCGTGGGATGAATGCATGGGGCCATGCAGCGAAACAGAGACAGAATGTTATAGCAATGGTGAACATCTACTCAACAAATGCTCCGAAAAGGGACTGGTAATGGCAAATCGTTTTTTTTTTTTTTTCAGTATCGTCGTACCCACATCAAAACGTGGTATAAATGGAACAACATAGATTAAGCTTCCCAAATTGACTTTATTCTACTTAGGAAATCAGACAAAGACTATTTATGTTTTAAAGTGCAGTCTCAAATACAGACATAGATGGTGATCACAAACCAACCGTAATAAAAAAAAAAAAAAGAATTCCACATGCAGGAAAATAAGAAGCAAAAAGGTAACAATAGATGTCATCAATTATAGGAGGCTTCAGGAAAATATGGTTAAAGACGAATTCAAACAAGAAATTACAAAGCTACATGAGAACATCCATGATGATTACTCAAGTGTAGATAACGAATGGTCAATTTTCAAGGCTGCTATGCTCGACACACTGGAAAATAAATGTCGAATCAAGAAACTAGGAGAGGACAAACGATTAAGAAAAGCTTAGTGGAACAACGAAGTTAAAGATAGCATATTCAAAAAGAAGTTAGCGTTCAAAAAATGTATCCCAACTAAATCTGAACAAGACTATATTACTTACAGAATAACACGACAAAATGCAAAACGATCAATTAGAGCATCTAAAGATGAATCCTGGAGAATATACAGTGAACAGATGGCGGCTCTTAGCAAAGACTACCCAAGAAAATTGTATAAACGTATCAATAATATGAGAAACAGAGATGCATGCGACAACCCAATCAACGTCATAAGCAGCAAAAGGGGTATACAAAGACTAGCAATGTGCGCAGAATACTTTCAAGAACTACATAACCCCACACATAATAGCATAGAAAACCTCACTTTTATGCCTAACTGCTGTGGACAATCAGAACCAAACTTCATCCCTGCAGAAGTAAAATCAGTTAGGTATACAGAAAAGTCCTAAAAACAAAGCACCGGGTCCGAAAGAAATAACCACAGACGCTATTCAGTCATGTGGGAAAACACGAGATTAAATGGCTGACAAGACTTTTTAATATAGAGTGCGTAGAAAGAAAAGTCCCAGGCGATTGGCAACAGGCTGTAATAGTACCAATATGGAAAAAGAAAGACAGATATATATATATATATATATATATATATATATATATATATATATATATATATATATATATATATATATATAGGTATATCAAGCCTGAGTCATGTAGGGGAAATGAAGGCAAAACTATTGGAACAAAGAGCAAGACCCATAGTTGAACAACAGTTAAGCAAAATGTGGAGAAAAAAAACACATCGAATATAGTGACCAGCAGAATATTGTGTTTGTAGAAAAGGAAAAGGCTTTCGATATAGTAGAGATATACAATTTATGGACCATCTTTGAAGACTATGGGATACAAGGACAATTGCTAGAAAACAACATAGCCATGTACCTGTCGAGCCAAAGTGCAGTAAGAACATGCAAAGGTATATCAGATATGTCCAAAGTCAATACAGGACTGAGACAGGGATGTGCTCTCTCTTCTCTGCTATTTAATATCTACATAGACAGAATATCCAAAGAAACAAGTCTTGACAGACCAGAATCAGAAAATTGTGAACACTTTACTTCAGATCAAACAACAGATCCACATGCAATAAATGAAATTCTATTTGCAGACGACCAGTGCCTGTTTTATAGCGACGCAGGCAGACTGCAAAATCATATTAATAATCTGAGTTCGACATGCAGCAGATACAATATGAGTATAAATATAGCCAAAACCGAAGTACTGCAAGTTAGCAGATATCCTGGTCCATTAAGTATACAGATAAATGGTACATCTCTGAAACAAGTTAAAGAATTCAAATATCTTGGAAGTGATTGATTGATTGATTGATTAATTTAGGAATCGACATCACAGCATTCGGGGCATTCCCATAAGTGCTCCGTCCCCATCCTCAGCAGCCAGCGAAGAGTTCCAACACTAATAGTACCAGTAGCAATCTGATTATAAGTCCGTCTCGCCTTTCCTCTGAGCGTTGAGCGTCGGCCAGATCCCCTCGTCACACCTCGCTGTCTCATTCTTGCCAGACCATGGTAATCCATTTGCTCCTCCGAGGTATGCACGTGCTCCCACAAGGCCGCAACCACGTCTGCCTTGTCATGTATCAATACTCCACCAAGTTCTGCAGAGCCAGCCAATCTGTCCACCTGTTCATTACCCAGCACACCAGCATGCCCCGGAGAAAAGATCCAGGCGATGCTTGTCACCCGTGACCTCCGAAGCGAAGTGAGCCACTCCGCACGAAGCCTGTCCGTCTTCACCCTCGTCAGCATGCTTTCTGAGTCAGTTACAATCACGATGTGTGTGTGTTTGTGTCGTATTCTTCATCCAGCGGAGAGCCGCAGTGACTGCCTCCACCTCCATTCTTAAGCTGGATGTTGTGGTATCATATGCCAGGCTCTCCTGCCCCAAACGTCGACCATTAGCTTTGGCTACGAACCCCCAGCCATTTCTCTCACCTCTTGACACCGAACCATCTGTGTAGATAATCACATCACCCGAGTGAGCATTGTCCTGAATTAGTTGCTGGATTTCCACTTCCGTGGTCCCTGCTGGCCACTCCCTGCACTCCCGGCTTATTGTGATTATAACTCTGCACAAGCCTGACTGCTCCGCTGGCACTCTGACCCACTCCTCTCCACGCCTAATGTTCTCCAAGGGGCACACCTGCCTGATCGTGTCCTCCGCCTGAACAATCCATGATTTCCCTCTTATCAGTCGCTGACCTTTAACTGCGTCCAGCGCCTCATGCAGTGGGTGGTCTGTGTCTGCACCTACTCTGAGGTATGCCTTCGCCTGTATCACCTTGAACTTACCAGCAACAGTCGGCAGACCAAGGATGTAACGCATACACACTACTGGGGTGCCTCTAGTGCATCCCAGAATGACCCGCATTGCTTCGTTCTGTATGCGCTCTAACTTCACCAGCTGACTCTCTGAGACAGTGAGCAGACCTAATCCATACTCAATTACTGAGAGTGTCAAGTGCTGGTATAGTGTGAAAAGCATTCTCTGCTCTGTGTCCATTGCAGCCACAGTTTTAAGTGCACTGAATCCCTTTTGAGATCTTGTCACAACCGTCTCCACATGGTCCTTGAAGGATAGGCTCCTGTCAAATGTGATCCCCAGATACTTCAGTTTGTTCTCTCTGCTGACATTTCTACCATCTATCGCAAGGCTTGGGACATCAGCTCTTACAATCCTGTTGTCCAGAGAGCACCACAAAACAGCCGCTTTTTCCGGGTGGATGACAGCTCCCATTTCTGTGCACCAGTCAATCACTTTATCTACTGTCGCCTGTAACTCCTGAGCTGTTTGCTCCCTATCTCTCCCCTGCCTATATGCAAGAATATCATCTGCAACCCGACGAGAGTGCAGGACGGCTGCTATCCAGTTCACCAACCAGGGATTGACCCCCTTCTCCATCAGTGCGGTCATCAAAATATCATATCGAACTCTATTGTACGCATCCTCGAGATCAAGCGCTATCGCCATCGTTTCCTGTCTACTCTGGAACCCCTCATAAACATCAAAGGCAAAAGTGGCTGCATTTGACCAGGTATCTTTTCCTGGCCTATAGCTCCCCAGGCCTCTTGGAAGAAGCTTCCCCCTTTCCAAAAAATCCTGCAGCTTAACAGCGACTATCTTCTATAAAACCTTCCCAAATGTATTTTGAAGGGTGATGATCCTAAAGCCGCTAAGCTTTGACTGATCCTTGAATGGTTTTGGGAAGAATGATCACAGAAGATGGCAGGATTGGATAGAGAAATCGAAATCATAAGTCAAAAAGCAAGTGCACTTACATATCAACTATCACCCATACTGAAACATCCAAACATACCTATGTCCGCAAAACGACAAATAATAAACAGCATATTCACACCAATCCTATGCTACCAATCTTAAACTTGGACATTATCCAAATCACACTTGCGCAAAATCAACACCTGTGAGATGACATGCCTGAGGGGAGCTGCCAATTTAACAATCCTAGACCGAATGAGACATGTGTTTATCAGACAGACAGTGGGATCAACACATTGTGCCACATATATTGAAAGACGGTTTGGCCATCTCGTTAGAATGCAACACCATCAACTGCCAGCACTGGCCCTACATCAAAGATCATCTACGACGAGAGCAAGAGGACGCCCGAGATGAAAATGGATTGACGACATCAAAGACATTGCACAGTCACACGGAATGACACTATCCAGTGCTACCCATCCGGCGCTAGAACGCCAATTATTCCTCCCCACGCCGATTGATGGCCAAAGTGGATGATGATGATGATGATGATGATGATGATGATGATGATGATGATGATGATGAGCATTGAAAATGCTGAAGATAATACGAAACAAAACAAATAACACTGATTCTAGTATGGCGATATATCGACTTTCTGTCAAAATGGGAAGGTCGCATTTGGCATTGAATCAATTAAACCTGGACAGCAACTTATCCGGTCTTCTATTTTCAATTTGCAACTGTTGAAGGATGTCAACGGTGGCTGTTGGCGTAGGAAGTGGAGTTAGGAACTAATCACACAGTTCGAAGTGAGCTCGGTGTGGACATGCAGCTAACTTGCACGCACAAGTGCAGCCAGCAGCCACGCCCTTCGACTCCTGCTTGCAGGGACCTGGCAATTAAAGGCTTGCCTTTAACGCATTGGTATGAATTCATCATAATTATAACGTCTGTACCACGACCCCAGGTCTTAGTCAGATATGACTGAGATACCGCATGACAGTTGACGGCAATGCCTACTTTCTGTTAGCGCAGAATGTTGGGCGGCTCTCACCAAACCCGACATCTCACATTGTGCTAACGGCTTTGGGCGGAGGAGCGCAATTTTGAGGGTACCAGCCTTACCCTAGTGCGAGGAAATGCAATCTAAAGACTAAATGCCATGGCAGGTCAAACCAGGCCCTAAGCCTTGGTCGGCAACTGGTCGGGGCATTACCTTGCTGATCCTGCAACTTCTGTAGCTTATCTTGGGGTTACCTTTCCTCTGTAGTAAACTGGGTAGGCCCAGAGAGGGATCAAGCTGCATGTACAACAGATGGTCTCTAAATTCAGCCCAGACTTTGTGCTATGGAGACATATAACTCCATTTTACAAATTATCGTCTATCAAATCGGCAAGTTGCCAATCAATGTTAAATGTTTTTGCATATCCTTTACAGGACATCGCTGTCAACATCAGCATCTTTCAGCTGATTGTTGATTTCTTAGCAAGATTACGCTCAGTAGTTTGCCATTGCTTTCTGAGCGGCATACTCATATATATATATATATATATATATATATATATATATATATATATATATATATATATATATATATATATCATATCATTGGCACCTTGCCGTCTTGACAGACGATAGTTTGTGCTTTAAAAAGGCATAATAACTTTTAACTATGGCGGTAGCGAGTGTGACTGATAAGGCCAATTTGCGCTGTAAATGTCCGTTCACAGTGGGTGCATGTGAACACGTGGTCATTTCCACCATCATGCACCATCTTACGTCTCAAACGCTTGGTGTGTGACTTTTCTGCAATAATTTTCTCCTTTGACTTTATTCCATTTCTGATATTTGCCCTCCATGCAACACGTTCAGCGGCGACTTGCTCCCAATGTGCATTATCAATGCCTGTATCAATCATGTCCCGCTTACACACATCTTTGTATCGTAGTAGAGGCCGACCCTGAGATCTCTTACCCATCTGTAATTCACCAAAAAAGATATCCTTTGGTATTCTACCATCATCCATCCTCCTAAGATGTCCTATCCATCTAAGTCTACGAAGACTGAGCATGGAATAAACTGTCACACAACCTGATCTTTCCAATACTTCAGTATTTGTGATTTTGTCTTGCCACTTAATACCAAGAATTCTTCGCAGACACCGCATATGAAAGCTGTTTAAATTGTTCTCTTGGTGTGAGTAAGTTGTCCAGGTTTCACTGCCATAGAGAAGAGTACTAAGGACACAGGCTTGATAGACAAGGACTTTTGTTTTGGCAGTAAGCTTCCTGTTCTCCCAGACTCTTTTTCTTAACCTGTTCATTGTTGTTGCTGCCTTACCAATCCGGATGTTGATTTCCTGATCTAGGGATAATTTGCTATTTACCACTGATCCTAGATATGTAAAATGGTCTACTATCTCTAGTTCGGCGTCGTCAATAAAGATTGATGGTACCCCATGTGCACCCTGTGACATAATCTGTGTCTTCTTTTTGCTAATTGTTAAACCAAATTCAGAACAAGCATTGGAGAATGCAGATAGTAGACATTGCAATTCTTCCTCAGAGTGGGTCGTAACTGCAGCATCATCTGCAAAAAGCAACTCTCTGATCAGTACCCTCCTAATTTTGGTCTTAGCCTTCAATCTCTGAGCATTGTAGAGGCCGCCATCTGAGCGTGAGTGAATGTATATACCACCATCCTGATCACGAAATGCATATTTCAGTAGAAGTGAAAAGTATATTCCAAAGAGGGTGGGAGCTAGTACACAACCTTGCTTAACTCCACTCTTGATTTCAAATTCTTCAGAAGTTGCACCATCAAACTTGATTATACCCTTCATGCCTGTGTGGAACGATTCCACAATGGACAGAAGAGTTGGTGGGCAGCCAATCTTCTTTAGTGCCTTGAATAGACCCTCACGACTGACCAAATCAAATGCCTTTGTGAGGTCGATGAAGGCAATAAACAGTGGTTGATTCTGTTCACGGCATTTTTCTTGCATTTGTCGCAATGAGAATATCATATCAGTGGTAGACCGGTTCTGTCGAAAGCTCTATCTCTCTCGCTCTCTATCTATATCTCTTTCTCTATTTCTGTCTCTCTCTATCTCTCTCACTCTCTCACTCTCTCTCTCTCTCTCTCTCTCTCTCTCTCTCTCTCTCTATATATATATATATATATATATATATATATATAGAGAGAGAGAGAGAGAGAGAGAGAGTGAGAGAGTGAGAGAGATAGAGAGAGACAGAAATAGAGAAAGAGATATAGATAGAGAGCGAGAGAGATAGAGTTAGAGCGAGAGAGATAGATCGAGATAGAGATAGCGATAGAGATAGATAGAGATAGAGAGAGATAGTGATAGCGATAGAGATAGAGAAAGATAGAGAGATACAGAGAGATAGAGATATAGATAGAGAGCGATATATATGTATATATATATATATATATATATATATATATATATATATATATATATATATATATAGAGAGAGAGAGAGAGAGAGAGAGAGAGAGAGAGAGAGCAAGAGACATAAAGATAGAGAGAGATAGAGAGAGATAGCGAGCGAGCAAGAGAGAGAGAGAGAGAAATAGAGATAGAGAGCGAGAGAGATAGAGATAGAAAGAGATAGAAATAAAGATAAAGAGCGAGAGAGAGAGATAGATAGTGAGAGACAGAACAAAAGAGAGAGATACCCAGTTAAGGACGGGCACGATATATCTAAGCCACTTCACCGTAAGTAGAGTTCTTATAAACCCAGTGACATGTTCGTGTCTTTACAGCCTTGCCATTTATCGATGATTTATCATCCACGTCATGACCCATATCCTCTTGGGAGGATTAATTCCACCTGGCGCTCAAAGGACAGCTAAGCCATGACAATCCCTCCCTTTTGAACCTCACCCTTAGTCATAATCCAGTTCACAAATTTGTTACTAGAAGAAACCAAAACACCACTCAGTTGTCAGGAAATGTGGTTGGTCGGTTCATGGTGAGTCATCTGGGACATTGGGTTGTAACGGGGATTGACGTTCAGGTAGTCGAAGCTCTTGCAAAGGGGCTTGCATCTAGAGCAGGGGTCACTAAACTACGGCCCGCGTGCCGGATCCGGCCCGCCGACGGTACTCGAACTTGCTTGATATGACGTATGGAACACGAGAGGTTGTGATACAATTTAAATGTAAATATTATGTTTAGAATAATAGGAGATCTTCACACGTGCGGAGACCTCCTGGCGACTGTGTGTCTTAAGTTTACTATTTTTAATTATAAATTATTGTATATATTTTATTGTTTATTGTAATGTTTGCTTATTTCGCGCCATCCCAAGTCCTTCCATGGTTCGTGGTAGCGCCGCCTACGCTCTGTCGTTACCATGGTTTCCATGGCAACACACACACACACACACGTACGCACGCAAGCGCATCTTTCTCTTCCCCAGATGCGTCCGGCTGTCAACAGAGGTCCAATGCTCCAGAACTATTTACTTTTTTTTTTTTTTGCCACGCATCCATTTTATTTTAAAAGTATGTAACAAGGATTTCTTTGTTTGACAGTGCCACATAGCGGTCACGCACACCACCAAATGTGAATGGGGATATTCCCAAGAATAAGAATAGATGACTAGTTGACCGTGGAAACTAGGGCGGACGTGGACATCGTCATAGACAGCAACGGGAGACGCTGAGACTTGGTGATACGGATAAGATGTGTTTCTGAAAGGCTCGCTGTGAAGGTGACACCTGGATGCCGTGATTTCAGGATGAAACAGCTGGGACTCCGGAGAGGAATTTATTGAGGCGACAACGGTGAATGGATCGGGAATGGAAATCCACCTAGACTGAATTTAATATCCAAGAAATTGAGCTGAAGAATGGATAGGAAGGCTTCAAGGGCGACGAGCTGGTTTGGGAGCTCAGGGGTGGATGTATTTGAGTAGGTGCCGATCCTGTGGTTAGGGATCAGCCTGCTTTTCTGCCAGAGTTTTAATCCTGTTACCGGTGGCGGAAATAAACGTCTGGAAAATCGTTCGCTTCACTTGAGTATGCTGTTCTGAATCATTCTGTTATAAAGTTCCGATTTTTCGATGATGCTTTTCGTGTTTGCTCCAGTTGCGTTTAGCGGACAGGCACTTTGAGACATGTGGGGGTCGTTTCTGGACACCGTTTGTTGATCAACATAAATTCCCGCCAGCTGAACATAAGGAATTACGCACCAGCGGCGCAGTTCACACCGTGCTACACAGAAAGAAACAACACAAAAATTGTCACGTCACAAGGAGACAAAGATGGTGAAGACCCATAAAGGTAAAGTCTAATTTACTTCACAATTTATAATTGCGCAGTGTGTCGATACGAAGAGACGTTGTCACCAATATCGACAAGTATGCAGACATAGAATAGTGCGCACAACCCAAAACATAAAGTGAAACACGATTTCAAGAACGGTTTTTAGAAGCACGTAAGAAACGCACGTTTTTACAAGTCACCACTATTGTATGAACATTATTGACAATTTCATATAAAACTGAAGATGTTTTACTATTGTCCAAATTGAAAAGTCATGCACATGTCTTACGTCACTAAATTATGAGCAAATAAAAACGGATTCTCTATTGAATTACGCGACATTTGAATACTTACTCGACATATATTCTGTCGTGCTTACAAAGAAGGAGTCTTTGTCCTCCAATTTGACTCTTCCACTCTTTCACATATCTAACGTCAAGAACATTGAAGTACACTGATCATCGCTGAGGAAGTAACTATAAGATTTTGAAGAAAGCGATGGATACGCGTTGAATACCACAGAGTATATGGGACGAAGAACATTTACATAGTACAGTTATGCTACGATGCACATAGAAACATACTTATAGACACATATACGTTAATGGCACACTTTACCCAATTTAAACGATAACATTCCACACTGGGACATTACATTTATTATATCTTGGACATTACAGAAAGTTTTGACTTGTTTGTTCAGAACGCCAAAGCATTTAACCACCTACATGTGTGGGACATTTACATCATACGTTCATTATATCTGCTGCCGACACTACTTCATGTCTGAATTATCGGCGCATAAGTGAGTTAGTGCATATTACGAAATTTTTATATGCACACTTCGTCATATGTCAAGAGAGATAGCTCGTACACCACGGACACTCTCCTCCACTATAATTTACAAGGAAGATGTTGCGTTATTTGGACGTTGCACATATCTGAACATATTTACAGCTGGACGTTACATACATCAACGCATAATGACAACCAGGTCAGTGTACACATATTTATTACGTCATTGAGGATTGTATACAACACCGTTATTCAACATTGTTTTGGACTTGAGAACACTGATAACATTATAGAGGACATTACAACACCATTATTGACATACCGGACACTTCATCACACGTCAGGACGACACGCACGCGTACACTAGGACATATTATTGTTGAAATTGTCGAGGATTTTTCTACCATCGAGCAAGTTAACTCGGTCAATCGGGACCGAACACGAACTCCTCACGTCGGCATTTATGAACTGAATTTACGAACGTACTCTAATACGCTGACGCCAGGACATACGAACACTGTCACTCGGATTGGGAACAGTACTACACGGATTGACAACTACAATTTTTCATCGTGATACCAGATACAGTCAGCTTGTTCACGAATTGGACTTTATGTTCCAGAACTAGATGCAAGCAGATCTACTGATCCCACTGTAGGCATCATTCATTCGGATACCCACAGCAGCCTAAAGTTATTACAATAAGGCTGCAGTAAAACTCAAACTTCGTCGTTACACCACTGCCAACTACGTGTTATGGGTTGGTCACGGACCGCGTGGGTCAGGGTGAGAGTACAAGTTAATTGTACTATCGTACACAGTTCCTCTTGTATATCTAAACCACCACACCAATACTCGAGTGCTGATGACGGATCATTCTTTATCGAACTGACACGGATCTGATCAACACACAATTATTATATATCAATTTTCGAGCGATGAATTTTACCTACGTTCGGGAGAGGTGAAAAAAAGGCCAGTAACTTGTGTTGTTGATTGGTATGACGTTGAATCCTAATAAGGCACTGTTTATCAATATTTTTTTTAAAGTGACTTTGCGGTTGTCAACACATTATTGTTGTCTTGTCATACTGTAGTAGTATAGTAGGAGCGTTACCCATCAAAAATGTGGATAAATTTTGTTATCGTTTGTAAACAGTAATATGTATTTGCGTCACTCGTCGATCGGTTTTTATGATTGTTAGTTGTCTTGCGTTGCATATATTGTATATGGGATATATTTCTTCATATTTATTTCTCTAGTTTATATCTGTTTCGTTCATTATAGAGATATTTACTTGGTTTTTTTTGTGGGTTCGAATTTACACTACAAATTTAAGTGAGTTTATATTTGCTCAACTGTGAAACGACATTTACCTTACTATCTGAGTGATAGTGATTTGAGACAATATCACAATTTTGTCGATTCTTTTCTTCTCTTGCCTACTTCCATATTTATTTCAGCCAGATAGCTCATGTTACAGGTAGGACAATAGGACAAGATGTCTACACTGCAACATTTCATTGAGTTGGGTGAGAAGACTGGTCTGACTGGTGCTGAGCTTCGAAATTGGGCAAAGCTTGAGTTCAGTGAACAACAGAAGCGTGACAAAGAAGATCGACAACTTCAACTTGCAGCAGAGAAGGAGGAAAGACAGGAAAGATTGACAGCAGAAAACGAAATCAAACAACTTCAGATGGCTCTTGAGAGAGAACTGAAGGAAAGAGTGATGGCTATCAGACAAAATGAGATAGCTGTGGAACGAGAACGAATGGAGACTAGAGAAAAAGAATTAACTTTGGAACGCGAAAAGATTGCAGCGGAAAAAGAGAAGTTAATTATGGAAATGCAAATAAAAGAAAAGCAAATGGCTGCAGAGGCGTAACTTAAGGAGAAACAATTGGCTTTTGATAAGGAATGACTGGCTACAGAAACACTCTGGAAGGACAAAGAGGTTGAAGGTAACCTAAAGGTCAAGACACTTGAGATGGAACGTGAAGCTGAAATCGAACGAGAGAAATTGCTTGCTAAACAGAACGATCCTGTGAAAAAGTACCAAGGTTTATTCAGGAATTTTCAACAAGGTGATTCTGTTAGTTCATGGATAACCAACTTTGAGGTGCTCGTAAAATACTACAAGGCACTGGAGAAGGATGTACCGATTTTATTTCACCGTCACCTCGCGTTGGAGCCGATAAAAGTGATTGAGTTAATTCCTGAGGATTTACGTACAAACTACAAATATATGCGCTAGCGTGTGCTATCACATTTTTCTGTGGATGAATCTGGTTTACGAACTAAGTTTAAAACACTTACACCGAAATCGAATCAAACATTCCTGGATTTCGCTTCTGAAATGTCTTCTAGCTTTGACAAGTGGTGTAAGGCTGCTGATATTAATGCTAATTATGAAAAAGTTAGAGACTTAATTATCAGAGATAGACTGTTATCTGCGATACCTGAACCTATGTCAGTATTTCTTATGGAAAATAAATGTAAGAATTTAAGTGAGATGGAAACTAAAGGTGAATCTAATTTCAATGCACATAGGGATATTTTTGCTAACTGAGCACAACCTGAATTAGTGATAGGAGCAAGTGCAAAATTTCAAAGAGGAAATGGTAAGTTTAGAAAGTTTAGTAGTGGTAGCAATAGAAATAGTCCTTACAATAGAGAAGGTGATAGACCAAGGAAAGGCCAATTCACCAGATCCCAGTATTGTAGATTATTGCATGAAAACTTAGAGATGTGTGATAAACATCCAGGTTATACCGCATATCTGAAAGACATTACGGCAACGAAGAGAAATAAATATGGCTCTTTTAAAAGACGCATAAAATGTTTTTCATGTAGGGCGTACGGACACACTAGTAGGTCTTGTCCGATGAGAAATTCCTGGAAGGAAGCGAGTACAGCATAGATATACTCCAGTAGTGATTCAGACGATTTAGAAGAGACACACGCAGCTATCATACAACGGTATGATGATCAGACTAATAAGTCAGATAAAGGTATAACTGACAGTATTAGTAATGAATGTATAGAAACAATTCATGAAGCTAATGCCGTTAGCATACAAAATGGCAAACTAAAAGTCCATCAAGCATGGGTAAATGGTGAACCCACTACTTGCATTCGTGATTCTGGAGCTTCGATTGTCGGAGTAGATCGAAAGCTGATAAAAGAAGAAGATAATACAGGCGAAACTGTAGAGTGCAGAACATTCGGTGGCACAATAGAGAGATATAAGATTGCCACGATTACAATTATGTCACCATATTACGAAGGCACAATAAATGCAGCGGTATTACCAAATCCATGTGCCGGATTACTGATTGGTAACATACCAGATGCGAAACAAGTAATGCATGATGAAGCAAAGCAATGGGAGATTGATCATGCAAGAGCTAATACAATTACAAGAGCTCAAGGAAAAAGGGATAAATACAGTGACAAATTAGAAAATAATATCAGACTAGTGACTGATTTACCAGAAGATCAGAAACAGGATCCGACTCTACAATCTTGTTTTAAGAAACTGAGTGAACCAATAAAACAGAGTAAAAGAGGTAATTGGAAATTTTTCCTAGACAATAATATTTTATCGAGACGATATGATAGAGGTACATCACGTTATTTTCAGACAGTACTCCCATCGAAATATCGTACAGAAGCATTAAAATTAGCACACGATTCTCCATTCGCTGGTCATATGGGAATTGCTAAAACCACTAATAGATTGCTAACGCAGTTCTATTGGCCTGGATATAACAAAGACATTACCACACATGTACGTTCATGTACATTATGCCAGATGACCACACAAAAAGGCAAACATCCCAAAGCACATGTTCAGAAAACTGATTTGGCATCATGACCATTTCAGAAAATAGCTATAGATATTGTGGGTCCGCTAAATACAACTACTGATAGAGGCAATAGATTCATATTAACTATGATTGATCTTTGTACTCGTTGGCCAGAGGCTATTCCTTTAAAATATATCACGAGTAGATCCATTCTAGATTCGTTGTTGATAATTTTTTAGCAGAATAGGATTTCCTAGCTGCATATTATCAGATAGAGGTAGTCAGTTTATATCGACGGCTACTCAAGAATCAATGAAAATACTTGGAATTCCACAGGTATTTAGTTCACCTTGGCACCCGATAACAAATGGGGTGAATGAGAACTACAATGGAGTTCTTAAACGAACTCTGGCTAAAGTAGCAGCGGAAAGACCCAAAGATTGGGATATTCTATTACCAGCGGTACTATTTGCATACCGAGAGGTACCACAATTCAGTACAGGGTTTTCTCCATTCTAGTTGGTATATCGAGCAAATCCAAGAGGTCCATTATTAATATATAATGACTTACTCACAAATAAAACATATGATCATCCGAAAAGAGATGCATATGAAATGGTGACACAACTAAGAGACAAAATTATCACAGCTTGTCAGATTGCAAAATCTGCACTGGAGAAAGCTGGAGAGAGATACAGACAATATGGTAATAGGAACGCCAAGACAATAGTCTTGAAAGAAGAAGAAGAGGTATGGTTATTATTACCTGATCCTCGAGATTGTCTTGTTACATCATGGCAGGATCCATTTAAAGTAATTAAAATGATTAGAGATGTAGATTATCGTATTGATGTGAATGGCAAACATAAGATTTTTCATATTAATATGTTGAGACACATATTCCACGTGAGGATAACTCAGGTCAAGTGACACAACAAATTTCTCATAGGATAGCAACAGCTTGTTGGGTAATTAATGAACAACAAGAAGATGCGATAAAACAACAGATTCCAACACCTATAGTTAATAGCGATAGTGATTGGAAAGCGATACAGATAAGTAAAGATTTATCAGCACAGGATAAAGAAAAATTATCACAGCAATAAAAGAATATAGCTCAATTTTTTCAGATAAACCAGGACAGACAACACTCATTAAACATAAAATAACTTTGTTGTCAAATGTTCCAGTTAAGGTAAAGCCATATCCTATTCCAATACATTACTTGGAAAACGTTACTGCAGAAATTTCAGATCTAGATAAGACTGGAATTATTAAAAAGTCAATTTCAAACTATTGTTCACAAGTCGTAATCGTGAAAAAGAAGGATCGTTCATTACGGTTGTGTGTTGATTATAGGAAAGTTAATGAATTGACTTTACTGGATGCAGAGCCTATGCCAAACATTGATGAGTTGATCGAAACCATGGCAAATTCGAAACTATTTTCGAAAATTGACCTGACAAAAGGGTATTGACAAATTCCAATGGAGGAAGATTCAAAACATATTACAGCTTTTAGCACACCATTAGGATTATATGAATGGGCATATCTTCCATTTGGTTTACAAAATGCACCAAGTACATTCATGCGAATGATGAGAAGATTACTCCATGGAATTACAAACGTAGAAACTTATATGGATGATATTTGTATTCATACGTGTGATATTGATACACATGTTAAAAGTCTAAAACAAGTATTCAAAAGAATACAGGAACATGGGTTGAAAGCGAAACCGAGCAAAATTGAGATAGGGTTTACAGAGATACAATTTCTAGGCCATAGAATTTCTAACGGATTTAGAAAAACAGATCCAGTGGTTGTGACAAAGATTCTTAATATCAAACCTCCTACATCTAAGAAGGAACTTAGAAGTGTATTAGGGTTGATTAATTATTATCAGAAGTTTATTCCTAACTTCGCTGATATGACAGCAACATTCTCAGAACTTGTAAAGAAAGGTCAACCAACAAAGATAGTTTGGACAGAGGATCATGAGAAATTATTACAACAAATAAAATCTCTGTTTAGTGCATATCCTATTTTGAAATTACCTGATATTTCAAAAGACTTTGTCTTACAAACGGATGCTAGTTTACATGCTATTTCAGCTGTATTACTTCAATTACATGAAGCGAAACTACATCCTATTCTTTACTTCAGTAAGAAGCTATCTGAAACTCAGAGAAACTATGCTGTTACTGAGCTTGAAGCTCTAGCTTTAATTGAGAGTATTGATAAATTCTCTAGATACTTACTGGGTAGGACATTTCTGGTTCTTTCGGATAATAAACCTTTGCAAATCTTCAAATCGGGTCATCCGAAGAATTCCAGAATACATAGATGGTCATTATTATTACAGGACTATGAGTTTGACATCTGTCACATTCCTGGTAAGGATAATAATCTTGTCGACATTCTGAGTCGATTATAGAAAGACAGATCTTTTGTTATAAGTTAGTTGGTTATATTTGAATATTCTTGTTTCATATTCACTATATTAAGTTCATTGTTCATAAGGATATGTTAAATATTTTAATACAGAGCCTTGTTAGAAACTCAATGTTATAACAATTGATAACATTAAACATGAAATAGATTAGTAGATTAGGTTTTATATATGTACATTTGTGATTAATGTATGTTCAAAACAGAGGCAGGGCAAACGGAAAAAGGACAAGTGCTTGCTTTCGAAAGGATACAGTCAGCAAAAATGATTAAGTATCTTTGAACTCTTTATGAGATGAGATGTTAACATGTTGTATTATAATTATTATAGAATTAATTGAGGTTAAGAATTTGAATAGGAGTAATTAACATTGATATTAGTAATTGTATATTTTGTATTATGTTATACGGATCATGATGACATGTGTCAGATCAGAATACACAATCAATAGTCTCAAAGTCCACAGGAAATGAATCGGAAAAAATTCAAGGTGGATCGCGTAATTTTACCCTACCCATTAAAAGCTGTTAAGAAATAAGGACATGATACAAGCACAACAACAGGATTAACTACGATGAGCATTGTTATTGGGAAAACTGCATTATTACCCTCGTCCGAAACTCATGGTAATACCTAGAGCGAGGACACACTTGTCATTAGGACAAGGTAGGGACTAATATGTTATTAGTTGGTCTGATCGCCCATGATCAGCCACACGACGTTCAACGTTAGGATTGGACAGGTGGGCGTGCCCGTTATGTAGCTTTAAATTTTTTTTTTTTTGAGGGTTGATAACGTTGTAAATCCTAGAGCTATGTAATCGTGGGTAAAAGAAAACTATGGATATAGTTGTAAGTATCATATCATAACTACAGGAAAAATGACAGAGCATTTTTTTTCTGGGAGGGGGCATTATGCCACATAGCGGTCACTCACACCACCAAATGTGAATGGGGATATTCCCAAGAATAAGAATAGATGACTAGTTGACCGTGGAAACTAGGGCGGACGTGGACATCGTCATAGACAGCAACGGGAGACGCTGAGACTTGGTGATACGGATAAGATGTGTTTCTGAAAGGCTCGCTGTGAAGGTGACACCTGGATGCCGTGATTTCAGGATGAAACAGCTGGGACTCCGGAGAGGAATTTATTGAGGCGACAACGGTGAATGGATCGGGAATGGAAATCCACCTAGACTAAATTTAATATCCAAGAAATTGAGCTGAAGAATGGATAGGAAGGCTTCAAGGGCGACGAGCTGGTTTGGGAGCTCAGGGGTGGATGTATTTGAGTAGGTGCCGATCCTGTGGTTAGGGATCAGCCTGCTTTTCTGCCAGAGTTTTAATCCTGTTACCGGTGGCGGAAATAAACGTCTGGAAAATCGTTCGCGTCACTTGAGTATGCTGTTCTGAATCATTCTGTTATAAAGTTCCGATTTTTCGATGATGCTTTTCGTGTTTGCTCCAGTTGCGTTTAGCGGACAGGCACTGTGAGACAGACAGTGATAGGTAACTGAACTACAAGTGTGAATAGAGGCAATAAAGTAGCAAACATAGCATAAAAATGCCATAGAAGCCTCGTGTTATTACGAAAATATTATCCCCAGCTCAGAAGAATTCCCCGGTCAAGGTGTTAATCGAGGTGTTTTTCAATCTTTCTGCTGGAGCAGATTCTTACGCAAATGGTTACGTTTCTCAAGGAATTCTGTGCGATGATCCATGTGTTTGTACTACTTTATGTCATAAACCAGATGAGCAGAAATGTTGCATTTAGGCGATTTCGGTCTGTTTCGGCGGAACCCCTTTCTGCCACTCGTGGAACCCCGGTCGAAAAACTCTGCGCTATTTAGACCGGCCCTATTTATATATTTTGAAAATCTTATTATGTGATATATTCTATTACCAAAGGTACCTATAAACTTAATATGTACTTTTGGTGAGCCGTAGCTTCACCAATGAACCCAAGTCCTCTGCTTTTCCTGTGTTTCAATAGAATTTTAATTATGTTTCTAATTCAATGTCTTTTTCATTTTCAGATCCCGTGTAATTCACCCTTCATTATGGCTATTAAGAAAAAAAAAGTGGACGCCGAGTGTCGCGTTTTCAATTAAGAATGGGGAGTAAACTACTTCTTTGTGGAAACAAAAGACCAGAAAACCAAATGCGTGATATGCAGTGAAAGTGTTGCAGTTTTGAAAGAGTACAATCTTCGGGGTCACTACGAAACAAAACATCTATCAACATATTCAGTTTTATGGAAAGCTACGCTCTGAGAAATATGAGACCATGAAACGTGGTTTAGAAACACAAAGAGATCTCTTCGCGAGAAAGTTTGCTGAAAATAAATCTGTCACTCGTACAAGTTACAAAATAGTGCATACGATGGCAGAACGAGGAAAACCGTTTACTGATGGCAACTTCATCAAAGAGTACATGATGAAAGCAGCAAATGACTTGTGTCCTGAGAAAGCCGATTTGTTTGGAACTATTAGCCTTTCGGCAAGTTCAGTTGTGCGAAGAACAGTAGAACTTGGAAAGAACATAATGCTACAGATACGCGAGAAATCTAGGAACATTTTGAGGTTTTATTTGGCGCTGGATGAGTCTACTGATTTCTCGAGTACGTCACAACTTCTCGCGTTCATTCGTGGTATTAATTTGGACTTTCAGATAACGGAAGAGTTGGAATCCGTTTACAGCATGCATGGAACAACAACTGGAAAAGACATTGTCATGGAAGTGCAAAAAGTTATGCAAGACTATAACCTTCAGTGGAATCAGCTTCGAGGTGTTACAGTTGATGGAGGAAAAACAAGACTGGAGTGAGGAAGGGTCTGATGGGGAAGATCGGGACTCAGTTGGAAGATTTGCAACTTCCGGGTGCTCTGTTCATACACTGCATCATACATCAGCAAGCACACTGTAGGAAAGACTTATATATTTCTTGTGTACTGAAACCAGTCGTTTCTGCTGCGAACTTCATTCAAGGACAAGCACTCAATCACCGTCCATTCCAGGGTTTTCTTGAAAAAAGTGATTCTGAATTCTGTGACTTGCCTTATCACACATCAGTGAGGTGGCTCAGCTGCGGTAAAGTCCTGTTTAGTGTTTACAAGCTCCGAAACGAAATAGATGTTATCCTCACTGAAAAAGATAGAGCTGATCCCCAGCTGTCAGATCCTACCTGGCTGTCACAAAGTTGTCATTTTTGGTCTACATCACATCCCATATGAATAAACTGAATTTGAAACTTCAGGGAAACCTTGTCTGTGATCTCTACAGAATTATCAAAGGATTTCGGAGAAAGCTGTCATTGTTTGAAGCACAACTGGAAGAAGAAAACTTTTCTCATTTCACTGTTTCATAGAGTTTTGCGCTACAAACGCCGAAGATGTCAACCTCGATTTTCCGAAAAAAAAATTATTTATGACTAGAAAAAGATTTTTTGGAGAGATTTTCATATCTTGACAGAACTGACAGTGACATTCTTCTGTTCCAGAATCCGCTCGATTGTAATCTTGATGATGTGCCAGTTAAACTACAGTTGGAGATCATTGATTTGCAAGGAAATGACTTGTTGAAAGAGAATCACAGAGAAGGAACACTTGTTGAATTTTACCATTGCTTATCTGATGTTGAGTTTCCGAAACTGAAGAAATTTGCCGCTGGTATGGCGCCGGTGTTTGGAACAACTTATGTCTGTGAGCAAACATTTTCAAAAATGAAGTATGTGAAGTCAACAATTCGAACGAGATTGATTGATGAATATTTGAAAGCAATTCTCTTGATTGGTTGCAGCTATCCCAAACCAAACATTGATGATATCTTGAAAGCCAAATATCAGTTTTACAAATCTCACGCGGTCTGCTGCCAAATCGCGCGCAGTTGTGTTTCGAACGCGGGTATACGGGATTACGAACCGTGTCGGTAAGACCTTAACCACGGAGACAAGTGTAAGTATTGTACAGAATGAGTATCCGGCCCGCGCTCGTTATTTTGTCAATTATCCGGCCCACCGTGAAAAAAGTTTGGTGACCCCTGATCTAGAGCACTGAGATCGGCGTAGAAGCTGTTTTTCCCGACACGGTATCAGAATATCATCTCCACAGGTAGTAGTGTGCTGGTTCTAAAAATATTGATTTCCAGGACCACAACATCATTAACATTTTAAAATATTGTTTAATGTTTACGGCCAGGACTTAGTTAGATATAGCTGAGCTACCGTATGACAGTTGACGGTACTACCTGCTTTCTGTTAGCACCGAATGTTGATCGCCGCTCACCAAACCCGACACCCCATATTGTGCTAACAGCTTCGAGCGGAGGAGCACAATTGGGAAAGTACAAGCATTATCCTGGTGCGAGAGAATGCAGCATAAGATTAAATGTCATGGCAGGGTAGACCAGGCCCTAAGCCTTGGTTGGCAGCTGGTCTAGGATCGAAGCTCAGACAATCGGACAGTTAGCGCATTGCTTTGCTAAATAGTTTCTGCAGCTTTTCTTGTGTAGGTGCTACCTTTCCTCTGAATTAATCTAGGCAGGCAGTGAGAGCGTGATCATGCTCAGTGTTGCAATTTTGACGCTTTTAGCACTAAATTTAGTGCTTTTTCAAGTCATTTAGTGCCAAAGTTTGCATTTAGCGCGGCCGCGCTAATTTGGTGCTTCACAATTTTTATTTTTATTTTTCTTTTTTTTTTTTGGGGGGGGGGGGGTGTTTTTTAGTGCTTTTTTTGGTGGGTAAAAATTACTTTAAAAAATCATTTTGGGGACACTAAAAGGCCGAATTTGAACTGAAGCGAGGGAGTAAAACAGTCTGAGTACATTACCGTGCAATATTCAAGTAATTTAACTCCCTTTAATACGATTTAGTTGAAGTGAGTGACTGTAACCCGCAGGCAATATGCAATGCGTTAAAAGATTGTTTAAACAAGAATGGACTTGAGTTGCAAAGACTAGTTGCACTCGCCACTGACAATGCATCTGTCATGGCAGGTGTAAACAATGGAGTATATACAAAATTAAAATCCGTAGTTCCTCATCTGGTACTAGTTAGGTGTGTATGTCATTCCCTGCAGCTGCTTGTCTGCCCAGGAACATAGAGTTCATGATTAGAGAAACATATAACTGGTTTTCTCACTCAAGTCTTCGTCAAGCAAAGTACAGGGAGCTTTTTGCTTTATTAAATGATGGACAACATCCACTGAAGGTTGTTCAATTAAGCCAGACACGATGGATGTCCATTCAATCTGCCATTGTCATAATATTGCTGCAGTGGGTTGAGTTCAGAACTCATTTTGATATACAAAGACTCAACGAGCGCTGTTATACAGCAGACCATCTACATTCTATGCTTAGCGACATGAAAAACTATGTGTATCTCATATTTCTCAAGCATATTCTCGGAGAAGTTCAAAGTGTGAATAAGAAATTCGAAGCAGATATACAGGATCCAACAAAAATACTCAGCAATCTTGTCCAACTCACCGATTCTATCAGTTCAAAGACCGCTGTTCCTGTGGGGGAAAAATAGCAGAAAGTAATGCTTTTCAAGATTATTTAGATCCTAATCCCAATCTTAGTTATGAGTTTGAGAAAGAAATAGCAGACGACCAGTTTCCTAATGAGAAAGAAATTCATGGAAGGTGCATCCAGTTTTTAATAGAGCTGTTGACACAGCTGCGTTTACTTTTGCCCGATAACGTTCGAGTGTTGCAGTCCATGTCATGTCTTAGTGGAAGTGAATGTCTACAGCCAATGAAGCCCTGTATATTTTATCTTGCTAAAATGTTTGTACAAGATGCAGCTACTCTCACCCGCATCGATTTCCAGTGGAGAAAACTTCATCATATGCAGTGGACACAGACCTCTGACACACTTGGACTGTGGGTAGAAATAGCCTCATACAGGGATGCCACCGGTGAAAATCCTTTCCAAGATCTTACAGATTTATCTTTAACTGTGCTCATTTTACCTCATTCTAATGCGGACGTGGAGCGTATTTTCAGTCAGATGGGAGTTATAAAATCAAAATTTCGGAACAGACTGAGCATCAAGAGTTTGACAGCTGTTTTGACTATTAGTTATGGAATGAAGAGATATGGCAAATGCTGTCATGATTATAAACTACCTAAGGATATTCTACGAAAAACTGGATCACAGGAGGCATATACACGTTTCTTCAATCATCACCATCATCATCGCAGGAGCAAACACATCAGGAAATAGCTATAGAAACTGAAGAAGAGGTGTTTGGCTGTGATTTGGCAGATCTGGAATAAACTTCATTCTAATATTCAGTGATAATAATAAATTATAATGTGCTACTTTATAACATTTTGAATGAATACCGCCATTGCTTGTTTTAGTGCTTTCCCCAAAAAATATTATTGCAATTTAGTGCTTTTTTGGCTCGAGAGTAGTTCTGATTGGGATTTGGCGGATCTGGAATAAATTTCATTGTAATATGAAGTGATAATAATAATTATACTGTGCTACCTTGTTACATTTGTAATAAAAACAGTTGGTGCTTTTGTTTGGTGCTTTCCAAAAATGTTGGTCTTTTGGTTGCTTTTTGGGTTCGATTTTGGTGCTTTTTCATCAAAGGGAGATGGCAACACTGATCATGCTGCGTGTGCAACACATTCATTCATTCAGTTGCATGTCCTTTGCAGTACCTCGCTCCCATATCAGCCTTCAGGAAAACTTCTAGGTCATAAGCAATATGTCCCTCGTCTGATACACCCATCTGGAGATCATTTGGCACATCCTGCACCCATCTTCTCTTTGGCCTTCCTCTTCCACTCTTTCCAGGCATATACCAATCCATTATTGTTCTCTCCAAACTTTCATTAAGTTTCAAGTGACTAAAATATTTCAATTTACTTTGTTTTATTGTCTTGAGTAGCCAACCTTCTTCAATATTCAGATCTTGTCGTATGGATGCATTTGTTTTTTTTTTCTGTATCCAAGATATTCTTAGAACCTGTCAATAACATTTATATACAAAGTAATTTATGGGCTGTTCGGGTTGTTTAGTAAGTTTCCACGTCTCACAGGCGTATGTTGCAATGGGAAAGATGCATGCTCTTAAATATCTATTTTTTGTAGGTCTATCTGTCTCACGCCACAATATATTCAGTCGTTTTAGTTTTTGAAGAGCAATAAATATTCGTCTTTTAATTTCTTTCATTGTGTCACCATTGTTGGTAATTAATGACCCAAGATATTCGAAGTTGCCACCACCTCCAATGTTTCCTCATTAACATATATTTCTCTCCCCATTTTAGTTTTATCTGTATGCATTATCTTTGTTTCTGCTATGTTAAGATATAAGTTGTGATTTTCACCATCCTTTTGGGTTGAGGTTATTAGTTTTTCTATACCATTCTGTGATGTGGATGCTGTATGATCAGCATATCGAATCTCTGGTATTTCATGACCACCGATATATAGGGCATCATATTGCTCCTTGGTTTTATCATCTCTGACATTTCACATTATATTTTCAGCGTACAGGTTAAACAAATAGAGGGACAGCACACAGCTCTGACAGACTCCTTGCTTAATGTCAAACCAATGTGATGTCTCGCCATCTATTCTAACTGCTGCTTGTTGATCTAGATAGTGCATTTTTATGAGTTGTATTACATGTGATAGAAAGCCCATTTTATTCATGATTTCCCAAAGTTTATGATGCTGTACACAGTCAAATGCCTTTGAATAATCCACAAAACATGAGAATAGGTTTACATTAAATCCTCTACACTTCTGTATTATTAAACGCATGTTGAGTATGTAATCTCTTGTTCCTCGTCCTTGTCTAAATCCAGCTTGAACCACGTTAATCTCTTTTTATTTTTAGTAAAAGTTTATTTGCCTGACTGATGAGGACAACAGTTCTATAGTTGGTGCATAATTTCAAGTTGCCCTTGTTTGGTATTGAAGTGAAGATACTCCTCTTAAAATCTTTCGGCCATATACGATATTTCCAAATCGTTTTACATAATGCTTGATAGATTTGTATGCTTTCTTCTCCTCCCGCTTTAATTAGTTCAGCTGGTATCTCATCACATCGTGGTGATTTACCATTCTTCAGGTTCTTTATGGCCCATACAATTTCATCTAATGAGGGTTCAGGTTGTCTCTGCTGTCATTGGTTCATGTATCTCATTCATATCGTCAGTCATTCATATCATATATGCCACACATGGTCTCTACAATTAAGCCCAGACTGTGTGCTATAGAGAGGTATAACTCCATTCGTGATCCCCGCCACGGGTATGTAGTTATTATTTGTGTGTGTGTGTGTGTGTGTGTGTGTGTGTGTGTGTGTGTGTGTGTGTTTAAAGATCAGTGTAACAAAATATCGCCTGTCTAGACGGCAAGGTGCCAGTGTAAAGTGGCCACTTAATTAGTGGCTCAGAACGCCAACTTGCCATTGGGCAAGTTGACACCCTGACCAGTCCACCACGGTCCATGGGGACTATGTTGAAAGATCTCTTTCCTCTCTCCGACTCCAGAAACAAGTGTGGTGTACAAGACAGGTGCTGGAATTTCACATCTGCATACTGGGAAGTAATCAGAGCTGATCCACGACTCTAATGATCGTGTGAGATGGCGAAACAAGACCGTCCGCGCTTATCGACATGACACCTAATTATTATGAATCGACAGCTTGTAGGTAACAAAGATGTGGCTTCTGATGCGAATGTTTTGAATACTTTGGACTGGCAGAGTAACTATCAACGTAGAGGCTAAAGGAGAGGCTAATGAAAGTGGAACCTTATATACATTTATAATAGAGATTCAGACGTTTTTCTTTAGGTATATATATATTTAAATCTACTCTTTTTTTTTGTAAATGGTGTCTTAGTTAAGTGTCTGTCTTATGTTTTATATAAAGTTTCCCTGAATACAATTCCTATTCCAATTTTCAAAAAAAAAAAAAAAAATTCTAAATTCGGTCTCGTCTAACCTGCTTCCTCAGCGGTGGTTATTGTTGAGAGCCGTGGTTGCGTGGACTGTTAGTCCTAATTCCTATTGGTGTTATTGGTTCCGCTCTGTTCGTCGGATAAAGTTATTTTGTGCTATCTGTTTTTTTTTACTTTCTGTCCTATGCTGGCCCTGATAAGACCGGTTCTTGGTCGGGCCTGCTACGTGCTTGTTGTTTCTTCTATGATCAGCGGCCCGAACTCCTTTACGTTTGTTTTCTAGTTTTTCTTCATCGCGTGTGGGTTTGGTGCAACAACAAGACGACCCGATCTTCCTGTCAGCTCCGTTCAGGCGCCCTATCGGAAGAGCAAACTTTTTTTTTGCTTTTCACTGCAATTCTGCAGTTCTGCAGGCAATTCTTCAAGCAATTCTGCTTTTCACTCCGCCACATTCAGCTGAGTTTTTTTTTTTTTTTTTTTTGGGGGGGGGGGGGGGGGTGTCACTTGTTTTCCTGAGAGGAAGTTGGAATCAACAAGCACATCTTCAAACTTATTATCTGTTGGGATTATTGACTGACTTTTGTCTACACTCCTCTCTTCTGTCTTCCCTTCCATATATCTATTTCTTTCACTCTCTCTCTGTTATTCCTTCAACACATACTCCGACAACAGTTCCTTTCAACAATAAACAAAAGATTTATTAATAAAAACTATGTCTGGTGTATGTATGGATAGTGTCTATGTAGTTGGTATGTTCTTCTAGTGTGGATGCAAGATAAGATGTTGATAGATAGTCTCCGTAATCTTCTCCGGCATATTCAACAGGCCAAAACATCAGATATCAAACACAGAATTAGAACGTTCTCACCCGGTATGATCCGTTCAGCTTGAGTCTTGACTTAATCCAATTCTTGAAAACACAAACAATTGTTCACCACAGTAACACCGTACAGTAATGCGATCACGGTAAGTCCTTTCCGTAGACAGAGTTTTCAGTTTTATGTTGTTATTATCCATCAGTGAAAACACCTCACACCTGTCCACAGTTATTTAACCGTTTTCTGAATATATGTACACTGGTCTAGGGTTCTTCCCTGTTTCGTTTAGGTGAGTACTAAATGAAAATGTTTTATCCTATTTTCTATGCTTGAATAAAGTTTCTTCTCTAAGGTTCACCAAAACCTGTTTTTTGACATTCGTTAAGTCACCCACTTTGCATTTTGCTATAGTGACATACTTTCACTGCACCTGTGAAGTGCCTGATTAAATTAAAAAAGTCTTTCCTGTATTATTGTGGGATGTGGATTTTAATTCCTGAGAATAATTCGTTAAAATGTCTAGGGGGTATTATTGATTCTCTGTCACTGGTAAGAATGCAGGGTGATCAGGGATATTTACCACAAATCCCAGGAGGAAAGAGTTCCATCCTTGAAACAATGGCATCTGTGTGTAGGTTTCCCTTCCCACTTCATCACCCTTAAATTAACTATAGATGCTAGAAGGATATTGATTGCTCACAACATATAAACAACCACTTGTTGGACACCACATTTACTTGATGTACACAACACTTTTGGACAAACAGTTCAGGTATTAACTCAAGATCTGTAGTTACATATATATATAGGTGTAATAAACACTATGCATTTTCAGACAGGCATGGGAATGATATGCAGTATTACAACATAGTACCCAGTGACCCCAGAAAAAAACAAGGTTATTACAAACAACACAACAACCACAAATTGGTTCTGCTAACTTGACTCATTGTACCTAGATAAAATCACATTGGTCTAGGTGCAGAAACCCAACATACATACATTTATTTCTGACACCATGTACAATTCTCATATTTAAAAATAATGAGTGGGTGTCAAAATATTATACATATATGTCATAACATAACCCTTTAGGTGTACACCATTACCATGTAAAACACTCTTTACCCTTTTCCTGTCATTGAAGAAAACCACACTCATGAAAACAGTTGATACTAATAATTAAATTAATTAATTATAGTGTTCATTTAGGCGTTGCGGATGGCATTCTTCTCCAGTGCAAAGCAGTTAATGTCCATAATTATCCGTGCAGAATTATACTCACAGTCATTTTCTACTCACAGTATGTCCACCGAAGTTGGCTGGCGAATGTTTCTAATCCATAATCCAAGAATAGAATTATACATAAGCACATATTCTCTCCATGAGACTGAATTTAAGAATACTCTGTTGCCATTTGGGTTGTGTTCCAATTGAAATTGATGCCTAGGTCTGTCATACTTTCAGGAGATGCAACTTAAGCTCTGCAGAAGGTTCTTCCCTATATCATCTTATCGATGAAAAGATGACGACTGTCCAACAGCTCGGTTTATGTTAACCGTTTCCCAATTTAGTTCAAAAGGCTTTGTCACACACCCGGTTCATGTTGATAGGCCATCCCACACTTGATGATGGGCAGTTAGGCTGACATGGGACCAGCATAGAGTTCTCATTCATTCCATTTCTGTGTAGAACATACAGTGGTGAATCATTCATTTGGTTTCATCTGAAGATTCTGCTGCAGGCATGTAACTGAAGAATATTACTCCACCACATATCCAGGTTTGCAAGCCATCAGGTGATTCCTTTGGTTGCAGGCGTAAAGGCATTTACTCATCTAGCTGCTTTCATATGGTTCTTTTGATGGTGTTCAGGTTTTGGACCTTGAGGTAATCTGGTGTAGTTATGGTTCAGATGTTCTGAAGTTGGTAAATTTGTTTGTATTGGCTATAATGTTGTTTCAGTGTCTCTTCCCATTTGTTTGAGTTGGTGTTCATAGCTAGAACTTGGTGTTGCATGGCTGGAACCTTATGTTTGACTTTTGCACCTGTGAGATGTTCTTTCGAAGACTTATCCATTGTGGATATTAACTTGGTAATCCAACCAACAGTTGAAGGTTACTCACTGTTGTTAGTTTTAGTAACTTGCTAGAAGGATTGTCCCAGTTTCACTGACTTGGTTGAATGATGAGGCCATTGGTGATACTTCTCAGAAGTAACGCAAACGATACACTGTTGTCAGTACTCTGATGATCTTCATCTTTGTAGATTATTAGATCTTGAAGTCCATCCTGGATATTCCTACTAAAATAGGACTTAATCACTCACCCAGTCAGTTGTCTTCTAATTTATCTGTTGCTCGCTATGGAGCTATTGAGTGCCGCAGTAAACATTGAGGTATTGCTAGATCCAGACTATGGTTTGGACATTCACTTTATGGCTGTTTACCCAGGATCCAGTGTTAGTGATATAGTCCCACCAAATTCAACCACCACCTGCTTCTCTTCAATAGCTTGAAGAGAATCATGTTTTTAAGGCAAAATACCTTTTCCCCGAAGGGAAAGGTCGACTTTCTTGCGTGGTGTCTTGACTAGAAATGCCCGCTTCAGTCTTTGTTTTCCCCCTCGCCAGGATTGGCCAGATAAGGGAGAGAAAACAAGCCAAAATAAATTTAGCTGTGCCACGGTCAGTCTATCGCTGTTTTATTTTCTCCTACATTAAGTAAGTTACTTAATCAGTAATTGTAAGGGTTTGTTTATTTTTAAGGGAGTCCATAAATAGGAAAGGGTAGAGACGTTTTTATTATATTACACGCCTCCCCCATTTAAGACATTTATTTCTTTCAGAAATTAAATGGTCAAGAAGTACTCTACAATTTCCGTCTTTACATTGACTCACCTAGTATCCATTCCTTATTAATTTCTTGCATTACTTCCCTATGTTATATAATCAGAGCCACGTCTATTTTCTTTTAGTCACGACAACTGGCATAACCTTAAAGGATTATTTCTCTTTTAGTGAAAGAGTGTAGCACCCTCTCCACTGTTGTCAGCTATTGTTTGAAATATGAGTGGTTATCTGATAATTTGTTACTTTCCAGTACTGGTTTGTCTGCATCAAACCGACTTTTTGAAGCAATTGAGATATCATTAAGCTTGATTTCTCTCTCATTAGATTATCAATCTTGAGATTATGTTAAAACCGACGGTTAATTCTGTGTCTACTGATAGCATATTAAACTCGCCCGTCTCCCTATAAGTTAGACGTTTGTTTTAACTATAGATCTGATATTTAAAGGAAGCTAAATGTGGTTCCTGTTGAATACATTTTCATCCAATACATCATGTGTTTGGGTTATTAGGCGAGTTATGGGATTTTCCGATCAGTTTTGATAACTACTGATTAGAGTGGTGTCCCTTTCTCTTGCGGGTTTTTCCCGAGAATCTCGTCTAACATGTAAACAAGGTCCAACTTTTCTAGATTTCCGTTCTGAACCGACTATTCCGGGGAACATGAATCTATCAGAAACGAAGTAATTCTTAGCTTACTCTCTCTCTCTCTCTGCTTTTCCTTCTAACCTAGATCTATTTTACGCTAGAATCCTTATTAGTAATTCTAACTTGATGTGTTTGAGTTTCACTCTGTATTTGTTGCTTTGGTGTTGAATTACGAGCAATTTTGCGTCGCTTGGCGTACATTGATCGTCGTCTACCTCCCTCCAGGTTTTAGGACTATTTTCAACTTAGCAACATACATTGTTATGTAGGTTCAGACATATTGTCTCCTACCATATATAATCAGTTCAGTGAGAAGTTAAAAGCCCCTTTTTGTGATTCCTGTGATAGTCTTCCAGACAATCAAGTTGCTGGTTCACTTTCCAGTTATGGATGTGGGTTACTAGTTTTTGTAAAATTACTATTACATCTGTATATCCCTCTAATACTGGCGTCTCCTGAGTTGTGTCCTCAAGATAACAGGTAAGGTACTCTTAATGTTTCTCTCCAGTTTTGTTTTCGTCCGTTTAATACGTGGAAACTCTGGATTTATTTAGATTGAAGAAGGTCTATCTTTGAACTGTTATATAATTTACTAGCTGGATTCCTGATTGAAATTCCTACTCTAGTAAATATCAAGCAATTCTTCAGCTATCTGCTCCAATTTGCTTGGTTTTTACACAGCTATATTCCATTTTTCTAGCATGGGTTCACTGTATAAGTTTTAGGCGTTTCCCCTGTCTTCACGTCAAGGAGTTCGTCCTATTTATAAACAGCATCTATTCCAAGAGTTGTTTATTTAATTGTTGCTTTTACTGATTCGTATCAGTTATTTAAGCTAATCTCTGTTAGTCTGGATCTGCTTTCACATATTTAATGCTGGCATAACATCCAAATCAGAACTGAGATGTAGAAATCTGTTTCGTCTTGCGACTGATTTCTGATTAATCTACCTTTTAGTAGGCTTCGAGCATTATCTAGAATTTAGTTACTCGGTTAGTTTTAAAGAAAATACAATTGAGTCGCGCGCCTCTATTGTACCACTTATTTTTGCCCTTCTTAATTCTTCCCTTATGAGAATATTAATGTTAGTTAGGCAATTATTGAAATAACTTTATGTAAGCTAATCGCTAACTAAAAGCTGTTTCACTCCTCTTTTTGATGAGGACTACTCATAGTGAACATTTCACTTAATGAGATTAAACTGTAAATTTCAAAGCTAAGGAGCCAATTTTCTGAAATGTTTAGTCTCTTACTAGAGACTAGCACAGATTTTTTCCGGTATCTCCTGAAGTTCATTTGAAATTCCAATTTATGTAGTTAATTCTTTAATTATACCTTTTACATACCTATACGGTCTGTTTCCTCTACCATTAATAATGGAATCGGGGTGGATAATTTAAAGAAATACCTTATATTCTGTTGGGTCAGTAAGTGAGTTGATCAGTTTCACTTACATCACCAGGTGAATATTTTGGTTTTGACCCTCATTAACATATGGGCCATCTGAGTTAGTTATTAATAACTACTCATATCACCGGTGGAGTAGAATAAGTGTCGGTATGGCTTTTCTTCCTAAGTATCCATCATTTATTCACTTTACTTTACTACCGGTGTTGTAGAACATGTTATGTCATATGAAAAAAAGGATTAAATTAGGGTGCCCCTAAATACTGCAAATTCTTACAATATTCCTTCCCTTCCATTAACTATGTCTACATTTTTGCAAGTGGTGGTTTTGGCCTTACCATTAGTTCATTTACTTTAGTTACTGCTATTTTCCCCTGGTTTAATTTATCTCTCAGGTATTATTTCCTTTCCTACTGAATCATCATTTGTTGATTAAATTTTTCCCTTAAAAAACATTTATTGGATTTCTAACTTATCTGTCCTAATTATCTATAAAATTGTCTATCACTCTCTGCTGCCTTGGTAATTTTTCAATATTACATGACTTATACAAGCAGATCAAGCATGAAAATACAATGATAATCAATGCCAAAATAGTTAATTAACACATGATTCATATGTAGGAACATAAACCTTATGGATACATAATATAGTAGTGTGTTCATGAGTACACCACTTTTGAACCATTTAAAGAGAATATCAGAGTAGCAGAACCATACCTCAAACATCAAATGGGAATGACTATGAATTCTAAACATTCACTGAATTACCTATCTTATGTGAGTTTACCATCCCAAAGACCTTACTACTGGAGGTTCATTACTGGACTTAGTTTCCCATCAATAAGATATAAAATATGAGTTTTTAAAAAAAAATCTCATATCCAACAACCAACTACCTGATGCATCTGCTAGAATCAAGATATTACCTGTGAACAGTTTTGTACCAAAAAAACCTTATATTTATCTGAGCCATTATGGGTTCACATAAAACTTGACTCAGCTCATACTAATGAGTGATTAGGTCTGTTACTAACACTATAACATTCTGAAGTGACTTGGTTTACCTGCGAGAGGTTTTCCCTGAATTCATATACTCACCATAATACACCAATTGTGATGTTTACCATGAGTTTTAAATTCACGGACTACTCCACTACTAGGTGAAGTCCGTACCGGGCGGGACCACACATGTGGGATGTGGATTTTAATTCCTGAGAATAATTCGTTAAAATGTCTAGGGGGTATTATTGATTCTCTGTCACTGGTAAGAATGCAGGGTGATCAGGGATATTTACCACAAATCCCAGGAGGAAAGAGTTCCATCCTTGAAACAATGGCATCTGTGTGTAGGTTTCCCTTCCCACTTCATCACCCTTAAATTAACTATAGATGCTAGAAGGATATTGATTGCTCACAACATATAAACAACCACTTGTTGGACACCACATTTACTTGATGTACACAACACTTTTGGACAAACAGTTCAGGTATTAACTCAAGATCTGTAGTTACATATATATATAGGTGTAATAAACACTATGCATTTTCAGACAGGCATGGGAATGATATGCAGTATTACAACATAGTACCCAGTGACCCCAGAAAAAAACAAGGTTATTACAAACAACACAACAACCACAAATTGGTTCTGCTAACTTGACTCATTGTACCTAGATAAAATCACATTGGTCTAGGTGCAGAAACCCAACATACATACATTTATTTCTGACACCATGTACAATTCTCATATTTAAAAATAATGAGTGGGTGTCAAAATATTATACATATATGTCATAACATAACCCTTTAGGTGTACACCATTACCATGTAAAACACTCTTTACCCTTTTCCTGTCATTGAAGAAAACCACACTCATGAAAACAGTTGATACTAATAATTAAATTAATTAATTATAGTGTTCATTTAGGCGTTGCGGATGGCATTCTTCTCCAGTGCAAAGCAGTTAATGTCCATAATTATCCGTGCAGAATTATACTCACAGTCATTTTCTACTCACAGTATGTCCACCGAAGTTGGCTGGCGAATGTTTCTAATCCATAATCCAAGAATAGAATTATACATAAGCACATATTCTCTCCATGAGACTGAATTTAAGAATACTCTGTTGCCATTTGGGTTGTGTTCCAATTGAAATTGATGCCTAGGTCTGTCATACTTTCAGGAGATGCAACTTAAGCTCTGCAGAAGGTTCTTCCCTATATCATCTTATCGATGAAAAGATGACGACTGTCCAACAGCTCGGTTTATGTTAACCGTTTCCCAATTTAGTTCAAAAGGCTTTGTCACACACCCGGTTCATGTTGATAGGCCATCCCACACTTGATGATGGGCAGTTAGGCTGACATGGGACCAGCATAGAGTTCTCATTCATTCCATTTCTGTGTAGAACATACAGTGGTGAATCATTCATTTGGTTTCATCTGAAGATTCTGCTGCAGGCATGTAACTGAAGAATATTACTCCACCACATATCCAGGTTTGCAAGCCATCAGGTGATTCCTTTGGTTGCAGGCGTAAAGGCATTTACTCATCTAGCTGCTTTCATATGGTTCTTTTGATGGTGTTCAGGTTTTGGACCTTGAGGTAATCTGGTGTAGTTATGGTTCAGATGTTCTGAAGTTGGTAAATTTGTTTGTATTGGCTATAATGTTGTTTCAGTGTCTCTTCCCATTTGTTTGAGTTGGTGTTCATAGCTAGAACTTGGTGTTGCATGGCTGGAACCTTATGTTTGACTTTTGCACCTGTGAGATGTTCTTTCGAAGACTTATCCATTGTGGATATTAACTTGGTAATCCAACCAACAGTTGAAGGTTACTCACTGTTGTTAGTTTTAGTAACTTGCTAGAAGGATTGTCCCAGTTTCACTGACTTGGTTGAATGATGAGGCCATTGGTGATACTTCTCAGAAGTAACGCAAACGATACACTGTTGTCAGTACTCTGATGATCTTCATCTTTGTAGATTATTAGATCTTGAAGTCCATCCTGGATATTCCTACTAAAATAGGACTTAATCACTCACCCAGTCAGTTGTCTTCTAATTTATCTGTTGCTCGCTATGGAGCTATTGAGTGCCGCAGTAAACATTGAGGTATTGCTAGATCCAGACTATGGTTTGGACATTCACTTTATGGCTGTTTACCCAGGATCCAGTGTTAGTGATATAGTCCCACCAAATTCAACCACCACCTGCTTCTCTTCAATAGCTTGAAGAGAATCATGTTTTTAAGGCAAAATACCTTTTCCCCGAAGGGAAAGGTCGACTTTCTTGCGTGGTGTCTTGACTAGAAATGCCCGCTTCAGTCTTTGTTTTCCCCCTCGCCAGGATTGGCCAGATAAGGGAGAGAAAACAAGCCAAAATAAATTTAGCTGTGCCACGGTCAGTCTATCGCTGTTTTATTTTCTCCTACATTAAGTAAGTTACTTAATCAGTAATTGTAAGGGTTTGTTTATTTTTAAGGGAGTCCATAAATAGGAAAGGGTAGAGACGTTTTTATTATATTACAATTATCAACACTGCTTTCTCTGTACAAGAGATGTACTGATTGATCTTCTTTGATAGGTCAGGCTGTGTAGTAGAACCTGGGTAATAAACATTAAATCAGGTGATTTAAGTCTGCCTCATATCACTGTCTATGTGATTATCTTTCTCCAGCCGTAATGAAACAGCCTCCGAAAGAATTACTCTGACATAAACAGCAGAATTCACTAAAGTATAAACTATTCACTAAATAGAAAGCAATAGTAAACCCTACGCACAACCACATATTTCCCTATGCTAATATTACTCTAATATTAGTGTTACCTTATATATCTAGAATTAATGATACTCCAAGCATTGAAATCTATTAGCACACAATCACTTCTATCCCATTTCCCAGGATGATTTCTTTGCTATTTTCAGGAGACATAAATCCAGTTTGCCGTCCCTTTAGGTAGCACACACTAACACAACAATCCCAGTTGCTACTATTTATATTGGGCCTTCCGTTCTTCGTTAGTGTTTGATGTCCATACATCAACAATCGCCTTTGTCGTTCCCGTAACATCAAAAGTTCAGTGAAATCACGTATACGTCCGGGCGCTCCGTTCTCCGCTGTTGAGCTGGTCCTCTGTCCATCGCTCGTTTGCACTTCAAAGCATTCTCCGTTCATTTTCCCGTCGGCCGATACTAGCGGGAGTCACTGCCCTCGGCGCGTACCTGTATCCTATTTTTATATTCGTAGGTCAATGCTCGTGAATTTTATTCCTCCTCGCAGAATGAAGTACACAATTGTTAACCCTTCTCCTTCCTTGTATTTTAATATGTAAGTTACCAAGGAATCATTAAACTGCAGTTTTTTCTGTGACATAGGCCCCCTCTTAAGAGAGTTGACCGCGTCGACTTTTCATCCCTGTAGTTTTGATTCCTCTGATCCTCCAACTTATTCCTCTTCCTCTGGAGTTGGATGTCTAGATAAGAAATCCGCTCCTACATTCTCCTTTCCAGGGATGTATTCCACTGTGAAGTGGTATGGTTGCAGCAACAATGTCCATCACATCCACCGTGCGTTGAGCTTCTCTGAAGTAGCTATTAACATCACGTGTTGATGATATGATTGGACCCTCACATGGATCAACACCTCATCCAGTAGGCGACTTCATAAGCACCCTACCATACTACTCATGACTGAAACTAGTGTTGGCTCATCGCTCCTGTACGTTCAGTCGACCTCCTTTCCACTGGCGTAAGCGATGGCTCACAATACAGACGGATTGTCCCATCCTGATTGTAACACTGCTTCCATGTCCTCTTGGTTTCCCCCGGCTTTGCCTCTGGGGATGTTCCACCTCGTCCTCGTTGGACCGAGTCGTCTTTCCCAAATCTCCTGGACTTTTGCTTCCAGGACCATCTTGGGCTATATTGTATCTGGTCAGCCAATCTTCGGTTGGGGTCCTGGGTATTTCTCGCCTTTCCCGACGTTACCCACCCCTTTTGAACTTGGTTACCGGTGAAACTTTCACTCTTGTCCTTTCCCTGACTTGTGATTTCCCTCCTCCTGTCGTTGGGTAAATCTGACCTATCACGTACTGTCCCATAGGCCCTCCTATGTTGTACTGGCGATCTCTGGTCTTCGTCTGGACTGGTAACTTTTGTCCCAATGGCTGCCATCACCATAAAGTGCGAAGCTTTTCTCCCGGATCTCTCCTCATATTTCCTAATGAGATGTCTAGGGAGATTTTTCTGCTCTACCCCGATCCGTATTTTGTAGATGTTTTTGGACACCACCTTTTCCACAGGATAAGGTCCTTTCCATCCTACTTGGAGTATATTGGTCTCTGCTGGACCCCACACTTCCACTTTGTCTTCCACTTTAAAAGCGATTTTACTCTTAGTCCGCTTGTTGGGTGGTGCGTTCTGGCACTCCGAACAAGACTTCAACCACCGGCGTACATCTCCGGTCATTCCTGGCCAGCAAAAATGGCCGGAAATTTGCTGCAAGGTCTCTCGGACACCCATATGTCGATTCTCGCCTATAATGTGTCCACTCTGAAGAATGTGAGGACGGTGGGTCTCTGGAACCACCCACTGCTCGTGCAGGTTATCTCCCCTCCCAGCTCTCCGATAGAGTAGTCGATTCTTCAGAAAGTACTGTCCCCGTTCTGGTGGCTCAGCACTTCTTTGCAGCTTCCTGTAGCAAGGACGCAACGTAGTATCCTTCCTCTGGGCAGTATGCAATTCTCCTATCCCTGAGTTGTCGCATAGTGTCTCTGCCTCTCTTTCCTTCCCGTGAGATCCACTGACTACTGTTCCCTTGTGGGCTGGCTGTTTGGGCATTCCCAAAAAGACATATTTCGTACCAAGGATCATGGGAAATAAGGAGTCAGATAATACAGCAGCTGGAATAATGCCCGTGACGTACCTGGATTTAATCTCCACCTTGGCGATTGGTAGCGTCATGGTAACAGCACTCCTCATTGCCGGCTGTATTTCTATGGTCTCCCCTGTAAGTTGGTCTGGGCTTACCAAACTGGCATCCACCACCGCTTCCCCATCCAAACCGGTATCGTAGAGACAAACAACCTGCTGGCCATTGACTTCAATCAGTTCGACCACAGGTGGCCTCTCTTGGTCCGGAGTGTCTTCCATCTCCTTGACCGTTTCCTTGCCTTCCTCTTTTGATTCCTCGAGGTTGGTTATGCAATTGGCGTCTTCTGCCTTGCATCTGCAGTCCACAGTATTAGGTGTTGTCGACTGGCAGAGTGTGCACCATGTTCCCTTCCTAGGTTTCCGTGTGTCTTTTTTGTTCCTTTCTCCTTCGCCGATCTCAGCCTTGTCTGTGATCACCGTCGTAGGAATCACTTTGCATGCTGCGAAGTAAGAACTTTTAGGTTTCGATCTGCAGTCCTTCGTGTTATGAGATGGCACTTTGCAGAATGAACACCACTTCTCGGACCACGGTCGTTTCGCTGAAGAATTCGAGGTGTTATGGTTTCCTTCCTTCACCTTCTCTGAACTCTCCGTTGCCGCCTTTATATAAGGTTCCACTTTTTCTCCTTCCCAATTCTTAGGTTTCTTTTTCTCTTGTTTCTCCTGACCTTTGGTTTGAATACTGAGTTCCGCAGCCTCCCCATGTACCTCTACGAATCGTTCCGCCAGCTTATTTACAACATCAATCCGTTCCGCCCCTTGTTCTCCCAAGAAGGTTCTGAGAGGTTTCGACATTTGCTTTCGCATCTGGTCGACCACCATCATCTCTTCAAGACTCTCATAATCCCTCTTGAATTCTGCCAAGTCCATCCATTTCTGGAGATAGGATTTCAGCCTCAGACTGTAGGCGGCGAATAGTTCTCCCGGCTCTCTTCTAGACGATCTAAACTTCTTCCTATACGTTTGTGCTGTGACTTCATAATGTTTCATCAAAGCGGCTTTCAATTCCTCGTACTGATTTTCATGTCCTGGTGGTAGGCGTGTGTAGACCTCGTAGCCCGAACCACGTAAGGCCTGGGATAATTTAAGAGCCCATCTGGTTCTATCCAGTCCCATAGCGACTGCCATAGCCTCGAACCGATCCAAAAACTGGTATATCTTCTCTTTACTTTCATCAAAGACCGCCAAGGGAAACTTCATGGCATGGTAACCCTGCCCAATCATATGGGTTGCCCCAGGTGAAGATGAACTTCCTTCTGCTGCATCTGTTTCACCCTTAGTTTGTGTCTTGAGTTCTAACTCTTTCAAGCGGTATTCATGTTCCATTTCTTGTCTCCTGGCAGTCTGTTCCATTTCCAGTTTCTTGGTCTCCTGGTCCATTTCCAGTCGCTTGGTCTCCTGTTCCAGTTTCTTGGCCTCTTGTTCCATTTCCAGTCGCTTGGTCTCCTGTTCCAGTTTCTTGGCCTCTTGTTCCATTTCCATTCGTTTGGTCTCCACCTCTATTCTTCTCACTTCCAACTCGGCCTTCCGATCTTCTCGTTCCGCTTGACGAATCTCTCGCTCTCTTTCCTGGATGTAATCAGTTAGTTCCGAGCCAGCTAAACCAATTTCCTCCCCGTTGGCCCTTAGTTCTGCTGTAGTTACTTTAGGAGTTGCCATAGTTAAGAATGTAAGTCCGCAAATAGAGTACAGACCCCTCAAGCAATAAAGAAGTCCTTCCTATAAACAGATAATCTACCTAGAACCTATATCATTTATCTATGTCTATTAAATATTCTAAATCTACAACACCACACAGTACATCACAACCACTCTCTCATCCACAAGAGGAGATATAGGATAAAGACTTATGTAGACGTGTGACCGTGTGACTAGGTATGTAATGTGTCTTACCACCTATCCACATTCACTCTGTCTGGAACTTTCTCACTGTAAAGTCACCAGCATTAATGAAATGGTTCTACCATAAATGTAATGGCACCATATATCCAATGGACGTCCTTCCATTAAAAGTCATCAATGTATACTTATATTTATTCCAATCAGTATGTCCCAACATGCAGGTACTCCGCTATGCCTGTGCCAATATGCAGGTACCCCTCTATGTATATGCCCTGTTATGCCCAGGTCATATGGGTATTATTTTCTACCCCGCTGCTCCACCAATTATGTCACTTGTTTTCCTGAGAGGAAGTTGGAATCAACAAGCACATCTTCAAACTTATTATCTGTTGGGATTATTGACTGACTTTTGTCTACACTCCTCTCTTCTGTCTTCCCTTCCATATATCTATTTCTTTCACTCTCTCTCTGTTATTCCTTCAACACATACTCCGACAACAGTTCCTTTCAACAATAAACAAAAGATTTATTAATAAAAACTATGTCTGGTGTATGTATGGATAGTGTCTATGTAGTTGGTATGTTCTTCTAGTGTGGATGCAAGATAAGATGTTGATAGATAGTCTCCGTAATCTTCTCCGGCATATTCAACAGGCCAAAACATCAGATATCAAACACAGAATTAGAACGTTCTCACCCGGTATGATCCGTTCAGCTTGAGTCTTGACTTAATCCAATTCTTGAAAACACAAACAATTGTTCACCACAGTAACACCGTACAGTAATGCGATCACGGTAAGTCCTTTCCGTAGACAGAGTTTTCAGTTTTATGTTGTTATAATCCATCAGTGAAAACACCTCACACCTGTCCACAGTTATTTAACCGTTTTCTGAATATATGTACACTGGTCTAGGGTTCTTCCCTGTTTCGTTTAGGTGAGTACTAAATGAAAATGTTTTATCCTATTTTCTATGCTTGAATAAAGTTTCTTCTCTAAGGTTCACCAAAACCTGTTTTTTGACATTCGTTAAGTCACCCACTTTGCATTTTGCTATAGTGACATACTTTCACTGCACCTGTGAAGTGCCTGATTAAATTAAAAAAGTCTTTCCTGTATTATCAACACTGCTTTCTCTGTACAAGAGATGTACTGATTGATCTTCTTTGATAGGTCAGGCTGTGTAGTAGAACCTGGGTAATAAACATTAAATCAGGTGATTTAAGTCTGCCTCATATCACTGTCTATGTGATTATCTTTCTCCAGCCATAATGAAACAGCCTCCGAAAGAATTACTCTGACATAAACAGCAGAATTCACTAAAGTATAAACTATTCACTAAATAGAAAGCAATAGTAAACCCTACGCACAACCACATATTTCCCTATGCTAATATTACTCTAATATTAGTGTTACCTTATATATCTAGAATTAATGATACTCCAAGCATTGAAATCTATTAGCACACAATCACTTCTATCCCATTTCCCGGGATGATTTCTTTGCTATTTTCAGGAGACATAAATCCAGTTTGCCGTCCCTTTAGGTAGCACACACTAACACAACAATCCCAGTTGCTACTATTTATATTGGGCCTTCCGTTCTTCGTTAGTGTTTGATGTCCATACATCAACAATCGCCTTTGTCGTTCCCGTAACATCAAAAGTTCAGTGAAATCACGTATACGTCCGGGCGCTCCGTTCTCCGCTGTTGAGCTGGTCCTCTGTCCATCGCTCGTTTGCACTTCAAAGCATTCTCCGTTCATTTTCCCGTCGGCCGATACTAGCGGGAGTCACTGCCCTCGGCGCGTACCTGTATCCTATTTTTATATTCGTAGGTCAATGCTCGTGAATTTTATTCCTCCTCGCAGAATGAAGTACACAATTGTTAACCCTTCTCCTTCCTTGTATTTTAATATGTAAGTTATCAAGGAATCATTAAACTGCAGTTTTTTCTGTGACAGGGGGGGACACTTTTAGGACGACAGTTTTTTTTTTTTTTTTTAACATATACATATAAATACAAATATATACAATCTAGAAAGGTTATGCAGCATTCCCTGTTCTGCATATGAACTGTCTAACCAGCCGCTGTACTTCTGGGTTGCTGTTGGTGTGTAGGCACTCCGTCATTGTCATTGGAGTCCCACTTATGACGAAGCAATCTCTTAGCTCCCTTCTCTCACTATTGTACTTGTCGCATGTTAGTAAATAGTGTTCAATGGTGTTGTTTTCTAGGCATGCTCTGCAGAATAGGTTTTCTCTTGTGACTTTCCAGTTACCTAGTCTGATTCTCCACAGCTGTCTGTTTGCCGGTGCTTTCATATTGGTCTTGACTTGTGGTTTGTAGCTGGGTTCACCCAGTACCTGGTATGCACGACGACCTCTAGCGCGGTCTCTCCACTGTTTCCTCCATTCCTGGAGTATGTAGTTTTTTATGATACTCTTTCCTTCTACTTTTCCTAGGCCTGTGCTGAATTTATTACTGCTGGTTAGTCCTCGTTTCGCCGCTCTGTCTGCTTGTTCGTTACCCGGGATACCCCTGTGGGCTGGTATCCATCCGATGGTGACTTGGCATCCCAAGTACCTGAGGTTGGTGGCTGCCGCTAGTATCTCCTCTTTTATGTCGGGTCTGTTACCTCTATTGAAGTTCCCGAGCGTTTGTACTGAGGACAGGGAGTCTGTTAATCTACATAGTCTCAGCGGTGGTTTTTCGACTGCAATCTCCAGACCTTTCAGTATGGCTACCAGCTCGGCCGTGCATACTGCTGTTTGGTCTGTTAGTTTGAATCGTTACTTCAGTTTCCAGTCTGGGACCATTACTCCTGCTCCTACCTCTCCCTGTTCGTTCTTGGACCCGTCTGTGTATATTATGAGGTTCTTACTGATTTCTTCTATGTACGCCTTGGCTGCGTCTCTTGCATCTGGGTCCTCCGTGTCCTTGGTGATGGTCTTTGCTAGGCTAGTGTCTGTGAATGGGATTGTTAGTTCCCAAGGTGGGATTACTGGCTTGAACCGTCTTGTCTGTTTCAAGGTTTCTGCTAGCTCAGTTTCTTCCTTCATCTTCTCTGCTGCTTCCCATCCTGCCGGTCTTTGCAGTTTTACTATTGGATAGGGATGTCTCCCCGTTTGCTGCGGATGTCATTAAATGTTTGGTATCCTGGGTGGTCTTCGTCTTGTGCTGCTTTTACCCAGTAGTTATACGTCAGCTGTTTACGCCTCAGACTCAGTGGTAGTATACCCAGTGCTACCTCCATGGCTTCTTTGGATGTCCCTTTTCCAGTTCCAAGGATGGTGTTACTGTTTAGTGCTTGGGTCTGTATGGTGTCTAACCTCCTCTTGCTGGTTTCTGATGCTGAGTCGTACACAATGCTGCCATATTCTAGCTTGCCTCTGATAAATGCTTTATAGAACATAAACATTGTTTTGGTGTGGGCACTCCAACCGTTACCTTTTATCACCCGCAGTAAGTTGCTTGCTTTTTAAGTTTTTAATTCTAACTTTCTTGCATTTTTCTGTCTGACATAGTTTTGACCAGTTCATCTGTTCGTCTAGGGTCATTCCTAGGAAGGTTGTGCTGCTTGTTCTATTAATGGTTTCCCCTTTTATCTCTATTTTGTAGTCCCTGTTCAGTAATAACAAATACTTTCTTGGCTAATACTTGCTTGAATATAACTCACAATTGAGACAGCATTTATATTGGTTGCCTGGAAACATTTACAACTACCGAAAATAGTGCAGCCGTAAACAATATGGCTGACGTGAATAAGAAAGGCACGGACAGTGTAAATCACATTCACAGTCATAGTAAACTTATTAATACTAGCAGTCCTGAAAACTGGGCAGGTTTGACTGATACTAGAGGTATTTACACTAATGGATTCTGATGGCATTTATTTACATATTAGCATTGCCCAAAATAGTTTAGTTAGTAGGAAATCAGGACATGTCCCAAGAAAGTGGCGGCGGCTGGCGTGCGTGATATATTCTGATATGATATTCAATTATTCATTAATTTAATATAATTATTAATATTTTTATATGAATAATTGAATATGATACATCAATTATTGGTACTTTTGCCTTAATTCACCCCAAACAAACGTCACCAGCTATATTTAAGGTCGCCAGCTATATTTAGCACTGACGGTGATCTCCTCTGTGTTCGGATACAGTGCGTTTCACTTGCCCCACAGTGTTTCTTTGTTTGGCTTTGGCAACCGTCTCTCTCTCTCTCTCTCTCTCTCTCTCTCTCTCTCTCTCTCTCTCTCTCTCTCTCTCTATCCCCCTCTCTCTCTCTCTCTCTCTCTCTCTCTCTCTCTCTCTCTCTCTCATCATGAGTTTTCTGGAACTGGCAGCAGCATCAGCTGTCCACGACAAGCAGAGTAGCGTTGCTTTTCTGCAGCATCATGGCATCTGACATTCTGCTAGACGCTGTTCTCATAATCATGTCATGGTGCCATCGCTGACTGAGCAGTCAGCATAAGGTCATCATGCAGTGGATACCATCCCACTGTGGAATACCCGGAAAAGGACAGCTGATCAATTGGCTAAGGAAGGAGCCAAAGAAGAACAGCCTGATGTGCCCATTACATACCACCAAAAGAAAAGAATGATCAGATCAGTCAGAAGGCCACCAAAAGCTGCTCAAGATGACTACCACGTTATGGACTGACCAGAACAAGTAATTATTCTGCGCCCCAGAACAGGACACAATAGATTACGCAACCACATGTATACAAAATTCAAGATTGGTGACTCAGCCATGTGCACATGTGGTTTGGCGTCACAGACAGCAGAGCACATACTCCAAGACTGCCCAAACTACAACATGCCCAGGCTGACCTTCTGGCCTAGAGAGACAACAATGGAAGATAAACTCTATAGACTGCTGAGTGAACTAAAAAATACTGTTAGATTCATACAAGAGACAACATTGCAGTTATAAACATATTTCAAGCGAATGAAAGAAGAAGAAGAAGCGTACTGAGCGTCAGGACAGATGGAGTTGCCGACGACGACATTCACCATGTATGTCGGCAGGACATCCCCACTGAGACAAGGCCACATGGCTGCAAGGCTCGCGTCTCCCGTACAGACAGATCATCATCATTCTTTTCGTATACTGCTGGTCTCAAGAGTTGACAAGCATTTAATTTTGCCAGTTACAGTTGGGGGGATGTCGCCAAGAGCAACTGTTGCACACCGATAAAATTGCACACTGAGCTACTACGGCACAACACAGGGAACCCCTAGTAGTGACGCCATACCCTGGGATTCTTGGGGTGAATTAAGGCAAGAGTACCCATTTATTATATTGTGACCACTGTCACCCGTGATCGCTTGACAGGTTTATATTATAAAACATGGGTCTAGCTCCATGTGTCCAGTGTTCCTTGCTTACTACCTGCATAACTTACAGGGAGCACGAAGTACAACTTTTGTTTGCAACATTTCTTGCAGGTGTGTTCAACATATGCAGAGCAGAGAACAGTATTTTGACCTACACCCGCTCCATTTGAGGATAGACTCTATGGGGATGCCAACAAACTCATGTTGACTGCTGCTTTATTTGGATTTACTCGTATTGATATCTGAGGGTGAACAAAGAGGAAGTTTGCAACGCTACACACAACATAGAGAGAGACGGATGTGCAACTTTTGTTTTCATCATTGCACACAACTGAGAAGGAACATGAAGTACAGCTTTTATTTACACCATTGCACAAAACTGATTAAACATAAAGTTCAAATTTTATTTGCAACATTGCACACAACTGAGAGGGAGATAGAAGTATAATTTTTATTTGCAACATTGCACACAACTGAGAGGGAACATGAAGTTTACATTTGTTTGCAACATTTTACACAAATGAGAGGAAGCATGAAGTGCAACTTTTGTTTGCAACATTGCACACAACTGAGAGGAAACATGAAGTGCAGCTTTTGTTTGCAACATTGCACACAACTTAGAAAGAACATGAAGTTTACAACTTTTGTTTGCAACACTGCACACAACTGAGAGACAGCACAAAGTACAAATTTGTTTACAACATTGTATACAAATAAGTGGGATCATTACTATCTACTTTTTGTTTCAATCAATTTCCAGATATAAAGAATGTGTTCTTGACAGCAACAGAACAAGGCGATGCAGAAAAGGTGCGCAAGCTGCTGGAGGAGCATAGCATTGAGCCGGATCTGACAGCGACAAGAGAAGGCACTGGTCGAAGTGTTTTGTCAGTAGCAGCAACTTATGGACAGACATCTGTTGTTTCTGAATTACTTAAGGTAATTTGTCTGACAACAGTTTAAAAAAAAGCATAATATCCTGTTTGGTAGTGGTTAATATACTTGCTTGCCAAAATCACCATCATCATTTGCCATGCAGATAAGTGTGGGCGGGTCATGTTTTGCCATCTCACCTGATCACCAGAGTTGTGGATCAGCTTTGTGTTCTTGTTTTGACCACACCATGTGGCCAAGCCATACAGGTATTTACTTCTCTGCCTTCCCCTTGTTATTTTCCTCTCAATCTTGCCAGTTGTCATCAAGTTCTCCAATTTATTTCTTCTCATAACGTGTCCAAAATATTATGACTGTCTACGGTTAATTTTTCTAATAAGTTTATGGTTTTCATTTGTTTCTCGCTAAGATAGTGGCCTGAGTTCAATTCCCGACAGAGACAGTATTATATTTGATGACCAATACAGCATCGGAGGTGTGGTCTCTGAGACAAATTTTGCAAATACCTTGATCTACAGAGTAACTAACAATGACTGCCTGGAAAAAGCTCTTGAAAGAAGAAAGTTACATACAAATATTAGAAGGCAACAAACTATGTTGTTATAATGAGAAGAGAAAGCAGGAGCAGACAAATTCAGGGCACCAGTCACCATGGTGCCTGGAATTTTTTTACCTAGCACCTGAATTTTCAAGTTCGTTTTCTTGGCGGTATTAAATAAAAATCTGATGGGCAGTTGGCAAGGGACATGATGAAATGAGTACAGCTTCAGGATTGAAATAACCATATAAAAACGGGTTCCAGACACTTTTCAGAATTTTCCGGAAATTGTAAAAAAGTAAGGAAGTGAACTGACCACCCCACCTCTTATGCCTACAATATGTGAAGGTCTGAAATTTCTCACAATGATGGCAGTATCTTTTATTGGACTACTTTTAATTACCAGTTCAGCTATTCTGGGTTATCATGGGATATACAGTGTTTATTATTATTTTTGATAATTGTTTTTATTTATTTATTTATCCACATATTTTGATCAATTATGATATTCATTTCGTGCTCATAACTTTTGTGTTAGGGTTGTGAAGTATTGTACTTTCTTGGTGTGACTGTGTTTACAACAATAGTTATCTTAGCCTGGTTTATTTCACTGACAGTGTAGACTGGAGCCTTGGTGGTGTAGTGAACAGAGCATTGACCTATCCTCATGGCATGCAGGTCCAGTTCGGTGTTGAGGTTTTGAGAATCAGTCCAATTGAGTTCACTTTAGTTTCAAAAGTATCACTTTAATTGTGCATGAGTATTCTTTGCATTCTCCTCAGAAACCACATTTACACTGCCATTAGATTTTTTTTCAGATGGTCTGCTTATTATGCATGTTTCACATACATAAAAAAGTACAAGTTTTATGGCTAGGATTTTCTAATTGTGAAATTTAGCTTGGGCAATGGCAGCTTCAACCTGCTCATGTCAATTTCCAACTGCTTTCCAAGGGATTTTCAATATGGGCAATGTGCAACTAGTTTTCTAGCTCTATCTGAGAAGGCTAGATGTCTACTACCCAAGTATCAGGAGGGGTATCACATCATTGGGCTTCTTACTTTGTACAAATCCAATTGCTCCACTTAGCACTTCACCTACAATTTAACTCTTAAAGAATGTGAGAATTTGGTTCGGGATTTTCCTGTCTCAGTATTAATTTACATTTAAAGATTAAGCGTTAAGTATTTCCATGTTTCTAAAACCATATTTATGTTTAAAGTTATAATAAAATGGAATCATTAAAATGTTTAGCTAAGGCAAAATGAAAATGAATTAAAAAGTTTCACAGAAGTTATCTCATCATGAATGCTTGAATCAGCATAAATGCTGGCCTCCTATCTTTGAAGAGTTATTACTAGACATGATCAAATGAAACCCATCCTAATGACTTTATTTCAAACGTGTGAAAAGTATATCGGCAGATGTGGCAGAATTAAACATAGCAAAGCTTAGCAAGCAAACATATGCCTGGGCCCATCAAAAGAAGTTGCTGTAGGTATTCGAACATGCATCCCACTGCTTAGGGACAGATTGTGAAAATGGAAGTGGTTGCTTATTGAACCATGTGGTCACTGCAGTCATGATGTCTGCTTTGATATGAGAAATCATTGTCCCTTTCATCATTGGCACCTTGCCGTCCTGACAGATAATTGTTTGTTACATTGTGCTTCAAAAGGTATAATAACTACAACCCATGGTAGGAGCGAATGTGACTGATCAGACCAATTCACGCTGTAAATGTTCGTCCACAGTGGATGCATGTGAACACATGGTCATTTTCACCATCTCGCACCTTCTTATGTCTCACATGCTCAGTGTGTGACCTATCTGCAGTCATTTTCTTTTTTGTCTTTATTCCATTTCTGATATTCGCCCTCCATGCAACATGTTCGGCAGCGACTTGCTCCCAATGTGCATTATCAATGCCTATATCAATCATGTCCCTTTACAGCTTTTCTTAGAGGTCCAAACAAATAAAAGTAACATAGCAACAGATCTGGACTGCAGGCTGAGTGTGGCATAACTTCCTACCTCTTCCTTGCTGACACTACATGCACAGTGTTCGCAACATGTGGAACACAGGAACACACAGTTACAAGTCATGCAACAGAATTACACTACACACAAGTCTGCTAGGCTACTTATTCTCTTGACTCTATGCAGTATGTCAAAAGGACAAAAGTCCTTCATGGTAAAAAATATACGGTCAACATAACCTTAAGAGCAGAAACATGTGTCTTGAATTTGTATTTTGGTGTTTCATTATTTGCTCACTGATTTGCTGCACAACTTAAAGTTATGGTGTGACAATTCATTGCTTGTCACTATGTGCAATGAAATGCATCATCCTCCGCTCCATAATGCAGCAAGTGATTCAAACTCCATCCTATACATTCTTCCTTGTGATTGTTGGTCAGCATCTGTGGGACCCACTGTGAACACATCGTCCCATACTTCAGTCTCTTAGAAACCACCATGTGAACTGTTCCAAGTGACACAATGCTTTCCTCCACAAGTGAACACAGTCTCAGACAGCCGGTTGCTTGTATTGCTGCATCACTCTTGGTGATGACTTCTTCTGTCACAACAATATGCATTAGATCCAGCCGTGGAAACACTTTCTAAAGCTCTAAAGGTGCAATGAATTCACATTCAAGCAGACGTTATGACCATGGTGACCAAAACGTTCACTGAGCAACCATAGTCGTTTTTCACAGACAGTATCCACCATCTCGCTAAGCAGTGGGATACGTGTTTGAATGCCGACTGTGACCCCTTCAAGCAAGTCCAGGAGCATGCTTGCTTACAAAAAGCTGCTGTTTAATTCTACCACACCTGCAGATCTACCGTTCATATTTTTGTTTTTTGCCCTCGCTCGTTTTGAATTCAAGCATAGTCCACACACACTATTTATAGTAGTGATGGACTGAATTTTGCATGTGGGTTAGCTTTCCTTATTAACAGTGTTCCTCGCCATCAGGCGAACCCACTTCAACTTCATAGGTACTTGTAATTAACATTCCCAAGTCATGGACAACAGGTCAATATTTTAGTCCAGTTGTCAGGTGTAGGCGTTGAACTTCTAACCTCGGCATCAGCACACCTGATGTTTAAGAACACGCATTCTTAGCCATGCAGACCTGCTACCTTACATATGTTTGTAATAAAGCTTTGGGACAGGTTTCATTTGATCAAGCCTCATACAAGTTTGATTCAGAGAGGAATTATGCTTGAAAGTTACAGTATGTGTCATTTTAGGGAGGTGCAAATCCTGTGTTAAGGAGTGCAAGTCAGAGAGTGGCCCTGCATGAAGCCTGCATTGGTGGACACTTAGAGTCAGTCCGGCTGTTGGTGGAGGCAACATCTGACATCGATGTTGCCGATATCAATGGCCAGACTGCAGCACATCTTGCAGCCTTCAATGGGGAAACCAGAGTATTGAAACTGCTACTGGAAAAAGGTAATAACTTGTGCAATTATATTTATGTGTTTTGTCCTAGGAGAAGGTAATGTTTGTACAATTATCTTCATGTATTTTGTCCTGGGAAAAGATAATAGCATTTACAATTATCTTTATGTGTTTTGTCCTGGGAAAAGATAATGACTTGTAAGATTACGTTTATGTGTTTTGCCCTGGGACTTATAAAATTATATTTATGTGTTTTTTCACATATACATTAACATCATACACTGGAAGCCATATTAGAAAAGGTGACAAAGCAAAGGATTTAAAATAGGGTAAGAAGTTATGTAATTGTATTGAAATTAGCATTAGCGTAGCTCACAATCCCAGGAAAGCAATTGGAGGAGGATTCCAGAAAAGAAACCTCAACCGTCTAAATTGGAAGATGTTGACCAAAGTGGTACAGGACTTAAAACCAGATATCTACGTACTACACTGGATGCTATGCACCATGCATAGCAAACGTTGATCGCGGAAGAAACAGAAGATATAATCAATAACAGATGGCAGTCTTAAAGAAATATCTTTTGATTGCACATGTTGTAGCTATGTGTTCCATTGAAGATACCAGCCAATTAATTTTGCTTCTCTAGCACAATTAATAACAGATGATAGCTGATGTGTGGCAGAAGTAAGAAAGAAAATGAATTGTAAAAGCAACTTTCAGCAATGTGAAACAGCTTTTGATATCTAAACAGCTAAGTTACAAATTAAAACTAAAAGTGGTCAAGTCTTACATTTACTTGACATGATTGTATGGTGCAGAAACATGGACAGGGAGTAAATAATATGGGAGAAAAATTAAAATGTTCACAGTTTGGTTATATAGATAAACAGGAAGAATATTGTGTTAGGACAAGAGGACAAAGAAAGAAGAATGACAAAAAAAAGAAGACAAAGAAAGAAGAATGACAAACACTGGGATTCAAGAAACCGTTACTGATTGACATCAAGATTGAACAATTAAGATACTTCGGCCAAATAAAAAGACACAGCTCCTTGATAATGGATGTACTTGAGGGAAAGGTGAACAGGAAGCATGCAAGAGGAGGACAATGTTACAGGTGGGTGGACAACATCAAGAGATGGACAGGAAGAAGCTTCATCATGAAGACACGAGGAGGCTCATTACATCCAGCCTTCAGTGCGGAGGTGACACTTCAAATCGATAATAATGATGAGAGGATACATAAGTCACAAAATGTCATCCAACAATGGTGCCACAGCACTCAGGACATGACTCTTGTACTCAGTATCACTCAGACACTGTCAGAATATTGATACACATAGTCCAAGTAACTAGTTAGTTGTGTACGCCTATGCCTCGTCTTAAACCACGATCCTTTCTAGTAGTGTCAAACTGGACTCCTGGTTCCATCGGTGGTAGCCACATGTAGTTACTGATTTGTGCTTCCTGATGCAACTGGTGATCATGTAAAGACAGTGTCACCTGTGCTCAACTTTGTTTCCACTGGAGGTGCCCAGAGACTAACCAACTGGCCCTTTCATCTTCATGTACTCCAGCATGGCCTGAACAGTAGAGCCACTTCACCTCTTGTGTGAGGACTGTGTTTCAACCTTTGATGCCAGAAATATCCAGTTTCAACCTTCCAGAGCATTGATGGAAATCAGCAACGAGCAAGTTCCACAAGAAATATGAAATCCTTAAACTGATTAGAGAAATTAGACATAGACAGTCAAGATTTGTTGGGCATGTTATGAGAAGAAATAAACTAGAATTTCTGGAAACTAGGTGAAAACTATCAAGATTGAGGGGACAAGAACAAGGGGAAGACAGAGAAGTAAATATCTGGATGACTTGGCCACATGAATTGATCGAGACAAGAACACATAGCTGTCATAAACCTATGGCTTGTGACAGAAAGTAATGATACTAATACCCCAACCGACCCGACCTGGTTTGAACGGAAATCAACAGAAATGACATTGTGTTCACATTGTGTTTATTGATTATGGGTGTTCGTTACACAAAATATGAATCAAAATCCCTGTTCCAAAAGACTACCTAATCACTAACTACCGGCTAACCCTTCTAAGTATTAATGCCTTTTAAAAACAAACCCGTAACTTGGTTCTAAAGCCCGACCATCACTATTGCCATCCCAAGCTCTAACTGCCTAACTAAAAAAAATATTTTCACATGTAAACATCAGAGAAAAATTTTTCAAATCGGGAAGAAGAAAAAAAATTAAATAACAAGTTTAAGAATGTAATATAATAAAATGGGGTAAGATAACATATGACAAGAAAGAAAAGAAAACATAATACCACACAAAATATATATGTATGTATTTAAATCCAATAGATTCAAATACTTATGCAATAGGTAATAATACGCATCAGTGAACATGAATCTTGCTACTAATATTCGAGAACATCCATCAAAGCAATCAAATATTGAAATGTTTCAAGTTTGTAATCTTGATGTGGTTGTTGAAATCGAGGTAGATGAATTCTTCACAAGAAAATACAGTGTTCAAATAGGATACATGGTTATGTAATATTGTTTCTTCTGTAAATACTTCAGTTTAACTAGATCTGCAGGAATTTCCTAGAGGTTATTATAAGCCAAATCTAGATAAAACCAGTGTGTATATTTTGTCAATGTTTGAAGGAATGCTTGCGGGGCCATTGTGGGACATGTTCAGCCATTGTAGATCTGGCTATGCTACTTTCACCAATGGCAGTTTTTGAATCTGGTTGTAGGACAAGTTGACTTTGGCTGGCAGTTCATATATGGATTTCTGTAGCTTCTTGATCAGATACATCTCTGATGGTTTTGTCAGGATAATAACGACTTCCATCAAAAAGCCCACAAAATGTTTTATTTCTTCTGCCTTTGTGGTTATCCTGAGAATGTTCTGTCTACAGCTGTTCACCACTTCCAATCTATCAGTTGTGCTGAGGCTCTCTCCTCCAGGCTGAAACCATGGAATAGATGCATGAATCAACGCATAGATGGACTCATCAATATATTCTTTACACAAGGAAGAATATAGTTAGTTAGTTAGTCGACAGATCATCCTCGTTGCACATCGGACCATTCAGTCCATAAGTGCTCGGATCCCCTCCTCAGCAAATCCCGCAGCGTGTAGCGGCTAACGACGCCAGTTCTGTGTTGGTTTATCAATCTTCTTTGGCTTCCTGCGTAGTGTTCTTGTTTGGCCACCCCTCTTTTAATTTGCTGCTCTCGCAGTCTGGCCATTGTTGTAGATTCACAGTCATCACTTGGTTCTTGCAAAAGTCTCACTTCTCGTAGAGCATTCAGAATGTCAGCCTGGTCCATGGCGCGTCCGCCCTCAACAGTAGCCTCACCTGCGAGCTTGTCAGCCCGCTCATTTCCTTGTACTCCCGCATGCCCTGGCACGAAGATGAAACTAATCTTTGCCAGCCGAGACCGCTTCAGAGGCAGCAACCATTCTCTTCGGATCGACCCCTCCTCTATCCTCTTGATCATGTTCATTGAGTCGCTAAGGAAACAAGCCCTAGTGAATGTCTGTGTCTCGAGCCATGTTATTGCTTTACTTACTGCCATGACTTCCATGGTCAGGCTACTTGTGGTTTCAGTGAAAGCACCAGAGTCCTCCTTCACAATTCTCCCTCCGGCCCGAGCTGTAAAGGCCCATGAGCTTCTCACATGTCGGATGACCGACCCATCTGTGTAGATGACCGCGTCACTGTCTAGCGAATTCTCGAAAATCAACGCTTGTACTTCAGCCTCAACAGCAGCCGGATTTTCTTGTCTGCATTTTCTATCTAGTTGGATGCAAACTGAAAAGGATGTGCAGAAGTCTGTTGGCACTTGCACCCACTCCTCGCCAGGTTCTAAGTCCTCAAGTGAACACACCTGTTGAAGAATGTCCTCGGCTTGACCCATCCACGACCGTCCTCTTTTTAACCTGCTGCCCTTCACCTTCCTAATTTCACTATGCAGTGGATGCTGTGTGTTTGCGTTAATTCTGAGGTAGGCGCGTGCCCTGCAAACTTGCATTCTCTCTTCAATGGTTGGAAAATCAAGAAGGTAGCGCATCGCCCTGCATGCTGTATCTCTTGTACATCCAAGAATAATGCGCATAGCTTCATTCTGTATCCTTTCCATCCTTTCTATCTGCTTATGGCTGACAGTCAGGATTGCCATTGCATACTCCAAAACAGACATGACCAGCCCCTCGTACAGAAGACATAGATGGCGCTGCTCACAAGTACTTCAAACCCAGAGTCTGGTATTCCCTAAGACTACTTTCCACTTCTGTGAGGGTTTCTCATGCACGAGCTGCAATGTTATCTATGCAATTATCTGCTGATGTTGTGACATGAGATATATTTGGGAGATAGGTCTATGTCTGGCTGACAGATTTAGACAACACCTCTCTGCTATCAACAGTGGTGCCCAGAAACTGGTATCCATACACTTCAACAATTCTGTGGCATGGCTGACATACAAGTCATGGCGATCAAATCGTGCGCATCTCACGAACGCGATCGTAAGACATTGGAAAACCTCATCTTCCATTTGGGTCCACTCTCCCCTCACAGCCTCAATGTCCAACACAGTTTCATTTAACTTCCAACACCCCTTCCCTCTACCCTATCCCCGCATTTGTATCGTTCACTAAGAAAGTTAGTTGCATATCCTTTACAGAACGTCGCAGTTCGCCCCATAATTTTTTTTGCTGTTTGTGATTTATTGACAATTTTGCGTTCAGTGGTCTTTCATTGCTTTCTGAGTGACCGGCACTCATGCTATTTTATGAGAACAAACACAGGACGGTCTGCATCCAAATCGCCTGCGGCTGTGTTTCGAGCACTGGGTGCGTAATTGTAAACTGCATCCATGACACCTTCACCACATAGCAGCTATAGTGCTCTGCAAATCCCTATTTTTGCCTTTCGCTCGCCTGGGCATGTCCCCCCCCCCCTCCCCCCCGGCGGTGTCCCTCTATAGGGAGGCTAAACCTATCACTGAGCTTTGTTCTGGTGTTATTGGCCTTAAGTCCAGTGACCGTCTGAAATACCACACATCCGGTTAATTCCATCCACTGATAGTTGCTCAAAGACGTTTTCAGTCGTACAAGGATATAGATAAGCAACTTTAATATTTTCATGTAGTGTTTTTCATGTAGTGTATCAGTTTATGTTTGTTTGTTCTGTGCTGACGACAGCTTTAGCCTCAACATCCATTTTGTTACCTGTAATCGTGTTCTGGTAAAGCTCACAATCTGCTTCTCATTTTTCGGTGATTCATTTATTAACTGTCTAACTAACGACGACGTCTTCCACTATCTTACACAAATGATGCGCACCATGTATGCACCGAGCCGTGCGCCAAACTAAGCACGTACCGAGCTAGTAGTTAATGTGTTATATTCGATTTAGTAACATGTGTAATATGGAGCTGTGACAATAGCTGATCCACGACTCTGGTGATGGTGAAACATGACCCTCAACACTTATCGCCATGACGTATGATAATCATTATTGCCTTTTCAGAAAGCCATCTCAGAACCCCAGTGCCTACTTCCACCTCCATTTTCATGCTGGATGTCATGTTTGAAAATGCTTCACTTTGCTCTGTGATATTCTTGCCTCTTCATCTAGCTAATTCACTGCACTAATCCATCAACATTTCCTTGTTAAACATAAAGGTACAGGTAGTCCCATAATAGCAACTGATGTGTATACAGTGATGATAGTCAGTTGAGAGACAACCAACTCAGAATATTTGTCACAAGCTCACTGTAGTATTTCTGGAAACAAAGTATTGTTATATCTGGTTGCGGAGATAGGACGCCCTCTTTTGTCGGGCATTACACTCACTCTTGTATGTGACAGTGAAAATAGGACAGAGCTGAGCTCAAGGACGAATGAATATGAAATATGACTTGGACACATGATACGTAAACAACACAAACATGATTACAAATAAACAATTCCACGAAAGTCTTTGTCATCACACAAACAGTGGAAAACAAGAATGCTTAGCATAAACACAACATAAATATCTGAATTGTTAGAAGGCTTAAGATGGGCCCATAGTGGTTAGTGTGCTTACCTGTCAAGACAGTGGTCCTGGTTTGATTCCTAGCAGAGGCAGAATTATTTGTTCTGATCAGCTAGCTCAGGAGTGGATCCAGCCATGGCTCTGGGGTGGACCCAGCCTTGGCTCTGGGTGTACCCAGCGACAGCTTAAGGGTGGATCCAGTCATGGCTCAGAGGTGGACCAAGCCATTGCTCATGGGTGTATTCAACCATAGCTCAGGGATGAACCCAGCCACGGCTCCAGGGTGTACCCAGTCTCGGTTCTGGGGTGGACCTAGCCACAGCTCAGGGGTGGACCCTGCCATGGTTCAAGGATGGACTTAGCATGGGTGGATCCAGCCAGAGCTCAAGGGTGGACCCAGTCATTGTTCATGGGTGGATCCAACCATGGCTCAGGGGTGGACCCAGCCTCACAAAAATGGGTACCAGACAATCTTCAATTATCTGGGCATTTTCAAGGATGGACAGGTGATGAGGAAGGAAGCTGACCATCCCACTTCATACCTCTTGACCTAGAATATGTGAAGGTCTAACATCCCACTTCATACATCTTGGCCTAGAATATGTGAAGGTCTAACATCTCACTTCATACATCTTGACCTAGAATATGTGAAGGTCTAACATTTCACTTCATACCTCTTGGCCTAGAATATTTGAAGGTCTAACATTTCACTTCATACATCTTGTCCTAGAATATGTGAAGGTCTAACATCTCACTTCATACATCTTGGCCTAGAATATTTGAAGGTCTAACATCTCACTTCATACATCTTGGCCTAGAATATGTGAAGGTCTAACATCTCACTTCATACATCTTGTCCTAGAATATTTGAAGGTCTAACATCTCACTTCATACATCTTGGCCTAGAATATGTGAAGGTCTAACATCTCACTTCATACATCTTGTCCTAGAATATGTGAAGGTCTAACATCTCACTTCATACCTCTTGACCTAGAATATGTGAAGGCCTAACATCTCACTTCATACATCTTGTCCTAGAATATTTGAAGGTCTAACATCTCACTTCATACATCTTGGCCTAGAATATGTGAAGGTCTAACATCTCACTTCATACATCTTGTCCTAGAATATTTGAAGGTCTAACATCTCACTTCATACATCTTGGCCTAGAATATGTGAAGGTCTAACATCTCACTTCATACATCTTGTCCTAGAATATGTGAAGGTCTAACATCTCACTTCATACATCTTGACCTAGAATATGTGAAGGTCTAACATCTCACTTCATACATCTTGTCCTAGAATATGTGAAGGTCTAACATCTCACTTCATACATCTTGTCCTAGAATATGTGAAGGTCTAACATCTCACTTCATACATCTTGGTCTTGAATATGTGAACATATTTGTTACCTTGACCTTTACTTTATTCAAATATCACAATTAAGTGAAATATCACTAAAAACTTGAAAACTCGGAAAACGTCCAAACTGAATAAGCTTCTATTGTTACAATGTGAATACAAAATTAAAACAGTTAGATAAGTGTGACTCCTGTAAAAAAAAATGAGAGATAATAAACACAGACACAGTATACATACCCTACGATGAATTAAAATCTGGCAAATGGAAATTGCTGTGTACAATAATAATAATAATAATAATAACATACTTTAGTTATCGGATCAACATCACGGCACACAGGTCTAACCCATAAGTGCTCCGTTCTACTCCTAACTCAAACCTGAGTCTGGAGAATCTCAGTTCAGTGCATGAACTCCTTAGCACCGGTGTGGATCCTGAAATACTTTGGGTAGATTTTTAACTTGAAATTTTGCCCGGGCAGCTCCGTTAGGCTACTCTTTTTCGATTTCCAACTGCTAAGGGATATTTTACGTGCGCAAAAATACACATGGGTGTCCGATCTCACTACTCAGAGACCAGTGGAAATTTTGTTACTAGAAGTCCACATGAAAAAACCCGACCCTCACAGGGGCTTGAACCCAGGACCTCAAGCACTTGAGGCAGACACCATACATCGAGACCACTCAGCCCCCCAATCTTCTTCTTCTTCTTCTTCTTCAGCATTCCGAACCATTGAGGTTCTTTGCTGCAAATACAAGCCGTTTCCATTCGTCTCTCTGTTGACCTTCTCTTGCCAGTCGCTGATTCCAAGCGCTTGTAGGTCTGTATGTATATTATCTCTCCACCGTCTTCTTGGTCTACCTCAGGGTCTACGGTCATTTATTTCCTGAGTGTAAGCGAGTTTTGTTTCCCTATTATCTTCCATTCTTTCTATATGCCCCAGCCATTGCAGTCTATTAGCCTTCATGATACCAGTGATTAGCGGTGACTTAAACAGATCATAAATGTCTTTGTTGCTTCTTCTTTTCCACTCTCCTCTTTGTGTATCCCTAATGGGCCCAAAGATGCATCTTAAGACTTTGTTCTCAAGGGTTTGTAACAAGGCTTCGTCTCCTTTAGTTGTACTCCTGGTTTCAGAGCCATACAGCACAACTGGTCTGATCAGTGTTTTGTATATTGTGATCTTGATGTTACGAGATAGCGCATTTGATTTTAGCAGATGTTGTAGTGCATAGTATATCTTATTTCCAGAGTTGATTTTAGCTTGTATTTCTTCCCTTATTATGTTGAAGCAGTTGAAGATTGTACCCAGGTGTTTCCATTCTTTTAATGGTCATATTATCTATTTGTATGTGGCCAGAGTTTTTAGCCGTTCCTTCTCTTGAAATTACCATATATTCTGTCTTATCTTGGTTGATAACCAGCCCCATTTGTTCTGCTTTTTCCTTTAAGTGAGTCGATATTTCCAGTCTTTTGTTCATTTTCACCTATATCTATATCATCTGCATAACCAAGCACAGATGTTCCTCCAATAGCACAATCCTCCTTTACCTTCCTTACAACTTTCTCTAGAGCCAGATTGAAAAGGAGCAGCGATAGTGCATCACCCTGTTTCAAGCCAGATGTTATTTGGAAAGGGTCTGATTTCCTGCCTTTATATATTACTATATTATAAGTATCTTCCATGCATAGTCTGGTCATGTTGATTAGCTTCCTTGGTATTCCAAATTCCTGCGTAGCATTCCATAGACTATTCCTATGGACACTATCATCAAGCAGTCAATCAGGTGCCGTCTCCGCAATGAAGGTTGGCTGCAATGGATCTCCAACACTGTCTGTCTCTTGCCTTGACTGTACATTCTGTCAGGCTGATGTTCGTTCATCTCTTGATGTTTTCCTCCCACTTGTCTCGTTGTCTACCTCTTGCTCGCTTGCCCTCAACCTTGCCTTCCAGAATGGTTTTTATAAGAGTATCATATCTTTTAACGTGGTCAAAATATTTCACTTGTCTCCTCTTTATTTATTTCATCAACTCTCTCTTCATTCCCAGTTTTTCTAGGACCTCTGCATTTGATTGTTTTTGTTTCCATGAAATACGACCTATTCGTCTGTACATCCACATCTCCAGGGCTTCTATGCGACTTGACACTATCATAAGCCTTTTTAAAATCCACAAAAATGTTATGGAGATCTATTTCATATTCCCAGTTTTTCTCGGCTATTTGTCATAAGATAAATATATGATCTATTGTTGATCTGTCAGCCCCCAATAATAACAAAAATAAGATAACAATAAGTTACACCACAGCACAATCCTGCTGCAGCCATGACTTCTCTGAGATGTTATTCTGCTGTAGCCGTTACTTCTCTGACTGTATATACATTTAAGCTTGTTTAACACTCGTGCTCAGGCATGGGGCCACACCCTCATAATCCTGCAGATGTCGAGCTGTCACAGGAACACTTCACTCTTCTGTCAAGTGGCATGTCGCTATATTTAAACATTACACAAGATATGTTCAACCACTTAGTGGCAATGTCCTAATAAGTGTCTTTCTTTTTCTTCTTCCCTGTTGGCACTTAGACCTGCAAGTGAATGTCTCTAACTACAGCAGTAGTTTGTTTCAGGTGTATGACACCAGTTAAGCTTGCGGGTTGCACCATGAATTATACGCCTGTGATGTATTCTTTGATGATCAACTTAACTATCTGAGACTGAGCAAGAAATGATATTATCAGGCAGACAGTGGGATCAGTATCTTGTGCCACATTGAGTAAGAAATGATGTTATCGGATAGACATTGGGATCATCACCTTGTGCCACAAATATTGAAATGTAAAAGATCAAATGGTTCAACGATTTTGTTAGAATGTAACACCATCAACTGCCAGCACTGACGCTACATCAAAGAAGATCTGATACGAGAGCAAGAGGACGTCCGAAAAGAAAATGGATTGACAACATTTAAGACATTGTATAGTCACATTGTTTGACGCTGTCCAGTGCCACCCATTGGGCGCTAGAACGTCAACTATTCGTCCCCTTGACAACACTTGATGACAAAAGTGGAACGGGATAATGATGATGATGATCAACTATCAGTTTTGTATAGCTTTCAACTTACTTTTAGTCTAGTGTCCTCCTGTTTGGTATATGTTGTGTTCTTGAATATCTATCAACTCTATTCTTTTGTCTAGTGGGTCATCTGGTATAAACTTTGTTTGCCATCTAGTGTGTCAAATTTTAAGTATTTCTTTTGCCTGGTGTGTTTTCTTGTATTCACTTCTTTCCTTAGTCTAGTGTTAGTTAGTTAGTTAGTCGCAGTTCCAACTTCACAGCAACGGGTCGTCCCCATTATGCTCCGTTCCTGTGCCAGTGAATATCACACAAAACGCTCCCCACTGCCCAATGTGAAAAGTGGAAAAGACAGGAGTCTTGACAAACAACAGCCCGCATAGATACACTGTGCATAATGCCGCCACCAGAATGTCAACACACCAGTCCCCCACGAAACACCCAATTCATCTCTGATGGAATCGGCAGTCATTTTCCTATCTGGATGTTTCCTAGATGTTCACCTACACAGTCCACGAACATACAGTTCATCACAGACGGCAGTGGCAGTCAACCAGAAGCCCAGCAGCCACGCATTTCTGCATAAGGCAAAAACTGGTCAACTCTGGGACATAGCCACCTGCCATTGCTCCGAACATGCAGTCACGTTCCAAAAATAAAAACTTGGGCAGATTAAAAAGCACTACACACACCGGGAAGGTTAACCCGGTCAACAAATGCCCGCAGAAGTCGGATGTGTCGGCCTAACGGCGCAAGAACGCAGCTCTGCTGTAAACAGGCACAATGCAATCACATCCGAAAAAAAACTCCGGATGAACGCACAAGAAGAAGAAGAAAAGCACTACACACAAAACTCACAGCTCACAGTGTCGCGTCACACACTCACTCAGTAGCAGGGCGGCGGAACCATCAAGCCTCCTTAGTCACCTCTTACGACATGCGTAGTAGGCTACAGTGTTGCTATTCTTTGCTTCCCTTATGGGCCCCGGCAACACACGGGAGTTAGTCTAGTGTGTTTTCCTGTATCCACTTCTTTCTGTAGTCTAGTGTGTTTCCTCATATCCACTTCTTTCTGTAGTCTAATGTGTTTCCTCATATCCACTTCCTTCTGTAGTCTAGAAATCAATTGGGGAACCCGTTGAGGCCGCTGAGACAGTTACATAGATAAACACACATAGTATTGTTTGGTGCTCAAGGAAGGAGAAGAAGGAAGTAGAGACTAGAGGATGCACTAGACAACATAAAATTTGAAAGCTATAGTTACTGTAACTATAGCTTTCAAATTTTATGTTGTCTAGTGCGTCCTCTAGTCTCTCCTTCCTTCTTCTCCTTCCTTGAGCACCAAACTATGTGTGTTTATTTCTGTAGTCTAGTCTGTTTCCTCATATCCTCTTCTTTCTGCTGTCTAGTGAATTCACTGACATTTTCCTCTTTCTATTTTCTTGGGTGTCCACTAATATCCTCTTTCTGTTTTCTTGTGTCCACTAATATCCACTTTCTGTTTTTGTATGTATCCACTAATATCCTCTTTCTGTTTTCTTGTGTGTCCACTCATATCCACCACTGTTTATTTTATTGTGTGTCCACTCATATCCACTTTCTGTTTTATTGTGTGTCTACTGATATCCACCACTTTCTGTTTTCTTGTGTGTCCACTCATATCCACTTTCAGTTTTATCGTGTGTGCACTCATATCCACCACTTTCAGTTTTATCGTGTGTGCACTCATATCCACCACTTTCTGTTCTCTTGTGTGTCCACTAATATCCACTTTCTGTTTTCTTGTGTGTCCACTAATATCCACTTTCTGTTTTCTTATGTGTCCACTTATATCCTCTTTCTGTTTTCTTGTGTGTCCACTAATATCCACTTTCTGTTTTCTTGTGTGTCCACTAATATCTACTTCTTTCCCATTTGTTCTCCATAAGTTCTAATCAATACATCTTAGTTTACTAACCTTATAATACTGAAACCCTCAGGGTCTCTATGGATCTCTATTCACTACCTACAGGTGCAAGTATGACTGCCAGAGACAACAAAGGAAGGCAAACAGCTCACCTTGCTGCCATTCGAAACCAAGTACCTATACTGCAGCTACTGTTCAAAAATGGCATTGACCTTGACTGTCAGTGCACTGCTGGGAAGACACCTCTACATTATGCAGCACAGTATGGAAGTTAGTTGTACCTCTTCAGATTTCTCATTTAATTGATGCAAAGAGACTACTGTCTAGGCCCTGTGTGAGGGGGGGGGGGGGAGTTATGACATAGATAAGACTGTAAACACAACAACTAGATCGCTCACCTGTAGTCTGGCAGATGCTGAGATTAATATATTTAACACAAGTCACTGTGACAGCTGACATACTGTTTATTCCTGAAGGATCTACACCCAAACAAACCTCCACAGCCAGCTGGGTCACTCACTTTGACTTATTTTCAAGGAGAGCTCATACATTATCCGCCGCAGACTGAGAGCTTAGTGGCCCTTTATACAATATGTACAGTCCAGCTCGTGGTATACTTTTGACTCACAGCAATCTCTTTCTGTCCCTCTCTGTCGAAACCTGGTGGAGTATCAAACTCTGACGTACAATAATTCTCATATATACGTGAAGACAGAATTCACTTCTGGGGTACTATTTCTGACAATCATTAATGTTGACTTGCATTACTCACCAGACTTTCCACCTCTAAATTAGTCCTCACTTACACACACACACACACACACACGCACGCACGCATGCACGCACACACACACACACACACACACACAAAAGATTACAATGTTTGTAAAATTGCACTTGAGATATAAATATGGGGTGTGTTGTTGATACCTTCTAAGTGATATAAAGTACTGGTCATGGGAAATATATCTATGGTATCTGCTTAAATTTAGAAATATAATTTATATCCACTGTATTTTGATAGACAGGATTAACTGTCCTAGTCACTTGGTACTGTTTGACAACAGGATTTACTGTCCTGGTCACTTGGTACTGTTGGACAGACAGGATTAACTGTCCTAGTCACTTGGTGCTGTTTGACAGACAGGATTAACTGCTGTAGTCAATTTAAAAGAAAATCCTAACCTGCACAGTTCGCGGCAACTGCACTAGCCTGGCGGCCTTAATTCCTCAGGCTCAAGACCCCCCTGTTCTGCACTGCACGGAACTATAGGCAGCAGATGACAGTTTTTGACAGTCAATTGCTACTGTTTAACAGACATGATTAACTGTTGTAGTCACTTGCTGCTGCTTGAAAGACATGATTCACTGTCCTAGGCACTTGGTGCTGTTTGATAGACAAGATTGGCTGTCCCAGACATTTGATACTGTTTGACAACAGGATTGACTGTCCTAGTCACTTGATGCTGTTTGAAAGACAGGATTAACTGTCCTAGGCACTTGGTCCTGTTTTAAAGACAGGATTAACTGCTGTAGTCACTTGGTGCTGTATGACAGACAGGATTAATGGTCCTTGTCACTTGGTGCTGTTTGACAAACAGGATTGACTGTCCTAGTCACTTGGTGCTGTTTGACAAACAGGATTGACTGTCCTAGTCACTTGGTGCTGTTTGACAGACAGGATTGACTGCCCCAGAAATTTGATACTGTTTGACAACAGGATTGACTGGCCTAGTCACTTGGTGCTGTTTGAAAGACAGGAGTAACTGTCATAGACACATGGTGCTATTTGACAGACAGGATTGACTGTCCTATCACTTGGTGCTGTTTGACAGACAGGAATGACAGTCCTAGTCACATGGTGCTGTATGAAAGACAGGATTAACTGCCCTAGACACTTGATACTGTTTGACAGACAGGATTAACTGTCTTAGTCACTTGGTACATTTTTAGAAAAGAACCATATCTGTATTCTGGAATTTTCCACCAATTTTGAATGGATAAAAATGTTGGCAGGTCTCAACATTCTTGACATTTCTCTTGACATATTCTGTACAGATGTTGAACAGGTAAGAGGAGATGTTGTAGCCATAGTTGTCTATGTGATGAAGTAGCCAGTGTCTTGCCAACCCCACTTTGCCACCTTTTACAATGTGTGTGGTGGGTTATAATGTTGCTATTCTTGGCCTCTCTCATAGGAAACATGTCTTCTCATAGGGAAATATGTCTTTTCATAGGGAAATTGTCTTCTCATAGGGAATATGTCTTCTAATGGGGAATATGTCTTCTCATAGGAAACATGTCTTCTCATAGGGAAATATGTCTTTTCATAGGGAAATTGTCTTCTCATAGAGAATATTTATTCTCATAGGAAATATGTCTTCTCATAGGGAATATTTCTCCTCATAGGGAATTTATATTCTCATAGGGGTACGGGGTGTCAGGCATTGATAGTACCTTTGGTAAGGATGACTGTCACACTCTTTTCAGTGCACATCACCCACTGGTCCAAGCCTGACATCCAAGTCATGCCTGTGGCTCCTAATAGCTGTCAGCATGCAACTCCGGCCACCCCCTGGGCAACAGCTGTGACAGGCTGGGTAAACCAGGCGTGGGTAGCCGATTTGGTGTCAACCCAATAGGTGAACTAGGCTATGCCTACCCAGCAGTGAAGACAGGACTCTGCATACTGCATGGAAGAAATCATTGTTGATTAAATGGACGGCGTTTACCTGCAAAGCATTGTGGAACATAATGAACATGGCAAGGCACGTAGAGTGCCCTGGTCATTCACTGTACCTGTATTCGTCTCCAGTCATCTTGACTTGTCTTGCCACTGGACTGAGATGGACTCAGGTGTGAGAGTGAGGTCGATGAATTGTGCAACTCTTCCTCACTTTAATCCAATTCATTGTGCGAGTCATTCTTCATCCAACTTCATATATCACCTTCAAGTCCTGTAGCAATGGGCAAGCAGCGAAGCGGCAGGCGTGGGTTAGCTGGCAGCCGTAGTCGCAGACCTGCACACCTGCAGCTCAGGCCATATGGTCGTCTTCTACTGACCGGAGCACCAGTGGAATTCGGCAGCCCCCTGAGTGACTGAGGTGCCCTCTATAGGAAAGCACTGCTCACCTCCATAACATGAGGAAGGGGCTAGAAAAGGTGCCCTAAACATTGTCTGCTCCATCAATACCTAACCAGCTAGCTGCAGTTGGTGGGTACCCTATACTGCGGTCGACATACAAACAAAGTAAAAACAGGTAAAGCTAAAAGAGCAAACCATATTTCCTTGACAATCGGAACTTGGAATGTACACACCTTACTTGATAGAGACGGCGCGTCAGGCCCAGAAAGACGAACAGCACTGATTGGGAGAGAGCTGGGCAGGTACAACATCGACATCAAATTACCCCTGCTGAAAGGAAAGAAGAATGCAACCATCGTGAGTGTCCACGCACCAACCATGACCAATGAAGACGATGTCAAAAACAAGTTCTATGAGGACCTGCACAACGTATTAACATCTGTTCCCAAAGAAGACAAACTTATACTCCTTGGGGACTTCAATGCCAGAGTAGGCGAGGACACCGCCTCTTGGAGTAGCATCATTGGAAAGCACGGAGTCAGAAATTGTAACAGCAATAGACTCCTCCTCCTTCAGACCCCCAGATCCCCTACACAATTTTCTGTCTTCCCAAGAGAAATAGGACATTGTGGATGCACCCTCACTCGAAACACTGGCATGGCACCTCATTGACTATGTCATCGTCAGGAGGAGTGACATACAAGACGTTCGGGTGACAAAATCCATGTGTGGTGCCGAATGTTGGACAGACCATCATCTCATTATCTCAAAAATAAACATACACATCAAACCACCACTGTGTTCTCAAGGGGTAAAAATGCACCCAAAACCACTAAATGTCACCCGCCTAAAGAGCAAAAAAAATGCAGCTTTCATTTAAAAATATGCTGGAAGACCGCCTCAAGCCCAATGCTAAACAGGATGCGGAAACAGAGTGGAGAGCCCTAAAGGACATAATTTACATCACTGCTATGGAAATCCTGGGTCATCCCCCCGAAAGCATAAAGTCTGGTTTGATGAAAAATTCTGAAGACATCATCAACCAATTGCTGGCCGAGAAACATCTTCTCCTCAAGGCATATTTGAATGATCCGAAGTCAACATAAAAAATGATGCCTTCAATAACATTCGGAGAGTAGTGCAGCAGAAACTTCGGCACATGCGAGACTCCTGGCTGAGCAACAAAGCTGATGAAATTCAAGGCATTGCTGACAGACATGATATGAAAAAATTCTATGACTCACTGAAAGCGGTCTACGGTCCTACATCACCATGCATAGTTCCCCTCCTCAGTGCAGATGGGGGAACATTGGTCACCGATAAGAAAGAAATCCTTCAACACTGGGCAGAGCATTTCAGTTTCAGCAACATCTGAAATCAACTTCCTTCTTCGATGATGAAATCATCAACTGCCTTCCTCAAGTTCCCACTAATGATACACTCGATGGCCTGCCAACCATAGTGGAAGGAAACAAAGCCATCCAGCAACTCTCCAGCGGCAAGGCACCTGGTCCTGACCCCATCCCAGCAGAGATCTACAAGGCAGGTGGGCTGGTCGTAATAAAACAGCTTCACTGACTTTACAAAAATATGGGTGAACGAGACCATGCCGCAAGATTTCAAGGACACATCAATAGTCCAAATTTACAAGCGTAAAGAAAACCACCAATCCTGTGACAACCACTGAGGTATCTCCTTGCTCTCAATTGCAGAGAAGATACTTGCCAGAATTCTTCTCAATCGCCTTACGGCCCATCTTGATCAAGGTCTTCTTCCTGAAAGTCAATGTGGCTTCAGAAAAGAATGACAAACTATTGACATGATTTTCACTGCAAAGCAGCTGCAAGAGAAATGTCAGGAACAGAACTCTGAAATGTTCTCCACTTTCATTGACCTTACCAAGGTTTTTGATACAGTCAGCAGAGAAGGACTGTTGAAGATTATGGCGAAATATGGCTATCCATGAAAGTTTGTCCAAATAGTGCGGCTATTTCATGATGGTATGCAGGCAAGAGTACAGGAAAATGGTGAACTGTCTGAAGTCCTTTCCTGTCACCAATGGAGTGAAACAAGGATGTGTCTTGGCACCAACACTGTTCAGCCTCATGTTTTCAGCTATGCTGACGAATGCCTTCGAGAACAAGGACATTGGAACAGACATCAACTACCGTGTGGATGGAAAGTTGTTCAATTTCAGAAGGCTGAAAGCCAAAACCAAAACTAACAGCGATACCGTCAGAGAGCTGCTGTTTGCTGATGATTGCGTTCTATATGCCACCTCAGAGGCAAACATGCAACACAGTGTTTCAATTTTCTCATATGCCTGTGCCAACTTTGAGAAGACTGTAGTTATGTACCAGCCAGCTCCAGGGAATAATCACACCATGCCAAATATCAAGGTGAATTGTCATAAACTATGTGTTGTGGACAAATTCACCTATCTTGGCAGCCCTATGTCGCAAGCTGTCACAATTGATGATGAAGTGAATGCAAGAATCTCCAAATCCAGCACGGCCTGTGGCAGACTGTACAAGAATGTATGAGACAAATGGAATAAGCCCGCAAACAAAGCTGAAAGGCTATAAAGCCGTTGTATTATCCACACTGCTATATGCTTGTGAAACCAGGACTGTTTATCAGCGACACACTAGGAAATTAAACCACTACCACACAGTCTGCCTTAAAAAGCTATTGAAGATTAAATGGCAAGACAAGATCTCAGACACTGAAGTTCTAGAAAGAGCGTCCATGCCCAGTGTCCACACTCTACTAATGAAGAATCTGATTCACTGGGCTGGTCACTTAACTCGCATGCCAGATCACAGGCTCACTAAACAAATTTTTAATGACGAGCTGTGTTGTGGTAAACGCTCCAAGCAGCCAGAGGAAACACTTTAAAGACACTGAAAATCTCACTGAAAGCTTTTGGAATTCATCTTGCCACTTGGGAGACTGCTGCCAAAGACTGAAATACGTGGCGTACATCATTACGCAAGGGTGCAGTCACTTGTGAAGCAACCAGGACTGCAAGAGCTGTGAAGAAAAGGCTGGACAGAAAAACCACTGCAGGAGATCCTCCTCCTGGCACGTCAAGCATTCTTTGCCCACATTATCAAAGAACATTTTGAGTCAAAATAGGCCTCATTAGCCATCTTAGAACTCACGGCTTCATACTTTCAACCCCATTGGATGAAATGAATGGTCATTCTTGATGGACAAACAACATATGTCTTCTCATAGGAAATATGTCTTTGGCATTGTAATTGTTGTTGACACAGTCATCAGAAATGAAGTGTCTAATGTTGTTTTTGGCTTTCAGTTGCGTTGAACTCAAGCGTAATCCATACACATGCTACTACCGCTAGTAGTTGTCACTACCAGGAGTGCACTGGATTGATGTTGCATGTGGAATAGCTTTCCCTATTACCAGTGTCCATCGCCATTATGCGACCCCACTCCAACTTCTGAGATACTTGTAATTTACTTCCCCAAGTCAACAATGAGAAGTCAATATTTTTGTTCAACTGACCGGTGTACCTCGCCACCAGCATACTGGACGTTTAAGAGTGAGTTCTGTTATCCATTTAGCCCTGCTGACCTCCGGTGTTTAATGTTTGATGAATCATTATTTCAGTTTTAAATGCTTAGCCTCCCATTAGATTTATGAATAATGATAATCATCATATTTAAGTGACAAAACTATCGGCAGGGTCATACTAATTACATTAATTCTCTATCAACAGTATCCATTTTGTTAGTTCTATTATAAAATAAGGTAAATATCTAGATTGCTTGGCCACATGGCATAATCAAGACAAAAACACATCTCTGGTAATCATGAAAGATGGCGACACATGAACGCCCACGCTTATGGACTTGGCATATGATGATGAAAATGATTATTTCCTAATATCCGATGTTGTACAGTGCATTCAGTGATTATCTATCACCTGCAGGTTTTGAGGCTTTGGTGTTCCTCGTAGAAAGGAACTGTGACTTAACGATACAAGATACAAACCTTAACCTCCCACTACACCTTGCAGCTCGACATGACAAACTCAGATGTCTACAGTTTTTGATCAAACACGGAACAGCGGTGAACACAGTTCAGAGAGAGGGCAGAACTAGCTCACACATTGTAAGTTTGTCCACGCTTATTGTCTGTATTTGTTCATGTCATGGTGATGATGATGTTCATGTCTCTATGGTCGAGTGAAAGCTCACATAACTAGCACCATTGAACCCCGTATTAGCCATCACACAGTTTTCTTCGCTTGACATATGAGCCGTCACACTAGCTTTGAATGAGTGTGCAAGCCTTCACATTAGCTTTTTCTCAGCATATAAGTCATCACACTAGCTTTGACTCAGCATACAAGCCGTCACACTAGCTTTTTATTCCTCATACAAGCCATTACACTAGATTTTTACTCTTCATACAAGCCATTACACTAGATTTTTACTCCTCATGCAAGCTGTCACACTAGCTTTGAATCTGCTGCTTTCAATTTTGGGGTCAATTGTCAGTGTACCTGACCCCATCAGTAACAGGTCTGTCACAGAACTCATTTCTTCTCCTCCACTTGTGTACTTGCTGAAGTAACAGGCAGACAACACTGTATTCACCTTTCAATTAATGTTTATTTTTCATCCTCCCACTGCTAACAATTTGAATGCAGTTCTTCTTTGCTGCACAATTGGGAGGCAACAAGCCTTATCCTAGTGGGAGGAAATGCACCCTAATGATTCAATGTCATGGTAGGGCATATAAATATATGTATATATAGTCATAAAAACTCCGCCACGGAGCAAACACGGCAGAGGGCTTCTGATCGTCAGAAGCATACCCCCTTCCCCAAGTCTTTCGGCCCATTATACCCTCGACACTCTGTAGGAATGGGCTCGTCCGGGTCATGACTTCAGGTGTCTTTCCCCTGCCGTGGAGACATTCGGTCACATTCATTATCCCTTTTGATGAACTTGTCCCTTAGATATATATCATCCAATGTCTTGTCGGCTGGTGTGGTTAATTAAGCATGCCTCTCCTCAACTTGCGATCTCTGATGCCATGGATCAGTCCGTGTGTTGACTCCCTTCCGTGCCATGATACAAGACTGTTAAGAATCTTCTCACTCTGTCTTCCTCTATCTCTATTTCCGCAAATCTTACCTGTTGCCACAACATGCTCCAGTTTGTGTCTTCTCATAATGTGGCCAAAAAAACTGCTTCTTTCTGATGTTTGTGACATATTGTCTTTGCGACTCAGCTTCCCTCAAAATGTCTAGATTGCTCACTTTGGCTGTCCAATCATCAGGGAGCCGGCTTCCTGGCCTAGAGGTTAGCAACTTTTCTTCGTAATCTCGTATACTCTCGTAGGTAACGTGATGATGGTGAGAATCAGCAGTGGTTCGAATCGCGTCTGTAACTTATGGGGTATGTGAGCCGGCCGCTCAGAAAACAATGGCAAACTACTGAGCGTAATCTTGCCAAGAAATCAACAATCAGCTGAAAGATGCTGATGTTGACAACAATGTCCTGTAATGGATATGCCCCCCCCCCCCCTCAAAAAAAAAATCCTGGGAAGTCAATAAGTAAGTCACAAATGGCTGTAAAAAAATAACTAAATATGATAACAACTTGAAACCAGTTTATTTTTTATGCATACATTGTCCCTTTATTTCTCAACATAATTTCCATCAACATTGATGCACTTATCCCATCGTTTTATCAGTCCTCCCAAATCGGTTGCATAGAACTGTATGCTCTGTTTTCTAAACCACGTTTTCGCTTCACATTCTACTTCGGCGTCATTCACGAAATGTCTCCCACCAAGGTGGGTTTTCAGTGGACCAAAAAGGTGGAAATCGCTAGGGGCTAAGTCAGGGCTGTAAGATGGATGTTCCAGAACATTCCACATTAGTTGGTTAATTTTCTCCTGAGTTAATCGATCCATATGTGGTCTGGCATTACCATGAAGAAGTAACACTCCTCTAGTCAGCAGTCCTGGACGTTTTCTTTGAATTGCATCCTGAAGCATCGATATAACTTCACAGTACGATTCAGAATTCACATTGTCACCTTTCTTCTTGAAATTGGTTTAAAGCACTCCTTGACGATCCCAGAACACTGTCAGCATAACCTTCCCTGCTAATGGCATAACCTTGAATTTTTGGACACAAGGCGAAGAAGGATGTTTCCATTGCATTGAAGCACTGCTTTACGGGACAAACATTTGTCAGCATAAACAGGAAGCATTTCCTTATGAATGTCCTTTGCAGGCTTTGCCCACAAGAAATGCACAACAGCACGTTGCTCTTTGGTTGTACACTCCGTAAGTACAGTCGCCATTTGGTTTATGCACTGCACATGCGCATGAGACACCTAGCGCCACCTGACGAACGGGAATATAAATTTCGATGTGGCTGTCACCTAATGACACCTGTACAAAACACCAACTACTTTTACCTGCCATCCTACAGAACGGTGTGACTTACTTATGGACTCACCCTTGTAATTTTCAGCATTCTTCTATAAAACCACATCTCCAAAGCCTCCAGGGATTTTTTCGCCTGTCCTACTACTAGGTGTGTCCACAGGGTGGTGGATGGTGGAGTGGCTTCTAGGTATTTTGTCTAGGGGTTAGCTGTGAATATGTTAAATAAGCAGCCGTGGACCAACACAGGCAGTGGTCACTGAGAGGAGGAGAGTTAGTTGGTGGGACAGCTATTTCTATAAAATACCCCAAAACTCTATGATGTGGCTATCGGCAGAACAACCGCTGTATTTTCCCAAGAAAATCGTGCCTGTAAACAAAATCAATAAAGATAATGACATTAATGGGGATTCTAGTGGAGTCTCTTCGTCTGGTAAAGAGCATCAAGTGCAACAGGTGATACCTGATCATTGTCAAGCAACTGTATGCAAATTCTCTCTCTCTCTCTCTCTCTCTCTCTCTCTCTCTCTCTCTCTCTCTCTCTCTCTCTCTCTCTCTCTCTCTCTCTCTCTCTCTCTCTCTCTCTCTCTCTCTGTGAGTGAGTGAGTGAGTGAGTAAGTGAGTAGTGCTTGCTTGCTTGCTTGCTTGTGTTCGTTGGCTTGAGCTCCAACGCAAAGTCCTGTATGTCGAATGAAGGCATCCTGTTGTCCAACATCAGTGTGATGTCATACAGGACCTGCGGTTTGCGTGAGTATCCTTGTCCCATGTCTGGCTTATTGGTGTGCAGACTGGCGGTTCCTCGCCGTACAGGCAGACACTCTCCGACTTTGGAGGAATCGGCGATCCTACTGACTTTAGCCAGGACCCCAAAGGGACCTGTTGCCCAGGACGCTCGACGAGGATGCGTCAGTAGGTCTTGGCCAGTATATAACCCGGCCCTGGTGCCTTGGAAACACCTCTGCATCCCAGTAAGTAGTGAGTGAGTGAGTAAGTAAGTAGTGAGTGAATGTGGATAGGGAGGGGAGAGTGGTCTTTAACTGTTTCCAAATACAAATATATACTTTTATTTAATGCAGGCAGCTTTGTACGGAGGTGTCAATGTTCTGCACTGGTTGCTGGAGACGGATGTTGATGTGAATTTGGTTGACAGTTAAGTTTCCATGATTATCCTGTCTGCTGTTGTTTTGTCCATGTTGTGTTTGTGAGTGAGATAGTTTGGTAGATTTTGGAATGTAGAGACGGTATAACTGAGAGACAGTTTGATAGACATTGAAATGTACAGACAGTATAACCAGAGACAGTTTGATAGACATTGGAATGTACAGACAGTATAACTGAGAGACAGTTTGATAGACATTGAAATGTACAGACAGTATAACCAGAGACAGTTTGGTCAACATTGAAATGTAGAGACAGTATAACAGAAACATGTCATTACTGTCTTACTTTTATACAGCTTGTCTCAAAAGAAGCTAACTGTGATTGTCATTGTGTGTATGAGTAAATTAGATGATTCATCAAATTTACAATTTAATTTTTCTTCTTTTGTTTGTTCTTTTTTATTCTTCTTCCTGTTATTCTTCTGCTTTTTGGTCTTGTTTTTGTTTTTATTGGTCTTGTCCTTCTTCTTCTTTTCCCTTTTTTTCTTCTTCTTCTTCTTTTTCTTCTTCTTCGTCTTCTTCTTCTTCTTCTTCTTCTTCTTCTTCTTCTTCTTCTTCTTCTTCTTCTTCTTCTTCTTCTTCTTCTTCTTCTTCTTCTTCTTCTTCTTCTTCTTCTTCTTCTTCTTCTTCTTCCTTCTTCTTCTTCTTTTCCCTCCTCTTCTCCTCTTTCTTCTTCTTCGTCTTCATCTTCTGTTTTGTTCTTGTTCTTGTTATTTTTCTTCTTGGTCTTTTGTTGTCCTTATTGGTCTTGTCCTTCTTCTTCTTCCCCCTTCTTCTCCTCCTCCTCCTCTTCTTCTTCTTTTTGGCTTGGCTGATAGGTAGCTCTACTCTGCTTTCTGCCAGTTGTTAGGTTATTAGAGACACCAATCGCTTGATTGGCCTCTCATAAGGCTAGAGACCCAACACTGCTCCCTCCTCAGTTGAGTGGCCCCTCATGAGGCTAGAGACCCAACACCACTCCCCCCAGTTGAGTGGCCCCTCATGAGGCTAAAGACCCAACACCACCCCTCTACGGTTATAGCAGATAGTAGTGGCACCATGACAGTAAGTAATAATAATATTACCAGTTCCTGAAATGTGTAATTGTCCCGATGTTTCCATGACTACAATCATGGGGGAAAGTTCTACACATAATAAGTCACTGGATGATGGATGGCTATTTTCAGATTTAAATTTCTTGTGTCTTTCTACTAGAGTTTCTCAACATTGTTCAGTCATGGCTATCTTTTTGTTTAAAATTTGTTCAAGCACAATCCATTCATCTGCTACTACGTCTATGAAATGGAAACAAATAGGTATTTTAAACTCCTGCGAGAAAAAATGTACTGAACATCACAACGTTGCACATACCTTACAAGGAGATCCACGTGTCACGAAATACAGGTGAAAAATCCGAAATCAGAAGCACTCAATAAATATAAAAAATTAATAATAAAATAAAATACACACGAAAGCGTACAATACGACACACAGACGTTTTGATTCTCAGAATCTTTGTCAATGACAACACAGATAGTTAACGACAAACAACGACAAAACACAAACACACGACCTATCACTTATGATGCACAACCTGATATTTACATGTGAGGCAGAAAAGGTGACTTGGCCAGCTGCGAAGACGCTTGTGGCGCAGAATTGAAAATGGGTTGCCAAAAAGGATTTGAGTAGCCAAAAATATGTGAACAGTCTGCTATGAAAATATAGAAATGTGGGGACAATTAAGTCTAGATATCAGGGGGGGGGGGGGGGGGACAGCACGGTAATAGGTAGTGTAAACAATTGGGGAAGATGCCACAGTTATACTGTAGCGTCCACGACAGTATTAATTCCTGCTGGGTGGATGCATCCCAGATTTTCTGCCTCACATGTAAATATCAGGTTGTGCATCATAAGTGATAGGTCGTGTGTTTGTGTTTTGTCATTGTTTGTCGTTAACTATCTGTGTTGTCATTGACAAAGATTCTGAGAATCGAAACGTCTGTGTGTCGTATTGTACGCGTTCGTGTGTATTTTATTTTATTTTATTATTAATTTTTTATATTTATTGAGTGCTTCTGATTTCGGATTTTTCACCTGTATTTCGTGACACGTGGATCTCCTTGTAAGGTATGTGCAACGTTGTGATGTTCAGTACATTTTTTCTCGCAGGAGTTTAAAATACCTATTTGTTTCCATTTCATATTGTTATATCCTGCTGCAGCCACTGCCTTCTTTCTACTACTTCTATTACACTGGACTGATGTTTGCATGTGCATTAGCTTTCCCTATAACCAGTGTCCCCTCGCCATCAGGTGAATCCACTCCGACTTCTGAGGTACTTGTAATTTATGTCTCCAAGTCAAAGATGAGAAGTCAACATTGTAGTCCAACTGATCGGTGTAGGGGTTGAACCCTCTGCCTTGGCATCAGTGCATCCGATGTTTAAGAACGACCACTCTTTAATTTAAATACCTTTTGTATTTCTCAGAAGGTAAATGACTAAATAATGCATGCCTGTGTATTTTGTTATAGTCACTAAGGTTGCTTTTGATTGCTTTATGTTTTTGTTTTTCATTACTCTGTTTTATTTGTATATATTTATGCTTGCTCCGTGGAGAAGGGGTTACAGACGCCGTTTGTAAGCCTGTATATCCGCGTTCGAAACACAGCTGTGGGCCATTTGGCAGCAGACCGCCTTGCGTTGGTGTTTTATGAAATGGTATGGGTGCCGGTCGTTCAGAAAGCAATGGCAAACTACTGAAAGTAAACATTGCCAGTAGATTATAACAGCAAAAAATGCTGGTGTTGACTGCAACGTCCTGTAAAGAATATGCAACTAACTTATGTACTATTCTATGACCACTTGAATAATTGTAAATTTTGATTCAAAATTACATGAAACAAAACAAGCAGCCTGCATAATTAATCCATCATAAAAGTTAAAACTGTCAAATATCTTTATCCTCCGGGGTATAAGAGGAAACACTGAATCAAAACAAAAATTACATTACTGCAACAGTCTTTTTATTATTTTGTTTTTCAGACCATGGGAATACATCTCTCCATCATGCAGCCGAAGGAGGGAATGCCGAGTGCTTTAACTGCTGTCTGCAGCATGATGCTAGTGTATCTCTTACCAACAGCAAAGGTGACACACCGTTAGATACAGCCAAGAAATACGGACATCTCTTGCTGATGGAGAAAACATGTACGCACAACAATTGTTGTCTTTCATTGTCATTGCTGGCTGGGTTCTTCATGACCACAAAGCTTGAGGATTGTTCCAGCCTCATAAATAAATTGAGAGCTGTGGTGGTGCAGGGGATAGCACACTTACCCATAGACCAGTGGTCATGTGTTGAAAGTCTTGTCAAGGCAGATTTGGAAAATGTACCTGGGAATTCATGCGCGGTCCAGCCTGAAATTGGTGCCATTAAATGTAGTGGGAAGTAAAAGCAGTGTATGGCATATTGAGCATATCATCTAGTGAGTGCCAATTATCTATACAAATATCTGGCTAGCACCATATTTGCAATATGCCTTCAGTTGTGTACATGGGTCATTTATTTACTTTATACATAAATAAGTTCCAGAAATTATTCTGGGAAATAAAGCTGATGAAATAATACTGACCACATTATCCGTCGTATCCTGTCTGGTCAAGTAAATAATACTGACCACATTATCCGTCGTATCCTGTCTGGTCAAGTAAATAATACTGACCACATTATCCGTCGTATCCTGTCTGGTCAAGTAAATAATACTGACCACATTATCCGTCGTATCCTGTCTGGTCAAGTAAATAATACTGACCACATTATCCGTCGTATCCTGTCTGGTCAAGTAAATAATACTGACCACATTATCCGTCGTATCCTGTCTGGTCAAGTAAATAATACTGACCACATTATCCGTCGTATCCTGTCTGGTCAAGTAAATAATACTGACCACATTATCCGTCGTATCCTGTCTGGTCAAGTAAATAATACTGACCACATTATCCGTCGTATCCTGTCTGGTCAAGTAAATAATACTGACCACATTATCCGTCGTATCCTGTCTGGTCAAGTAAATAATACTGACCACATTATCCGTCGTATCCTGTCTGGTCAAGTAAATAATACTGACCACATTATCCGTCGTATCCTGTCTGGTCAAGTAAATAATACTGACCACATTATCCGTCGTATCCTGTCTGGTCAAGTAAATAATACTGACCACATTATCCGTCGTATCCTGTCTGGTCAAGTAAATAATACTGACCACATTATCCGTCGTATCCTGTCTGGTCAAGTAAATACAGAGAAATGCTGAAAATAACACGGACAGTCAAAGTGAGTAATATCAGGGCTGTGAAAGAGGCTATAATATATATAGACAACTGATTACAAACAAGCAGACAAGCTGAGAAACATCTGATGGCTGTAGAAATGTGGTTTCTGAGGAAAATGCAAAGAATACCATGGACAGACAGAAAGACCCAAATGAACAAGTCCTTCAAGAAACAAATGAAGATCGTAAACTGATTAGAGACATTAGACATAGACAGTCACAATTCTTGGGGCATGTTATGAGAAGAAATGATTTGGAGAACTTGGTGATAACTGGTAAGATCGAGGGGAATAGACCAAGGGAAAGACCTAGAGGCAAGTACCTGGATGGCTTGGCCTTGTGGCATGGTCAAGACAGAAACACGGAGCTGATCCACGACTCTGGTGATTGAGTGAGATGGCAGAACATGACCGCCCACGCTTACCAGCATGGCACATGATGGATGGATGGATGGATGGATTACAAACATTGCCGGTCTCCCTGGACAAGGAGTTAAATGACTTTCTCTGTAATCCCGTTTATCCACGTAGGGTAATGCAGCGCGTGAGAATTGGAAGCGGTTCTCACCACATTGTAACTTACTGGATAAGTGAGCCGGCCGCTCAGAAAGCAATGTCAAACTACTGAGCGTAATCTTGCCAAGAAATCAACAATCAGCTGAAAGATGCTGATGTTGACAGCGATGTCCTATAAAGGATATGCGGAAAAAAAAATTACAAACATTAAAAAATGTGTTGGCCTTGTTAAAAGAATACAAAAATGCAATGTGTTGTAACAACTTAAACGATTTATGGAAAAAGAGATAGAGCAAGACAGCAAGAGAAGATTCTTGACATCCTTTCATTATGTTCTAAACAAATATTAGCATAAGAGAAGTCACCGAGTGGTTAAAAGGGATCACTTTTAAACTACTAGTGTACTGATGCCGAGGTAGCGGGTTCAACCCCTACCCGGTCAGCTGGATTACATGTTGACTTCTGGTCTTTGATATGGGGATATAAATTACAAGTACCTCAGAAGTCGGAGTGGATATGCCTGCTGGTGAGGGACACTGAATATAGGGAAAGCTAATTCACACGCAAAAATCAGTCCACTGCCCTATAATTAGTAGCACATGTATGGACTATGCTTGAATTCAAAGCGAGCAAACGCTTGAAAAATAGCATGTGAAATGATACATGTTGTGTGGATTGTAAGATGTGGATAGGTGTAATCACCCTCTCCAGTTTTTGGGCATGTAATTGATGATGGCGATGATAATAATGATGATAACATTTCCTGATGGAGAAAACACACCTTGAATCAACAGCCTCAAGCAACAACAACATCAACAATAGTATCAACCTCTTCATGCAATAGAATATGCTAGCGATGGTTTGACAATGTGGATTACAGAATAGCTTGACTAGAGGATATCTTGACGAATGGAATAGTCTAGTGATGGTTTGACAATGTGGATTACAGAGTAGCATGACTAGAGGATATCTTTATGCAATGAAATAGGGCCATGGTTTGACAATGTGGATTACAGAGTAGCATGACTAGAGGATATCTTTATGCAATGGAATAGGCTAGCTATGGTTTGACAATGGGGATTACAGAGTAGCTTGACTAGAGGATATCTTTATGCAATGAAATAGGCTAGCCATGGTTTGACAATGTGGATTACAGAGTAGCTTGACTAGAGGATATCTTGATGCAATGGAACAGGCTAGCCATGGTTTGACAATGTGAGTTACAGAGTAGCATGACTAGAGGATATCTTTATGCAATGGAATAGGCTAGCTATGGTTTGACAATGGGGATTACAGAGTAGCTTGACTAGAGGATATCTTTATGCAATGGAATAGGCTAGCTATGGTTTGACAATGTGGATTACAGAGTAGCTTGAGTAGTGGATATCTTTATGCAATGGAATAGGCTAGCTATGGTTTGACAATGGGGATTTCAGAGTAGCTTGACTAGAGGATATCTTTATGCAATGGAATAGGCTAGCTATGGTTTGACATTGTGGATTACAGAGTAGCATGACTAGAGGATATCTTTATGCAATGAAATAGGCTAGCCATGGTTTGACAATGTGGATTACAGAGTAGCTTGACTAGAGGATATCTTGATGCAATGGAACAGGCTAGCCATGGTTTGACAATGTGAATTACAGAGTAGCATGACTAAAGGATATCTTTATGCAATGGAATAGGCTAGCTATGGTTTGACAATGGGGATTACAGAGTAGCTTGACTAGAGGATATCTTTATGCAATGAAATAGGCTAGCCATGGTTTGACAATGTGGATTACAGAGTAGCTTGACTAGAGGATATCTTGATGCAATGGAACAGGCTAGCCATGGTTTGACAATGTGAATTACAGAGTAGCTTGACTAGTGGATATCTTGATGCAATGGATTAGGCTAGCTATGGTTTGACAATGTGAATTACAGAGTAGCATGACTAGAGGATATCTTTATGCAATGGAACAGGCTAGCCATGGTTTGACAATGTGAATTACAGAGTAGCATGACTAGAGAACCTATTGATGCAATGGACTAGTCTAGTGAATGTTTGACAACATGGATTAGAGATGGTTTGTAAAAGATGGTGTCAAATATATATATAGCTTGAGGTTCTTACTTTTGCGAATCATTCCTTTTGGGATTTGATGATGATAAAGCAAGTGAAGGATTTACAGAATGGGGTGGACCCACTCTGGGAATGATGATGATGATGATGATGATGATGATGATGATGATGATGATGATGATGATGATGGTATTTATAGTTATAATGATGTTAATTTTGATGTTGATGACAATAATAATGATGATGGTGAGGATGATATAATGATGGTGGTGATGGTATTGGTAGTGATGATGATATTAATTATGATGATGATGTTGATGTGGTTGTAGTGATAAGGGCAATGATGTTAATGATAATAGTGATAATGGTGATAACGGTGATGATGGCAATGCTGGTTGTGGTTACAGTGATAAGGATGATAATGATGATAATGGTGATGATGATGATGATGATAATGATGATGGTGATAATGATGATACTGTTGGTAGTAGTGACAATGATGATGATATTGGTGATGATGAAGATGATGATGGTGTTCATAGTGGTGATGGCAATGACAATGATCATGGTGATGATGATGATGTTGATAATGGTGATGATGGTGATGTTGGTTGTGGTAATAGTGATAAGGATGTTAATGGCAGTGGTGGTGATGATGATGATGATGATGGTGATGGTGATGATGGTGATGGTGATGATCATGATGGTGATAATGATGATACTGTTGGTAGTAGTGACAATGATGATGATATTGGTGATGATGAAGATGATGATGGTGGTGTTCATAGTGGTGATGGCAATGACAATGATCATGGTGATGGTGATGATGCTATATGTGGTGGTATGATTATGATGACTGATGATAATGATAATGATGATGACTGTGTTGGTGGCTGTAACAATGATGATTATGGTAATAATGAGAGTGATTTTGTGATAACATTGTTTTACCTATAATATTTTGTATAATCTTCCGCATTTTAAAATCTTGACAAAATAATTTTGACACCTCTCTTCCCTCTCTCAGTGAAAAATGAGGTGGTATGCCCTCTCTGTTTGAAGAAGTGTGAGAAACTGGAATATGAGCGAGCACACGCCCCAACCCTGGTGGAGCGAAGCATCTCAAGTTTCAGCAAGACCGCCTACGCATCCCCTCTGCCAACATTCCAGTGAGTTGTTACAATCTGTCATTACCGTACTATAAATATCTTAGCTCCATAATCAAATACAATGACCACTGGTCAAAACGAGGCACATGTAAACTGGCCCTAGCAATGCATGGGTTTTTTTTTTTTTGGCGCTTACTCGCTTTGAACTCCAGTGTAATCCATACACTTGCTACTTAGTTACATGTCCTTTATGGGATGTCGCAGTCAACCCCAGCATTTTTTTCTGTTTGTGATCTCTTTTGCAAGTTTACTTTAAGTAGTTTGCTATTACTTTCTGAATGACTGGAACTCATACCATGTTATAAAAACCAACGCAAGGCGGTCTGCTGCCAAATCTCTCGGAGCTGTTTTGAACATGGTATGCAGGATTACGAATTGCATCTTTAACACCTTCGACACAGAGCCAGCTGTATATTGTATAAAAGAACTTAAGGTCTTGTAGATTTGGTACACATATCTAGATTGGTACACATATCATCTGGATCTATTGAGTCAAAACAACTATTAATCACATGAAGAACAAACCCTGATCATTCACAGCAGTAGTCAGAGTGCTACCAATCTCTCTCTCTCTCTCTCTCTCTCTCTCTCTCTCTCTCTCTCTCTCTCTCTCTCTCTCTCTCTCTCTCTCTCTCTCTCTCTCTCTCTCACGCACGTACGCACGCATGCACAAACACAACCCCCCCCCCCCCCCCCCATGTTAATATTCATAATTATCTCATATTCTAGGCAAACATCTGTGTAAATCCTTTATTTTAATAGCCAAAAAGTGAGCATCCAAAAATTGTTTGATGTCATTTACTAACTGTAAAAACACATGTCATCCACAGACACACACCCACTCAACACCAAAAGAATGCGCTCAAAGCTGACATGAACAAGAAAGGGCACAAGAAACATCTGCCAATCAGACATCTGGCTGCCAAATATTTTGGAGAACATCTAGATCCTAATGGATCCTTTCAGTGTAAAATGAAATAATATTCAGTTGTTTTCTACGTAAACTCTTAAAGGGCGTGGATTTTGTTTATGCAGGATTTCCGTCTCTTTAAAACGTCTTATACAATTAACTCTATGTAACAAGCAGCACAGTGTGTATAATGAAGTCTTGTCCTAGTGTTGCCAGCAACACGTGAAGTCTTGTCCTAGTGTAGCCAGCAACACGTGAAGTCTTGTCCTAGTGTAGCCAGCAACACGTGAAGTCTTGTCCTAGTGTAGCCATCAACACGTGAAGTCTTGTCCTAGTGTAGCCAGCAACATGTGAAGTCTTGTCCTAGTGTAGCCAGTAACACGTGAAGTCTTGTCCTAGTGTAGCCATCAACACATGAAGTCTTGTCCTAGTGTAGCCAGCAACATGTGAAGTCTTGTCCTAGTGTAGCCAGTAACACGTGAAGTCTTGTCCTAGTGTAGCCAGTAACACGTGAAGTCTTGTCCTAGTGTAGCCATCAACACATGAAGTCTTGTCCTAGTGTAGCCAGCAACATGTGAAGTCTTGTCCTAGTGTAGCCAGTAACACATGAAGTCTTGTCCTAGTGTAGCCAGTAACACGTGAAGTCTTGTCCTAGTGTAGCCATCAACACGTGAAGTCTTGTCCTAGTGTAGCCAGTAACACGTGAAGTCTTGTCCTAGTGTAGCCAGCAACACGTGAAGTCTTGTCCTAGTGTAGCCAGCAACACGTGAAGTCTTGTCCTAGTGTAGCCAGCAACACGTGAAGTCTTGTCCTAGTGTAGCCAGCAACACGTGAAGTCTTGTCCTAGTGTAGCCAGCAACACGTGAAGTCTTGTCCTAGTGTAGCCAGCAACACGTGTATGTCACAAGGAGCACACTGTAGAATATAGTCTTATCCTTGTGTATCCAGCAACCCTTGCTGTCTTATTACTCTTTTCTGTGTGCACCTTCAGGTGCTTATGAGAATAAATCCAAAAAAAAGCAGCAGTCAATGTGCACTTTTGTTTTCATTCGTTTTGAACTCATGCATAGTCCATGCTGGATACTGATTTTTGTGTGTGGGAAACTAATACCAGTGTTTCCTCGCCATCAGGCCAAGCCTTTCCAACTTCTGAGGTACTGTTTAATCCAAGTTTTCAGTGTATGGGTGACCATCAGCACACCGGAAGTTTAAAAGCGAGCACCTTTTTCCATTCGGCCGTGCTGACCAAATAGGAGCTAGTTGACATCTCAATAACGTTTGTCCACAAGTGGAGTGGGCGTATGCCAAAAACCATTTCTCTGTTCTGACTCCCTTGAGTATCTCCTGTTAAATTTGTTGGGATTGAAGGAGTCCAGTGTCAAATTTCCAAGACTGAAGGAAAATAACAGGAAAGTGCTGTCTATTTTATACTAAAAGTTTGTAAACTGGTGAACTGGGCGAAAAACAACAGCAGTTTTCATAAAACTTGAGGAACATGTGAAGGTACGCAATCGTTAATATTCACACTTCTAAAATTATACCATGATTCTCTCCCTTGCCATGGCGTAATACCATTGTGGTGTCAACAAGAACAGGAAATTGCGGTTCCTTCGCAAGAAAACTGCGTGTGCGTTATTTCTTTCTTTCCTAGTATTAGAACTCTCCACTGGCTGTTAAGGATGATGATTGAGCGCTTATGGGAATGCTCTGAGTCCAATGATGTCAGTTTTTAACTCGACTCAAGGCAGATGTTGTCAGGGCCGTTTGCGATGATGTGTATAATGTGGAAGAGCAGATACAGCATAGTCCTTAGGAGATAATGGTGCAGCAGGGAGAGAACAGAAGATCCAGCTGACATACAGTAGTCCCAGGAAAGACCAGGCGGACACATAAATCAGACTGCACCTGGTACCATTATTATTTGGATTCTTCGCTGGCTGTTGGGGATGAGGGCGTAGTGCATATGGGAATGCCCGGAGTACTGTGATGTGGGTCGTTGACTCAACTCATGTGTTATTATTAAATGAAGCTACCCTACAGTTATTCAAAGAAGATAGCAATCAGAAAGGTTTCAAATTGTTGTTACGAGGGTTAGTTAATAAGTAAGTCACAAATGGCTGTAGAAAATTAACTAACTATGATAACAACTTGAAACCAGTTTATTTTTATACATACATTGTCCCCTTATTTCTCAACATAATTTCCACCAACATTGATGCAATTATCCTATCGTTTTATCCGTCCTCCCAACTGGCTGCATAGAACAGCGTGCTTTGTTTTCATTTACCTGCCATCCCACAGAACTGTGTGACTCACTTATTGACTCGCCCGCCTAGCTTTTTCTACCCAGCTATGTACCGCTTTACGGGAAATCGCTATGGGCTAAGTCCACTGAAAACCCACCTTGGCGGGAGACATTTAGCGAGTGACGCCGTAGTTGAATGTAAAGTGAAAACGTGGTTTAGAAAACAGAGCACGCAATTCTATGAAGCCGGTTTGGGAGGACTGATAAAACGATAGAATAATTGCATCAATATTGGTGGAAATTATGTTGAGAAATAAGGGGACAATGTATGCATAAAAATAAACTGGTTTCAAGTTGTTATCATATCTAATTATTTTTCTACAGCCATTTGTGACTTACTTATTAACTTACCATCGTATAACTGGAGCGCAGATTGGGGTGAGCGCCCAACTTTACAAATTACCTCTTTGGCTTTTGCAATCATCATCTTTGGTAGCAAAAGCTCAACTCCTGGCCTTCACGTGGCGGAACTGTTTTAACTAACAGTAGAAGGGGCGACAGCGAGACTGTGGCGCCGTAAAATCAGAGCTCTGTAGATATGTATATACATGCAAATATGCGCAGACACATGTGTGCATACATACACATCTAAACTCGTGTAAGACCACAGTCTACCTTAGCAGAAGAAAGGTGCTGAAGACGGAAGCAACCAGCCAGGAAGCGCATCACAGCAATCAGGATGCAACACAAACACGCAAGAAATATGCCAATTACTATCGGCGAATCAGCCATTTGCATATGTGGATTGACGTCGCAGACATCAGATCACATACTCCAATACTGCCCAAAATGCTACGTATCTGGGCACGCCTTGAGGCCTAAAGAAACAACAGTGGAAGATAAACTCTAAACTACTTAGTGAACTAACACAAACAGCGAAGTTCATACAAGAGACAACACTGCAGAAATATACATTTTTCAAGCGAATGAAAGGAAGAGAAATCAATGGGGGGAAAATGCCGCTGTTTTTTGTTGTCTCCTATAGAAAAATCATAAATTGGTGACTGGCGGTGACAAAGTTACATCGCGGTAGACAAGTAACACTAATTGCGGACATGATCGTCAGCTCTTCACACGAGGTGTCCATGACGTTGGTTGTGATCGTCATCCTGCGTCATAGAAAATTGATATTAAGTTACTGACTGTGGTTACTGGCCCAGTTGTAGCGGTGTCTGCACCCCGACCAGTTGGATCGAGATGTGGAGCAGCGTCTGGCCAAGTAACTATAACGCAAGAGTCCCATTCCAGAGATCTGGGTTCGAATCCTCTATAAGGTCGTGGTTTTTTTTTTTATGCCGAGGGCAAAAAAAAAAAAACAAACCCTAACATGCACAGTTCGCAGCGACTGTACTAGCCAGGCGGCCTTAATATCTCAGGCTCAAGACCCTCCCCGTGTCTTGGAACTAACTAATATCTGTGGCGAAGGGTTTCGGACGCAATCCAGCATACACCGTTCGAAACACAGCTGTGGGAGATTTGGCAGCAGACCGCCTTATGTTGGTTTTTATACAATGGTATTAGTGCCGGTCGTTCGGAAAGCAATGGCAAACTACTAAACGTAAACTTGCCAACAAACCACAAACAGCTAAAAACAATGTCGGGTTGACTGCAACATACTGTAAAAGATATGCGATTAACGTTTTTTTTTTAAAAAGATGTAAACAATTTGGTTCTTGTAGTTACCACCAGGTGAGACCCAGGTAGAGAGCTTTGTTGTGAAGGACAATACTGTATTTACCCGTCTATGAGGAATGTGGGTGGGGACAAGGTAGCGAAAAGTGCCATTTTCACTGTTTTATACCAAATGTTCTCTTAACTTTTCGTCTTCCTCCGTTCTTTCAACACCAATATTCGCATTGTAATTCTAATTAATTGTCACCATGTCGCTTTTCTCACGCCTTTTCTATTGTCTCTTGTAACTTAAATTTGTCGCACATCCCTAACAGAACGTTGCAGTCATCGTCCGCATTTTTTTTTTTTGGCAGTTTGTGATTTCTGGGCAAGTTTGCGTTTAGTAGTTTGCCATTAGCTGGCTCCGTGGCGACGGCGTTACAATTCGAATTCCCGTATACCCGCGATCAAAACACAAATGCGGGTGACTTGGCAGCAGACCGCCTTGCCGTGGGTTTTTACGAAATGGTATGGGTGCCTGTCGTTCAGAAAGCAGTGGCAAACCACTGAACGTAAACTTGCTAAGAGATCACAACAGCAAATAAATGCTGGTGTTAACTACGACGTCCTGTAAAGGATATGCAAGTAACTTTTAACTTTAAGTTTGCCAATGCTTGCCGAACGACCGGAACTCATACCATTGTATGAAAATACCAACGTAAAGGGGTCTGCTGCCAAACCGTCCGCAGTTATGTTTCGAACGCGGTATGCGGGGTTACGACCCACTTCCGTAACCCCTTCGCCAGAGAGTCAGGTTCTCTTGTAAATAACTGTAACATCTCTTCGTATCCTGCCCATCTTATGCGGGTGTTGGTACACACAGTTACCAGTTAGTTCTCTACATGACACCGCAATCGACCCCAGCATCATAACAGAGTTGGTTTCTCTTGTAAATAACTGTAACATTTCTCCGTGTCCTCCCCTTCTCTTGCAGGTGTTGCTACACAGTTAACAGTTCTCTACAAAACACCGCAATCAACCCCAGCATCATAACAGAGTCGGTTTCTCTTGTAAATAACTGTAACATCCCTTCGTATCCTGCCCTTCTCATGCAGGTGTTGGTACACACAGTTAACATTTAGTTCTCCACAGGACATCGCAATCAACCCCAGAAATTTTTGACTGTCTGTGATTTACTAGGCAGTTTTTACGTCCAGTAGTTTGCCATTGTTTTATGAACGACCGCGCTCTCAACATGGACACCAACGCAAGGCAGTCTGCCTGTAAATCGTCTGCGGCTGATTTCGAACCGCCGAGTCGGTGTGTCGGGGAACACTGAAACACGTTCACTGGCCCTAAGCCACAATACCGACTACTGGCACATTCATTCATCATTTGTCATCCAGTAAGTATGAGCGGTCATGTATCGCCAGCTCATTCCACCACCAGAATCGTGGATCAGCTCAGTGTTCATATCACGACCATACCACGTGGCCAATCCATCCAGGTATTTACTTCTCTGCCTTCTCCATGTTCTCGAACGAACGAACGAACGAACAAACTTTATTTTGTTACCCTTTTAAAATAAAGTTTGTTCGTTCGTTCGTTCGTTCGCTCTCTTCCCCTCGTATCTTGCCAGTTGTCACCAAGTTCTTCAGTTTATTTCTTCTCATAACGTGACAAAAAAAATGATGACTATCTACGTCTAATTTCTCTAATCAATTTACGATTTTCATTTGTTTGTTGTAGGACTTGGTCATTGGTTTTTCTGCCTGTCCATGGTATTCTGTGCATTTTCCTCAGAAATCACATTTCCACAGCCATCAGATGTTCTTCAGCTTGACTGCTCATTGTCCGCGCTTCACATCCATACAAAAGTGCAGGTTCTATGTAGCACTTCACATACATGTATATAATTCTGATGTTCCTTGTCTTTGGCCTAAGTCTGATAGAGAGAAGGTGATCGCAGACCGGACTATATAAAAAAAAAAAAAAAAAAAACGTGCTGACGAAACTGTATTTGTCAATAGAAAATCAGCTACCTAAGATTAAACGTCATGGCCGGGCAGATGAAGCCTTCAATCTGTGTCTGCAACTGGTCTAGAAGAACAGGCACGCTCCTAAACTTTCGATTTACTGATGCTGAAGAACTGGTCTAGAAGAACAGACACGCTCCTTAACTTTCGGTTTACTGATGCTGAAGTAGCGGATTCAACCCTACCGGTCAGTTGGACTAAAATGTTGACTTCTTGTCGTTAACTTGGGGACGTAAATCACAAGTTCCTCAGAAGTCGGAGTGGGTTCGCCTGATGGAGAGGGACAATGGAAATAAGGAAAATTGGCCCACCCGCAAAAAATCAACCAAGTAGGTAGTGGCACGTGAATGGACTACGCTTGAGTGAAATCTTAGGCCAAACCGTGAAATCAGTTTCAGATTCTACGCCACACTACCGAGAACCTTCTCAATATCTGATAGAGAGAGAGAGAGAGAGTAACAAAATCGCTGGAATGAAAGAGTTACAGTAACTGCATGGGGAAGACGGGGTTAAAGCAATCCATCTAGTTACATTTCCTGGGCAATTAGCTAGTTGACCACGTGACCCGACAGACACCTGTCAACCGTGGACTCAAGTGGGGACCGGGAGAAATGCAAGCAGACCCAAGCGTATGTCAGGCCACTGTTTGTGTACAAGGTGTCGCCAGAACGGGAATCCACATAATGTCACCTTTAACCTCCCTCCCCGCCCCGCCACCTGTCAGCCTTTGAATGAATCGGCTTGACACAAGGGGAGGGCACTTAAGTGTTGACACTAGACACCAGACAGAAGGGGAAATAACCCAAATGTGTTGGTGACAAGGTTAATTGACCAGGAACCTCGCTTTCATTTGAGAACTGTTTCCAGACATTTAAGAATGGAAAGGAAAAAAAAAATTGTTAACCTTTAGTTTGCGGTAGTGACCACACAGATTTGACACGGCAGCTGCCAATTCTGTGGACCACGTGTTGTAAAAAGTTGTTAAGAACTCATAATCTGCCCTTGTAGCCGTTTTGTTTCGCAAATCCGGGGGATTAACATTTTCTACATCACCGGCTACGGAGGTCTAGTTAACAAAAGAAACAAATGAACGGACAACTACCTTTGTTGGGCGGAGTTCACAGACATACACAGCCCCGGGTTGTTGTTTCTGCTCTTTTATTAAATGACCGCAAGTAATAATACATTGCTAAATACTATTTGGTCGTGGTGAAAACATGCCATTTGTCTCACGTGACAGAATCGTTAAGGAACCCAGCCAGGCTTAGATATAACAGCATAACAGCAAGCGGCCTGACCACGGGAGCGTAGGTTGTAACAAGTGACTGCTCTGGCTTGAGGCGTAAACCATTTCTCCCATATTATGTGATTTATTTGGTATAATCCGCAAATTTGTGATAGTTTCCGCAAACAGGCATTCGTTTGAATCGTTGCGAATACGCGTATATTGGTTTAGTTATATTTGGACACCAGGTCATAGGGTATTCATATGTGGCACCAGGTCATGTAGTCCTCATATGTGGCACCAGGTCATATAGATCCTCATGTGTGGCATCAGGTCATATGTGTCTCATGTGTGGCATCAGGTCATGTGTGTCGCAAGTGTGGCATCAGGTCATATATGTCCTCATGGGTGTAACTAGGTCATATCTGTCTCAAGGGTAATATCAGGGCAGATAGGTTAGTTGGTACTGTCACTTTATCAATGGGAGACACTACGTTCACCCTTAGATACGCTGGTCGAAGAGGGAACTTTCAGTGAAATGATTTGTTGTTGTTGTTGTTGTTGTTGTTGTTGTTGTTGTTGTTGTTGTTCTTCTTCTTCTTCTTCTTCTTCTTCTTCTTCTTCTTCTTCTTCTTCTTCTTCTTCTTCTTCTTCTTCTTCTTCTTCTTCTTCTTCTTCTTCTTCTTCGTGTGCTCGTGTATGTATTGTATATCTTTGTATGTATAAGTGTGCATGCATGCAGTGTATGCGAGGGAGTGTATATTCGGGTGTTATGTGAGTACGTGTGAGTAAGTATATGGATGTGTGCAGGTGTGTGTATTGCGTGGGTATGATGTGTGTGGGTGTGTATATGTACATGTGTGTGTGTGTGTGAGAGAGAGAGAGTGAGAGAGAGAGAGAGAGAGAGAGAGGAGAGAGAGAGAGAGAGAGAGAGAGTTGAGCGCACGCATGTCATCTAACATGCTGATCCATATGTTTTGTGTATTCTCATTTTTTTCATATTATCATTTCGATGCACTTGATTTTAACATGCATAACATGAATTCATGTAAATTACTGTAAAGCAAGTGAGAGAGTTAGTGAGTGTAAGTGAGAGAGAGAGAGAGAGAGAGAGAGAGAGAGAGAGAGAGAGAGAGAGAGAGAGAGAGCAAGAGAGAGAGAGGAGAGAGAAAAAAGAGAGAGTTGAATTGCATCACTAATTTTTACACTACATAATGTATATGTACAATTTTTTTCTCCACTTCTTGCAATTGCGAGAATTCTCACGACAATCGTCAGTGTCTCAATTGTGTGTAAAGTGTGGGAGTTTGTTCTTATTAGTTTCAGTGATCATGTGAGGCATCATGTATTTGTCTAGATGTGAGGGATATGTGTGTGTGTGTGGGGAATGTGTGTGTGCCTGTGTAATAGAGAGAGAGAGAGAGAGAGAGAGAGAGAGAGAGAGAGAGAGAGAGAGAGAGAGAGAGAGAGAGAGAGAGAGAGAGAGAGAGAGAATTGAGTGCTCCATATTTTTTGTGTATTTTCATCTTTCACATTATCATTTTGTATGTATGACACTTGATTTTATCATGTATAATATAACATTACTGTAATGTGAGTGAGAGCGTTAGTGAGTGAGAGAGAGAGAGAGAGAGAGAGAGAGAGAGAGAGAGAGAGAGAAGGGGGGGAGGGGGGAGGGAGAGAGAGAGAGAGAGAGAGAGAGAGAGAGAGAGAGAGAGAGAGAGAGTTGAATTGCATCACTAATTTTTAAGTTAGAAAATGTATATGTACAATTTTTCTCCATTTTCTTTACAATTTTGCGACAATGCTCATGACAATCGTCACTGTATGTGTGTGTAAAGTGTGGGAGTTTGATCATAATAGTAGGTTGGGGGATAGGGGATGTGTGTGTGGGTGGATTCGTGATGTGTGTGGGTGGGTTCAGGATGTGTGGGTGGGCGGGGTGGGATTATGTGGGTGGGCGATTTGTGTGTGGGTGCGTGCGAGATGTATGGGTTGGCGGGGATGTGTGATATGGGTTTGTGGGTGGGGATGTGTGTTTGTCTAGGTGGTTGTGGGTGAGTGGGTGGAGAGGAGGATATGTTGGTGGATCTATCCACACATCTCCAACCCATCCACACAAGAAGAAGAAGAAGAAGAAGAAGAAGAAGAAGAAGAAGAAGAAGAAGAAGAAGAAGAAGAAGAAGAAGAAGAAGAAGAAGAAGAAGAAGAACAAACGAACAGACTTTATTTTCAAAGGGTAACAAATTGGACACGCAGGCCCGTCTTACATTCGGCCCTTCCAACCACTCATCTGTCTTTCATCAACAGTGCATAGGAAAAAAACATTGTCACATGAATTTTGTAAACATAAACAATGCATATTACTATGTTGTGAGACACATCCACCACCCACCCACACATCTCCCCGTCAACTCACATATTCCGCACCTACCCACACACAAATTCCGCACTCACCCACATAATCTCTCATCTCCCCCCAGCCCACTCACAGATCCCGAGCCCACACCTACAAACAGCCCCCACCATCTCCTAACCTGCACACACTCACCTACCCACATATCCTCTACCCACCCACACATCCTCTACCCACCCATCCCCCAACCAAACATCCCTTAACCACACACCCTTACTCATATACAATCACCCACCCACACATCCTCTACCCAACCACACATCCTCCATCCACCCATTCCCTCAGCCACACACCCCTACCCATATACACACACATCCCCACCCACGCACAATCTCCCCACCCATACAAACATCCCTCACACACATCCCCACCCACCAACACATTCCCCATTCACAAACACACACCTCCCATCCACGCACACACAACCCACACACACATCCCCAACCCATACATTCATCCCCTCACAAATCCCTAGACACACGTACTTATCCCTCAACCACTAACACCCACACATCCCTTACCCACTCATCAACACATACATCTCCTATCTACCCACCCACACTCACACACCCCAACCACCCATCTAAGCACACATCCCCCACCCTCACACAAATCCTTCACCCACCCGCAAACCCAACCACACCTTCACCCACCCACACAAACATCATTTATCCACATCCAGCTCCCCTCCCACACAACACCACACCCACACACATCCCAAAGACACATCCCTCACCCACACACACACATCTATCCACACATCTCCAACCCATCCACACATCCCCCAACTACAATCACCCTCACTACCCACACATACATCCTCCATCCAGCCACACACACCCCCACCCAGCCAGACATATCTCCCACCCACACACACATCTCCAAATCCATCACCCACACCCATCACGCACCCCTCCCCCAACCCACACACATCCCCCACACACATTCACCCACACATCTCTCACCCACACACACTGCCCACCCATCCACCCAAACATCCCACACCACATACACATCAATCACCCACACACACATCCACAAACCCACAACCACCCCCACCTGCACACATCTCCCACACACCACATATCCCCACACCCACATCTCCCCACCCACATATATACCCCACCCATCCCATAACCCACCATCCCATAACCCATACACATCCCTCACCCACACACACATCCCCAAACCCACAACCACCCCACCTGCACACATCTCCCACACACCACATATCCCCACACCACATCTCCCCACCCACATATATACCCCACCCATCCCATAACCCACCATCATGTGTGCAGGTGGGGGTGGTTGTGGGTTATGGGTACCCATACACATCCCTCACCCACACACACATCCCCAAACCCACAACCACCCCCACCTGCACACATGATGGTGGGTTATGGGATGGGTGGGGTATATATGTGGGTGGGGAGATGTGGGTGTGGGGATATGTGGTGTGTGGGAGATGTGTGCAGGTGGGGGTGGTTGTGGGTTTGTGGATGTGTGTGTGGGTGATTGATGTGTATGGGTGTGGGATGTTTGGGTGGATGGGTGGGCAGCGTGTGTGGGTGAGAGATGTGTGGGTGAATGTGTGTGGGGGATGTGTGTGGGTTGGGGGAGGGGTGCGTGATGGATTTGGAGATGTGTGTGTGGGTGGGAGATATGTCTGGCTGGGTGGGGGTGTGTGTGGCTGGATGGAGGATGTATGTGTGGGTAGTGAGGGTGATTGTAGTTGGGGGATGTGTGGATGGGTTGGAGATGTGTGGATAGATGTGTGTGTGTGTGGGTGAGGGATGTGTCTTTGGGATGTGTGTGGGTGTGGTGTTGTGTGGGAGGGGAGCTGGATGTGGATAAATGATGTTTGTGTGGGTGGGTGAAGGTGTGGTTGGGTTTGCGGGTGGGTGAAGGATTTGTGTGAGGGTGGGGGATGTGTGCTTAGATGGGTGGTTGGGGTGTGTGAGTGTGGGTGGGTAGATAGGAGATGTATGTGTTGATGAGTGGGTAAGGGATGTGTGGGTGTTAGTGGTTGAGGGATAAGTACGTGTGTCTAGGGATTTGTGAGGGGATGAATGTATGGGTTGGGGATGTGTGTGTGGGTTGTGTGTGCGTGGATGGGAGGTGTGTGTTTGTGAATGGGGAATGTGTTGGTGGGTGGGGATGTGTGTGAGGGATGTTTGTATGGGTGGGGAGATTGTGCGTGGGTGGGGATGTGTGTGTATATGGGTAGGGGTGTGTGGCTGAGGGAATGGGTGGATGGAGGATGTGTGGTTGGGTAGAGGATGTGTGGGTGGGTGATTGTATATGAGTAAGGGTGTGTGGTTAAGGATGTTTGGTTGGGGGATGGGTGGGTAGAGGATGTGTGGGTGGGTAGAGGATATGTGGGTAGGTGAGTGTGTGCAGGTTAGGAGATGGTGGGGGCTGTTTGTAGGTGTGGGCTCGGGATCTGTGAGTGGGCTGGGGGAGATGAGAGATTATGTGGGTGAGTGCGGAATTTGTGTGTGTGGGTAGGTGCGGAATATGTGAGTTGACGGGGAGATGTGTGGGTGGGTGGTGGATGTGTCTCACAACATAGTAATATGCATTGTTTATGTTTACAAAATTCATGTGACAATGTTTTTATTCTATGCACTGTTGATGAAAGAAAGATGAGTGATTGGAAGGGCCGAATGTAAGACGGGCCTGCGTGCCCAATTTGTTACCCTTTGAAAATAAAGTCTGTTCGTTCGTTCTTCTTCTTCTTCTTCTTCTTCTTCTTCTTCTTCTTCTTCTTCTTCTTCTTCTTCTTCTTCTTCTTCTTCTTCTTCTCCCCTGTTTATTCTCATCCTCCTTCCCCGGCTTCTCCGTCTGCTACTGTAGCGTTGTCTTCTTTCTTTCTTTCTTTTCTTTCTTTCTTTCTTTCTTTTTTCTTTCTTTCTTTCTTTCTTCTCAAGTGGTGTTCCTTGAAGTTGGGCCCTCACCGCCAGTGACACCCAGCGGGACACAGCGTATATCAAACATCCTAATACAGTAGATGAGAAATGACCTGGCGATGAGTTGGTTTCTCCATATTTTCCCGAGATTCAGTTTTCACTGTGATGAATCCATACGGGTTATAAATGAAAACCTTAAAAAGGTAAAGATGGCTGGTGTTATTGGATGTAGTGGGCATAGCTTAGTATCATTCGATGTTAAGGGATGGGTGAGTGGAGAAGTAGCTAGATAAGGCCCTCAATTTGTATTAAATGGTAGGTGGCTGGCGAAGTGGCTAGATAAATACGTCCGTTCCGTGTTAAGTGATGAGGTGGTCGAGTGATGGAGTGGTTAAATAAATGTTTCCATTCGTTGTTAAGCGGTGGGTGAGTTGAGGAAATGCTAGATAAGTGCTTCCAATGGTTGGTGTGACTGAGTGTATGACCTAATGGTCAGCGTGGCAGAAGGTATGACATAATGGTCGCCGTGACTGAGTGTAGGGCTCATAGGTTGGAGTGGCAAGGGATATGACTCATAATTTATTTAATGGCTCTCTCTCTCTCTCTCTCTCTCTCTCTCTCTCTCTCTCTCTCTCTCCTCTCTCTCTCTCTCTCTCTCTCTCTCTCTCAGTCTCTCATGGCATCATGTATGTGTCTAGATGTGAGGATGTGTGTATGGGTGTGTATGTGAGGGATATGTGTGTGTGTGTGGGGGGATGTGTATGAGTTAATGGGTGATGTGTGGATGTGTGAAGGGATGTGTAGTCGGTGGTGTATGTATGTGTGTGTGAGGGATATGTGTGTGTGTGTGGGGGGGGGGATATTTGAGAGGATAGTTGGAAGTATGTGGGTGTTGGTGGTTTGGGAGGGGGTGTGGGTAGGAAATGTGTGTTTGGGTTGGTGAATGGGTGTGTAGGAGATTGTGTGGGTTGGGGGATGGGTGTGTAATGGGTGTGGGGGATGAGTGTGGGGGTGTCTGTGAATGGGATATGTCTGTGTGGGTGGGAGTGTGTGAGTGTGTATGGGGTAAATGTGAGTGGGTGGAGGATGTATGTGTGGGTGGTGAGGATGTTTGTAGGTGGTGGATGTGTGAGTGGGTGAGGAGATATGTGGGCGGGGATGTGTATGGGGAATGTATGTGGGGATGTGTGTGTGGGGGGAATGTGTTTATGGGTGGAGTTTTGTGGGGGAGGGGAGATGTGTGACAGGTGGGGGAGGTGTGGGATGTGCAGGTGATTGAAGGATGTATGCGAGGATTGGGGATGTGTGTTTGGCTGGGTGGTTGGGGTGTGTGTGTGGGTGGGAGGGTAGATGAGAGATGCATGTGTTGATTGGCGAGTGGGTGATGTGTGGGTGTGAGTGGTTGATGGATGAACACGTGAGTGGGTGGATTTGTGTGAGAGATGAGTGTATGGGTGAGCGAGGTGTGTAGTTGTGAGAAGATGTGTGTGCGCGGCGGATGTGTGTGGGTGGTATATATGTGGGTGGCGGGGTGTGTGTGGGTGGGAGGTGTGTGTTTTGGGGTGTTTATGGGTGGGGGATATGTGTGGGCAGGTGGGGAGATGTGTTATGGGTGGGGATGTGTAGATGAGAGGTGGCGAATAGTGAGTGGGTGTAGGTTGGCTGATGTGTGTGTGGGTCTTCTTCTTCTTCAGCTTTCCGAGCCATTGAGGTTCTTTGCTGCAAATACAATCCGTCTCCATTCGTCTCTCTGGTGGACCTTCTCTTGCCAGTCGTTGATTCCAAGTGCTTGTAGGTCTGTACATGTATTATCTCTCCACCGTCTTCTTGGTCTACCTCGGGGTCTACGGTCATTTATTTCCTGAGTGTAAGCGAGTTTTGTTTCCCTATTATCTTCCATTCTTTCTATATGCCCCAGCCATTGTAGTCTATTAGCCTTCATGATACCAGTGATTAGCGGAGACTTAAACAGATCATAAATGTCTTTGTTACTTCTTCTTTTCCACTCTCCACTTTGTGTATCCCTAATGGGTCCAAAGATGCGTCTTAAAATTTTGTTCTCAAAGGTTTGTAACAAGGCTTCGTCTCCTTTCGTTGTACTCCAGGTTTCAGAGCCATACAGCACAACTGGTCTGATCAGTGTTTTGTATATTGTGATTTTGGTGTTACGAGATAGCGCCTTTGATTTTAGTAGATGTTGTAGTGCATAGTATATCTTATTTCCAGAGTTGATTCTAGTTTGTATTTCTTCCCTTATGATGTTGGAGCAGTTGAAGATTGTACCCAGGTATTTGTATGTTTCCGTTTTTTTAATGGTCCAGATAAGTCAGTCCGATATCGAGGCTCATGTATTTGTTTCGTAACAAAGAAAGGTTTTTACAAAGGTGGGGATGTTAACCCCACGCTTCAACCCCCAACCTGGAGGACCAGGGTGTTTCTCTTTGTCTGTTCTCTACCCTTTGACCTGTCCGGCTTGGGAGGCCCTGCTGGTAGCTACGCTACCGCCGGCATAGCTCTCAGGGTCATTGAGAAACTCAAGCTCCCCCACCACGACAAGGTGGAAACACCATCGGGGGAGGTGTGTGTGGGTGGGTGGGGAAAATTGTGAGAGTGCGGGATATGTGTGTGGATAGGTGCGGGATGTGTGGGTTGGCGGGGGTATGTGTGTGTGGTTTCTTCTTCTTCGTCTTCTTCTTCTTCTTCTTCTTCTTCTTGTTCTTCTTCTTCTTCTTCTTCTTCTTCTTCTTCTTCTTCTTCTTCTTCTTCTTCTTCTTCTTCTTCTTCTTCTTCTTCTTCTTCTTCTTCTTCTCCTCCACCTCCTCCTCCTTCTCCTCCTCCTCCTCCGTCTTCGTCTTCTTCTTCATCTTCTTCTTCTTCTTCTTCTTCTTCTTCTTCTTCTTCTTCTTCTTCTTCTTCTTCTTCTTCTTCTTCTTCTTCTTCCTCCTCCTCCTCCTCCTCCTCCTTCTTCTCTTCTTCTTCTTCTTCTTCTTCTTCTTCTTCTTCTTCTTCTTCTTCTTCTTCTTCTTCTTCTTCTTCTTCTTCTTCTTCTTCTTCTTCTTCTTCTTCTCCTCCTTCTCCTCCTCCTCCTCCTCCTCCTCCTCCTCCTCCGTCTTCGTCTTCTTCTTCTTCTTCTTCTTCTTCTTCTTCTTCTTCTTCTTCTTCTTCTTCTTCTTCTTCTTCTTCTTCTTCTTCTTCTTCTTCTTCTTCTTCTTCTTCTTCTTCTTCTTCGTCTTCTTCTTCTTCGTCTTCTACTTCTCCTCGTCCTCCGACTTCTTCTTCTTCTTCTTCTTCTTCTTCTTCTTCTTCTTCTTCTTCTTCTTCTTCTTCTTCTTCTTCTTCTTCTTCTTCTTCTTCTTCTTCTTCTTCTTCTTCTTCTTCTTCTTCTTCTTCTTCTTCTTCTTGGTGTGTGAGGATGTGTGTGTGTGTGTGGGTGGCGACATGTATGTTTGCCTGGTTCTGTGTGAGTGCGTGGAGGTATGTTTGGGCGGGTGGGGGAGGTTTGGTGGGTGGGGGATGTTTTGGTGGCTGCGGAATATGAGGGTGGATGGGGGATGTGTCTCACAAAATTGCAACATGCACTGTTTTTGTTTACAACTTTCATTTGATAATGTTTATTTTTTTCTCATGTGAATGTATCATGCTTAATATGCATTGTTTATGCTTACAAAATCAATTTGACAATGATTTTCCCCCTATGTAAATGTAACATGCACATTTGATGAATGAAAGATGAGTGATTGAAAGGACCGAATGTAATACGGGCCTGCGTGCCCAATTTGTTACCGTTTAAAATAAAGTTTGTTGGTTCGTTCGTTCGTTGTCTCTCGCTGTTGGCTCTGTGACATCAGTATTTTATTGACTGCTATTATATAAATGCTAGATGTAAACATAACACAAACGGATAGTCTATTTAGCATCTCCATCAGTTTTAAAATCTCCACCAGTTTTAACATGTCCACCAGCTTTAGCATGTCCACCAGCTTTAGCATGTCCACCAGTTTTAGCATGTCCATAAGTTTTAGCATGTCCACCAGTTTTAGCATGTCCACAAGTTTTAGCATGTCTACAAGTTTTAGCATCTCCACCAGCTTTAGCATGTCCACCACTCTTAGCATCTCCACTAGCTTTAGCATGTCCACAAGTGTTAGCATGTCCACCAGCTTTAGCATCTCCACCAGCTTTCGCATGTCCACCAGCTTTAGCATGTCCACCAGCTTTAGCATGTCCACCAGTTTTAGCATGTCCATAAGTTTTAGCATGTCCACCAGCTTTAGCATGTCCACCAGCTTTAGCATGTCCACCAGCTTTAGCATGTCCACAAGTGTTAGCATGTCCACCAGCTTTCGCATGTCCACTAGCTTTAGCATGTCCACAAGTGTTAGCATGTCCACCAGCTTTAGCATGTCCACCAGCTTTAGCATGTCCACCAGCTTTAGCATGTCCACCAGCTTTAGCATGTCCACAAGTGTTAGCATCTCCACCAATTTTAGCATGTCCACCAGCTTTAGCATGTCCACCAGCTTTAGCATGTCCACAAGTGTTAGCATCTCCACCAATTTTAGCATGTCCACCAGCTTTCGCATGTCCACCAGCTTTAGCATGTCCACCAATTTTAGCATGTCCACATGTTTTAGCATGTCCACCAGTTTTAGCATGTCCACATGTTTTAGCATGTCCACCAGCTTTCGCATGTCCACCAGCTTTAGCATGTCCACATGTTTTAGCATGTCCACATGTTTTAGCATGTCCACCAGCTTTAGCATGTCCACATGTTTTAGCATGTCCACCAGCTTTAGCATGTCCACCAGTTTTAGCATGTCCACCAGTTTTAGCATGTCCACATGTTTTAGCATGTCCACCAGTTTTAGCATGTCCACCAGCTTTAGCATGTCCACATGTTTTAGCATGTCCACATGTTTTAGCATGTCCACCAGCTTTAGCATGTCCACCAGCTTTAGCATGTCCACATGTTTTAGCATGTCCACCAGTTTTAGCATGTCCACCAGCTTTAGCATGTCCACATGTTTTAGCATGTCCACATGTTTTAGCATGTCCACATGTTTTAGCATGTCCACCAGTTTTAGCATGTCCACCAGTTTTAGCATGTCCACCAGTTTTAGCATGTCCACATGTTTTAGCATGTCCACCAGTTTTAGCATGTCCACCAGCTTTAGCATGTCCACATGTTTTAGCATGTCCACATGTTTTAGCATGTCCACCAGCTTTAGCATGTCCACCAGCTTTAGCATGTCCACCAGCTTTAGCATGTCCACATGTTTTAGCATGTCCACCAACTTTAGCATGTCCACCAGCTTTAGCATGTCCACCAGTTTTAGCATGTCCACTAGTCTTAGCAGTTATACCACTCGCTACTGTCTTTTCAAGTATATTTCTGCTCTTAGCATGTACACCCAGTTTACAATTCTGTACATTTTTTTTCAAGTTTATTTCTCCTCATAGAATACCCACAAGTCCTCACTATCCACGCCAATTGCATTTAATAATTTTCACATATTTCTCCGCCCACGCCAAATGTATCTAATAAGTTTCATGTGTTTCTCCACCCTCACCAAATTTATCTAACAACTTTCACGTATTTCTCCGCCCACGCTAAATTTATCTTACAACTATCATGTATTTCTCCACCTACGCTAAATGTATCTGATAACTTTCACGTATTTCTCCGCGCATGCTAAATTTATCCAATAACTTTCATGTATTTCTCCGCACACATCACATTTATCTAATAACTTTCATGTATTTCTCCACCTACGCTAAATGTATCTGATAACTTTCACGTATTTCTCCGCGCATGCTAAATTTATCTAATAACTTTCATGTATTTCTCCGCCCACATCACATTTATCTAATAACTTTCATGTATTTCTCCGCCCACATCACATTTATCTAATAACTTTCATGTATTTCTCCGCCCACGCCAAATTTATCTAATAACTTTCATGTATTTCTCCACCTACGCTAAATGTATCTGATAAGTTTCACGTATTTCTCCGTGCATGCTAAATTTATCTAATAACTTTCATATATTTCTCCGCCCACGCTAAATTTATCTTACAACTATCATGTATTTCTCCACCTACGCTAAATGTATCTGATAACTTTCACGTATTTCTCCGCGCATGCTAAATTTATCCAATAACTTTCATGTATTTCTCCGCCCACATCACATTTATCTAATAACTTTCATGTATTTCTCCACCTACGCTAAATGTATCTGATAACTTTCACGTATTTCTCCGCGCATGCTAAATTTATCTAATAACTTTCATGTATTTCTCCGCCCACATCACATTTATCTAATAACTTTCATGTATTTCTCCACCTACGCTAAATGTATCTGATAACTTTCACGTATTTCTCCGCCTACGCCAAATTTATCTAATAACGTTCATGTATTTCTCCGCCCACATCACATTTATCTAATAAGTTTCATGTATTTCTCCGCCCACGTCAAATTTATCTAATAACGTTCATGTATTTCTCCGCCCACGTCACATTTATCTAATAACGTTCATGTATTTCTCCGCCCACGTCAAATTTATCTAATAACGTTCATGTATTTCTTGAAGTACTTCTTTATTCGTATTTATGTCGACCCTTTACATTTTGTACGGTTTCCACAGAAAACACATTTATGCTGCCGTTAGATATTTCTCGTCTAGTCTGCTTATTGTCCATGTTTGACACACATACAATAGTAAAGATTCTACACCATCAGCATGTTTCCTGCCAGCTGGCTTGGGCGCTCATGTCTCTTTACAGATCTCGGTGCGCAGTGTTCTGGAACCACTCTGCAGATGATATCCCTCCGTGCCGCCATCTCAATCCATCCAGCATCATTTCTCTCGGTCTGCCTCTGCCTCTATTCCCAGTTGTCACGATGTTTTCCAGTGCGTCTCTTCTCACCAAATGGCCAAAGAAAGTTGTTTGTCTCTTTCTTATTGGTGTATATCATGTTCTAGTTTCATTAGCCTCTTACAGACAATCGTTGTTATTTGTTCTGACAGTCCAAGGTTTTTGAAACATTCGTCTCAAGGGCCACATCTCTGTTGCTTCAAAGTTTTTTCCAGTCTAATCATTCATGTTCCGTGATTCATTACCTTAGAGCAAAACGGGCTCTGTATAACGTTTCAATATTCTCTACCTGACATTCAGTCATGTCGACATAAGGCTCTACATAGTATTAGGATTATGCCCCAGGATCTACCAAGCTGACCTAAATCCACTGGAGTGGCTTAGAGCATACAACGTCCTCTTGAGGCTCTCACAGACCTATTTGATTCAGAGTGCTACCTGTTCGGATTTATTTTTAAACAATGAGACACGTATGGTTTACACTCGCGTTCCTTGTCCCCATGATCCTAGGATAGTGGATTAAGCTTCTAGCCTTCCCGGACAAGGGCGAATACTCAAAAGACTTGTCTGCACCGTGTGCGTATTTGAACATCCCTGAACGAGGGGAACTCTACAAGTTATATTAGTTGCATATCCGTTACAGGCCGTCGCAGTCAAGCCCAGCATTTTTGGCTGTTTGTGTTTTCTTGGCAAGGTTACGTTTAGTAGTTTGCCATTGCTTTCTGAACGACTGAAACTCATACCATTGTATGAAAATCAGCGCAAGGCAGTCTGCTTCCAAATCGCCCGCAGCTGTGATTAGAACGCAGTATGTCGGATTACGACCTGCGTTCTCAACTCCATCGCCACAGCACAGGCTCTAAAAGGACATGCTGTATAACCCGCTGGCCAGGTAGAATTTTATATATTAGAAAGTAAACAATAGACTATAAATAACATGTGTGGCTCTAGTATACACACATATGGGTCATCGTCACTGCTACTAATTATGGTAAACACAAATATTGGTCACCGCCGGTATTATGGATTCTGGTATAAAAAAATCCTGCAAATCCTTTACAAAACATTGCTGTCAACATCAGCATCTTTCAGCTGATTGTTGATTTCTTGGCAATATTACGTTCAGTAGTTTGCCATTGCTTTCTGAACGGCCGGCTCACATACCCCGTAAGTTACCAACGCGATTCGAACCACTGCTGATTCTCACCGTCGTCACGTTACTTACGAGAGTATACGAGATTACGGAGAAAAGTCGCTAACCTCTAGGCCAGGAAGCTGGTGGATTCTGGTATACGTTATCAAAATGTCGCATGTCTTGATAAGGATAATCGCTGGCGTTCCACATTTTGGTGTGCACATATGAATTCTCACCTGTGCTACGGATTTCGTGCACTTCCCCGAAGGCCTCATTGTGTGATGTATCTGAGTTGACTGGATCAGTTATGCTCACTGCTTTGTTGCCAAAAATATTGTACAATTAAACGGAATGACATCCATTGCTACCCATCGGGTGCTGGAACGTCAGCCACGGCGCTTGACGATAAAGGTGGAATAAGATGATGATGATGATGATGACGATGATGATGATGATGATGATGATGATGATGATGATGATGATGATGATGATGATGATAATGATGATGATGAAACCTACTCATTACCAAAATCAAGGAAAGCAAACCCTACCCCGGGGGAGTGAAATACCGAAACAATGACTGGGTGTACACGACATCCGATCCAAATAGTTGGTTAGTTGATGTTTATCTCACAGCTTTATATTTATACCCAGGACAATCCCAATTCAGAGGCAGAAGAGTGCGCGTGTTGTTACAAAGCTTGAACGTGAAAGATAGAAACATGTGAATTTTGTTAATGAATAAAATGTCCAGGACCCTCTTTTTCGTATGTGGAGTTTTGGATGTATGATGCTAACCCCATATTTGTTATAAACTCATCGGTTTCTCACATCCTGCTGGCGTCTTTGAGAGGGCAAAAACAGCTGTGCAACAGTCCCCACGGATATGACACTTTGATACGGGTTGGAAGGATAGACTCTATACGAACTTACCCCTATAAATGCAGGCGTTTTTCTGAACTCGGAAGATGTGAACATTAGTGCTTCGGACTGAAGGCTTGCAACCCAATCTTCTAGATAAACTAAAAGTCATTGCAAAGGACTTACGAGATGCATTTCAGTCTTCTAAGAGAGTCAGTTTCACAACCACATAATTACACCGAAGCCTGCCCACAAGCCAGTTCTATCAGCCAACTAACCAGCCAAACAACCAACCAGTCCTGTCAAGCAATCATCCAACCCTACCTGTCAACTGTTCAACCGACAAAACAACCACCCAACTATGCCAATCCATCAACCAACCAAACAACTCTGTCTACCAATCAGTCCAACCAATCAATCAACCAACCGACCAACCAACCAACCAGCCAGCCAACCAACCAGCCAACCAACGAACCAATAAACGGACGAACCAACCAGCCAACTAATCATCCAACCAGTCAAACAACGAACGAACTAACGACCCAACCAACCAATCAACAAACCGACGAACTATCCAACCAACCAAGCCAGCCAAACAACCACCCAACTCTGCCAGCCCATTAACGAACCAAACAACTTTGTCTACCAATCAGTCCAACCAATCAATCAACCAACCAACCGACCGACCGACCAACCAACCAACCAACCAATCAACCAACCAACTAGCCAGCCAGCCTGCCAGCCAGCCAGCTAGCCTACCAACCAGGAAACCAGCGAACCAACAAACGAACCAACCAACGAACTAATCATCCAACCAGCCAAACAACGAACCAACCAACCAACCGACCAATTATTCAACCAACCAAGTCAGCCAAGAAACCACCCCGCATCAACCAACCAAACAACTCTGTCTACCAATCAGTTCAGCCAACCAAACAACCAACCAACCAACCAACCAAACAAACAAACGACCAACCAACCAAACAACTCTGTCTACCAACCAACCCACCAACAAATCAAACAACTGTCTACCAACCACCCCACCCAACCAACCAACCAACCAACTAGAAAGACATTTAAATATCACGTTTCATCTTTCCCCCCCCCCCCCCCCACACCCCCTCAAAAAAAAAAAAAAAAACGAATCCTTCCCCATTTCACTCTTCTACACACTGTCTCCTTTTTCTACAACTTCCTGGGCGATTTTATTTATATTTCAGTCTCTCTTTGTAGACATTTGGTTTACCGTTCTCCCAACTCCCTACCGGACACCCGAGAACCTCACCTCTCTTCCCACAATGCACATCTCTCATGCAGCAGGTTGCTTGCAGAACGCCGCTGTCATCACGGCCTGCCGGAAAAAAAAAAACTCTCGATCTTCTGCCGTTTCCCCTGCCTCACACATGTTCATGTCTAATGTGTCTTTATTGTCACGTGTCCACTTTCGTGGTTTTTCTATTCCTGCCTCTTCCATGAATCGTGCATTCCTTTTCTGTTCTCTGTAATCCCCTGTGACGTTTAATTGATCCGGGGTCAAACAAAAAGTAGGTTTGGACCAAATGTGGCACACGATCACATGAACGAGTATTATAATATACATTTCCGTTCACTGGGCGTTGAAATTGTGGAAGATACCACGAAACAAAACAGATAACATGATGACCCTAATATGTGATATATTTTCCCTTTGTCCAAATTGGAGGTCAAATATGGCGATCAATTCGGCACTAAATTAGTTAATGTGGCCAAAGTATTTCAGTGTCCAAACATTCAATGAGAAAGACAAAGACAGTGAGATACAAACCAAGCAATAGACAACCCGATCTCCCTTGGTGAAATCCCGCTTCAAGACGTAGCATCAGACATCTGCTGCGGTAGCGATAGTCAGAAAACTGGGCGTAGATAGAGGTATTGAAACCAGAATACAACAGCCAGAAGAACTTCCATCATCATCATCATCAAGTGCCATGCCGACTAGCGTAAGCGTTCATGGCTCCCCACAGATATCGGTGTTTCGTTTTCTGGATCAATTCTACCGATGATATTCCTCCATACCACCATCACAAACTATCCAGCATAATTTCTCTTGGTCTGCCTCTGCCTCTCTTTCCCTCGATCTTTCCACTTGTCACGATGTTCTCCAATGCCTCTCTTCTCATCACATGACCAAAAAACGTTGTTTGCCTCTTTCTTATTGTTGTATATAATGTTCTGGTTTAATTAGCCTCTTTCAGGCATTCGTTGTTTGCAGACCAAGGAATTCGCAACATTCGTCTCAGGAACCACATCTCTGTTGCTTCTAATCTCTTCCTAATTTGTTCATTTACATTCCAAGATTCACAGCCATATAGCATAACAGATTCTATATAGCACCTTAGCACTCTCTTTCTTACATTCAATAATATTGACTTATTGCATTAGGTATTCTTCATTTTCTTAGATGCAGCCTTTGCTTGCCCTATTCTGCTCTTAATGTCCGTTGTGCATCTTCCATCTGATGGTATAAATGTCCCTAGATACAAAGTATTTAAAACTCTTCACTTGGTGAAGAATTTTCCCTTCTATCTCTATTTCACATTTGGGTGTTACCCGTTTCTTTGATATCACCATGGTCTTAGGATAGTGAACGCAGTCTCCCGTCATACCGACTCGAAGTCAGTCTCGGGCTATTTTGGAACGGGTCACTTCCACAGCACTAGGAAATGTGTGGACGTCTACAGAAATTAAAACTAGTAACAAACATAGATATTCTAGTTTACCCATACTGAAACATCCTACACGTCTGCAAAACGATAGATAATAAAAAAAAAAAAAATACACATGTTATCCGAAAGACAATGGGATCAACACTTCGTGCCACATGTATTGAAAGGGCAAATATCAAATGGTTCAGGCATCTCGTTAGAAAGCAACATCATTGACTACCAGCAGTGGCGCTACAACAAAGATGATCGGATACCAGAGCAGGAGGACACCCAAGGAAGAAATAGATTGAAGACATCGAACACATTGTACAATCACATGGAATGACGCTGTCAATTGCCACCCACCGGCCGTGGAACGATAATTATCCCTCCCCATGGTGCTTGGCGTCAAAAGTGGAAGATGATAATGATGATGATGGCCCTTAGATCAGTACCGCTATATAGAGCGGAAACACTGGGAACGTGTACAACGATGAGGATAACCTGCATTCGTGAATTGGTCTTAGGAACATAGTCTGCCGAGTGCCGACATACCGCTTGTAGTCAGTCTTGGGCGATTTTGTAGCGGGTCGCTTTTCGTTGGCTTTCGCAACGGTATGCCTGGAGCCCTTCAGAAAACAAGAGCAAGATACTGAATGTAAAACTGCATAGAAAAACACAAACAGCCAATATATGCTGGAGTTAACTGCAATGGTCTGTAAAAAAAAAAAAACGGCGCATAATAGACAGAATCACTAATGACATAATCACTAATGACATAATCACCAATGTGGAGGTTATAGGGAAGAAAATTAAACAAGATAACTTGACAGATTCCAATGCATCCGGAACATCCTGTTTTGAGGACCAAAATCTTACCTTGGATATCGCACTTTGAGAAAATCTTGAGGATAAGATTGAAGACAAGCGAGCAAGCGGTAGTCAACGATACAAGTGGGAAGATAACACCATGAGATAACAGCAGTCTGACAGGATGTACAATCTAGGCTAGAGGCAGACAGTGTTGGGAATCCTTGCAGTTAATCTCCATTGTGGAGACGACACCTGATTGATAGATATTAGTCTAACTAGAAAACTCTTCTTCTGGAATTATAAGTGCGAAGGAAATAGTGAGAGGCCTAAAACCACACAGAGAACAGCATTAGAAAATAGTGAGAGGCCTAACACTACACGGAGAACAGCATTGGGAAATAGTGAGAGGCCTAAAACCATACGGAGAACAGCATTAGGAAATCGTGAGAGGCCTACAACACGGAGAACAGCATTGGGAAATAGTGAGAGGCCTAACACTACACGGAGAACAGCATTGGGAAATAGTGAGAGGCCTAAAAACATACGGAGAACAGCATTAGGAAATCGTGAGAGGCCTAAAACACGGAGAACAACATTAGAGACAGCTGTGGATAAATGGAGAGAACATTGAGAGAACTTTAGAAGATAGATAAGATATGTTGGCGTGGCATTATTTACCACGGATACATTGTTTGTTAGTTGTACATCTTTTACAGCAGTCAACCCCATCAATTTTTGGCTGTATGCGATGTCTTGGCAAGTTTAAGTACAATAGTTTGCCATTGCTTTCCGAACGACCGGCACTCATAATAGTGTATGGGAATACCAACACAAGACAGACTGCTTCCAAATCGCCCGCAGAGAATTGCTTTCGTAACCCCTTCGTCACAGAACATGTTGTTAGGTATGTACAGATGTTTGTATTTTTTGTTTCTCCTCAGGATCATTACCAACCTTATTGTTTCATTACATACTGACACCATTAAAGTAAGGACCAATGCTCCGATGGGAAATGAAAGGTAAAAGAAAGATAAGAAAGACTTTATTTTATGTACACAAATAATAGATCTATTGAAGGACGTCTGCACTGCTATAGTCTCAAACAACATTGATAATCCTCTGAATCTACGTCTGCGTGTTTTTGGATGTTGTTTTTGTATTTTGTTTCATTCCTTTGGCGTCGGTAGAAGTTTTGCAGGAAGGGATTGGCAGAGGTCTGTGACGCATTGAAAGCTCAAGTGGCGGCGGAGACACGGTTTCTTTTGATCTAGTATAATTTGCTAACTTCAAAGCGAAATCCGGTGGAATTTGACGCGTAGATAGAAAACACAAATTGTGGGATAAGAAAGTTGAATGCCGAGTTTTTTTTCTTCAGAATAATGGTTACTGTACGGTCTGAGTTGAACTGAGTTGGGATGAGTTGAGTTGAGTTGAGTCCACAGTTTTAGTTCAATAAAGTTGAGTTAATCTGATATAAGTTGACTTGAGTTGAGGTTAGACAAGAACCGAGATCACAATTTTAGTTGTGTTGACTTAACTTGATTTAATTTGAGTTAAGGTGATTTGAGTTGAGTCAAGAACCGATATCACAGTTTTACTTGAATATTGAGCACATCCGTTGTGCTCAATATTTAAATCTCAAATCCCGAAATAGCCAAATAAATCAGTTTTATTTGAGTTGACTTGAATTAAGTTGATTTGATTTGAGTTAAGTTGCGATCTCCGCCGGGATGGATCAATTCGTGTGTTGACTTTCTTCCATGCCGTGCGTGACACAAGACAGTCAATAATTTTCTCACGTTGTCTTCCTCTATCTTTCTTTTCCACAAATTTCTCCGGTTGTCACACGTTCCAATTTTTGTCTTCTCATAATGTGGTCAAAAATTATAACTGCCTCTTCCTAATGTTTGTGCTAAGTTGTGTTGTCCAAGTACTCATGGTGGCTGTCCAATGAATTTTCAGCATTCTTTTATAAAAACCACATCTCTAAGGCTTCCAGGGATTTTTAGGCCTGTTTACTAATTGTCCAGGATTGGCAGCCGTATGATAAAATTGATTCTATGTAACATGCAAGAACTCTTTCTCTATCTTCCAATGACAAGCGAGACTTACAGCGTCAAACTCGGGACATTCCCATACAGCTACCACCTTCAGTATAGAACCCTAGAGATCCAGGCTCGCTGGGTCTATGGCTTTGTTGAACTGTCAATAGCTATTGCTAGTATATGCATTCGGGGCTCAGTGGCTTACACGCTTGCCTACCGGTCGGGTGGCCATGTGCTGGAGTTGCCTTTTAGGTGGGAGTATTTTTAATAAAAAAATGATTTGCATGTACAGGTTGTCTCAGCCTAAAATGTTGTTGAAAGTGAAGGCGGTCGGTGTTATATAAAATACATCACCAGTCTAGTGTTGATTGGCCTATACACATATAGAAGTAGCACCATATACCCAATAGGCTTCAAGAAAAGTGGTACCTTTACTTTTGTTTACTCACTTTATCATCATCATCATCATCATCATCATCATCATCATCATCATCATCATCATCATCATCATCATCATCATCATCATCATCATCATAATCCAGAGTATTGCCCTGGTCAGAACTTTGCCAACATCTCAGTCTTCCGAGATCGCTGTCTACCATAAACCAGATGTCATCTCTCTCTCTCTCTCTCTCTCTCTCTCTCTCTCTCTCTCTCTCTCTCTCTCTCTCTCTCTCTCTCTCTCTCTCTTCTCTCTCTCTCTCTCTCTCATTTTTCCACTATCATTCTTCACTGTATGTGTGTGAGCGAGACAGTGGGTGAGAGAGTGAGTGAGAAAGATTGTGAGTGGAAGAATTAGTATGAGTGAGAGTGAGAGAGTATGCATGCGCGTGTGCCTGAGTGAGTGTCCTTAAAAGTCGACAGGGTCGACTTCATCGCACGGGGTTTTATCCCATATGGCTCGGTCTCTTTCCGCAGCGCGGAAAGCGTCGCACAAAGCACGAACTCCGTAGCTTTTAGCGACGACCCACAGGAGTCTCCGAAACATTTAACTCGTAAACCGAAGGGTGCGGCCCGGAATCGAACCTTCAACCTTCGGAGCACGAGTCAAACGGCTCGAGTTAGTGAGTGAGTGTAAAAGTGAGTGAGTGTGTGTGGACATATGTGTGAGAGATTTAGTTAGATAATGAGTGAATCTGAGAGAGTGGGTGTGTTGTGTGTCTGCCTGTCTGTGTGATAGAGTGTGAAAGTTAGTGAGTGAGTGTGAGTTAGAGAGTCAGCGAGTAAGTGAGTGAGTAAGGGAGCGTGAGTGAGTGAGAGAGAATTTGTGGGTATGCGTGTATGTGCGCGAATGAGTGAGTGTGAGAGCGAGTGAGTGTGTAAATGAGAGAGCGTGGGTGAATGAGAGAGTGCATGAGAAAGTGTGATGTATGTGTGTGCATGTCTGGATGTGTGTATGGGTTTATATGTGTGTGTACATGTGTGTATCTGTGTGTGCCTCTGTGTGTATGTCTGTACGTGTGTTAAGGTGTGCGTTCATGTGTTTATATGCGTTTATATGCATGTGCGTGTGTATATGTGCGAAAGGATGAGTGTGTGTGTGCTCGTGTATGTATTGTATATCTTTGTGTGTGTAAGTGTGCATGCATGCAGTGTTTGCGAGGGAGTGTATATTCGGGTGTTATGTGAGTATGTGTGCATAAGTATATGGATGTGTGTAGGTGTGTGTATGTGCGTGGGTATATGTGTGTATTTGCGTGTGTATGTTGTATGTGGGTGTGTGTGTACATGTGTGTGAGAGAGAAGAGAGAGAGAGAGAGAGAGAGAGAGAGAGAGAGAGAGAGAGAGAGAGAGAGAGTTGAGCGCACGCATGTCATCTAACATGCTGTTCCATATGTTTTGTGTATTCTCATTTTCATATTATCATTTTGATGCACTTGATTTTAACATGCATAAAATGAATTCATGTAAATTACTGTAGAGTAAGTGAGAGAGTTAGTGAGTGTGATTGAGAGAGAGAGAGAGAGAGAGAGAGAGAGAGAGAGAGAGTCGAGCCCACGCATGTCATGTAACATGCTATTCCATATTTTTTATGTATCCTCATCTTTCATATTATGAGGTATCATTTTGTATGCCACTTGATTGTCCTGTAACATGCCATTCCATATTTTTTTTTTTTTTGGAGGGGGGGGGGGGGGGGGGAAGGTTATTCTCATCTTATCATTTTGTATGCCCCTTGATTTTATCATGTATAATATAACATTACTGTGAAGTGTGTGAGAGAGTTAGTGAGTGGGAGAGAGAGAGAGAGAGAGAGAGAGAGAGAGAGCGAGAGAGAGAGAGAGAGAGAGAGAGAGAGAGGAGAGAGAGAAAAAAAAGAGAGGGTTGAATTGCATCACTAATTTTTACGCTACATAATGTATATGTACAATTTTTTCTCCACTGTCGCGTAACGTATTCTACTAGGATGGAATTGGATCAAAGTAGATACTAAATAGACTTCTACAAATAGAGAATCTAACCACTGCTGAAGAAGCGATCAAATGGCTCGCAATTCTAGAAGAATGATTATCAAAGTCCCAGAATGGATCACTACTTCTAAACAGTGCCAGGCGGAAAGTTATGACGACGAACTGTGCTAACAAACGAAGACAGTATGTCAAGAGATTCCTGCTAACGTGCCTGGATGAAAAAAATGAGCCCCCACTGCCTAATGTATTCTCACACAACAGGAGATAAGACAGAATGATACGTATAGATGTAGTCCGATCACTCGTCACACAATCTGATGATGCTAATTCTATAATGACAGACGCAGTTGTTAAAAGTACAAATATAACATAACGTTTAATCCTAAAGAACACCACGTGAGCCCCACTGGGAACTCACTGACACATAAGAGATACGCAGATCCCTGAAATCTTGACCAGATAATGTTCAGCTAGAGAATATAATCATAGACTCTTAGCCAATAGCGGACAAATTAGGATTGCTGTGCAGTGGCAAACGGGTGGGTAGCCACTCATATGATAATCCTTAGTCTCCTGGATGGTAAGCTGGCAGTGCTGACTGGATCGTGGTATGGACTCCACTCTCTGCTGCATCAAGTGAGTGGTTCGTAGCTCAATCACCGGTCGTGACTACGGCTACAGATGATCAGGGTGCAGGCTCTGTGAATGACAGTGAGAAGGAGTGAATAATCCTTCAAGGCAGAATTGTAAATTCTTTTGGCCATGTCCTGCATGACATCTTGTCTCATAAATTTTCATAGCATGTATTATCTAAATGTACACATTTTGATTCCTTATCTGAAATCTACAACAGCACACTGATCTAATGGAAACAGCACACAAATGATATCCTATTCTCTCTGCGGACATTTAGATCAAACATGTACAATCACAATGCTCTACTTCAAAGACCACATTCCAAATATATATTCTAAGTCACGATTAATCATGGAAACATGAACCACCATTCACATAATGGCTTAACAGTACATATAGGATGACTTCAATGGAATGGAACTCAGACGCCACAACTCAGACGTCACATATACATTAACAAACCATTAAATCGATGAAACACCACACATCATTTTCCAAGTATGGAAACCCACAAACTACACTCCACACGATGAATTAACATCACATGATGAATTCCATAGAATGAAATGAAATCACACAACAACTATAACTTCACGATGTACACAAGTGAACCATTAAAATCAATGAAACGCCCCAAGTTCACTTAAGGAGTTATGAGTTGTACTACTAGCAAGTCTTCCTTATATTAATTAAAACATAATTAATTATCTAGAAGATTTCTTAGCTAGGTTTAAGATTATTTTCACTATACACAAGAACAATATTAGGGTTGGAGAATTCCCCCAAGGTTTGAACTTTGTTAAGTGGGCCATCTTGGACCACATGGTAGTAATCTGACTATGGGCCAGATAGAGATTAATAAAGAATAATTAATTGTAACTTATTCACTCTCTGAACTAATTCCTTCAACTAATAAGTATATTATCTAGAGAAATACGCTAGTTCCGAAGTTTAAGCACATAATTAAATTATCTTAACTCTAATCATCTACTGACTAACTCAGGTGTCCTTCCGCAGGTGGATACCTAATTTCGAGAATCACGTAATGTAATTTATCCATGTTTTTAATGCCACATGTGACGAGCTTTGCGTTTTACCCTTGTCGGCAAGCCACATGGCATAAAACGTGGTCCTAATTCTACTATTAGTTAACTAACACTAGTTTTAATTAATGTTATCTATTATCGATCGGCATGGCCTTTAGATATTGCCGACATTTTGACACACAGAAAAATATTTAACAAAATTATTATTAACTCACCCTGCAACTAGATTTTGACTGGCCTATCGGGAGTGGAGACTATCATTGGCTTTTCTATGTTTTAGATGGTTTTTCGGCTTAACAAGAGCCAGCAATAAAATATGTTTAAACACAGACAGGTGTTCAATTTTAGCCAATTGACGTGATAGTAGCTCCTGCTCCTTCCAGGTTGCTATCAGAAAATGGCAGAAGTTAGGGTGCTACCGGAAGTTAACTTCTCATCCAGGAGAGTTCCCTTCCTGTGGCCAAATTATTATTCACAGCCAAAACTGAATATAAAATTCAGCCTGACTTGATTTCTTGGCTTGTAAACGTACTCTACCCTACATCTACTTCTAACTATAAGAAGAAATAGTATTTAACTCTCTCTATAGTTTTATGTATATAAATACACTAACCAAAGACGATTTTATCTAATATTTGAAAATATAGATAAAAATAAAAATTACTACAGGATACATAGAGGGGTTTACTGAGGGCTATCTCCATCTAGTAACAAAACGATCTGAGAGGTGGGCCAACCTGTCACAAATGCCCATCGTTCAAAAAAAGTTGGAGAAGCAACTTTTTCTCCAGCCCGAACTCTCATATAGTTTTGTCAGCCCTTACTCTGACATTTATGGGTCATTTGGACAGGTCCCCCTCTTCATCAATAGCACAATGTCTATTCACAATTCTCAGACTCTTCGTTTCTAAGACACCTTCTAAGAAACCTCCTCGCTTGATGTCGCTTCCATGGAAATCTTCTCTGGAAACTTTGCTTTCGTTGGTCGGGGTGTCCTTCGTCTGTCACTGATAAAGGTCCCACAATTCCAACATCTCTCCTTCGACCCAATTGGTCTTGATCCCTATACTTCATGCGCGTCGTCCTTACTTTCCCTTTAGACGTCTCTAAGTTGGGATCGTGTTCAGCCGCGTCATCTTCCTCACATCTGTCGGGGTTGTCTTCCCATCTGGATTGATCCCCTTTGGATCCATTATCAACCACTGCCAGAGTCATAATATGAACTGGTGGGTTCGTGCTGTTCTCAAAATGTCTTTTGAGTAAATTCACGTGGAAGACGGTAGTTTTCCCGCGAATAGAAACAGAGTACTTGTTGCTGGACACCTTCTCTTTAATGATGAATGGTCCTTGCCAAGCAATTTCTAACTTATTATCCCCTTTGGTTAATAAGACGAGCACTTTATCTCCTACCTCTAGAGACTGGTTTCTAATAGGTTTATTATAGAAGGAAGCCTGTTGTTTTCTGGCACGACGGAGAGTGGAGTTAGCTAATTTCCATCCCGTGTGCAGTTTCTGTTTCAGTTCCTCTACATACTGTGAAGACTTGACGACACTCTCATCTGTTCCTTCATCAGTCCAGGTTCTCAAAAGAGCCTCCAGCGGTCCTTTAATTGGTCGTCCGAACAATAGTGTAGCAGGTGGAAGACCGGTGGCGACATGTGGTACTTCTCGATAGGCAAACATTGCTGCTGATAAGTACGTGTCCCAACTATCGGGTTTCTCCTGGACTAACTTGTTCACAATCGATTTGAGGGTCCCTGTATATTTGACCACAAGTCGCTTATTCTCTGTGAGACTAAACCCTGTGTTGACATGGTGCATCCTGAAGATGTCGGAGATTTCTCCCCTTAACTTCTCATTCAATGATGGCCCACTATCACTTACCATAAGAATAGGGAATCCTACTCTGGTAAATATTTCTAGGAGAGCCTCTGCTACCCTAGTTGCATTGATGGATGGCAGTACAGTAGCTTCAGCCCACATTGTACCTGTATCTACTACAGTTAAAATATAAGTATTTTTCTTCTTAGAAGTGGGCAGTGGACCAATAATGTCTATAGCTACTCGCTCAAAAGGAATGTTCAAAACTAACCCTTCCCCTATGGAAACAGGAGTAGACCACTGCTTGGGGGAGCCATGTTGACACTCCGGACAAGACTGGACGTATCTTCGTATGTCAGCAGTCATTCCCGGCCAAAAATAATGACAAGAAATACGCTGGGTAGTAACTCCTACAGTCATATGTCCACTGAAGGATATGGTATGTCCCATATGCAATATCTGATTACGATATTGTTTCGGCACGACAAGTTGCCCGTGTTCGGTACCCATAGTTCCTGCCCTATGGTACAACAACTTGTCCTTTAAATAGAAATTTCCAGCTGCTGGAGGATTTCTACCGTTTGGCAGTTTGCCAAAACAAGATGCTAAAGTCGGACATTCATTTTGTGCAGCCCTAATCTCCCGAGGTAGAGGGTTGATTGAGAGTATAGGTTCATGTGACTGTGCAACCTGACTCCGGGTCTCCACTGCTGCCATTATCATTGGTGATGATGGTTCTCCTAAATATACATACTTACGACCAAGCATGAAAGGATATACCGGATCATCGATCACTGCAGCTGAAATGAGTCCAGTGACATACTTAGATGTCACATGTACTTTGGCTATCTTAGCTATTATAGTTGGAGAGCTCCTGGTAGCCCCTTTAACTACAACTGTTTGTTTTGTTAACTGTGATGGTTTCACTAACTGCTTAGCTATTATTGCATCACACTGGAGTCCACTGTCATAGAGACATAGTACTGGACTACCGTTAACCAGAATAGTTTCAACCGTGGGTGGCCTAGTTCCATTACTAGAACATATGCTCTGTTGGGTACTTGCCCCCGTAATCATACATGCGGCATACTGGGTAGGGGGATTATTTCTGCACACGCTCGTGTGGTGATCATTACTTTTGCAGTTCTTGCAGTAAGGTTTACCCCATCCACTATTGTTCGCTGGTGGTTTTTGTTTTTGAAAACCAGGATTTTGGTGCGGACCCCAGTGTGCCCTCTTGTGTCTTTACCATAAGAGTTGTTCTGCTGAAAACCCTTATTCTGTGTTGCAGGAGTATTTTGAGCAGTAGAAGAATTACAAGATTTAGTGGTAGCTACTTCGCCATGGGCAGTTAAATATCGTTCGGCTAGTGCGATAACCTCCTCTAGCCGAGCACCACCATTCTCTGCAATAAAGGTTTGTAGCTGTTTTGGAAGAACATCTTTAAATTGCTCAACAAGTATTAGTTCCGCCAGCCCGTCATAAGTAGCATCCAAATCACTCAGTTCTACCCACTTGTTAAAATAAGTGTGTAACCGTGAGGCGAACTGAGGAAATGATTCTCCTTGTGACCGTTTGGCGGTACGGAACTTCAACCTGTAGGCACTAGAAGTTAACTGATATCGTTTCAAGAGAGCATTTTTGAGTGTGACAAAGTCCTTCTCAAGACCTGGAGGGAGTTTTGCAAACACGTCATACGCTGGACCGCGAAGTGCTTGGGAGAGTTTAATATTAAATTTATCCTTAGGCAGATTGTAGGCTTCACACATTAACACAAATTTGTCAAGATATTCATCCATCTGATCCTCCTTCGGGTCGAAGTGGGCCAGTGGAAAACTCATTGATCCTGGAGTAATATGTGGTCCTGAGGAAATGTCTTGGCTGTCAGTTGGAGAGCTGGCACTGCTAAATCTGGAGGCATCAGGATTTTGTAGTTCTAATCTCCTCAGTTCTAACTCGTGCTGTCTTAACTGCTCAGCTAATTTCAACTCCTTGTCCAGTTCTGCTTGCTTCAACTGGTTGTCCAATTCAGCCTGTTTCAACTGGTTGTCCAATTCAGCCTGTTTCAACTGGTTGTCCAATTCAGCCTGTTTCAACTGGTTGTCCAATTCAGCTTGTCGCATCTTCTGTCTGGATTCAATTTCCGCCATCTGGATTTTTAATTTAATTCTTTCCTCTCGTTCGTCCTTCTCTTTGATGATGTCCCTTTGTTCTCGGCGCCATGTTCTTCCTTCTTCTATTACATATTTTTCCAACTCTGCACCCTCATAACCTAACAATGTTCCTTGTTCTCGCAGTTCCTCCTTAGTAGGTGGCTTTTCAGAAGACATGTTAGTTATGTAATAATATATCTGTTGATACACCTGGATAACTCACTCACTTAATCAAGAATGTGTTTGTCGCAAAGATTCACAAATATCTTCAATGACAAGCATAAAAAATGTTACACATTGACACAACACTTACCCGTTTGCCAGCAATTCACCTTTGCCCTAACTTATGTTATCTTATATCTATTCTTATGTTAATCCTATGTTATAAGTATATATATATATTAACTAGTATGATTAGTAGCTATCTCTTTTGAGTGACTGAAAGTTAGAAATATCTATGAAGTTGGATACTCGACTGAACCCAACAATCTATAGGATTGTCATGCCCGGACCGAGCCACCAGTGTCGCGTAACGTATTCTACTAGGATGGAATTGGATCAAAGTAGATACTAAATAGACTTCTACAAATAGAGAATCTAACCACTGCTGAAGAAGCGATCAAATGGCTCGCAATTCTAGAAGAATGATTATCAAAGTCCCAGAATGGATCACTACTTCTAAACAGTGCCAGGCGGAAAGTTATGACGACGAACTGTGCTAACAAACGAAGACAGTATGTCAAGAGATTCCTGCTAACGTGCCTGGATGAAAAAAAATGAGCCCCCACTGCCTAATGTATTCTCACACAACAGGAGATAAGACAGAATGATACGTATAGATGTAGTCCGATCACTCGTCACACAATCTGATGATGCTAATTCTATAATGACAGACGCAGTTGTTAAAAGTACAAATATAACATAACGTTTAATCCTAAAGAACACTACGTGAGCCCCACTGGGAACTCACTGACACATAAGAGATACGCAGATCCCTGAAATCTTGACCAGATAATGTTCAGCTAGAGAATATAATCATAGACTCTTAGCCAATAGCGGACAAATTAGGATTGCTGTGCAGTGGCAAACGGGTGGGTAGCCACTCATCTGATAATCCTTAGTCTCCTGGATGGTAAGCTGGCAGTGCTGACTGGATCGTGGTATGGACTCCACTCTCTGCTGCATCAAGTGAGTGGTTCGTAGCTCAATCACCGGTCGTGACTACGGCTACAGATGATCAGGGTGCAGGCTCTGTGAATGACAGTGAGAAGGAGTGAATAATCCTTCAAGGCAGAATTGTAAATTCTTTTGGCCATGTCCTGCATGGCATCTTGTCTCATAAATTTTCATAGCATGTATTATCTAAATGTACACATTTTGATTCCTTATCTGAAATCTACAACAGCACACTGATCTAATGGAAACAGCACACAAATGATATCCTATTCTCTCTGCGGACATTTAGATCAAACATGTACAATCACAATGCTCTACTTCAAAGACCACATTCCAAATATATATTCTAAGTCACGATTAATCATGGAAACATGAACCACCATTCACATAATGGCTTAACAGTACATATAGGATGACTTCAATGGAATGGAACTCAGACGCCACAACTCAGACGTCACATATACATTAACAAACCATTAAATCGATGAAACACCACACATCATTTTCCAAGTATGGAAACCCACAAACTACACTCCACACGATGAATTAACATCACATGATGAATTCCATAGAATGAAATGAAATCACACAACAACTATAACTTCACGATGTACACAAGTGAACCATTAAAATCAATGAAACGCCCCAAGTTCACTTAAGGAGTTATGAGTTGTACTACTAGCAAGTCTTCCTTATATTAATTAAAACATAATTAATTATCTAGAAGATTTCTTAGCTAGGTTTAAGATTATTTTCACTATACACAAGAACAATATTAGGGTTGGAGAATTCCCCCAAGGTTTGAACTTTGTTAAGTGGGCCATCTTGGACCACATGGTAGTAATCTGACTATGGGCCAGATAGAGATTAATAAAGAATAATTAATTGTAACTTATTCACTCTCTGAACTAATTCCTTCAACTAATAAGTATATTATCTAGAGAAATACGCTAGTTCCGAAGTTTAAGCACATAATTAAATTATCTTAACTCTAATCATCTACTGACTAACTCAGGTGTCCTTCCGCAGGTGGATACCTAATTTCGAGAATCACGTAATGTAATTTATCCATGTTTTTAATGCCACATGTGACGAGCTTTGCGTTTTACCCTTGTCGGCAAGCCACATGGCATAAAACGTGGTCCTAATTCTACTATTAGTTAACTAACACTAGTTTTAATTAATGTTATCTATTATCGATCGGCATGGCCTTTAGATATTGCCGACATTTTGACACACAGAAAAATATTTAACAAAATTATTATTAACTCACCCTGCAACTAGATTTTGACTGGCCTATCGGGAGTGGAGACTATCATTGGCTTTTCTATGTTTTAGATGGTTTTTCGGCTTAACAAGAGCCAGCAATAAAATATGTTTAAACACAGACAGGTGTTCAATTTTAGCCAATTGACGTGATAGTAGCTCCTGCTCCTTCCAGGTTGCTATCAGAAAATGGCAGAAGTTAGGGTGCTACCGGAAGTTAACTTCTCATCCAGGAGAGTTCCCTTCCTGTGGCCAAATTATTATTCACAGCCAAAACTGAATATAAAATTCAGCCTGACTTGATTTCTTGGCTTGTAAACGTACTCTACCCTACATCTACTTCTAACTATAAGAAGAAATAGTATTTAACTCTCTCTATAGTTTTATGTATATAAATACACTAACCAAAGACGATTTTATCTAATATTTGAAAATATAGATAAAAATAAAAATTACTACAGGATACATAGAGGGGTTTACTGAGGGCTATCTCCATCTAGTAACAAAACGATCTGAGAGGTGGGCCAACCTGTCACAAATGCCCATCGTTCAAAAAAAGTTGGAGAAGCAACTTTTTCTCCAGCCCGAACTCTCATATAGTTTTGTCAGCCCTTACTCTGACATTTATGGGTCATTTGGACAGGTCCCCCTCTTCATCAATAGCACAATGTCTATTCACAATTCTCAGACTCTTCGTTTCTAAGACACCTTCTAAGAAACCTCCTCGCTTGATGTCGCTTCCATGGAAATCTTCTCTGGAAACTTTGCTTTCGTTGGTCGGGGTGTCCTTCGTCTGTCACTGATAAAGGTCCCACAATTCCAACATCTCTCCTTCGACCCAATTGGTCTTGATCCCTATACTTCATGCGCGTCGTCCTTACTTTCCCTTTAGACGTCTCTAAGTTGGGATCGTGTTCAGCCGCGTCATCTTCCTCACATCTGTCGGGGTTGTCTTCCCATCTGGATTGATCCCCTTTGGATCCATTATCAACCACTGCCAGAGTCATAATATGAACTGGTGGGTTCGTGCTGTTCTCAAAATGTCTTTTGAGTAAATTCACGTGGAAGACGGTAGTTTTCCCGCGAATAGAAACAGAGTACTTGTTGCTGGACACCTTCTCTTTAATGATGAATGGTCCTTGCCAAGCAATTTCTAACTTATTATCCCCTTTGGTTAATAAGACGAGCACTTTATCTCCTACCTCTAGAGACTGGTTTCTAATAGGTTTATTATAGAAGGAAGCCTGTTGTTTTCTGGCACGACGGAGAGTGGAGTTAGCTAATTTCCATCCCGTGTGCAGTTTCTGTTTCAGTTCCTCTACATACTGTGAAGACTTGACGACACTCTCATCTGTTCCTTCATCAGTCCAGGTTCTCAAAAGAGCCTCCAGCGGTCCTTTAATTGGTCGTCCGAACAATAGTGTAGCAGGTGGAAGACCGGTGGCGACATGTGGTACTTCTCGATAGGCAAACATTGCTGCTGATAAGTACGTGTCCCAACTATCGGGTTTCTCCTGGACTAACTTGTTCACAATCGATTTGAGGGTCCCTGTATATTTGACCACAAGTCGCTTATTCTCTGTGAGACTAAACCCTGTGTTGACATGGTGCATCCTGAAGATGTCGGAGATTTCTCCCCTTAACTTCTCATTCAATGATGGCCCACTATCACTTACCATAAGAATAGGGAATCCTACTCTGGTAAATATTTCTAGGAGAGCCTCTGCTACCCTAGTTGCATTGATGGATGGCAGTACAGTAGCTTCAGCCCACATTGTACCTGTATCTACTACAGTTAAAATATAAGTATTTTTCTTCTTAGAAGTGGGCAGTGGACCAATAATGTCTATAGCTACTCGCTCAAAAGGAATGTTCAAAACTAACCCTTCCCCTATGGAAACAGGAGTAGACCACTGCTTGGGGGAGCCATGTTGACACTCCGGACAAGACTGGACGTATCTTCGTATGTCAGCAGTCATTCCCGGCCAAAAATAATGACAAGAAATACGCTGGGTAGTAACTCCTACAGTCATATGTCCACTGAAGGATATGGTATGTCCCATATGCAATATCTGATTACGATATTGTTTCGGCACGACAAGTTGCCCGTGTTCGGTACCCATAGTTCCTGCCCTATGGTACAACAACTTGTCCTTTAAATAGAAATTTCCAGCTGCTGGAGGATTTCTACCGTTTGGCAGTTTGCCAAAACAAGATGCTAAAGTCGGACATTCATTTTGTGCAGCCCTAATCTCCCGAGGTAGAGGGTTGATTGAGAGTATAGGTTCATGTGACTGTGCAACCTGACTCCGGGTCTCCACTGCTGCCATTATCATTGGTGATGATGGTTCTCCTAAATATACATACTTACGACCAAGCATGAAAGGATATACCGGATCATCGATCACTGCAGCTGAAATGAGTCCAGTGACATACTTAGATGTCACATGTACTTTGGCTATCTTAGCTATTATAGTTGGAGAGCTCCTGGTAGCCCCTTTAACTACAACTGTTTGTTTTGTTAACTGTGATGGTTTCACTAACTGCTTAGCTATTATTGCATCACACTGGAGTCCACTGTCATAGAGACATAGTACTGGACTACCGTTAACCAGAATAGTTTCAACCGTGGGTGGCCTAGTTCCATTACTAGAACATATGCTCTGTTGGGTACTTGCCCCCGTAATCATACATGCGGCATACTGGGTAGGGGGATTATTTCTGCACACGCTCGTGTGGTGATCATTACTTTTGCAGTTCTTGCAGTAAGGTTTACCCCATCCACTATTGTTCGCTGGTGGTTTTTGTTTTTGAAAACCAGGATTTTGGTGCGGACCCCAGTGTGCCCTCTTGTGTCTTTACCATAAGAGTTGTTCTGCTGAAAACCCTTATTCTGTGTTGCAGGAGTATTTTGAGCAGTAGAAGAATTACAAGATTTAGTGGTAGCTACTTCGCCATGGGCAGTTAAATATCGTTCGGCTAGTGCGATAACCTCCTCTAGCCGAGCACCACCATTCTCTGCAATAAAGGTTTGTAGCTGTTTTGGAAGAACATCTTTAAATTGCTCAACAAGTATTAGTTCCGCCAGCCCGTCATAAGTAGCATCCAAATCACTCAGTTCTACCCACTTGTTAAAATAAGTGTGTAACCGTGAGGCGAACTGAGGAAATGATTCTCCTTGTGACCGTTTGGCGGTACGGAACTTCAACCTGTAGGCACTAGAAGTTAACTGATATCGTTTCAAGAGAGCATTTTTGAGTGTGACAAAGTCCTTCTCAAGACCTGGAGGGAGTTTTGCAAACACGTCATACGCTGGACCGCGAAGTGCTTGGGAGAGTTTAATATTAAATTTATCCTTAGGCAGATTGTAGGCTTCACACATTAACACAAATTTGTCAAGATATTCATCCATCTGATCCTCCTTCGGGTCGAAGTGGGCCAGTGGAAAACTCATTGATCCTGGAGTAATATGTGGTCCTGAGGAAATGTCTTGGCTGTCAGTTGGAGAGCTGGCACTGCTAAATCTGGAGGCATCAGGATTTTGTAGTTCTAATCTCCTCAGTTCTAACTCGTGCTGTCTTAACTGCTCAGCTAATTTCAACTCCTTGTCCAGTTCTGCTTGCTTCAACTGGTTGTCCAATTCAGCCTGTTTCAACTGGTTGTCCAATTCAGCCTGTTTCAACTGGTTGTCCAATTCAGCCTGTTTCAACTGGTTGTCCAATTCAGCTTGTCGCATCTTCTGTCTGGATTCAATTTCCGCCATCTGGATTTTTAATTTAATTCTTTCCTCTCGTTCGTCCTTCTCTTTGATGATGTCCCTTTGTTCTCGGCGCCATGTTCTTCCTTCTTCTATTACATATTTTTCCAACTCTGCACCCTCATAACCTAACAATGTTCCTTGTTCTCGCAGTTCCTCCTTAGTAGGTGGCTTTTCAGAAGACATGTTAGTTATGTAATAATATATCTGTTGATACACCTGGATAACTCACTCACTTAATCAAGAATGTGTTTGTCGCAAAGATTCACAAATATCTTCAATGACAAGCATAAAAAATGTTACACATTGACACAACACTTACCCGTTTGCCAGCAATTCACCTTTGCCCTAACTTATGTTATCTTATATCTATTCTTATGTTAATCCTATGTTATAAGTATATATATATATTAACTAGTATGATTAGTAGCTATCTCTTTTGAGTGACTGAAAGTTAGAAATATCTATGAAGTTGGATACTCGACTGAACCCAACAATCTATAGGATTGTCATGCCCGGACCGAGCCACCAGTGTCGCGTAACGTATTCTACTAGGATGGAATTGGATCAAAGTAGATACTAAATAGACTTCTACAAATAGAGAATCTAACCACTGCTGAAGAAGCGATCAAATGGCTCGCAATTCTAGAAGAATGATTATCAAAGTCCCAGAATGGATCACTACTTCTAAACAGTGCCAGGCGGAAAGTTATGACGACGAACTGTGCTAACAAACGAAGACAGTATGTCAAGAGATTCCTGCTAACGTGCCTGGATGAAAAAAAATGAGCCCCCACTGCCTAATGTATTCTCACACAACAGGAGATAAGACAGAATGATACGTATAGATGTAGTCCGATCACTCGTCACACAATCTGATGATGCTAATTCTATAATGACAGACGCAGTTGTTAAAAGTACAAATATAACATAACGTTTAATCCTAAAGAACACTACGTGAGCCCCACTGGGAACTCACTGACACATAAGAGATACGCAGATCCCTGAAATCTTGACCAGATAATGTTCAGCTAGAGAATATAATCATAGACTCTTAGCCAATAGCGGACAAATTAGGATTGCTGTGCAGTGGCAAACGGGTGGGTAGCCACTCATCTGATAATCCTTAGTCTCCTGGATGGTAAGCTGGCAGTGCTGACTGGATCGTGGTATGGACTCCACTCTCTGCTGCATCAAGTGAGTGGTTCGTAGCTCAATCACCGGTCGTGACTACGGCTACAGATGATCAGGGTGCAGGCTCTGTGAATGACAGTGAGAAGGAGTGAATAATCCTTCAAGGCAGAATTGTAAATTCTTTTGGCCATGTCCTGCATGGCATCTTGTCTCATAAATTTTCATAGCATGTATTATCTAAATGTACACATTTTGATTCCTTATCTGAAATCTACAACAGCACACTGATCTAATGGAAACAGCACACAAATGATATCCTATTCTCTCTGCGGACATTTAGATCAAACATGTACAATCACAATGCTCTACTTCAAAGACCACATTCCAAATATATATTCTAAGTCACGATTAATCGTGGAAACATGAACCACCATTCACATAATGACTTAACAGTACATATAGGATGACTTCAATGGAATGGAACTCAGACGCCACAACTCAGACGTCACATATACATTAACAAACCATTAAATCGATGAAACACCACACATCATTTTCCAAGTATGGAAACCCACAAACTACACTCCACACGATGAATTAACATCACATGATGAATTCCATAGAATGAAATGAAATCACACAACAACTATAACTTCACGATGTACACAAGTGAACCATTAAAATCAATGAAACGCCCCAAGTTCACTTAAGGAGTTATGAGTTGTACTACTAGCAAGTCTTCCTTATATTAATTAAAACATAATTAATTATCTAGAAGATTTCTTAGCTAGGTTTAAGATTATTTTCACTATACACAAGAACAATATTAGGGTTGGAGAATTCCCCCAAGGTTTGAACTTTGTTAAGTGGGCCATCTTGGACCACATGGTAGTAATCTGACTATGGGCCAGATAGAGATTAATAAAGAATAATTAATTGTAACTTATTCACTCTCTGAACTAATTCCTTCAACTAATAAGTATATTATCTAGAGAAATACGCTAGTTCCGAAGTTTAAGCACATAATTAAATTATCTTAACTCTAATCATCTACTGACTAACTCAGGTGTCCTTCCGCAGGTGGATACCTAATTTCGAGAATCACGTAATGTAATTTATCCATGTTTTTAATGCCACATGTGACGAGCTTTGCGTTTTACCCTTGTCGGCAAGCCACATGGCATAAAACGTGGTCCTAATTCTACTATTAGTTAACTAACACTAGTTTTAATTAATGTTATCTATTATCGATCGGCATGGCCTTTAGATATTGCCGACATTTTGACACACAGAAAAATATTTAACAAAATTATTATTAACTCACCCTGCAACTAGATTTTGACTGGCCTATCGGGAGTGGAGACTATCATTGGCTTTTCTATGTTTTAGATGGTTTTTCGGCTTAACAAGAGCCAGCAATAAAATATGTTTAAACACAGACAGGTGTTCAATTTTAGCCAATTGACGTGATAGTAGCTCCTGCTCCTTCCAGGTTGCTATCAGAAAATGGCAGAAGTTAGGGTGCTACCGGAAGTTAACTTCTCATCCAGGAGAGTTCCCTTCCTGTGGCCAAATTATTATTCACAGCCAAAACTGAATATAAAATTCAGCCTGACTTGATTTCTTGGCTTGTAAACGAACTCTACCCTACATCTACTTCTAACTATAAGAAGAAATAGTATTTAACTCTCTCTATAGTTTTATGTATATAAATACACTAACCAAAGACGATTTTATCTAATATTTGAAAATATAGATAAAAATAAAAATTACTACAGGATACATAGAGGGGTTTACTGAGGGCTATCTCCATCTAGTAACAAAACGATCTGAGAGGTGGGCCAACCTGTCACATCCACTTCTTGCAATTGCGAGAATTCTCACGACAAACGTCAGTGTCTCAATTGTGTGTAAAGTGTGGGAGTTTGTTCTTATTAGTTTCAGTGATCATGTGAGGCATCATGTATGTGTCTAGATGTGAGGATGGGTGTGTATGTGAGGGATGTGTGGGTGTGTGCGGAATGTATGTGTGGAGGGGTTGTGTGTGGGGGATGTGTATGGGTTAATGGGTGATGTGTGGATGTGTGAAGGGATGTGTAGCCGGTGGTGGATGTATGTGTGTGTGTGTGTGTGGGGGGGGGGATATTTGAGAGGATAGTTGGAAGTATGTGGATGTTGGTGGGTTGGGAGGGGGTGTGGGTGGGGAATGTGTGTTTGGGTGGGTGAATGGGTGTGTAGGAGATTGTGTGGGTTGGGGGATGGGTGTGTAATGGGTTTGGGGGATGAGTGTGGGGGTGTCTGTAAATGGGATATGTCTGTGTGGGTGGGAGTGTGTGAGTGTGGATGGGGTAAATGTGAGTGGGTGGAGGATGTATGTGTGGGTGGTGAGGATGTTTGTAGGTGGAGGATGTGTGAGTGGGTGGGGAGATGTGTGGGCGGGGATGTGTATGGGGAATGTATGTGGGGGATGTGTGTGTAGGGGGGATGTGTTTATGGGTGGAGTTTTGTGTGGGAGGGGAGATGTGTGACAGGTGTGGGAGGTGTGGGATGTGCAGGTGATTGAAGGATGTTTGCAAGGATGGGGGATGTGTGTTTGGCTGGGTGGTTGGGGTGTGTGTGGGTGGGACGGTAGATGAGAGATGCATGTGTTGATGGTCGCGTGGGTGATGTGTGGGTGTGAGTGGTTGATGGATGAGTACGTGAGTGGGTGGATGTGTGTGAGAGATGAGTGTATGGGTGGGGGAGGTGTGTAGTTGTGAGAAGATATGTATGAGCGGCGGATGTGTGTGGGTGGGTATATGTGGGTGGCGGGGTGTGTGTTTTTGGGACGTGTGTGTTTTTGGGTGTTTATGGGTACGGGATATGGGTGGGCAGGTGGAGAGATGTGTTTATGGGTGGGAATGTGTGTATAGGTAGGGATGTGTAGCTGAGAGGTGGCGAATATTGAGTGGGTGAGTGGGTGTAGGTTGGCTGATGTGTGTGTGGGTGGGTGGGGAAAATTGTGAGAGTGCGGGATATGTGTGTGGATAGGTGCGGGATGTGTGGGTTGGCGGGGGTATGTGTGTGTGGCTTCTTCTTCTTCTTCTTCTTCTTCTTCTTCTTCTTCTTCTTCTTCTTCTTCTTCTTCTTCTTCTTCTTCTTCTTCTTCTTCTTCTTCTTCTTCTTCTCCTCCTCCTCCTCTTCCTCATCCTCCTCCTTCTTCTTCTTCTTCTTCTTCTTCTTCTTCTTCTTCTTCTTCTTCTTCTTCTTCTTCTTCTTCTTCTTCTTCTTCTTCTTCTTCTTCTTCTTCTCCTCCTCCTCCTCCTCCTCCTTCTTCTTCTTCTTCTTCTTCTTCTTCTTCTTCTTCTTCTTCTTCTTCTTCTTCTTCTTCTTCTTCTTCTTCTTCTTCTTCTTCTTCTTCTTCTTCTTCTTCTTCTTCTTCTTGGTGTGTGAAGATGTGTGTGTGGGTGGGGAAATGTGTGTGGGTGGGGGATCAGTGGGTGGGTGGCGGTATGTATGTTTGCCTGGTTCTGTGTGAGTGCGTGGAGGTATGTGTGGGTGGGTGGGGGAGGTTTGGTGGGTGGGGGTGTGTTGGTGGCTGCGGGATATGAGGGTGGATGGGGGATGAGTCTCACAATATTGCAATATGCACTGTTTATGTTTACAACTTTCATTTGACAATGTTTTTTTTTTTTGGTTTTCTCATGTGAATGTATCATGCGTAATATGCATTGTTTATGCTTACAAAATCCATTTGACAATGTCCCCCCCCCCCCCCCCTATGTTAATGTAACATGCACATTTGATGAATGAAAGATGAGTGATTGAAAAGGCCGAATGTAAGACGGGTCTGCGTGCCCAATTTGTTACCCTTTTAAAATAAAGTTCGTTCGTTCGTTCGTTCGTTTGTTCTCTCTCTCTCTCTCTCTCTGTCTCTCTCTCTCTTGCTGTCATGTCTCTTTTGTTGTTATATCTCTCTTGCTGTCATATCTCACTTGCTGTCATATCTCTCTTGTTGTCATATCTTACTTGCTGTCATATCTCTCTTGCTGTCATATCTCACTTGCAGTCATATCTCTGTTGCTGTCATATCTCTCTTGCTGTCATATCTGAATTGTTGTCATATCTCACTTCCTGTCATATCTCACTTGCTGTCATACCTCTCTTGCTGTCAAATCTCTTTTGCTGTCAAATCTCTCATGCTGTCATATGTCACTTGCTTTCATATCTCTCTTGCTGTCATATATCACTTGCATTCATATCTCTCTTGCTGTCATATCTCTCTTGCTGTCACGTAAAGCGTTAAAAACTTCGCCGCTGAGCAAGCGCGACAACAGCCTTTGACGGTCAGAAGTCGTCCCGTCCCGGAATGTTTCTGCCCTTGATTCTCCTTATACTCTTTGGAGGCGGGTCCATCCTGGTCATAACTCCGGGTGTCTTTCTCCTGCTGTCAGTCCGTACCCTGTTTCGAGACATTCGAGCCATGTTTGCATTTGTCTCTCCTCTTCATCTCCGTGTGTTCCTCTCTAGCTCTCTAAACAGCTTGTTTTCCAATAATTCTTTAAATATTTTCTCACCTCTGTCTCTGTCTCTTTCTAGCTCTCTGTTCCTTTTCTCGTCCATTCATATCTTCGCATACACAGTCCCTGTCTCTCACACTCTCTCTCTCAAACTCTTTCTTGCCTGCCTGCCTGTCTGCCTGCCTGTCTGTATGTCTGTAGGTGGGTAGGTTGGGGAGGTATGTGTTGATGGGTGGGTGTGGGATGTGTGGGTGTGAGTGGTTGAGGAATGAGTACGTGGGTGGGGTATGGGTGGGGGATGTTTGTGGGTGGGTGGGGGGTGTGTGTAGGTAGGTGGGGGATGTGTGTGGGTGGGTGGGGGATGTGTATGGGTGGTGTATATGTGGGTTGGTGAGGGAATGTGTGGGTGTGGGTGGGGGATATGTGGTTGAGGGATGAGTGGATGGGGAATGGGTGATTGGGAGTATGTAGGTGGATTGGTGGAGGATGTGTGGGTTGGTGAGTGTATGGGGGATGGGTGTGGTGTGTGTGTGGATGGGAAAATTGTGTGGGTGGGGGATGTGTGTGGGATGGGGATGTGTGTAGGGGTGGGTGCTGGATGTGTGTCTGGGTGGGGGCTATTGTGTGGTGGGGGAAGTGTGGGTGGGGGTGGGTAGGTGCATGGTGTGTGGGTTGGCAGGGGATGTTTGTGTGGGTGGGGAATGTGTGGT
>OY992876.1:148894027-148946527 GCA_963921405.1 Cepaea hortensis | reverse complement strand
CACGAGGAAGTAGAGATATTCTGGAACTCCTGACTGCGGGTGGAGATCTCAAGTAGCCGGTGACGGCGGTGACGACGAAAAAAAGTGTCATAGGAACTAGATTATATTCTGGAACCCTTGACTGTGAGTGGAGGTCTCAAGTAACCGGTAACGACGCAAAAAGTGTCATGAGAAAGTAGAAGATATCCCGGAACCTTGACTGTGAGTGGAGGTCTCAAGTAACCGGTAACGACGCAAAAAGTGTCATGAGAAAGTAGAAGATATCCCGGAACCTTGACTGTGAGTGGAGGTCTCAAGTAACCGGTAACGACGCAAAAGGTATCATGAACACACCGGTAGGAAATATGGAATATTCTGGAACTCTTGACTATGAGTGGAAAAAGAATAAACAGAATAAGAGTAATGTGGAAACAGAGGATATTCAGGAATATCTTCCGGAATCTGCCAACATAAACAGGATTATCCAGGCATATACGTTGTGGCCATATTAAACGCAAAATGGTCTGGAGGGACATTGATGGAATATATGGGTTCCGGAAAGAAAGGAAGGGTTCGATTAGCACGGAGACTGACATAGGACATCGCAGACATCTTAAGCATGAGGACATATGGGTGTCACAAAAATAAAACCCTGCGTTTAACCAGTTGATTACTATAGAGACTTTCTGATTAACCGGCCTATCTACAACGCCAAAACTATTTTAACTAACAGAGAAAACAAATTGGATGTCAAAATCCCAGGACGGTCAATAGTTGCAGCTGCACGTGTTTCATGGGAACATTTGGTGGTGAGTGAGAGGAAGGAATACACCACTTTGACAGTTTATAAACAGTCCGTCTGTCATTTAGAATTTCCGGACATCAAGCGGAATGGCGGCTGTGATTGTCACCACTCGACATCGGATTGGCAGCTTGTTATTGAAAACTGTTGTTGGGATCATACAGTAACTCGCTAGCTTGTTGGGGATGTCAAAACAAGTGATGACAACTCTGACAGTGACTAAGCCAGGGAGGATAGATTCTTGACAATGGATGATATGCCCAAATAACACCTGTGTGGACACAATGAATACCGTCACGTGACCAATTTTAGGTTTTGCCATAAACCATGATTGGGAGAAACAGTGTTGACCAAAACCGTGGATTATGATGGACGTGTTTGTGGGAGAGCTCTACAGTGTTAGATTAATTTAACATTAACTAGCATGTGTCGTTATGGCAAAGTGTAGCAGCCATCCCGGAATGAGGCGGTTTTGCATAAGGTAGTCAATATAGTCTATTTAGGCCTAATTAATATAGGCAGTAGTCTTGTTAAAACTAGTTAGAGAAGTGAAGTGATAATTGGCTCTGCTAGGATGAATAGGATAGTGGGGGGATCTTTCAATGGTTTGCCCACTGAAGTTGTGCACTCTGTTTATGGGTCTTTCCTTGTCATCGCCTGATTCGGACGTAGGTGAGGAGCTAATATGCTCTATGACAGAGTTAAGTTAGCTATAAAATAACTGAGCAAGGCAATAAACTTACACTCAGCCGGTAGGATCAGTGACTAGTACTATCACAAGATGTATTGTTTTTCTCACAGGTTCCATACCAGTTACGAGGAAGTTCAACACTGGGTTTGATGAAGTGCAGCGTCAATTAGACATAACACCAGTTGGACACAAAAATGTTTCTTACAAAAAAAAAAATAAGGAATAACGTCCGAGAAGAAAGATGGTTCACCTAAGATGGGTGATGATTGTTAATGCATCACACAGCATAAGAACATTGGTACCTAAACAAGAACATCAATATAATAGTCACATGGTGTGATATATTCTAGTGAAATAGTTCAAAAGACATGATACCTGAACCTAGATAGACACTAGTTAGGTTCAAGTATATTAACAATAACCGTGATACCTAAATACTCACTACAAAGGATTTGTGCATTCTTTAAGAACGATAGGAAATTATGTGCATTGGGCAACCGGTCCATGATCAGCTGTAATTTACAAACAGTATCTATTTCGGATGATCAGGAAGATGGATTACCAGGTAGCTACAGATGACAGTCGGTGTCCGGCAGGAGAGATACAGTACCGGGTAAGGTGGACTTGTTCTGACTTAACGTGCTGTGGTGTGTCCTTGCAAGGATGAACTGACTATGCTATTATCTGAGAGTCCGATCCTACACACATTATAGAACACCTCACACATTTTCTTCGCATACACGTCTCATATACGTCAACACTTTTCTTTTAATAAATTAATCTTTATTAATGTTTAGAAGCAAGAGTTGTTGAATATGTTGCGTTGGGGAAGTATGAGAGGGGGCATAGTACGACAGTGAGAGAGTGATAGGAAAAGGTGTCCATGGGCTGATGGAGTGTGTTGGACGGAAGCTGGTGGATTCTCCAGGATATTGATAGGAAAGAAAAATTATAATGTGGGTGTTGACTCTCCTCACTCCAGGGACGACACTTTAAAGGAAGACACGACAATGGGGCACACGAGATGGCAAGAGACCGAGAGACTCTTTCTCCGCCGTGATGCGACGTTCTGCAATGGACCTCAACATGATGATTATGAAGAAACGTTCCACCACAGAACTCTACAAGTTATCTACATGAACAGTTAGACGCCAATGGAATAATTCAATTCAAACTCAATAGTTACTTATCAAATCATTACCAATCCTGAGGAGGTCAGCATGGCCGAATAGATATGCTCTCTCTTAACAGATTCAGTGTCAAACAAAAATGGATGGCGAAAAATGGGAAGTGGAGGTGTGTCAGACTTAAAAGTTGTTAATATGGTAGTACATGTTTTGTATTATATATCAAATTAAAGGGCGTTGCCTAGGGAAAACTGCTGTATATAAGCCAATGGCAGATAATTAAATTCACTTCAGACGATTAATCATCTCATGGCACTTAATCATTTAAACTTCCGGTTTGCTGATGCCGAAGTGGCGGGTTCAGTCCCTACCCTGCCGTTGGACTAAAATGTTGACTTCTTGACTTGGGAACGTTACTTACAAGTACTTCTGATGCCTGATGGCGAAGGACACTGGTAATAGGGAAAGCTAATCCACACGCAAATATCCGTCCAGTGCACTAGAAGTAGTAGAACCTGTGTGGACTACGCTTGGGTTCAGAGCGGGCGAACGAAAAAAAAAATAAAATCAACAATCCAGCCTAAAATATTTTTCAGCAATGTCAGGTGTGAAGATTCCATATGTCAGAAAATTGGTGGATCTTCACATTGGGGAACACAACACAAGATTTCTCAAGAAGACCATGTGTGAAATAACTTCAATATTCTACGTCATTGAAAGTACTCAAGGGTAATATGCGATTGAAAAATCACCTTTACTCTTACCGGTGCTATTTTCTAACTGTTTGCTGGCGGCGGTTTTTGTTCTTTTTCACCTTTGAAGCTGCCCCCCCCCCCCCTCCCCCTTTCCGTCTTTGTTTTAAATTCCTTTACATTGAGTACAAGTACAGCTCCCTCTGGCTGAAAGAAAAACATGGATGGGATGAAGTTTTTGCTTCGTGTTTTGAAAACTTCCAGTCGTTGTACCGGCATACAGGGGTCAGAGTAATTGTACCATAGGAATTGTATTTTCATTGGAAGTCTGCCGTTGCCGATGATGTACACTCTATCGCAGGCTGTTTCTGCAGGGTTTTACCTGAGCGCTGCTTTATTTCATTTGCTGTTCTATTCATTCACTGGCTAATCGCATAGCTCCGGTACATTGTGGGTATGTTTACATAGATTCATTTTCTCACATGAAAAGTGGTTAGGTATGCACAAGACTGAATGCAAAGTGAAAGAAGCAAATAAGTATGGGAACTAACAGAGAAGTAAAGGGAAGAGGTGGAAACAGGCACGAAATAATGTAAGGAAATCTAGAAAAAAATTAAAAACATAAAGCTAAGAAAAAAAAATAGAAAGATAGTTTGAGACGAAAATAGCAACTTGAATAGAGACAACACAAAGAGAAAAGACAGAGAGAAGAAAATGGAAAAATGAAGCAAAAACGAAACTTTATTAAAACAAACAAACAAGCCAAAAGAAAATGAACATGGCTGTAAGGAACAACACGATAAGGATATTCATCTAGAAAAAAACCGAGACAATGGCACGTGAACATAAAATCCTGAAAGAAAGAAAACCATGTGAAACAAAGACAATTATGCAATGATAGATGCTAAAAGACAGAAACAATTTATTTAACGAAGCAAAGAAATCCACAGCAAATATTTGAAAGAATGTCAGAAATAACAAGTTCTGACCTAATCCCCGAGATTCTCCTCTCTCGCCCTGTAACTCCCATTGGGGCCCCGATCTGATGCTATTTCCTGCAGCCCCGTCCATTCATCTCATCTCATCAGGTTCCTCGTTATCTTGCGGTGTTGAAGTGAAGTATAAACAGCTGGAGAGTGCCCGTTTATGGGCTTCATGTATCCATATTCCCATGGACTCTGCTATTCCCTCCGTCCATCGTTTACGTGGTCGGCCTCTTCCTCTGCTTCCATTTGGTCTGTACATCATTACTTGTGGCAGGGGTGGGCAAACTACGGCCCGCGGGCCGCATGCGGCCCGCCAAGTGATTTTATGCGGCCCGCGAGGGCATTTAGAAATAAAAAATTTTTAATTCGTTTTTAAGTTATTTTGTTGAATTTTACAGAATTTCATGTACCGTTATGATGAGTGTCAATAACAAACGTAAGATTGAAGATAAATGCCGTGTTTTTAATGATGAATGGACAAATAAGTACTGTTTTATAAAAGTTGGTAGCAAATCAGTTTGCTTGTTGTGTCGTGAGTCAGTAGCTGTCTTCAAGGAGTACAATTTAAAAAGACATTATCAAACAAAACATTCCGATTTCGGATACAATTTAACGACTGAAGAGAAGGAAAGGAAATGCCTTGAGTTGCTGAAAAATTTGGAGAAACAGCAAACTGTTTTCACTAAACAGTCTTCAATTCAAGATGCTGCAACTGAAGCTAATCTTGTGCTGTCACACAGAATTGTAAAACAGAACAAGCCATTTTCTGATGGCGAGTTCATCAAGGAATGTTTGATAGATGCAGCAAACATTATGTATCCAGAACCCACCCCCCCCCCCCCAAAAAAAAAAAAAAAAAAAAAATAACAACAAATTTGACAACATTACTTTATCAAGGAGAACTGTGGTCAGACGTGTTGACAAGATCAGTGACAATATGATGCATAAACTTCAAGTTGCACGTAAACAATTTTTGTGGTACTCTCTTGCATTGGATGAGAGTACCGATGTACATGATACTGCCCAATTATTTATATTTATACGTGGAATAAACACTTCTTTCAAACTCACTGAAGAGTTACTGAGTTTTGAGTCACATAAAGACACAACGACAGGCCATGATATATTCAATGCTGTTACTAACTGTATTGAAAGAACTGGGTTGGTTTGGAACAAGATGGCAAGTGTTACAACTGACGGAGCTCGTGCTTTGACAAAAAAAAAAAAAAAAAACTAGGTCTGGTAAACTTGATAAGTGATAAGATTAAAGCAGAATATCCAGACCACACATTATTACCACTTCACTGTGTGATTCATCAAAAAAGTCTGTGTAACACTGTTTTGAATATCAAGCATGTTATTGACCCAGTTGTCAGTGTCATCAACCTCATCAGATCAAGAGGACGTAATCACAGACAGTTCAAGTCATTACTTGACGATTTGGAAACTGAACATTCCGATGTCCTGAACCACACCAATGTTCAATGGCTGAGTCTCAGCAAGGTGTTGAAGCGAGTGTGGGAATTCAGAGAAGAAATAGTGATGTTCCTAGAGATGAAGGGCATTGCATGTGACTTTAATACTAACATTATCAATAAAGAGTGGCAGTTAGAATGTATGTTTGCTATTGAAATTATGGAAAAGTTAAATGAACTGAATGTCAAACTTCAGGGCAATGGTGTGTTTGCACATGAATTGTATGTACATGTAAAATCATTTCAGGCAAAACTCTCACTGTTCTCCAGACAAGCAAGTGATAAAAGATTTTGTCACTTCCCTTTGCTGAAACAAGAAACTATTTCTGGTGAAATGACTGAAAAATAAAAAGCCCAATTAGCTGCATTGATTGAAGAATTTGGATGGAGATTACAAGATTTCAAGAAATTAGAGCCATAGTTCAATATTCTCAGTTCACCTTTTAGTGCAGAAGCTGATACAGCCACAGAGGACATACAGTTGGAGCTGCTTGACTTACAAGCAGATCATAACCTGAAAGAGAAATTCAAGACAGATGGTTTGCTGGATTTCTATGGATCTTTATCATAAGAATCATTTCCCAAATTGAAAAACATTGCAGCTAAACTTGTATCATTATTTGGATCAACATACATTTGCGAACAAGCATTCTCTTGCTTGAAGATCAACAAATCTAAGAGTAGGTCTTTATTGTCGGACTGCAACTTGCATGCTGTCATGCGAATTTCAACAAGTAAACTTGCTCCAGATTTCAAGAATATTGTCAAAAATTGCAAGCAGTTATTTACATCTCATTAAAGATCAACAACTGTAGTGACAATGTAGTCGTTGTGTGTCTAAATTAAAGCCATTGATAGATAAAAAAGAATATTTGTTATAATAACAAGTTGTAAAATCATGTTAACAAATTATTAAAAGTTGTTGTCCATATTGTCAAATATAATGTATAAGTGTATAAGTAAAATATAATTGCAATAATTAGTTATTTATACTCCTTATTAACCTATACATAATTAATAATTACTTATTGTGATAGGTTTCTGTAAACAAAATGGATATATATATATATATATATATATATATATATATATATATATATATATATAATATGCGGCCCGCCAATAGCTTTACATTTGTCAATGCAGCCCTACGCACGAAAAGTTTGCCCACCCCTGACTTGTGGTATACTGTTAGTTGGTAATCTACTTGCATAGCCAAACCATTTTACTTGCTGCCTTCTAATTAAATCTAGCGCTGCTATAACCCCACTTTAGCCCTGATTTCTTCATTTCTGATTTTATCTCGTCTTTATACATTGGGTATTCTTCTCAGGAATCTCATTTCTGTTGTTGTGATTTTTCTTTTCTCTTGTTCTGTCATTGTCCAGTTCTGGCATTGGTAGCATAGAGGTGGTAAGAAGATGTTTTTGTAAAAAGGTTTCTTAGTAACTATTGATACATGTTTGTTCTTTAGTATTGGTGCCATTTGTCCAACGAGTTGGTTTACCTTATTACATCTATTTTCGATCTTGTTTTCTGATTCCAATTCCAATTCCAATTTCTGGTACGAGTACCCCCTTTCAGCCTTCGAGTTTCCGGGAAGGTTAACCCGATCAACAAATGCCCGCAGAAGTCGGATGTGTCGGCCTAACGGCGCAAGAACGCGGCTCTGCTGTAAACAGGCACAACGCAATCACGTCTGGAAAAAAAAAAAACTCCGGATGAACGCAGGAGAGGAAGCCTTCGAGTTTTCGACTTGGCTATGTAGGGGTGTTTATGGTGTAGCTTGTAGTTTTTCTTTCATACTTTGGGCTGCTTGTTGTCAGCTTCCCGTCTTCTGATGGGTTGATTGCGTTCGTTACTTCTTGATGAGGTTTGTCATGTCTGGACAGAGTCGCGTACTTGTTGAGGCCCGGAGTAATTGTGGTCCCACCCCGTCTTATGGTGCTGTTTCCTTCAGGGAGCTTTACCAGTTGTCGTCTCTTCTGGTGTTCCTCCTGTTTCCCCGTCTTGGCTTGCCTTCGAATCTTATCGGCGTTCGCCAGTTCGAGCTTGGTGTGGAGTGATACCGGTTCTCGGGCCATTGTTCTTTGTTTAAGCTGCCGTTTTCATCCAGTTCTCCTTCTTCATCTGTTGCTTCTTATTTTGTCTGGGTCTTTGCATTTTCTGGTTCGGGTGTTCTTGGTCTATCTTGGCGTCGTACGCGTCTTCTCAGGTGGTCTGCTACGTGGATCAATCGTCCATTGCGCTTATATGCCCTCATTCCCGGCCACACTTCTTCGCCGCTGTCGCTGTGGAATTCTCTCTCCTCGTCTCTTAGTCCTTCTTCTGTCTGGGACTTTGAATCTTCTGCTTTTGGTGTTTCGGTCTTGGAATTGAGTAATTCTATATGAGCTATTTCTTCTTGTATCTATTTGAGAGTTCTTCTGTCTTGACTCTTTCTTCTTGGATTTTTGATAGAGTTTCGTCTGTTTCAGCCTTTATAGCAACCATTCGAGCGACATCCTGCCCAATCTTCTGCTAAACTTGCTTCAATTCGTCCAGGATGCACTGAACGGCTGTTATCTGTGTTTCTTGCGTCTTCTCTTTTTTTTCCTCCATGCTGTTGAACTTTGATCGCAGGTCCTTCAGTTGGCCTTCAAGTTGCGCTTTGTCGCTTTTTGTGAGTCGATTGGTGGCCTCGTACTGCCTCCTAGCCTCTTTATAGGGCATGTTAGTTTTGATGGCGATCTTCGTAGCTTCCTTGCTGTCTTGGTGGCAGGGGCAGCCGAGGTACCTGGCGCCGTGGGTGCCGAGGCAGTTGGTGCATTTTTTGTTAGTGTTAGGTCTCCTGAAGTCCTTGTCGATCTTTGCATGCTGGCACTGACTGTATGGATGAGGTCCAGAGCAGTATCTGTAAACCTCAACCTCACTCGTGCAGGTGGCATGGGTGTGCCAGAACTTCTGGCACTTAGAGCACTGCAGCACTCTCGGTTTGTAGTGCTCTGGTACTTGGTCTCTCTCTTGTCCCATCTGATGTATTGAGGGATCACTCGGTCCTCCGATGTTACAATGACGACTGTGGAGGGGATGTTGTTCTTTCCGATGATCCTCTCGGCACTGGTGATCTTGAGTTTCTTGTTCTCCCTTGGCAGCATCTCCCTGATCTGGTCGTTGGTGAAATGGGTCTTGACTCGTTCAATGACCCATCATTTCATCATGCTGTGTAGGTTGCTTGTATTGTGATGCCGTGGTGAAGCTTGATGTCGGCCTTCTCCCCTTGAGCGATTTTCTGCATAAGTGCTGTGGTCTTTGGGTTTTTGTTGATGGAGACCACTACCCCATCAGGTGTCTTGCGGAGCTGGTAGATGCTGTTTCTTCCTAGCTCGTCTTCCAGCAGCTTTATTATCTTGTCTGTTGGTAGCGCCGACAGTTTGGCTTCTTCCACGCTTGTCTGTTTTAGCAGCAATTTTCCAGTAATGTCCTCAATTGTAGTTTCCTCCGATGTTGCGATCTTTGGTAAACTGGGCTGTTTTGTCTTGGTGCTGTTGAAAACCTCACGGCTACTGCTGGCTTCAGTTATAGTTGTAGTTTCTGAAGTCGGTTGAGCTGCAGGTGCGGCTTCATCTGGTGTAGAAGTGTCAGCTTTATTTAATGTTTCCTCAGGTTCTGGCGATGTGCTGCGGCTAGCAGACACGTTGTCTTCTTTCGTCATCCTGATTGTCTTAGCGGCTTCCACGCTGCTCATTTTGAACGTCGGGTGTCTAGTGGAGTTTTTCTTGCAACGTGCCATTTTCTAACACGCGGCCGGCTTCCGATAAGGCAACTTGCTCTCGATAGCGCGTCGAATCGACTGTGCTGTGGATGATGTGCAATGATGTGACGTCTTCTGATTTCCCACTTGATGAAATTATACTTCCTATGTACTTGAAACTCTTTACTCGTTTCAGGGGATGTTCATTTAGGTGTTGTTGTTTTTTTCATCTTTAATTATAGTTATTACCTAATTTTCATGTTATGTTCCCTACACATTTCGTTTAGACTATTCATGTAGTCTTGTAATGCAAGACTAGGACATAACAGAGTGGGCGTAGAAGAACATCTTGGAGCATTTGGATCCAACATATTGAAAGAAATGATAACGGAAGTAGACTGATAGAGCTACGCAGCCAACACGACCTCTATATAACATACACATCATATAACCCCAAAGACTCACAAATATATACCTGGTATAAATGGAACGATCTAGATACCAAAAGCCAAATTGATTTTATATTAACAAGAAATAACAGAACAAAAATATATTTCCTAGGAATGGGCAGTGCCCAACTTAAATATAAACACAGACCACAAAGCAGTTGTTGCCACAATAAGAACCAACAGGAAAAAAAGAAGCAAAAACCAGTAAAATACATGCCATGCAAATCAGCAAACTTGAAAAACCTAAAAGACGAGGAAGAATTATGAGAAAGAACTAACTGAAATCTTTGTAAAATTACCTATAGAAAGAAAAACAGTGGAAGAGAAATGAGAGATGTTCAAATCAAGTATTTTAAATACTGCAAAAATAACACGTGGAACCACGAAAAAACGCAAAACACGGATAAAGAAAATAACAAGTTGGTGGAACGCAGGGGTAAAGGGGGCTGTAAAAGACAAAAATGGAAAAATATGAAAAGTGATTGAAAAGCAAACAGCATCGTGATTACATAGAATATAGAATAGCGAGAAGACATGTGAATAGAATAGTAAAGAGAGAAAAAAACAAAAAGACTGGGAGGAGTATGGAAAACTCAAAATAAAATCTACAAAGAGGCAACTAGAAACTTCGGCAAATCAGTCTTTTCTGCTGCCACACGGATACATAGTGGTTGTGATTTTTAGTTTTGTGCTTATTTATATTTCGTTGTCCTATCTATCAGTGTTGTTCTGTCCTTGACAAAGATTCTGAGAATCGAAACGTCGGCCGTCCTGTGTGTCGTATTGTACGCGTTTGTGTGTATTTTATTTTATTATATTATTCATTTTATATATTTATTGAGTGCTTCTGATTTCGGATTTTCACCTGTATTTCGGGATACGAGATGGATCTCCTTGTAAGGTATGTGCAACGTGTTAATGTTTAGTACGATTCTTCTCGCAGGAGCTTAATATACCTATTTGTTTCCAGTTCATAGAAACTTCCACTTCCACTTTAACTTTTTGATAAGTATAATGAGAACCAGAGGAGAACCCTTTGACCCAATTGAAATAATTAACAGAGAAAATGGAGAACCAATAAGTGAACAAAAACAAATCCTAACAAGATGGAAACATTACTTCGAACAACTTCTAAACATTCCATCAGATGTCACATGAATTCAAGAAACCGACACAAATGCGACCGAAGAAATAGAATCAGATATACTTAAAGTTGAATTTATAGAAGCCGTCAGATTAACCCCATTGAACAAATTACCGGCACAATAAGAAATACCAAATGAACTAATTAAAGCAGCAAAAGAAGTAGGAATAGCATGGTTACATAGACTATTCAAGAATTTTTGGGTAGAACAACAGACACCACGAGACTGGTGAAACGCCATAATTATCCCAATTTGGGAAAACAAAGGCAGCAATAGAGACTGCACATATTACAGAGGCATTTCCCTTTTGAGTCACACTGGGAAAATATTTTGCAAACTTCCCGAGAAAAAATTACGAACTACCATAGAACCCCAGTTAAGCGAAACGCAACTTAGATTTAGGAAAAACAAAGGATGCACAGATGCTATTTCTGCTCTTAGACAACTTATAGAACAATCAGCTGAATTCAATAAGGCAGTATACTTAGCCTTTGTCGACCAAGAAATGGCATTTGATAGAGTAGATAGAAACAAGCTGTGGGGAAATCCTTAAACGATATGGAGTGAGTACACATCTTACAAACCCATGTAGAAGCTTATACAACAACAGTGAGTGCATAGTGAGAGCAGCTGGAGGACACTAAAAAAAAAAAACCTTCACCATAAGACCCGGAGTACGACAAGGTTGTGTCATGTCCCCTCTCTTGTTCATCTAAATATATAAAAGAGAATTTTATGTGTGTCTTTGTGTCTTTGTATGTCTCTTATGCGTTCGCAAACGGTCCATCCGATTGAGATGAAATTTTCTACAGATATTCTTCTCATTCCCGCCAAGCCAACTGGCATAATTTGTTAGTTTAAAAACAGTTATTTACGTATTAAATTGAATTTAATTAAAATATTGCAAGGGGACTTAACTTAAGAAAAGTTATATCAAGGGACATAACTTTTAGTAGAATGTAGTATTATGTAATTTAAATAATTGTTGTATTTTTCTTAAGTTTCATAAAATATTTAAAGTAGTTATCTACAGTCATATGCGTTATAATACAATGATAACATCTGTAAGACATTTTCACAGTTTTCTTAAAAATAATGCATCTATTTTAAACACTTGAAAATTTTTTTAACACAATTCTTCCGCAACGGGAACGGGAAAGAGGCGTCGTAAAAATAATGGATCTATTTTAGATACGTGAAAATTTTCGAATCCATTTTTCCCGCAACGGGAACGGGAAAGGGCCGTTTAAATACGGGAAAATTTTCGAACCCATTTTTCCCGCAACGGGAACGGGAAAGGGTCGTCGTAAAAAAATAGATCTATTTTAGATATGTGAAAATTTTCGAACCCATTTTTCCCGCAACGGGAATGGGAAAGGGCCGAACACAGACAGACAGACAGACAGACAGACAGACAGACAGACAGACAGACAGACAGACAGACAGACAGACAGACAGGCAGGCAGGCAGGCAGGCAGGCAGGCAGATGATAGATCTCCGCCAGGGGATGGGCGAAGCCGGGCCGGGTCAGCTAGTAACCTATAGAGACAACATATGTAAAGAAACTAGACAGAGACCGCAAGATCACCGCGTGACGATAACACAGAAGAAGAAGCATCTGCAAATCTAACTATTAGAGAACTGTTTGCGGATGACCAAGCACTAATTTCAAAATCAGAAGCTGAATTACAAGATCCGTCCGTGAATAAAAGCGCTCGTTCTTAAACTTCCGGCGTGCAGATGGCGAGGCAGCGAGCTCAACCCCTGCACCGATCAGTTGGACCAAAATGTTGACTTTTCGTCCTTGATTTGGGGAGGTAAATTACAAGTGTCTCTAATGTTGGAGTGGGTTCGTCAAATGGCGAGGGATAATTGTAATACGAACGAACGAACGAATGAACTTTATTTTCAAAGGGTAACAAATTGGGCACGCAGGCCCGTCTTACATTCGGCTCTTCCAATCACTCATCTTTCGTTCATCAGTGCATTGTGCATTCACACAGGAAAAAAAAACATTGTCAAATGAATGTTGTAAACATAATGCATGTTACCATGTTATGGGACAAATCCACCCACCCACCCACCCACCCCTATCAATCCGCGTGTCCCCACACACACATCCACCACCCAACCACACATATACCCACAGGCACATACATTCCCCCATCCATCCACCCATCCCCAACCCACACATCTCACACAAACCCCCACATACACCATCTCCCCACCCACACACACATCTCCCACCCACCACACATCCCTCCACACACATCCCTCACCCACCCACACACAAACCCAGGCACACATGCACGCATCCACCCATCCATCACCCACCCACACATCCCCTCAACTTCACACATCTCCCCACTCACACGCACACATCCTCCACCCATCCCATAACCTACCAACACTCACCCACCCACATATCCTCCACCACCCACACACACACCTCAACCACTCTGCCAAACACACATCCCCCAACCACATATTCAACACCCACACACACATATACCCGCCAACTCACATATTCCGCACCTACCCACACACAAAACTCGCACCCACCCACACATCCCTCAGTTCCACACATCCCCCACCCATAAAATCTCCCCCAACCACACATCCCGCACCCACACACACACACACATACCCCACCCACCCCCAACCTACACACACTCACCCTCTCTCACATCTTCCACCGACCCACTCGCCAACCATCCCCTCCCCTCCCCTCCCCCCCCCCCCCCCGCGATCTCCAATCAACAATCACACATCCCTTAACTACACATCTCACCACCCATACACACACACACACACACACACACACACATAGAGAGACACATAATAGAGAGAGAGCTAGTCCATATGAACAAATAGTGCATCGTGGACTACGCTCGAAATCAAAGCCATCGAACGTAAAGGAGAAGATCTCCACGTGTAATTCATTCTCTTCTCTGTGTGTTGTTAGGTCACCAACTATTTCGTTGGCCCTGTGGGTTCAGTACAAAGGAGTGTCTAGTTATACTATTCTTAGGTTTTCTCAGTGTGTGTCCTATCCAAAACCGCATCTGTCTTCGTCGCTTGATTCACTGGAATTTATTTAGTCCTTTATCGGAGCTTTACATCAAATCCCCAAGATGGTAAAGCACAAGCATGGTGCATAATTCATTCAAAATGAATGCTTTGTTTAATTCTACCACCCCTGTTAATGTTTCTTTCTTGCTTTTATAATAAAGCCATTGGGGCGGGTTTCAAATGAACGTCCCTAATATGAATGTCGATCATTCGGAAATCAATGGCAAACTACTGAATGCAAACTTTCCTAGGGATCACAAAACAGCTAAAAACATGCTGGAGTTGACTGCTATGTCCTGTAAAGGATTTGCAACTAACTAACTTCCTCTCCAGTAAACTAGGCAGACCCAGAGAAGGTTAGTGCTGCATGGGCAACACTTGGTCTCTAAAATTCACATTAGACTTTGCGCTGTGGAGAGGTATAACTCCATCCCTGATCCCCATTATGGCCTGCAGTTATTCTGTCTATTCTAAAGCACAGCGTAACAAACTATCGTTTGTTAAGACGGCATGGTGTCAATAAAGGTTAACGTAAATTGCTGAAACCAATGGTTCTGTTTCAATGGTTAGAAGCGAATTATGTCATTCCACATTTGTTATTGTGGTGGTTTATAGTTCTGGCTAATGAGACATCTTTTAGAGTGGTGTTGGTGGATTATAGACCTGGCTAATGAGACATCTTTTAGAGTGGTGTTGGTGGATTACAGACCTGGCAATTGAGATATCTTTTAGAGTGGTGTTGGTGGATTATAAACCTGGCAATTGAGACATCTTTTAGAGTGGTGTTGGTGGATTACAGACCTGGCAATTGAGACATCTTTTAGAGTGGTATGGGTGGATAATAGACCTGGCTAATAAGACATCTTTTAGAGTGGTGTTGGTGGATTACAGACCTGGCAATTGAGACATCTTTTAGAGTGGTGTTGGTGGATTACAGACCTGGCAATTGAGACATCTTTTAGAGTGATGTTGGCGGATTATAGACCTGGATAATGAGACATCTTTTAGATTGGCGTTGGCGAATTATAGACCTGGTGATGTGGTCATTTGGAAACGACAAGTTAGAATCCCCATGTGGTCATTATCAATGAAATCTGACCCCATGAAACCATTGGTGAAAACAAGTGCAGAAAAACTGACCACACAAAAGTATTGGACACATTACATCTGTACTCGTGAAAACATTAGATGAAACAAACACAAACAATGTAATGTAGTATAAACTTTGGGTAAAACATACACACATAATCTGAGCTCACAACAATAGTGGATAAAACACACACCACACACACACATAATCTGACCTCACAACAATAGTAGATAAAACAGATACCCACACACACATAATCTGAGCTCACAACAGTAGTGGATAAAAAAAAACACACACACATACACACACACACATACACACACACACATAATCTGAGCTCACAACAATAGTGGATAAAACAAACAGACAGACAGACAGACAGACACACACACATAATCTGAGCTCACAACAATAGTGGATACAACACAAACATAATCTGACCCCACAACAATAGTGGATACAACACACACACACACATAATCTGACCTCACAACAATAGTGGATACAACACACACATATAATCTAAGCTCACAACAATAGTGGATACAACACAAACATATAATCTGAGCTCAAACAATAGTGGATACAACACACACACACACATAATCTGACCTCACAACAATAGTGGATACAACACACACATATAATCTAAGCTCACAACAATAGTGGATACAACACACACACACACACACACATAATCTGACCTCACAACAATAGTGGATACAACACACACATATAATCTAAGCTCACAACAATAGTGGATACAACACAAACATATAATCTGAGCTCAAACAATAGTGGATACAACACACACACATAATCTGACCTCACAACAATAGTGGATACAACACAATCACATAATCTGAGCTCACAACAATAGTAAACAAAAATAATAGGAACTTATAAAAACGGCGATCAAGGCAGACAAAACTAAACTGGGCTGAAAAAAAAAACGTTTGAGAAAACAGACACAAATAAACTGACCTGGCAAAAAAAAAGAAAAAAAAAGAAAGGAAATCACGCTATTGAACAGATATTTCAAAGAGCAATAAAAATAGCAAGACAAACCTAACTCGAAGTCCTATTTAAAAAAAAAAAAACATCAAAGTATTTATCAACACTCATGAAAATAATAGCAAAACAAATGAAATCTGCTTGGCGTAATATAAAAATAAAATTAAAACAAAGGATTTAACATTCGCAGACAAAAATAATAAAAGAAATGCAATTAACTTGAGATAAGAAAATTAATAGCGAAAAAAAAAAAAAATCCAGTCCGTGTTTTTAGTAGTCAGCCATCATATTTTAATACTATCAATAAGTTTAACAGCCTCCTGGGGTCAACTATCATTTGTACATTACGTCAGAAATACCTTTAGTCTCGACCAAATCTTACAATATACATTTCAATGAGAACATACATTATACATTATAAAACCTAGACACAACACACATTCTAATGACAATGCACATCGGCGACTTGGAGAGGGAGAACTTGCTACTGCGCAACAGCTGGTTCTCCGAATTCCATTTCCCAGGCTTGTGCCCTGAAGAAAAGTTCATGTATATAAAGCTTGTTTTGTTAGCACACTACACCCTGGGTCCGAATCCTGGACCTTGTACTCACGATAAGAAAGAAAGTTGAATTCCTTCCATATGAGATGCCTGAGACGTATCCTGGGCATATCGTGGAAAGACCACATAACAAACAAACACGTGCTTGAAAAAGCGGATATTGCCACAATGCACTCCTCCTCAAGCAGAGACGCCTCCAGCAGCTGGGCCGTGTATCTCGAATGGAGGATGAACGTATTCCCAAAGATCTCCTATATGGAGAGCTATCCACAGGGAAGAGGCCAACCGGAAGACCCCAAATGCGATATAGGGATGTGTGTAAACAAGATATGAAAACACTTAAATTACTAAAAAAAAAATTACATTTAGAAATTTAGACCTCTGTAGCTTAAATGTAAATGAAACGTTCTTAGAATATCTAAACAATATAACATAACACAAAGTAATGCAGCTTTACATAATAGAATTACGACACACACAGGACGTTGCGCGGCTATGTGTCGTAATTCTGTTATGTAAAGCTGCATTACTTTGTGTTATTTTATATTGGTTACATTTTCACAGCTTTACCGCAGTTCCACCAAATTGTATTCATATTTTTAGAATATCTAGCCCAAGAGATATAATCATACACGCGTTATTCTACCGCACACGTGTCATGTCTCTAACAAGGAAAAGATGAGTAACTTTTATATATACATCTTCATGTAGAGTTTCTCATGTTGTTGTATCCGTGTGTGTTTGCTGTTTGTGTGCTGACGAAGGCTTTAGCCGCAACGTCCATTTTATCACGTGTGATCGTATTCTAGTAAAGCTTACCGATTCTAATTCTCGATTTTTATGTGTTTTTGTGTGTGTGTGTGTGTGGGTGATTCAATCATTAGAATATTGTGGACCAAGAAAAAGAAAAATGCTGACATTCTACAAGACCGAACCTGGAAGACAATTTCTCACGAACAGTGTCATGTCTGGGAAACTGAAATATTGTGGCCACATTAAACACAACAGCAGGTCGGACAGAAGAGTCACGGAAAGCAGGGTTCCTGGGTGAAGAAGCAGGGGTCGACCAGCAGGAATTGGAACAAATTATTTTATCTCTTCATCATCATCATCAAGTATCATGCTAGCTGGCGTTGGCATTCGTGACTCACCATTGATCTCGGTCTTTGGTTTTCTGGATCAACTCTGCTGATGATATTCCTCCACACCGCCGTCCCAATCCACCCAGAATCACTTTTCTTGGTCTGCCTCCAATCCCCCCCCACCCCCCACCCCGCGCGATATTTCCAGTTGTCACGATGTTTGTTATCCAATCGCCCATTCCTCATCACATGACCAAAGAAATATGTTTGTCTCTTTCTTATTGTTCTATATAATGTTCTAGTTTCATTAGCCTCTTTACGTTAATCGTTGTTAGTTACTTCAGCAGGCCAATGAATTCGCAACATTCGTCTTAAATACCACATCTCTGCTGCTTCCAAGTTCTTCCTAATTTGTTCATTTACATTCCAAGATTCTCTGCCATTCAGCAAAACAGGTTCTGTGTAGCACTTCAGCAGTCTCTTTCTTACATTCAGTGATAGTGACTTATTGCATAAGATACTCTTCATTTTCTGAAATCCAGCCTTTGCTTGCCCTATTCTGCTTTTAATCTCTGTTGTGCATCTTCCATCTGATGTTATAAATGCCCCTGGGTATTTCAAATTATCCACTTGGTTAAGAATTTTCCCTTCTATTTCCATTTCATAATTTGGCGTCACCTTTTCCTTTGATATCATCATTGTTATTGTTTTCATGATAGTCAAGGAGAGTCCTTTCTTTGCACTCTGTTACTACAATGTGCAACAACTATTGTAGATCTTTTGCATTATCCGCCACCATTACTGTGTCATCTGCATAGAGTATATTGTTTATAGTATAACCTCAGATGAGTGTTCCTGGCTTCTCTTTTATCTCTCTCATTGCTTTGATCTCTCTAATGTCTTTGCTCTCTCTCTCTCTCTCTCTCTCACACACACACACACACACACACACACACACACACACACACACACACACATACACACACACACATTATCTCCTAGAGATTATATATTCGTGTTTTCCCAGTATTTGCCTTTAGTGTCGAACATTACATTCAGGTGGTTACTGTTGTGATTTATCGACAATACCGCCCTGAGCTCGATACTCAGTAGAGACCTGATTTCATTGTTCCTATCAGCTCCGATCTTAAAACAGCTTCTTAGAATTGGTATCATATTTCTGCATGAGTAACGGCAGGAACACTCACGTACAATCTCAGGTGTGATCATAATTTCAGGGACACATATGGTTCTAGCACAGCTTTCTTTGGGCATGTGATGAGAAGAGAGGCATTAGAGAACATAGTGACAATGGGAAATATCGAGAGGAAGAGAGGCAGCGGCTGACCAAGAGAAATAATGCTGGATGGATTGAGACGGTGGCATGAAAGAATATATATATATATATATATATATATATATATATATATATATATATATATATATATATATATATATATATATATATATATATATATATTCAAACACTGCAGTCATAAAAAAAAACACCCTTTATGTACTAGATCGTAGCTTCAAGAATTTACGCTGTCGGGAGCCTCTCGGTCACTTGTCCTTCCCAGACAATCAATACAAGATATACGTACATTGCTCTAGCACAGTGGTTCTCAACCGGTGGGGAATCCCCCCCCCCCTCCCCAGGGGGGAATTTTGGGGTTTCCAAGGGTGGGGGGGGGGGGGAATGAAGATTATTTCAAGATTGCGTTAATACAAGAACCGAATACTTGATCTTGTTTTTCCCTTCATACTTTACAGTTCTGTACGTCTCACCTTTCTAAAATTCATTTTATAAAGTAAGTAGACCCACAAATCACGCTTTATGTGGACGTCTAGACTTGTTTTAGTATGTACTATTAAATTTAGCTTCAATTATTACGTATACTGTGTAGGGGCACGGGGCAATTTTTAGGGAGGAAATACGAAGGGGGGAATGACGTTCTAAAATTTGGTGAAGGGGGTGGGGGGTGGAAATGACGTCCTAAAAATATGGTGAAGGGGGGCACGGGCCAAAAAAGGTTGAGAACCACTGCTCTAGCATGTCGACCCAGCCTAAATACAAGATAAACGTACATTGCTCTACCATGTCAACCCGGCCTAAATACAAGATATATGTACATTGCTCTACCATGTCGACCCGGCCTAAATACAAGATATACGTACATTGCTCTACCATGTCGACCCGGCCTAAATACAAGATATACGTACATTGCTCTACCATGTCGACCCGGCCTAAATACAAGATATATGCACATTGCTCTACCATGTCGACCCGGCCTAAATACAAGATATACGTACATTGCTCTACCATGTCGGCCCGGCCTAAATACAAGATATACGCACATTGCTCTACCATGTCGACCCGGCCTAAATACAAGATATACATACACTGCTCTAGCATGTCGACCCGGCCTAAATACAAAATATACGTACATTGCTCTACCATGTCGACCCGGCCTAAATACAAGGTATACGTACATTGCTCTAGCATGTCGACCGGCCTAAAATGAGTACCCGGAGATGTACCGGAAATATAAGGCGGCTGGTGTAATATAGACTACACCACCCATGGATTGCTGAATGGTCGTAAAATTATAGGGGTAGAACCATATGTCGGATACGCCTTTAAGTGTATGAAAAGGCCCCATTGCTTTAAGATTGTCTGTCCATACAGACATTCGCCATGACTCTAGGGTGTAAAATATCTCCTTAGTTTTTAACATAGTCTGTCCACTGTGAGTGATGTTGACATTCGCCATGACTCAAGAGTGTAAAATATCTCCTTAGCTTTTAACATAGTCTGTCCACTGTGAGTGATGTTGACATTCGCCATGACTCAAGAGTGTAAAATATCTCTTTGGCTTTTAACATAGTCTTTCCACTGTGTGTGATGTAGACATTCGCCATGACTCAATCATGAGATAAATCTCCTTAGCCTTTAACATAGTCTGTCCACTGTGTGTGATGTAGACATACACTATGACTCAAGAGAAACACATTTATCCACATATCCACAGAGCAGATGGTATAGAGAAAGTAGCTTATGTGATAGAGGGCGATTTGGCAGCAGACTGCCGTGCGTTGGTCTTTTACGAAATGGTATGGGTGCCGGTGATTCAGAAAGCAATGGCAAACTATTGAACGTAAATTTGCCAAGAGATCACAACAGCAGCAAATTCTGGTGTTGACTGCGATGTCCTGTGCAGGATACGCAACTTTGTTTTTAAAGATGAAAATGTTTGCAAACGAGGTAGAGAAAAATATATGTGGAAGCCTAGATAATAAATAACAATAATATCAGCAACATCAACTTGATTAAAATACACATTTGTAGCTCTTTTGCATTTCTCTTCTGGTGTCTCTTTGTTATATAGATGTATGGAGAGCCATGGTAGCCGATGTCTGCTCTATACCAAGCACCTACAGAAGAAGAAGGCGGAGGAGGAAGAAAAAGAGGAGGAGGAGAATATCTGGCACTCAGTTTACGCGGCAGAACGACCCAAATACCACTTTTGGCGGGAAACAATTCCCGCCACTACTACGAATGTGACAAGGACCACACCGTGAAGAGCAAGCTCATTGAACACACTCCACGAAGGCGCCTGTGTTTTTAATATCTCTCATATAATAGGCTAAATAATCGTCTTCTTGGAACTGCCTATATCTGCAGTTTTTTTTTTTCTCCTATCAGAGCCGTGTTGGTTTATGAGGCCCTGCAGGCTTCCGTGGAGTTCGACGTGTGGGGTTCCTTTATTTGCCTTAGAAGAGACCTTTCTCAGATATAGTTGCCACAGTGTTGCAGTTTAGGTGCTGCAGGTTAACATCTAGGGATGTTTCATCTGGTCATAGATAAGATCTTTCTCGTTTGTGGTTGTAGTATATTTTATTCAGTCTGTCTTCTAGAGTTTGTTCATCTGCCCCAAGAGGAGACCTTTCTGAGCTGTACTTACAAGAACTGCGTACTTTAAATTCTGCAGGATGAGGAGCTTGTCTGCATGTATACACCAGAGCCCACGTTATATTTATGTACATGTGAAATAAGGTAGATGAAAAAGATGCTGACTACCTACTGCTGTCAGTGGTGTTAAATTCTGTCAGTAGTTGCTGTCTCTTCCTGACGGTACAACTCTGAAGTCAACACAGCCTAGTCACGTGCTGTATTTTCCCCCCAGGTCAAGCTGGTGTGGTGGGAATGAATGAATCACCCAAAACTGAGAAGTAGATTGAGCTTTACTAGAACTCGATTACTAAGAAACAAAATGTGTATGGTGAGAAACGAGCAGGCGGACAAATTGGCTGGATCTGCACCAACTCGGTGGGGTATTGGTGCATGTTAAGGCAGACGTGGTCGGGGCCCTTTTGGGATCTTGTGTATAGTGCACAAAAAGCAAAAACACACAGATCATTATGGCCTAGAGAGAATGATGCTGCAGGGAGTGACCTGAAGCTCTGATCGACACTCAAAACTCAGAGGAAAAGCCAGAAGGACACATAATCAGACTGCTAATGGTACCATTAGCATTGGGATTCGTCGCTGGCTGTTGCAGTTGAAGCGAGGCACATATAAAAATGCCGAGTGCTGTGATGTCGGATCTTGACTCAACTCAACTCAACATAGTAAAGTGCATGCTGAATAGTTTTCTGGAAGGAAAGTGCGCGTGGAAGGGGTGTGGTAACTTCGCCTTATCATTTATGATCTAGTATATGTGAAGTTATGTCTCACTGTATATCTTAAGTTGTGTAATATTGTATATGGTAACACTTAACTCTCACAGCCCAACGGTAGGATCTGTCATGAGATTCCCTTTATCAAAGACAAATAGCAGATTGTAAATCATGACTACAAGCAATGCTACAGCAGTGTTAACAGACTCTGTCAGACTTCCAACCAGCAATTCTATGGCCTGAGGTTGAACTTTAACCTAGTGAATACTTGCTGGTTTCGGTATGAGAAAGACCTGGTTAAGAATGATACTTTTCTTCAGAACGTGAAGTCTAGCTGGATGAGCATTGAAACACTTCTTAAAGTAGTCGATGGAGTTGAGGCGTCGCTACCTGAAGTCTCCAGCAGAGCGCCTCTATTTTACCTGAACTCTATTACAACATTGACGTCTTCTACATTGCCTCTTTACTTCTTGTACAAGTTGGCCCGCAGTATCTATAAAACAATCAATCCTTTGCACTAAATATATTAGGCTATTCTTCACATTCTACTTTCTAACTTGGAGAACACAATCTGTATAATAATAACAACGTTAAACCGTCAAAATTGTTTTGGTTGTCAACAATCTATTGAAATGGAATTCCATTTCAAGAACAGACTTTTCCTGAAACATCCGAAATTAAAAACTTCCAACATTTGCCCAGATTGAAAACCGTGTCCTCTGATACGAGAAATAATAATGAATACTACATCACACAGTCGTATTGTTTATGGTGGAGACAGCCAGAGGAACCGATGTCAAGAAGTGTCAAAAGCATCAATCACATCTATAATGGATTCCTCAGGCGACTTGCCGGCCAGTCAGTTGGCCGCCTTCATGAAGTTGCTTAAGGCTCTGTCTTCTAGATCTGATACGCTTTCTCTCCTACTTGCTGAATTCGGCGATGTTTGTTGCTTTTTATTCTTGCTTTTCTTCCCCTTCCCTTTCTTTCCCTTCTTTCCCTTTTTGCCCTTCTTCCCTGGTGATTTTTTATCTTTGCTATCTGTTTTCCCTTTCTTATCTTTGTTAACTGTTTTATTATTCTTGTCATTTTTAACGTCTTTACTTTCCGTCTTCGTCTTTGGCTTGTCAACTTTCCCAGAAGGAAGGGGTTTATTTTCTATACCATTCGCAGATAGTTCACGTATAATTCCTTCACACGTGTTCTCTTTGCGAATAGCGCTGATGCCTTTCTTGAATTCTTTGTCCTTTCTATTCCAGACCATTCCGAAGGTGATGATCAATTGATCACCTCGTTTGTTGCCCATCAGCAGGTACCGATCTTCGGTGGAGTTGATGGTCTCACAGGAACAGCTGGCTCCGCCCTCTATTACAGAAGTTAGGTTTCGAACCTGATTCTTGGTCAACCCTTGCTGCTTGAAGATTGATTTCTTCTTGCGCAAGACCAGTTCTTTGTGTCCGTTGACGTCCTTGAACTCTTTGACGCTGACTCGCATAACTGTGAACACAGAAGAGACAAACGTATTGTCAATTATATTATAAACAGACATCCGCCAAACATAAATGAATAGTTGGGGTAAAAATGTAACTATTAACTCTTAACCAACTTGAAGCCACCACTCATGACCCATATATCCAATCACGCTTGACTGTTGACCAGTATTTGTAGGTGGTAACTATTACCAACTATCTGTTTCATACATTTAGAGTGAATGTTTTTGGAGTCAATTTTATACAACAAAAGCAAAAACAACAACAACAACAACAACAACAACAACAACAACAACAACAGAGTTTCAAGGATGAAAACAACAGCTACAATAACAACATCTACAAGAATAACAACAACAGCTTCAGCAATAACAACAACAGCTTCAGCAATAACATCAACAGCTTCAGCAATAACATCAACAGCTTCAGCAATAACAACAACAGCTTCAGCAATAACAACAACAGCTTCAGCAATAACAACAACAGCTTCAGCAATAACAACAACAGCTTCAGCAATAACAACAACAGCTTCAGCAATAACAACAACAGCTTCAGCAATAACAACAACAGCTTCAGCAATAACAACAACAGCTTCAGCAATAACATCAACAGCTTCAGCAATAACATCAACAGCTTCAGCAATAACAACAACAGCTTCAGCAATAACAACAACAGCTTCAGCAATAACAACAACAGCTTCAGCAATAACAACAACAGCTTCAGCAATAACAACAACAGCTTCAGCAATAACAACAACAGCTTCAGCAATAACATCAACAGCTTCAGCAATAACATCAACAGCTTCAGCAATAACATCAACAGGTACAGCAATTACAACAACAGGTACAGCAATAACAACAACAGCTTCAGCAATAACATCAACAGGTACAGCAATTACAACAACAGGTACAGCAATAACAACAACAGCTTCAGCAATAACATCAACAGGTACAGCAATTACAACAACAGGTACAGCAATAACAACAACAGCTTCAGCAATAACATCAACAGGTACAGCAATTACAACAACAGGTACAGCAATAACAATAACTACAGCAATAATAGTAATGGTTTAGTTTAGTCGATGGATCAACATCACGGCACACGGGTGCAACCCATAAGTGCTCCGTTCTCCTTCTAACTCAAACCTGAGTCTGGAGAAACTCAGCTCAGTGCACAACTCCGTAGCACCGCAGAGGATCCTGAAATACTTTGGGTAGATTTTTAACTCGAAATTTTGCCCGGGCAGCGCCTTTAGGCTACTCTTTTTCGATTTCCAATTGCCAAGGGATTTTTTACGTGCGCAACAATATACACGGGCGTCTGATCTCACTACCCAGAGACCAGGGGAAATTTTATTACTAGAAGTCCACGAGAAAAAATCCCGGTCATCACCGGGACTTGAACCCGCGATCTCCAGCACTCGAGGCGGACACCATACCTCGAGACCACGCAGCTCCCCCAAAACGTACTTTGAGCCTGCCAGGATGGTAAGCAATAACAATAACAGCTATAACAATAAGTAAGCAATAACAATAACAGCTATAACAATAAGTAAGCAATAACAATAACAGCTATAACAAAGTGACTTGTTCATGATTGGTTGAAAATTGTGCATGAATGTTTCCACATGATGGGGTATACAAACAGAATAGATTATATATAATCTAGTGACATGATCTAAACAACGCACAGTTCTTTTCTTTGTACGCAATGTGTGTAAGTCTCACTACACTTATATATAAAACTGCTGCAGTCGACACCGCCTCATAAAAACGATATCAGACAATTGTCAGAACTTTCTGGGTATTTTCTAAGAAGGTAAAGTGACAGGGAAGGGGACTAATCACTTCACCCCATATGTCGTGACCTAGAATATGTTTAGAAGGTCTAACACTTTACATGTCAGTTTCTGCAAAGTGTAGCCAGCCTTTACAAACACCCAGTATATAATCAAGTGTCTTAACAGTGCACAGTTCGTATCTTTACACGTGCCTCATAGATTATATATAATCAAGTGAAATTATCTTATCCACACACAATTCTTATCTTTACACAAACGTCATAAATTACATACGATGAAAAGACACTGTCTTAATAAGAGTTTAGTTTTAGTCGATAGATTTACATCATGGCACACGGGTGTAACCCATAAGTGCTCCGTTCTCCTCCTAACTCAAACCTGAGTGTGAAGAAACTCAGCTCAGTGCACGAATTCCGTAGCACCGGCGAGGATCCTGAAATACTTTGGGTAGATTTTTAACTCGAAATTTTGCCCGGGCAGATTTTTTACGTGCGCAACAATACAAAAAAAAAAAAAAAAAAAACAATACACACGGGCGTCCGATCTCACTACCCAGCGACCAGGGGAAATTTTTCTTAATAGAAGTCCACGTGAAAATAATCCCGGTCCTCACCGGGGCTTGAACCCGGGACCTCCAGAACTCGACGCGGACACTATACCTAGAGACCACGGAGCCCCTCACTGTCTTAATAAGAGAAAATCATTATCTTCACACACACACACACACACACACAAACACACACACACACAAACACACACACGCACACACACACACACACACACACATATTGTAGTTGACACAAAGAAAAGCCTAGACAACGATAACTACATCATCCTTATCTCAACAGAAAGCCACGGTGGCGCAGTGGTTTGAACGCTTGCACTGTGGCTCGGCAGCCATGTGTTCGAATGCCCTGGAGGTCGGCTGTTGGTTTCACAGGCCTAGGCTCACAGGATGATGAGGTAAAGGCGGTCGGCTTAATTTAGGTTGCATCACTCACCGGATGTCGATTGGTCTAAACATACAGGTTAGCACCATGTACGTAATCGACATACTCCCGTCACATCAAGTACCAATAGGACAGAAGTGTGCAGACCACTCATAACCACTGCACCTGAAATCCAAGCCAGACGGGACACTACCACAACACCAAGTCCGTTAAATACGTCGTCTTTCACACATGAGGGTAATAATTACGAAGATATGATTCCTATTCTCCCCAGAAAGGATCCGACTCTCAGCAACAACGACGTGCCAGCACAACCTCCTGTTAGCCACCAACCAGAGGCTCTAGTTGGTAGTCATTACATACCCATGAGACATCATCAGTACCCATTTAATTGTAATCCAGAATGGTTGCACCTCACACGGTATAGCCCAGCTACACTTCGTCAAGCGCTTATAATGTCGCTATACCAACAACCAACACAACCTGGTATTTACTAGCAACTTAGGACAAAGCTACACCGGATCTCGGTACAAGAAAGAGCCTCTCCTTAAACGTTTATCTACATATTTGGTTATAACTTGATCTAGTAACGTATTAGGTTATAAGTTATTACAAACATTGACTGGTTTTGACTTTATATTAATTGATAGTACTTAGCTGTATAGCTTTTATAATAATTCTAATTGTGTTTTCACGGTGAGTGAGGGGGTCTTCACTGCTCTTCCTTACGGATCTGTGTACGTATTTTTATATATTTACAGAGATATTACTGTTTCTCTGTACTTTAGAGTGTGTTTTTGTAATAAGGGACGTAAGTTGTATTCACTTTGTGTGTGTGTGTGTTTTGCTTTTAAACTTGTGATTACGCATTGTTGAAATGTCTAATAAGTACGAACACTGGCTCAGGAATAATGGGCTCAGAATCGGGCATGTAAACATATGCCATCTATTAGGGAAGCTGCCCGAACTATCACTTATACTTAATCAAAATTTTCACATGTTTGGCGTTAGCGAAAGTCGATTAAATGGCAACATCTCAGATGATGACATCGCTATCAGAGGTTTTAAAACCATTAGAAGAGATCCCTATCAGAAACAAGAGACGGGTATTGCAGTTTATATTTCCAACTCGCTAAACGCCCACCGCAGGCTAGACTTTGAAACCTGTGAGATTGAGTGTGTATGGATAGAGGTTAAACTTCAAAATTGCATACCGCTAGTAGTTGGCTATCTTTATCGAAACCCCAGTGCAGGAAATATCTGGTATGAAAAATTCACCACTATGATGGATGTAGTCTTTAGTAATGCTAGGGAAATAATATTGCTAGGTGACTTCAACATAGACGCTAACAAATCAAACAAAACATGGGAAAACATAATAGAGTCATATAATTTCCAACAGTTAGTCAAACAAGCCACTAGAATCACTAAATCATCTGCAACACTTATAGATCATATTTATACTACGTGTGCTGATAACATCACAGAATGTAGTGTACCTATCAATGCAATGAGCGATCACTATCCAGTATGTTGCACGTGGTCGAAAAGGGGCACCAAAACTCCCAAACACAAACATATAAGCATAAAATATAGAAATTACAAAAATTTCAATCGAGACGTCTTCTTACAAGATTTGGTCAACTCATCTCTAGATTATGTTTACCAGCTTCCTGACCCAGACGATGCTCTGGACCACTGGCTAAAGACCTTTCTAAGTATATTTGATAAACATGTTCCATTTAAGGAAGTTCGTGTTAAACATCACACAAAGCCCCCGTGGATCACACAGGAGGTAGTTGAACTTATGAGAGATCGCGACAGGGCTCACAAAAATAGAGATCTAACTATGTACCGTAGTCTGAGAAACAAAGTTCAATATGTTATTCGGAAGGAAAAGAAAAACTATTTTAAGAACATAGTAATAGATAAAACCAACACTAAAGATATATGGAAAGCAATTAATACCTTGACAAACAAACACAAATCATCACAATCATTACCATCAAATCAGGTTACATGTGATCAATTCAGTAGATACTTTCAGTCCGACATAAACCAACTGAAGGCTGCAATACCAGATGCGCCTCATGACATATCTTTATTATCATCATTCTGTGAGAACAAATGCTATGGACACATTTCCTCCAACATACCGCTAATGACGACAACTGAAGTATTTACTCATCTCCGTAATCTAAAAAACAATAACTCATCAGGACTAGATGGAATTAGTAGTCGGATCCTTCGCCATGCTGCACCGGCGATCTGCGAGTCACTAACTTTTATATATAATCAATGTCTAACCAGAGGTCACTTCCCATCAGCCTTTAAAATCGCTAAAGTGTATCCTCATTTAAAAGCTGGTCCTCTAGACGATCGTCTCATGAGTAATTATAGACCAATTTCCATATTATCCTCATTATCCAAACCGCTAGAAAAGCACATCCACAAAACAACACTAGATCACTTAGTTCGCCATAAACTGATAGTTGACAGTCAGTCAGGATTTCGGCCAAAATATTCTTGCCATACGGCACTAACAAACATGATAGAAAACTGGCATCAAAATATTAACAACAATACACTATGTGGAGCGGTGTTTATAGACTTTAGGAAAGCATTCGATATGATAGATCATACTATTCTAATTAAAAAACTAGAAACAATGAAAGTAAGTTTTAATATAGTGACATTAATAAAATCATTCTTATTAGACAGAAAGCAAGTAGTATCACACAATAAAGTTTTATCTCAAGCCATTACCATTAATATTGGAGTACCTCAGGGGTCTATACTTGGCCCTCTATTATTTGCCATTTATATAAATGATCTTCCATTAAATCTGTCGTCGTCCTGCGATCTATTTGCTGATGACTGCACAGTATATACAAACGCTGTTGATCGTAATGTGCTAGAATTATCCTTGCAACAGGAAATAAATAGTGTAGTTAACTGGAGTCATGCAAACCGCATGCAAATTAACATTACTAAAACAAAGTCTATGTTAATAGGAACCAGGCAAAGACTTCACACTCTAAACTCGCAGAGAACTCTTCAGCTGCACATTGGCAGCACGCCTGTAGAAAGTGTCACCGAGCACAAGACACTGGGTGTTATCATAGATCAAAATCTAACTTTTAACTCACATGTTCATGCTCTAGTTAAACAAATAGCCAAAAAAGTATACCAACTGCCAAAATTAAAAATTTCCTTGACGAAAACACAAGAAAGATATTCTATACTTCTCATATACAAACACATATTGATTACTGCTCCACAGTCTGGGATGGATGCTCCAAATCAATAACAAAACGCCTATATTCACTCCAGAAAAGGGCAGTGCGTTTAATTAATGGTGAAAAGCTTACCGACAATTCTAACCTATATAAACGTCTCCGGTTACTGCCACTCCACAAGCGCCTGCTTTTTAATAAGACCAAACTAATTCACAAAATCCTATTTCAAAATGCTCCAAGCTACCTTTGGCCATTGTTTAAATATAACGCTAGACATAGCGAACGACTAAATATACTTCATGTCCCTAAACCTAGGATAGACTTATATAAAACAAGCTTAGCATACTCTGCCGCTCAGTTGTGGAACAATCTTCCACAAGAAATCAAAGACACCACCAATCATGATACATACATTCGCAACCTGTTTGAACACTACCTTAGTACAGACTACATGCCCCCATAACAAACAACACAAAAAAGACAATAATGGTAACTTATCTCAAACGACAACTAGCCAAAAAACATTCCCTTATGTATGGCACGTTACACCCTCCTTAGGTATTTATAATGCCCATGTTAAACACTGCCTCAGTGAGTCATTTGTTATTGATTATTTTTCATGCGTTTTAATGTTCTTTTGTTGTCAAAAGTTGCTTCATAAGTGATGTTGAATGAAAGAAAGTATGAGAGGAAATAGAGAAGAAGGGCAGAATGTCAGACGGGCCTGCGTGCCCAATTCTTAACCCTTTGAAAATAAAGACTTATTATTATTATTATTATTATTATTATTATTATTATTATTATTATTATTATTATTATTATTATACGCTTCATGGCATGGAAGTGGCACTCTATTTTACTTTACTTATCTATCTCGTAGCGGGCCCACAGACAGACAGACAGACAGACAGACAAACAGACAGACAGATAGACAGACAGACAGACGGACGGACGGACGGACGGACGGATGGACGGACGGACAGACGGGTGGGCGGGCTCTACGAACGGACAGACGGACGGACGGACGGGCGGGCGGGCGGATAGATGGATGGATGGATGGATGGATGGATGGATGGATGGATGGATGGATGGATGGATGGATGGATGGATGGATGGATAGATAGATAGATAGATAGATAGATAGATAGATAGATAGATAGATAGATAGATAGATAGATAGATAGATAGATAGATAGATAGATAGATAGATAGATAGATAGATAGATAGATAGATAGATAGATAGATAGATAGATAGATAGATAGATAGATAGATCCCAAGACTTTTCCTGATATTCATGTTAGAATGAGTAACTCAATTTTAAAATCCGCCTCGTAGCGAGCTGAAACCAATTACTACCGTGTCAGCGTGTACGCTACCACTACACCACCGCGGCTGCCACTGCCGGATACTAAGAGATATAAATCGAGACCGCAAGGAATATATATTCGGACAGCATGAGATATAAAGCATCACTAGATACTTATGCCCCTTACATTCTCAGATTAGTCTATTATCTCTCTCTCTGACAGTTCAGGTCTCCGTCTGTCTTATTGGAGATCTGTAACATTTCTTCATTCAGTTATCAGGGATTATAAACTGGGTTGGTTCTCTTTTGGGGGATTACAAGCTGGCCTGATTCTGTTATCACGGATTATAAAAGTGTCTAATTCCGTTATCACGGATTATAAAAGTGTCTAATTCTGTTATCGGTCTGGATAAGAAAATGGATGTGTTACCAAGAAAACATCTAGATGATAAATCTTTAGCGGCTTTCGCCTGGTAATATTCAGGGCAGGTAATTAACTATCACCGCGCTATTTCTGGACTATTTTAAGTTTGGGGCTTCGGGTATTGACTGACATTCACGTTTTGTTTGTGGTTTGTCTACTTCCTGGTGATAATAAACGAATGTAATAAGTTAGTAACCACGAATTACCACTTAATGAGAAGATAAATCTTGTGGAGATTTAGACGTGGCAGCAAGAATACGCACGGTCGCTCTTAAACTTCCAGGGAGCTAATGGCGAGATAGAATGGCGTTACAAATTTGACTTGTTCAAAAAATAATGGCGAACTACTGAACGCAAAATTGCCTTAAACATCAAACTGGGGTTGATCGCACGTCCTGCAAAGGACATGCAATATTTATTAGTTTTCATAGATCTTTTTAGAGATTGCAATATTAGGGAATAAATTATAGCACAAAGTAAATTGAAATATTTCGGTCGCTTGGAACGTCATGAGTGTTTGGAGAGAACAATAATGGAGGAGTATATACCCCTGAAGAGAGGAAGAGGAAGGCCAAAGAGAAAATGGGTGCAGGATGTGGCGGATCTTCTTCTTCTTCTTCTTCTTCTTTCCTTCGCCTGAAATATGTTTATAACTGCAATGTTGTCTCTTTTATGATTCTAACAGTCTTTTTTAGTTCACTCAGCGGTCCATAGAGTTTATCTTCCACTGTTGTCTCTCTAGCCCAGAAGGTTCGTCTGGATATGTTGTAGTTTGGGCAATCCTGGAGTATGTGCTCTGCTGTCTGCAACGCCAAACCACATGTGCACATGGCTGAGTCACCAATCTTGAATTTTGTATACATGTGGTTGCGTAATCTATTGTGACCTCTTGCTTATGACCGAGATGTTTTCCGGAAGGTTGTTATGGGAGCGAGGTTCTGCAAAGGACATGTTACTGAATGAATGAATGAATGAATGAATGAATGAATTATAGCAGAGATAGTGTTTGAGATTTTAGGGATCTGGTAAACAAGATGAACTTGAAAACAGTAGCACGGTGTTTTATTAGAAGACATGTTATATTATGTTACGTTATGTTACGTTATGTTATGTTATGCTATGTTAAGTCGAAAGACGTCACTGCACATTGGGCATTGCCATGCGTGCTCAGTCCTCCCATGCAGCAGACATCCTAAAGTATTTCTGCTCACTGTTCCCATGAAGAGTTGACTATGGTCTCTCTCTCTCTCTCTCTCTCTCTCTCTCTCTCTCTCTCTCTCTCTCTCTCTCTCTCTCTCTCTCTCTCTGTCTCTCTCTCCCACGAAGGCGCCATTGATGTGCTGGGCCAGGATTTGCTTCCCAAATCGTGCAGTGGGGCTTGGAGACATATATTTAAACAAAATGTCCCAGTGGAGGTCAGCATTTCCGAATGGTTAACAGCGCTCGTTCTTAAACTTTGCTGAGGTGTAGGATTTAACCCCTACACCGGTCAGTTGGACTAACATTGTTGACTTTTCGTCCTTGACTTGGGAACGCAAATTACGAGATAGATACAAGTAAAAGTACCTCTGAAGTCGGAGTGGGTTCGCCTGATGGCGAGGGACACTGGTAGTGGGAAAACTAATTCCCACGCAAAATTCAGTCCAATGCTACTTGATGTAGCGTGTACGAACAAAGCGAGCGGGTGCAAACAAAGATCTCCATATGACATTGTTATATCATGCATAAGTTAGTTGTATATCCTTTACACCACGTCGCAATCAATCCCAGCATTTTCTAGCTGTCTGTCATTCACATGGCAAGCTTATGTTCAGTAGCTTGCCAGTGCTTTCTGAACGACCGACGCTCATACCCTTGTTAACAATCAACACAAGGCGGTTTGCTTCATAAACACCTGCAGCTGATTTCGAACGAGGTGTGCGGGATTGCGAACCGCGACCGCTGCCCCTCGCTACAGACGCCGTCTGAATATAGTTTCAGTGCCAGGCTACTGGCCGATCACCTCCCGTAGCGGTGGTCTTGGGTTTGATCCACATGAGGATGGTTTGGAATGTTGCTTCCAGGTGGAGCCGGCCTAACACAGGTGCCAGGATGTGTTTGTGGAAGTAAAGGCGGCCGGCATGATACCAACCACATCACTAACTGAGTTCTGTTGGTCTATACAATCATAGCCATTTCACCTTAGGCGTATACAAGTAAAGACAGACAGACAGACAGACAGACAGACAGACAGACACACACACAGACAGACAGACGGACGGACAGACAGACAGACAGACAGACAGATAGATTATACATGTACAAGCATCACAGGCCCATATTTACACGCCTTGATATAGTTTCGCACTATGATCCTCCTAGCGCCATATTTGTACACTCCAATCAGAAATCAGTGTGCGGTGTGATCGATATCACGCCGGCCGTCTCTACACCCCAAGACATTTCCTGGTGCCAAGTTTAGGCGGGGTCGATATGGAGGTCTAGGGCAATCTAAAATAATTCGCCTTGACGTGAATTCGAACCCAGGACCACCAAGCCGACAGACAGGCGTGCTCGCAACTGGGCCACCTTGCTTTTCTATATTTGAATATCGCTACTAAATAAAGTATTTCGCTCAGAAAGCAATGGCAAAATACTGCACATAAGCTTGCCAAGCGGTCAGAAAGCAATGACAAACTACTGCATGTAAGCTTGCCAAGAAATCACATTGAGTCCAAACATGCTGGGGTTGACAGCGACGTTCTGTAAAGGATATGCAACTAACATATTAACTAAATAAAGTACTCACCCACGTCGGATCGACAGAACTGGTCTATCATGGTTTCGTGTGTGAGCGGATGTTTGCACGCAGTACAGTTGTTATCAGCTGTAGGAGTACATAAAGTAATAGTTATAAACTTCTTCGTTCGAATTAATATCGCTGTCAACAGCTTATTCTATAACAGACTCATTTATTTTATTTCTCATTTATTCTATAACAAACTAATTACTCTTTATTCTATAACAAACAACTTATTTCTCATTTATTCTATAACAAACAAATTATTTCCCATTTATTCTATAACAAACAATGTATGTTTCGTTTATTTTATTACAAACAATTTATGTCTCATTTATTCTATAACAAACAACCTATTTCTCATTTATTCTATAACAAACAAATTACTCCTTATTTATTCTTTAAAAATCAACTAATTACTCATTTATTCACTACTAGCTGACCCGCTGAGCTGATGATGTTATGAGTGCGAGGGACTATGGTCCGACGCCTGCGTTCGTCGTCTCGCTAGGTGAGGGGAAGTATATTCACTTATTCCTTCGAGCATGCTGGCCTATAATTTTATGGCCCTAACGCACCACACACCCGTAGCAAGAAACTGCTTCGGCAAAAATAAACATATACATTTAATTAACAACTTTTTTGTTGTTCGCATATCCTTTACAGGACATCGCTGTCAACATCAGCATATTTCAGCTGATTGTTGATTTCTTGGCAAGATTACGCTCAGTAGTTTAATTAACAACTTTTTTTATTTTTTTATTTTGCATATCCTTTACAGGACATCGCTGTCAGCACCAGCATCTTTCAGCTGTATGTTGATTTCTTGGCAAGATTACGCTCAGTAGTTTGCCATTGCTTTCTGAGCGGCCGGCCCACATACCCCGTAAGCTACCGATGCGATTCGAACCACTGCTGATTCTCACCGTCATCACGTTACCGACGAGAGTATACGAGATTACGGAGAAAAGCCATAACCCCTAAGCCACGAAGCCGGCTAATTAACAACTAGAGCAAGCAAATTAAGTAAATTGTTCAACATCCAGTCGCTCTACGGCGCTACGCTGTTTTCTAATAGCCCTTGCCGTGTGACATTGATGATCATGTCTGCCCACAGCGTTCTATCTCATGTATTGCTAATACCGATGATTCTCCTTGCCATTGATGTGACATTGATGAGCATGTCTGTCCACAGTGTGCTATCTCGTGTACTGCTAATACCGATTATTCTCCATGTCGTGATAGCAAACTGTACAGCATCTTCTCTCCTGGTCTTTCCTTGCTTCTCCTTCCATCGAACTTTCCCATTGTCACCACGTACTATAGCTTTACAGATGCCTATATTATAATGTCATGATCTCCTCTGTGACGCCATGATCTCCTCTGTGATGCCATGATCTCCTCTGTGATGCCATGATCTCTTCTGTGATGCCATTACCTCCTCTGTGACGCCATGATCTCCTCTGTGATGCCATGATCTCTTCTGTGATGCCATGATCTCCTTATTGATGCCATTACCTCCTCTGTGACGCCATGAACTCCTTATTGATGCCATTACCTCCTCTGTGACGCCATGATCTCCTCTGTGATGCCATGATCTCTTCTGTGATGCCATGATCTCTTTATTGATGCCATTACCTCCTCTGTGACGCCATGATCTCCTCTGTGATGGCATGATCTCTTCTGTGATGCCATGATCTCTTCTGTAATGCCATGATCTCTTCTGTGATGCCATGATCTCTTCTGTGATGCCATGATCTCCTCTGTGACGCCATGATCTCCTTATTGATGCCATGATCTCCTCTATGATGCCATGATCTCTTCTGTGATGCCATGATCTCTTCTGTGATGCCATGATCTCTTCTGTGATGCCATGATCTCCTCTGTGACGCGATGATCTCCTTATTGATGCCATGATCTCTTCTGTGATGCCATGATCTCCTCAGTGATGCCATGATCTCCTCTGTGATGCCATGATCTCTTCTGTGATGCCATGATCTCCTCTGTGATGCCATGATATCCTATGTGATGCCATGATCTCCTTATTAATGCCATTATCTCCTCTGTGATTCCATGATCTCCTCTGTGATGCCATGATCTCTTCTGTGATGCCATGATCTCCTCTGTGACGCCATGATCTCCTCTGTGATGCCATGATCTCTTCTGTGATGCATGATCTCCTATGTGATGCATGATCTCCTCTGTGATGCCATGATCTCCTTATTGATGCCACGATCTCCTCTGTGATGCCATGATCTCCTCTGTGATGCCATGATCTCTTCTGTGATGCCATTACCTCCTCTGTGATGCCATGATCTCCTCTGTAATGCCATGATCTGTTCTGTGATGCCATGATCTCCTTATTAATGCATGATCTCCTCTGTGATGCCATGATCTCTTCTGTGATGCCATGATCTCCTTATTGATGCCATGATCTCTTCTGTGATGCATGATCTCCTCTGTGATGCATGATCTCCTCTGTGATGCCATGATCTCCTCTGTGATGCCATGATCTCTTCTGTGATGCCATTATCTCCTCTGTGATGCCATGATCTCCTCTGTGATGCCATGATCTCCTCTGTGATGCCATGATCTCCTTATTAATGCCATTATCTTTTCTGTGATGCCATGATCTTTTCTGTGATGCCATGATCTCTTCTGTGATGCCATGATCTCTTCTGTGACGCCATGATCTCCTCTGTGATCCATGATCTCCTCTGTGATGCCATGATCTCCTCTGTGATGCCATGATCTCCTTATTGATGCCATGATCTCCTCTGTGATGCCATGATCTCAGCTGTAATGCCATGATCTCTTCTGTGATGCATGATCTCCTCTGTGATGCCATGATCTCTTCTGTGATGCCATGATCTCCTTATTGATGCCATGATCTCCTCTGTGATGCCATCTCCTCTGTGATGCCATGATCTTTTCTGTGATGCATGATCTCCTCTGTGATGCATGATCTCCTCTGTGATGCCATGATCTCCTTATTGATGCCATGATCTCCTCTGTGATGCCATCTCCTCTATGATGCCATCTCCTCTATGATGCCATCTCCTCTATGATGCCATCTCCTCTATGATGCCATGATCTCCTCTGTGCTGCCACGATTTCCTCTATCAGGCCATGATCTCTATGATGTTATGATCTCTATGATGCTATGATCTATATCAGGGGTGGGAAAACTTTGTGTGCGTAGGGCCATATTGACAAATGTAAAGCTACTGGGGAGCAGCGTATATATTATGTCCACTTTGTTTACAGCAACTTATCACAATAAGTAATTATGAATTATTTATAGGTTATTAAACGGTATAAATAACTAATTATTGCAATTTTATTTCACTCATACACATATACATTATATTTTACAATATGGACAAAAAACGTTTACTAATTTGTTGACAAGATTTTACAATGTTTTATTATAATATATTTTTTTATTATCTGTCAATGGCTTTAATTTAGACACTAACAGACTACATTGTCACTACAATTGTTGATTTCTAATGAGATGTATGTAACTGCTTGCAATGTTTGACAATATTCTTGAAATCTGGAGCAAGTTTACTTATTGAAATTCCCATGACAGCATGCAAGGTGCAGTCCAACAACACAGACCTATTCCTAGATTTGTTGATCTTCAAGCAAGAAAATGCTTATTCGCAAATTATGTTGATCCATACAATGATACACGTTTACAAAATAGAAAATTAGAAAGAAATGTTATCAACAATGTTAAAGCAACCATAACGGTACTTGAAATTCTGTAAAATTCAACAAAATAACTTAAAAACGAAGTAAAATGTTTTATTTCTAAATGCCCTCGAGGGCCGCATAATATCACTTGCAGAGCCGCATGCAGACCGCGGGATGTACGAGGGTAAGTTAATAAGTGGGTCACAAATGGCTGTAGAAAAATAACTAAAGATGATAATAACTTGAAACCAGTTTATTTTTATAGATACGCTGTCCCTTTATTTCTCAACATAATTTCCACCAACATTGATGCACTTATCCCATCGTTTTATCAGTCTTCCCAAACTGGAAGCATAGAACTGCGTGCTCTGTTTTCTAAACCACGTTTTCACTTCATATTCAACTTCGGCGTCATTCGCGAAATGTCTCCCGTCAAGGTGGGTTTCCTGTTTATGCTGACAAATGTTTATCCCATAAAGCGGTGCATAGCTGGGTAGAAAACGTTACGAGGGTGAGTCAATAAGTAAGTCACACAGTTCTGTGGGATGGTAGGTCAATGAAAACAAAGCACGCAGTTCTATTTAGCCGGTTTGGGAGGACTGACAAAACGATGGGATAAGTGCATCAATGTTGGTGGAAATTATGTTGAGAAATAAAGGGACAATGTATGTACAAATATAAACTGGTTTCAAGTTGTTATCATGTGTAGTTATTTTTCTACAGCCATTTGTGACTTACTTATTAACTTACTCTCGCAATTTGTCCACCCCTGATCTATATGATTGCATGATAACAACACGGACCCACACAAACGCAACAGCTAAACGCCCCTGCTACTTGTGTGTGGCTTTGCCATCCATGAGCTGCAACGAAACTCGTGTATCTATTAATCGTATCTGCTAGAGTACTGATATCAAGGTGAGGCTACCTCACTGATTATGGTACCAGCGCGGTCGGTACAAGGTTCAATGCCAGCACTTGCCGTTCCCTATGCGAGGGAAAGTATAACTAGCCATGTCTTCGTGTACCCAGGCCTAACATGCGAGGGAAAGTATAACTAGCCATTTCTTCGTGTACCCAGGCCTAACATGCGAGGGAAAGTATAACTAGCCATTTCTTCGTGTACCCAGGCCTAACATGCGAGGGAAAGTATAACTAGCCATTTCTTCGTGTACCCAGGCCTAACATGCGAGGGAAAGTATAACTAGCCATTTCTTCGTGTACCCAGGCCTAACATGCGAGGGAAAGTATAACTAGCCATTTCTTCGTGTACCCAGGCCTAACATGCGATGGTCCGAGCACTTCACAAACTATTATTTCTCATTCCTTCATTGCCCTGGCGTATGCAGAACTTCGCCCCATAACAGCCTTTTGAATTGTCTTTGGCTTGAAAATATTTTAAGAGATGTAGAAGATATGAGAAATCATCATTCGGGGACGTAACATCAATAACATTATATATTGCGGATGATATAGTATTTATTGCAGACAATGAGCAGGATCTACAACATTTAGTAGATGCGGTTGTTGCACACAGTGAACAACTAGAGTTAGAATTAAATTTTAAGGATACACAGATTATGGTCGTCACTAGGAAGAAAGAAATACCACAATGTTATATACAAGGAAGTGGGAATATTCTTAAACAAGTCAATCGATACAACTACATCGGAACCCGTCATACCATCTGATTGATGGGAGGTGTCTTGGCGAAGGTAGCATTTTGCAAGATGGAAAACATACTGACCAATAAAAAGATGTGAAAAAGTGTAGAGGTGCTACATAGAACCTGTACTTTTGTATGGATGCGAAGCGTGGATATTGAGCAGACAAGCTGGAAAATATATAATGGCTGTGGAAATGTGGTTTCTGAGAAAAATGCAAAGAATTCCATGGACTGACAGAAAAACCAATGACCAAGTCCTACAAGAAACAAGTGAAAATCGTAAACTGATTAGAAAAATTAGTTATAGTCAGATTTTTTGAACACGTCATCAGAAGAAATAAATTGGAGAACTTTGTGACAGCTGGCATGATTGAGTTGAAAAGAACAAGGGGAAGACAGAGAAATGAATACCTTGATGGCTGGGCCGCGTGGTATGGTCGAGACATTGAGCTGATCCAGGATTGGTGATCGCCTGAAATGGCGACACATGACCGCCCACGCTTGTCGGCATGGCACATGGTGACAATGCTCTTGATTTCTATGCCTAGTTAAAGAAAGTCTTATGTCATTGCCTTCCTTCTTGGCAATGACCACACGGCTGGGTGAGTGTAGCCACTGTCTATGTAAATAGATCTTCTGCGTGGAGTCGTGAACTTGACACCTTACACAATAATTGTCTCGGTTGCTCTCCAGCGCCACGTAAGGACATCACGTAAGCTTACAATTGCTTTACTCCTCCCACATAATTCAACATTCTCCTTTCCAAAACCTCCTTGTCTATCCAATCATTCTACTCCTCTTTCTTGTTATCCTTTGTTTATTTCTGAAATTCTCCAACCTTGAATCAAAACCTCAAAACAAGAAGTCCCCCTGGATTCCATTTAACGGCAATCCTGACCTGGGCCGTGGGTCAGGCTAAAGCCACCCACCCACTTACCCACCCGCCCATGTATTCACACAATGGCGTCAGCACCCCAACAAGGGCAATAATCACCTGACATTACCCAATTTGCAATCAAAGCGTCTAAGGGCCAAGTGCCTGTCAATAGCTAACGTGTTAAACAGATACTTCCTATGCTTTCTTCACGAATATTGTATTTCAATGGCCCAGATTTCATTTGCTGGCTTACCAGAATTGGCGTCCATGAAACTCCATGGAGATTTGGGAATGAAACCATAATATATGTGTTGTCATCGTGTCTTAAAAGTTTTCACAAGTGTCAAACATAAAAAAAAAACATATTATCTAATATCTCTTTGTCCCCCGTTTCTTCTCTCTTCAGCGGTTTTCACATTGCAGAATGTAGGGATCACAGATGGCCAGACAAAATCGTTACGGTACACTGATCTGCTGGTATTAATGTTACTTGTAACAATCTCCTGAAGTTCATGCAGTGCGTCGATTTGCAGACTAAACATTACAATGTAACGCTTCTCAGACATAAACATTACAATTCATCGGTTCTTAGACTAATCATAACGAAGCGAAGGTTCTCAGATGTAAATATTACAACACATCAGTTGTCAAAGATAAACATTACAATACATCGGTTCTCAATAATAAACTTTACAATACATCATTTCTTAGACTTAGGCACAATTAAGCTTCGGGTTTCAAAAATAAACGTTACTATGCTCGGTTCTAAGTTATAAACATAAAGAAACATCGGTTCTCAAACTATACATTACGAAACACCGGTTCTTACACATAACCATAACGATGCATCGGATCTTAGACTAAACTTTACAATGGAACGGTTAACAGACTAAACATTACAATGGAACGGTTCACAGACTAAAAATTACAACGTATCAGTTTCAGACTAAACATTACAATGTATCGGTTCACTGACTAAACATTGCAATGTATCGGTTCTCAAACTTAAACATTGCAATATCTGATCTCAAACATAAACTTTGCAATGTATCGGTTCACAGAATAAACATTGCAATGTATATATTCACAGAATAAACACTTCAATGGAACGGATCAGAGACCAAACACTACAATGGAACGGTTCACGGACTAAAAATTTCAAATTATCGGTTTTTAAACATAGACATTGCAATGTATCAGCTCTTAAATATAAATTTTGCAATGTATCAGTTCACAGACTGAACATTGCAATGGATAAGTTCACAGATTAAACATTGCAATGAATCAGTTCACAGACTAATCATTGCAATGTATCAATTCACAAACTAAATATTTCAATGTATCTATTCACCGACTAAACATTACAATGGAACGGTTGACAGACTAAACATTACAATGGGGCGGTTGACAGACTAAATATTACATTGTAACGGTTCACAGACTAAACATTACAATGGAACGGTTTACAGACTAAACATTACAATGGGACGGTTGACAGACTAAACATTACAATTGGGCGGTTGACAGACTAAATATTACATTATAACGGTTCACAGACTAAACATTACAACGGAACAGTTTACAGACTAAACATTACAATGGAACGGTTCACAGACTAAACATTACAGAATATCGGTTTTCAAGCATAAACATTGCAATGTATCGGGTCTGAAACATAAAGATTGCAATGTATCTATTCATAGACTAAACATTGCAACGTATCGGTCCTCAAACAAAATTGCAATGTATCAGTTCACAAATTAAACATTGCAATGTATCTATTCACAGTCTAAACATTACGATGGACCGATTCACAGACTAAACACTGCAATGGAACGGTTCACAGACTAAACATTGCAAAATATCGGTTTTCAAACATAGACATTGCAATGTATCAGCTCTCAAACATAAACATTGCAATGTATCAGCTCACAGACTATACATTGTAATGGAAAGGTTCACATACTAAACATTACAATGGAAAGGTTCACAGACTAAACATTGCAGAATATCGGTTCTCAAAAAAAAAAATTACAATGTATCGGGTCTGAAACATAAACATTGCATTGTACCTATTTATAGCCTAAACATTACAATGTATCTATTCACAGACTAAACATTACAACGTATATATTCACAGACTAAACATTACAATGTATTTATTCCCAAACTGAACATTGCAATGTATCTACTCACAGACTAAACATTGCAATGTATCTACTCACAGACTAAACACTACAATGCATCTATTCACATACTAAACATTTCAGTATTTCCTATGCCGGATGAAACATTGCAATAAATCGGTCTGCGAGCATACGGTTAGTAAAATAATTAATCCCCCGGGAGGGTTAACCGGGTCAACAAATGCCCGAAGAAGCCAGATATGTCTGCCGAAAAACGCAAATATCGCAACTCTGCTGTAAACTAACACAATTACGTTAAAAACAACCATTTCGGATGAACGGCGATGAGTGTGAAAATAAGTAAACCACTCTTGTACACCTGAAGGTGCGTAAGGAATATGGAGCTAAACACATATTTTATTAGACCAATCAGCGCTCATTGCATGATATGGTCAGTATCTCGTCGGCAGCCTTTACTTCCCTAGACATTCCTGGTACCCATTTTAAGCTGGGTCGACCTGGGATCTTAGTTCAATTTTTTTTTTTAATCCGAATTCGCCCAACTGCGGAACGAACCCTCGACCACGAGCGTCTATCCACAACACCATTGAATCTTTAGTGTTAACCGTATTTAGCATCAGTGTTAATTTTATTAATCTTCAGACTTAATTGTTTTTATACATCGGTTCTCAAACTAAGCGATCTATCTATATGTATATTTGTCTATCCATCTATTTAACCATTTGTCTGTTTGTCCTTAATTCTGGCAATATGTCTGTCTGTCTTTCTGTCTATCTATCCATCGGTCGGTCGGTCTCTCTGACTGCCTGCCTTCCCACCTGTATTTTTGTCTGTTTACCTCTCTGTCTGTATGTCGGTCTGTCTGTCTCGCTATTTATCCTCCCATCTATCCAACTGTCATCTATCCAACCGTTCATCTACCCATCCGTCCATCTACACTACTGTTCATTTACCCACCCGGTTATCTACCCACACTTTCATTTACCCACCCGTTTATCTAACAACCCGTTCATTTACCCACCCATTCAACAACCCATCCGTTTCATCTATCCACCCGTTCACCTGCCCACCAACACAGTTATACTATGAAATTGGTCCAGCCAATATATATATATATATATATATATATATATATATATATATATATATATATATATATATATATATATATATATATATATATATATATATATATGTATGTGTGTGTGTGTGTATGTGTGTATGTGTGTGTGTATATGTGTGCGTGTGTGAGTTTTATTTTAAAATCTATGTGTTTATAGCAAATGTTGACTATCACTATCGTTGATATAATGTACGCCCTCGTGAAGACATACAGAGACCACAAGCTAATCAATAAAGGGTAAGTGGGGATATACACGAAGCCACAAAATTATCGAAAAATGGTAAGTGAAGACATGCATGAAGCTACAAAGTTATCAATAAGTGGTAAGTGAGAACATACATGAAGCCACATACAAATCAAGAAATGATATGTAAAGATATACACGAACCCACAAAATTATCAAGAAATAGTAAGCGAATATAAACACGAATCCACACAATTATCAAGAAATGGTAGGTGAAGATAACCACGAATCCACGCAATTATCGAGAAAGTGAAGACATACACGAAGCCACAAACAAATCAAGAAATGGTAAGCGAAGACTTTCACGAAGTCACACTATCAAGAAATGGTAAGTGAAGACATATACGCGGCAACAAACATATGAAAGAATGGTAAGTGAAGTCATACACGAGGCAACAAACACATGAATAAACGGTAAGTGAAGACATTCACGAAGCCACAAAACATCGTGGGTATTATATCCCACGTGTACACCACACAACATATCCACCCACATAGTCACACATAATTCAAGCCCCACCTACACCTCCACACCTTAACTCTAGCAGCATGCTAATAAACACAGCAACAAATACATTTAGCGACAACAGCAGACGTAAATAACGCTAATTGGGTAAATCTATTCCTTCTTCTTCCTTCACCTTCAGACGTCATAATGAATAATTGGGCAAATGATTTCCAGACAATTTAGCAACATGTCGGATTTAGCTGGGAGTTATTCTCGCCAAATTCTCAATCCCGGAAACACAATTTCTGTCTGCTCGTCTGTGTTCCTCTTCACACGGGAGTGCTCACACTTAGTTATGCACCTCAAAGGTCAGCGTGTCCGACATGGGCATGCATTGGAGTTAGGTTTGCTTCCTCTAGACATATTTCATCTACGGTCTATCTACCCGCGGATAGGCTTTCTTTCCTAACAATTTTGCCAAAGCAGAAGCCTAAAGGCCTGCTATTTGCAATTTATAACTGCCGTTGGATTTTTAACGTAGGAAACTTGTAAGTGGAACTTCTTGATTTTCGCATTTATCCGAGAGGGCTAGTTATATACATGTTATATGCACGTGATTCTTAGGAACAAACACTTATGAGGCAGTGATCGCTGTCATGGCTCCCCACTAATAGTCTGATAGTTCTCTTCTGGATGCAGCAACAACACCAATAGTCCAATAGTTATAACAGTATTACATCAGCACTAATAGTCTGATTGTTCTCTTCTGGATGCAGCAACAACACCAATAGTCCAATAGTTATAACAGTATTACATCAGCACTAATAGTCTGATTGTTCTCTTAGTGATACAGATTCAACACTACAGTCCAATAGTTCTTCTATCAATACAAGATCAACACGAATTGTCCAATAGATCTTGGAATACAACATCAACACTGATAGTCCGATAGTTCCCAAAGCAATAGAACACGAAACTATATAGCCCAGTAGTTCTCCTAGTAGTACAGATACAACACTAGTAGTTCAATAGTACCCCCAGCAATAGAACACCAACCCTAATAGCTCACTAGTTCTCCTAGGATTATAGATACAACACTAATAATCCAATAGTTCTCCCAGCAATACAGATACAAAACTAGTAGTCCAATAGTTCCCAAAGCAATAGAACACGAAACTATATAGCCCAGTAGTTCTCCTAGTAGTACAGATACAACACTAGTAGTCCAATAGTTCCCTAGTAATACAGATGCATCACTAATAATCCAATAGTTCTCCTAGCAATAGAACACCAACACTAATAGCCCAGCAGTTCTCTTAGCAATAAAACAACACTATTAGCACATTAATTCCCCTTGCAATAGCACAGTTTGAGAACTATAAAAACATGGCGCGCGAGAACACCAAACTTGTGGGCAGCCAGTGCAGGTCGCCGCGCCACTACCGACTGTATGTAATCAAGTTCATTCTGTTTCCGTCATCCTGGAAGTGTACCCTGCGCTTTGTAAATATTTATAAAAGGGAATCATTCTCACTTGTCCACCCAACATTCCTGGAAGGTTTCTCTTTTGTGGATTCCTGTCTGTTTTGTCAGGACTTTCACTCCATCCCAGCTCTATTCTTCAACTGTTGGTATTCGCTACAGAAAATATAGACGTCCAATCTGAAACGTTAAGATCGCTGGTTCTTAAACTTCCCGTGGACAGGTGGCGGGGTAGGCGGCCCATCGCCAACACTGGCATTAAGTTGGACTTAAAAGTTGGATTCTCGTTCAGAAAGCAATGGCAAACTACTGAACGTATAATTGCCTAGAACATCAACCTGGGGTTGGTCGCAACGTCCTATAAAGGACATGTAACTTAAAATATAAAATAAAAAGTGAAGGTCCTTTCTACACGCCTTAATAGTAAGTTGGCGTAACTTGTGTAGGATAGCAGAGTCTAACCATCAGCAAAGTAAAGTGCTGAGAGACAACCACGGTGGCGACTTGATGAATAATGAAGTTACAACTAATACCCCTAAAAGAGGATAACATCCATGTTCAGTCACGAAAATAGGCAGATTGTATAAAATGATATAAATATATGAGACCACCAATGGCGCCCGAGAAGTCCAACTGAAGTTGCACCGTGCAATGGGATAGCTAAGTATAAATACTAAGGACAGCCAGATAGAGTAACCTCAATGGTTTACAGTAGGTAACACACACACAGACATCTGATCGCAAATATCAGACAGAGGCTGTCGACATTTCTTTCAACATTGCGGGAAAATAAAACGCTGGACGATATTGTGACAACTGGAAAGATTTATAGAAGAGGAGGACAATGAGAGAATATTGATGAAAGCCGATTGTAATGGCTCGGAAATGTGTGATGACTTGAACTGGAACACGCCGTTGGACATGGTAAGATGTGGAGGGTGAAACATGAATATCCACGTCGGTTGGCACAGCATTTGACGCTGCTGGTGATTACCTACTTACCTACCTACCTACCTACCTACCTACCTACTCATCATTCATCCATCCATCCATCCATACATATATCCAGTCACCCATCTATCTGTTCATCAGTCTGTCCGTCTGTCTGTCTGCCTACGACCGGGAAGTGGGATAATTCCCGACACCGGTAAGCTGGACCTCAACATTCATTTCTCGTTCAGAAAGCAATGGCAAACTACTGAAGGTAAAATTATATAGTAAATCACTTGGTGTTGGGATTGGTAGCAACATCCTGGAAGGGACATGCCACATAAGGGGAAGTTGAAGGTAGTGGATCAAATGTTGACAATGGTACAAGTGGGAAGAAGACGTCACAAGGTAGACAAATAGCAGGCAGTCTGCCAGGAGAGGGAGAGGGAGAGAGAGAGAGAGAGAGAGAGAGAGAAAGAGAGAGAGAGAGAGAGAGAGGATGGAGCCGAAGAGAGACGAGATAGAAATAGTGAAATATGAGAGAGAGAGAGAGAGAGAGAGAGAGAGAGAGAGAGGTGGGGGGGGGGAGTGAGCCGAAGAGAGACGAGATAGAGATAGTGAAATATGAGAGAGAGAGAGAGAGAGAGAGAGAGAGAGAGAGAGAGAGAGAGGAGTGAGCCGAAGAGAGACGAGATAGAAATAGTGAAATATGAGAGAGAGAGAGAGAGAGAGAGAGAGAGAGAGAGAGAGAGAGAGAGAGAGAGAGGAGTAAGCCGAAGAGAGACGAGATAGAAATAGTGAAATATGAGAGAGAGAGAGAGAGAGAGAGAGAGAGAGAGAGAGAGAGAGAGAGAGAGGGGGGGGGAGTGAGCCGAAGTGAGACGAGATAGAAATATTGAAATATGCGAGAGAGAGAGAGAGAGAGAGAGAGAGAGAGAGAGAGAGAGAGAGAGAGAGAGAGAGAGAGAGGAGTGAGCCGAAGAGAGACGAAATAGAAATAGTGAAATATGAGAGAGAGAGAGAGAGAGAGAGAGAGAGAGAGAGAGAGAGAGAGAGAGAGAGAGAGAGGGGGGGGGGGAGTGAGCCGAAGAGAGACGAGATAGAAATAGTGAAATATGAGAGAGAGAGAGAGAGAGAGAGAGAGAGAGAGCAAGCGGAAGAAAGAGTAGAGAGAGGGGGAGGGGGAGAGAGCAAGAAACAGACGAGGGAGAAAAAGAGTGGAAAATAGACCTGAGAGTGAGTGAAAGAGAGGGACGAAATAAAGCGAAAAAGAGAGAGATAGAGTGTGAGAAAGCAACGTAAGATAGAGATGGGGAGAGCGCAGAAGAGACAGAGAATGAGAATAGAGAGAAATATGAGAATGAGAGTGGAAGATAGAGATTGAGAGGAAGAGATAAAGAACGTGGAAGGGAGAGATATTGAGGGAGAGCAGGAGAAAGAGAGAGAGGGGGTCGGGCGAATGGAAAAGAGAGAGCGGAAGATAGAGGATAGAGATATTACGCAAGAGAGAGAGAGAGAGAGAGAGAGAGAGAGAGAGTGAGAGAGAGAGAGAGAGAGAGAGAGAGAGGGAGGGAGGGACAATGAATGTTTAAAATCTATTGCAGTTAACTATCATTGTGAAAACGGCACTTTGTAAACTGATCTTGCAAACAAAAAAAACAACAAAAAAACAACAACAAACATTTGAAAAAAGTGCAATGCCCGTAGAACGCAATAAAACGAAGCACTACATACGGGACGCAACAGTATTAATATTTACACTCCTTCATTCATGCATGAACTTTGACCCTCTGACCAGACCTACAGAAGAATGCGAAAAATGCCGACTCTGAAATCCCCGGGTAGCTGGGTATTTCCTGCTTAGGGAATTACGGGAACGGGTGGTTGTATGGGTGATGGCAGATAGGACACAGATACCAAGAAGATAATATAAACAGTCAAACTTGTATTTCGCAACAAGAGATACATTCCATCAAACAAGGGCCTCACGACTTCACGCAGGTAGCCTTGGAGTCCTCTGAAAGTAAATACAAGAACAGAACCTCTTTTCACTCCTTCGGCGCAAAGGTATATGGTGCAAGATCCATATTTGATAGAACAATCGGCACTCTTGCGTGTGACGTGGTCATTAACACACTGGCCAACTTTACTTTACGCTGATGCATATGCTGGGGGGAGGATCTGAGCACCTATGGACATGTCCGGAGTGCAACGAAGATACCCCAACTGATAACTAACTAACTAACTAACTTCCGAATACATTTCTTAGTCAACGTTTCAGGCTGGGTCCATTTTTACACATTCGCAACGCTGTAGATTTGAACCCACTGTCACATCTATGTGAATACCCTTCATTATTTGTATATACTTCAGTACTGGCCTTAGCAATAACAAAGACACGAGTCAATACAGAGACGCTTCGGAAAGTACCTATTTCTGTATTCAGAGTCTCTCTCTCTCTCTCTCTCTCTCTCTCTCTCTCTCTCTCTCTCTCTCTCTCTCTCTCTCTCTCTCCATCTATCTATCTCTTCGTTCCACCATCTCATTTTGTTGAGCTCTCTTTTCTCTTCACTCACTCACTCACTTACTCACTCACTCACTCACTCACTCACTCACTAACTCACTCACTCACTCACTCACTCATCCACTCACACACTCACTCACCCACACACACACTCACTAACCCACCCACCCACCCACCGACTGACTGACTGACTGACTGACTGACTGACTGACTGACTCACTCACTCACTCACTCACTCATCCACTCACTCACTCATTCTCTCACCAACTCACTCACCCACTCACTCACTCAATTACCCACCCAATCAATAACTCACTCACTCACTACCTCCCTCCCCCTCCCTTACTCACTCACTCCCTAATAGTGGAGTAGCTCTGTTGCAGTGTCTGCCCTCACTCAATCACTTACTCACACACGCACACACACACACACACACACACACACACACACACACACACACACACAGTGTGTGTGTCGTGATAGAGAGACACATGATAAACTAAGAATAAGTGTAGGAATAACACGGATGACTATCTTTATAGAACACCAAAGAATTAAATGGTTAGGACATTTAGCTAGAATGACACAAGATCAACTAGCGGCTAGAACGTTCTACGTGAGAATGTCGAGATGACGACACAGGAAGAGTTCGCCTGAATGAGAAAAAGAAACATCTAGGAAATCACATATATGGTTAACAAGACATGCGAAACACAGAACATTGCATCTGCCTCCTCTATGCGACGCTTCACTGCAAAAGCAGTAGGACAGCAGAAGAATGAGAAGCAAACGATTACAGAGACATGTTTATAGACAGATTTAAAATGTTTATGGAAAGTGTTGAATGTTTATGGAATGTTTTACGATGTTTATGGAAAGATTTTAAATGTTTATGGACAGATTTACAATGTGTATGGACATATTAAAATATTTATAAAAAGATTTAAAATGTTTATGGAAAGATTTTAAATGTTTATGAGCATATTTAAGATATTAATGGAAAGATTTAAAATGTAAATCAAAAGATGCAAAATGTTTATGGACAGATTTAAAATATTTATGGATAGATCTAAATGTGTATGGAAAGATTTAATGTTTATCGACACATTTAAATGTTTATGGAAAGATTTTAAATCCTTAAGGGCAGATTTAACATGTTTATGGAAAGATTTTAAATGTCTATGATAACATTTAAAATGTCTTTGGGCAGATTTTAAATGTTTATTGAAAGATTTTAAATGTTTCTGGGCAGATTTAAAATGTTTATGGAAAGATTAAACAACCGAGAACCAGTAAAATATATAAACACCGTTACCTTAATCAAAACATCATATTATAAAGAGTAATGGAGAGTCATGGTCGCCAGACCAGGCAAGCGCAAGAGAGACCCAGAAACCACTTACGTTTGACATCATGGATAGGCCTAATGCACAGGTCATTGTCCAGAGGGAAGCGGTCACACTTGAGCATGTCCGGCCAGTCAAACCCGTACCTCTTCATTCTGCCAACACAGGAGGCTTGAACTCCCTGACAGAGGGACCTGAAACATGCCAGAGAGGATCTACTGTACGCAATAAACCAAAAATGAATATACTGGTATATAGGACGTCACCGTCAACCCCAGCATATTTTGGCTGTTTGTGATTTCTTGGCAAATTTACGTTCAGAAGTTTGCCATTGTATTCTGAACGACCGACATTCATGCCATTTTATGAAAACTCAACGCAAGGCAGTCTGCTGCGAAGTCGCCCGCGGCTGTTTTTCGAACGCGGTATGCGAGATTACGAACCGCTTAAGAATATTAATCATACCAAGACACTTAATTAGTTCATGTATTCGCCGAGCTAAAGCTGGGTCTGCTTCTTTTAAAGATCAAACAATGGTGTTAGAACCACGGAATGGGGAAATGGATAAGAGGTACAAGGTATGCCTCCATCTCCAGCAGAACTACCAAGTGGTTGACTACGTGCGTGTCTAAGTGCATTTTTGTTTTACATTATAGATATGGTATGTGTATGTATGTTCCCTGGCCTAGGCGTTAACGTCTTTCTCCGTAATCCCTATATCCAAGTGAGGAAAATAACCTGAGCGAGAATCGGTAGCGGTTCTCGCCTTGTTGGTAACTTACGGTGTATGTGAGCCGGTCGCTTAGAATTCAATGGCAAACTACTGAGCGTAATCTTGACAAGAAATCAACAATCAGCTGAAAGATGCTGATGTTGACAGCGATGTTCTGTAAAAGATATGCGAACCAAAAAAAAAAAAATGTGTATGTATAACATATTTTTCCATTTTTGTGTGGATTCTCATGACAGTTGTCAATGTATGCATGTAAAAGTGTGGGAGTCTGTGTTAATTAATTTGAGTGACTTTGTGAAGGATAGTGCGTATGTTTGCGTGGTTTTATGTATGATTGACTATATATGGGCTTGACGGAGAGAGAGAGAGAGAGAGAGAGAGAGAGAGAGAGAGAGAGAGAGAGAGAGAGAGAGAGAGAGAGAGAGAGTATGAATGAGTGAATGATTTAGTATGTGTTATTGTGAGTGGGCATAAGGTGTGTGTAAGGAAGTGTGTGTGGGTGTGTGACTGTGGATGTACGAATATGTGAGTATTTGTGTATTTGCTATTTGAATGGGTGCTCCATAGGAGCAGCCTCGCCCGGTAGGGGTAGTCATGTGCACCAGGTGACTCCAGACCGTCAGCGGGCGACTGAGTGCAAAAGATTATCATCGGAATAATAATGAAAGACCATCAATTTTGAAGATGAAAGTTCAGAATGCTCTTA